>OZ012740.1:263163606-264374439 GCA_963859935.3 Lathyrus sativus
GTTAGGAATAACACCGTCCACGTTAGGACTCACCTCATCTGCCTCTGTCAGGACTAAACTCTTCCACATAAGGAATACATCTTTTTCCATCTAAAGAAACCTCTCTTCTTTCCATGTAAGGAATGCCATCTGCTTGACTTGTCCACGTAAGGAACACATCTTCTTCTAAATCTGTCCACGTCAGGACTAAACTTTCCACGTAAGGAATACATCATTCTTCCACATAAGGAATCAATCTTTCCACGTCAGGAATGCTATCTTTTCCACGTAAGGAAACACATTTTGATTCGTCCACGTAAGGACTCCAACTTGATATGTCCATGTAAGGACTCAACCTTTCCACGTAAGGAAACCAACTCCGTCCACGTAAGGACCCACCTTTCCACGTAAGGAACGAATCTGATATGTCCACGTAAGGACTCCATCTTTCCACGTAAGGAATAAATCTTCTTTGTATCTGTCCACGTTAGGACTAAACTCTTCCACGTCAGGAATACATTGCCTTTCCACGTAAGGAATCCCCATTTCTGCACGCAAGGGATCACCATTTCTCCACGTAAGGAATCAAACTTCTTTCGATTTGTCCACGTAAGGACTCACATGTCGACTTGCTGAAGAATCGTCCACGTCAGGACTCATGCACCTTCGACCCGCTGGGGAAGTAACTTGTCCACGTCAGGACTCACATCTTCATCTGATGAAATAATAGAACCTGTCCATGTTAGGACTTGCACGTCTTTGACTTGCTGGGGAAATACGACTGTGTCCACGTCAGGACTCATACTTTGCCAACAACACGAAGAAGGATAAATTTGTCCACGTCAGGACTCTCACATCTTGTCATCACAAAGAACTACAAACTTGTCCTCGTCAGGACGCATATTTAACCATCACGAATAAAGCTATCGGTTGGAAATAAACGATCCGCGTCAGGACACCAACACGAAGAGTAACCAACTTTGTCCACGTCAGGACTCCACCTTCGATCAATACCAAGAAATCAAATCCGTCCACGTTAGGACTAACACATATCATCAAACTGAGGAAATGTCCACGTCAGGACCCCCACTTCTCTTAGCATACAAAAAAACCTGTCAATAAACTCGTCCACGTTAGGACTCATCCTTCCATTGGTCCGCCAACTTCTTATCACTGACGTTACAGCAACTTTGAGGCTGACTCTACTGGGGATATTTGGAAATTAAACTACTGGATGCCTGCTCTAATAACCGGCGGTAGCCTCTGAAATTCTGGTTCATGAAACCTTTTAATGCTGACGTAACAACAACTTTGAAGGAAACAATCCGCTGGTCGGACTAGAGAAACTTCAACAAGAAACCCTGGCGGGGAAATAAGTAACTTTGCTTGGGGACAAAGAGAAACTTATCCTGCTGACTCGGTGGGGCGTAGTGCCAAAGCTGACACTTCGTTGAATGTCTCATGCCGAGACTTCGAATGTTTATTGATTCACCTGAGCGAGGGCTCTCTCTACCTGCAAGAGAAACAATAGTTGAAACAAAAGGTTATCCATCCTGGTTTATGCTTCTAAAATACGTATGTTTGATATTGACGCAATGCTTCGATCGTCATGGAAATGCTACGCGTGTTTATTTGGTGAATGCAAGTATGACACTATATGCCAATGCAATTGCAGACTCGAACTGCTGGGTACAGAAACTGCTTCAGCAAAATAAACGCTAAAGATAATGCCAACTCCGTTGGGGATAGACAGGTGCTACAGAAGTATTCCAGCAAAATAAATGCTGGAAGAGTGAAGTCGACTCAGCTGGGAAATTGGGAACTCGAACCAAACACCTCACTGAAGTAACACCCTGCTGGGGAATAACAGATGCGCTTCTGCTGGAAAGTGAACGGATATCACACGGTATTCCGGCAAAATAAATGCCAGGACTCGCAACCAACTCTGTCGGGGAGTGTCTTAATCCTCGAGTTCCACTGGGAGGAAAACTCTTGCTGAAAAGAGAACTCCACTGGGGATGGGACGATTCTCTCGGGGAAAATCAACTGACTCCGCTGGGAGAGAGAGTAAATGACCCTGCGGGGACAGGTAAACTGCCTGAATACAGCTCACAAATATTAATCTTCTGCGGCTGAACCAACTCTGCTCGAGATAAGGGAATCCTTCTGGGGGACACCATACTGTCCGAATACAGCCTTACGATCTTGGAATCGTCAATTCTGCTGAGAATAAATGACTTTGCTGGAGCATGTCCCTTGGATAAGCTACGGCTAGCTGGGGAATTTGATCCTTTTTCAGGAAGATCATGCATGACCTGCGCGGGGGTCGAGTCTTTCGTTACTGCAATCTTTTGATCATCTTCCTCGTACGGCTATGAAACCTGCAACAACACAAACAAGACATGACAAGCCTATGCGACCAAATCAATTCAGGTCAGTGACGTTATTTTCAGTTAATTCAAAGCTTTAGCAATTGTTGGCAAGGGCCAGTGATGTTATACACATGCTAGTTTCAATAAACTTAGGCGTTTTATCATGCACAAAACAGTAAAGAACCAGCATTAAGTACTGAATAACATGTTTTATTGATTGGGCCCCTGAATGGGCGGAATTTTTTTGTACACGGGATGTAACTCCTGAAAAGAGGAAGCTACGCAAAGCAGATATACAAGTATGCACAAGAAGCATAAATATTTTGACAAATTAAATTTTGTACACATGTCGGCAACGAGATGCAGACGAACACCACAAACTGATCCTCCTATGACTCGCCCGACTCTAATGCTTTCCCGGTATCCACACTTCCGAAGAGGTTGTATCTGATAATTGACCCCTCAGGTATATTCTCCCGCACTGATGCTCACTGTAATATAAAATTAGGACCGCAGTCATTTGCTTTTCAAATCCCTAACTTTTGCGTGAACCGCCCTTTGCGGGTTTTCAGTTCACCGGGATACCCCTTTTTGCCGAAGCCGCCCAGTGTAGGTTTTCAACTTCGCGGGTGTACATTTTTTCAATTTTATCCCTAACTTTTGCCCGAACCTTTCATTCTGTTTTTGGTTCGCCAGGATGCCCCATTTTTGCCTGGACTCTCTTTTTTCCTGTCCAGCGGGTCAATTTTAAGCAAAGTATTTTTTAACTGCGTCCGAATTCACAGGCGACGTAAAGTCTTCACCGTCCATAGTAGAAAACAATAAAGCTCCTCCTGAAAAGACTTTCCTGACAACGTATGGCCCTTCGTAGTTGGGGGTCCACTTGCCCCTGTGATCTGCCTGCGGCGGGAGAATCCTTTTCAGCACAAGGTCGCCCGTCTGAAAGCTCCGAGGATGTATCTTCTTATCATATGCTTTCTTCATTCGGCTCTGGTATAAACGACCGTATGCTAGAGAAGCTAGCCTCTTCTCATCCATCAAACTCAATTGGTTCAACCTGTCTTTCACCCATTCTGCCTCGTCCAGCTGAACGTCTCGTAATACCCTCAGAGAAGGGATCTCAACTTCCAATGGTAATACCGCTTCCATTCCGTATACTAACGAGAACGGGGTTGCCCCGGTTGATGTTCGTACCGTCGTACGATAACCGTGCAAAGCGAAAGGTAGCATCTCATGCCAATCCTTATAGGTCACCACCATCTTCTGTACAATCTTCTTGATATTTTTATTGGCCGCTTCGACAGCGCCATTCATTTTGGGTCGGTAAGGGGAGGAGTTGTGATGTTCGATCTTGAAATTCTGACAGAGCTCCTTCATCATTTTGTTGTTCAGGTTTGAACCTTTGTCCGTGATTATCCGCTCGGGGATCCCATATCGGCAAATGATATCTCTCTTGATGAATTTAGCCACCACTTGCTTCGTTACATTTGCGTACGACGCCGCTTCCACCCACTTGGTGAAATAATCGATCGCTACTAGAATGAACCTGTGCCCGTTAGAAGCTGTCGGCTCTATCTTTCCAATCATATCGATTCCCCACATCGAGAATGGCCATGGCGATGACATCACATTCAGAGGACTCGGAGGCACATGGATCTTATCAGCATAGATTTGGCACTTGTGGCACTTCCTCGCAAACTTGAAACAGTCAGTTTCCATAGTCAGCCAAAAATATCCTGCCCGCAGCAGCTTCCTCGTCATAGCATGCCCACCAGCATGCGTGCCAAAGGTACCCTCATGTATTTCCTCCATGAGCAACTTCGCCTCTTTCTCGTCCACACAACGCAACAGCACCAAGTCGTGGTTTCTTCTGTATAAGACACCATCCGGATTCAAATAGAAATTACCCGCTAATCTCCTGAGCGTCTTCTGATCTTGACTGGATGCCCCAGCCGGATACTCTTTATTCTTCAGAAAATTAAGGATATCAAAATACCACGGTTTGTCGTCGGATGCTTCATCAATAGCAAATACGAAAGCTGGTCTGTCCAGCCGAGAGATAATGATTCTGGGAGCCTCGTTCCAGAAGTTGACTTTGTACATGGAAGACAAAGTGGCGAGAGCGTCAGCCATTTGATTCTCTGCCCGCGGTACGTGATGCAACTCAACCTCGTCAAAGAAAGGCAACAATCTCCTTGCATAGTTCATGTAATGTATCAAGTTGGGCTGACGCGTCTCCCATTCCCCTTTGATCTGATTCACCACCAGAGCTGAGTCTCCGTATACGTCCAGATGTTTGATTCGCAAATCAATGGCTTCCTCAAGCCCCATTATACAAGCTTCGTATTCGGCCTCATTATTGGTAACGGCAAAGGTCAATCGGGCAGTAAACGGGATGTGCGACCCGTGTGGCGTAGTGATGATTGCCCCTATTCCGCTACCGTAAGCGTTCACAGCTCCGTCAAATATCATCTTCCATTTGGAACCCAACTCTGGTCCTTCGTCTGGCAACGACTCTTCACAATCCTTCATCTTTAGGTACATGATATCCTCGTCAGGAAAATCAAACCTCATTGATTGGTAATCTTCAATAGGCTGCTCTGCCAAGTACTCAGACAACACACTCCCCTTTATAGCTTTTTGCGAGACGTATTGAATGTCATATTCAGTCAAGACCATCTGCCAACGGGCAATTCTCCCTGACAACGCCTGCTTTTCGAATACATATTTGATAGGATCCATCTTCGAGATGAGCATGGTTGTATGATTCAGCATGTATTGCCTCAAACGCTTGGCGGCCCAGGCTAGCGCGCAGCAAGTTTTCTCTAGCATTGAGTATCGAGATTCACAATCTGTAAATTTCTTACTCAAGTAATAGATCGCATGCTCTTTTCTTCCTGTCTCGTCGTGTTGACCGAGAACACAACCCATGCTTCGCTCAAGAACTGTCAAATACATAATCAAGGGTCTCCCTGCCACTGGGGGTATCAAAATAGGAGGCTCCTGCAAATACTGCTTTATTTTATCGAACGCCTTTTGACAATTTTCGTTCCACGTTACAGCTTGATCTTTCTTCAACAGCTTGAATAATGGTTCACACGTGGCCGTTAGATGAGATATGAACCGAGCGATGCAGTTCAACCTCCCTAAAAACCCGCGCACCTCTTTCTCTGTTTTAGGCGTCGGCATTTCTTGGATTGCTTTTATCTTAGCAGGATCGACCTCTATTCCTCTTTCGCTTACGATAAACCCCAGCAGCTTACCCGATCTCACCCCGAAGGTGCACTTATTAGGGTTCAGTCTCAGCCTGAACTTCCTAAGCCTTTTAAATAACTTCAGCAGATTAACCAGATGCTCTTCCTCCGTCTGGGATTTGGCAATCATATCGTCAACATAAACTTCGATCTCTTTATGCATCATATCATGAAAAAGAGTCGTCATCGCACGCTGATATGTTGCCCCAGCATTTTTCAAACCAAAAGGCATCACTTTGTAGTAAAATGTTCCCTAAGGCGTTATGAAAGTAGTCTTCTCCATGTCCTCTGGCGCCATTTTAATCTGGTTGTAGCCTGAGAAGCCGTCCATGAAGGAGAATACGGAGTATTGAGCAGTATTATCCACTAGCACGTCCATATGAGGAAGTGGAAAATCGTCTTTTGGGCTTGCTTTATTCAAATCTCTATAATCCACGCACATTCGAACCTTGCCGTCTTTCTTTGGCACTGGTACAATGTTAGCAACCCATGAGGGATATTTTGTCACAACCAGGAAACCAGCGTCCCACTGTTTTTGAACTTCCTCTTTGATCTTCACTGCCATATCTGGTCGAGTTCTGCGAAGCTTTTGTTTGACCGGCGGACATTCTTCTTTTAGTGGCAGACGGTGCACAACCATATCTGTATCGAGCCCTGGCATATCTTCATACGACCAAGCGAATACATCACTATACTCTCGGAGCATTTCAACCAGTCTTCGCTTGATATCGCCCTGCAGGGCGGCCCCGATACGAATATTCTTCTCAACCCCTTCCGACCCCAAGTTGATAATTTCGATGACCTCTTCGTGAGGCAGAATGGCTCTTTCCTCTTTCTTCACCAACCAAGACAGTTCTTCAGGAACGTCACTATCTTCGACAACCTCTTCTTCAGCCTGAAATACCGGGTGCTCAAAGTCGGGACGAGTCATAGGTGGTTCAAGGATGTCATCTGAAAATGTTATTCTGCAAAAGGAATGGTTAAGTGCTTCAAAATGCGTATAAAGCGAATAACCACGTTGCCATTTTATTGAAAAATACAAAACAAGAAAGACAGAGATTACAGTATTTGCACATGAAAAAAAAACGCCATTTATTTAATGATTAACACGCAATGTTCATAACAACACAACCCTAAGCAAATCACGAGGCCCCGGGCAAGACATCAGATTATTCAACAATTAATAAAGCAAAGCATTACTGTTTAAGAGTCACAGGAACAAGCTCCTGAATAGACCAGTTGCACAATCCCTGTCCTGGCGTGCTTGGCTGAATCCAGGCATCCATATCACAGTCACTGTCTCCTTCGTCAGACTCTGAAGCAACATTGATGGTTTCATGACATACTCCACTGGCAGAGATGGTTATTGGCCCTCTGAAACGGGGTGCTCCCACAGCAGGTGTTGACGACGACGGTTGGTATCCTAGCCCAAACCGGTCCATCTTCACAAGAATATCCAGCACTTTGCCCCAGCCCTTTGCTTCTCCTGCCTCCACCAGAGCTTGGGCCTCTTTATACGACGAGACGGCTATCTCCGACACTTTTCTCGGCCCGGGACCTTTGTCCTTGATACGCAATCCTTCAAATGCCTGGCAGGGTGTTTCGTGGATCTCTCCATCGACCTCCACATATTTAAATGACGACAGATGGCTGACCAGGATGTCTTCTTCTCCGCATACGGTGACTACGCTGTCTCCCACCATATATTTCAACTTCTGATGCAGGGTAGACGTGACTGCCCCAGCCCCATGAATCCAGGGTCTTCCGAGCAAGCAGCTATATGCGGGTTGGATATCCATGATATAAAACTCAGTCGTGAAGACCTCCGGCCCCACCTGTAGAGGCAATGTTATCGATCTGAAAACTGTTCTCCGCGTGCCATCGAATGCCCTAACTACCAAGTCACTGGGCGTGCACAAGATTCCTCTGACATCTAGCTTCATCATCGCCTTCTTGGGCAACACATTCAAAGACGATCCGGTGTCGACCAATACATGCGACATTACTGATCCTCTACACTCGACAGATATGTGCAGCGCCATATTATGATCTCTCCCCTTCGGGGTCAAGTCGAAGTCGGTAAAGCCCAGGCTGTGGCCTGCATTTACATGTGCCAACACTCCTTCCAGCTGATTCACGGAGACGTCTTGGGGTACAAAGGAAGTATCCAGGACCTTCAGCAAAGCATTTCTGTGAGCTTCAGAACATAGTAGCAACGACATGATAGATATCTTGGATGGCGTCTGTTGCAGATGCTCCACAATCTTATAATCACTTTTTCGAATCAAGCGCATGAACTCTTCTACATCCTTTGATGCCGATGCTTTTTCGCTTGCCTGTACTGGGCCATCCTCAACCATCTTCCCCTTTCCTTTTTCTAGTCTTTCGGCCTCCACTTCAGGTGATATAAAGATCCTACCACTCCTTGTCATACCTCCTGAACCAACAACGTTGTCTACAGTCTCGGCTGGCTGCTTATTAACATCAATCTTTATCCCGTCACAATACACCTCCAACCCATATGACCATGGGACTGCTTTCGTGTTCTCGTACGGGATTGGTCCGACCTTAGTTATGGTGATCGGTGGTCGCTGGACCGGTGCTGCAATAGTAATCGTCTTCCGAGGAATTGTTACAGTGGCCACATCACTCTGATTATCTGCTACTGCCCCCGCGGGCTCTTTGATTGCTGCTTGGTCAAACTGCAATATGCCGTCATCAATTAAGGCCTGAAGGCCTTTCTTCAAATCATCACACCCCCCAGCCAGGGTCCAGCATTCTAAGCAATACTCGTCACATCCTGGATAAACACCCCCTTGCAACAATCTGCTTTTTATCTCGTTCAGCGGCGTCTTTAAATCGTCGACATTCATAATCAGGTTCAACCCTTCCTCAGTCAGAACGGCGTTTGCCCCATGATTAGGCATGGGCTTCTGCACTATATTCGGACCTGCCGTTCCGAAATTGATAGCCTTATTGTCCAAAAGATCCTGCACAACATGTTTAAAAGCATGGCAACCCTCTACATCGTGGCCCGGAGCCCCAGAGTGGAACTCGCAGTGCCTGCTTGCATCATAACCATACGGGGGAGTTCCCGTTATCGGTGCTAGAGTTCTATTCTCTACCAAGTTCAAACCCAACAATGTCTGCAACAAATCCGCGTACGTTGAGGGAGGCTTCTCAAACACTCTTCTTGGTTTACCACCCTGGAATCTTCGCTGAGCCTGTTGTGCCCCCTGCTGTAGCTGCTGCTGCTGCTGCTGCTGTTGCTGTTGTTGTTGCTGCATTGGCTGCTGCTGAAACGGTTGTTGTTGATATGAGATAGTAACACTCGCCACCTGCTGCGGCTGATGATATTGGTTCCGACCTCTACCTCGGCCTCGGCCTCGGCCTCCAAACACTGCGCTTGCCTCACCCTGACGGCGCCCACCAAAAGCCTTCCTATTACTGCCAGATGCAGTTGATTCCTCGACTTGGAATTTTCCTTGCTTAATGTTACGTTCAATCTTTTCTCCCATCAGAATTAAGTCTGAGAAACTGGCCAGAGATGTATGAAACAACATGTCATGAAACAAGCCTGTGAATGTGCCGACGAACATGTCATTCATTTCCTTGTCTTCTAAAGGAGGACGGACCCTGGCAGCCATATCGCGCCACCTTTCCGCGTACTCTTTAAAGCTCTCACCCTTCTTCTGAGACAAGCCTGTCAATTGGACCCGATTGGGCGCCAAGTCGCTGTTATACTTGTAGTGAGCTACAAATGCCTCTGCCAATTGCTTCCATGTCTTGATATTAGTTGGCTCCAATCCCATATACCACTCTAGGGAAGGGCCTGACAAACTATCTTGAAAGAAATGCATTAGCATTCTCTCATCAGTTGAGTATGCAGACATCTTTCTGTAATAAGCTCGCACGTGCACTTTCGGACATGTGTCCCCTTTATAATTATCAAACGTAGGAGCTTTGAATTTGATTGGCACCCTCAAGCCAGGTACCAGACCCATTGTTGCCATGTCCAAGCCCACAGCACTTTGGTTCAGGACCCCCCTCATCTGCTCTTCTAGCATTCTGATCTTCTGGGAGTTATCCATCGGCCCTTCGAAGCCTCCGCCGGAGAAAGCGTCCTCCTGCTGATCCTCTTGCCACATGCCATTCCCAGCTCCATACCCATCATATTCATTATTGCGGCCAGCTCTAATCTGATTCATCACCGGGCCTCGACCTCTGTTGTCGTATCCCTGAACACCTCCAGCAGGCCCAAAAGCCATTAACCCAGCGCCATTTCCATTTCCGAAACCTCCGTAACCCTGATTGGCCACCCCGTAACCATCTTGCCCAAAGCCTTGAGCATTGAAACCATACTTCCCAGCGTTATCGAATCCCTGATCGTTGAACCCGAATCCAGCATTGCCGAAGCCGTTGCCTCCCATAGTATCACCCAAGTTGACATCACCAAGCCCAACGTTATGGACGGCAGTCTCGTTCCCAACTCCGATGTTACCGTTCCCAGCGGCGGTAGCGTTGTTGACATTAGCAGCAGGTATATTGACTACAGGTGGAGCCACTGGCGTGGGAGTGCCATCTCCCTGAACAGTGTCGACTCGCACAGACTGATGATCCTCGTTACCGTGACCGGCGTTTCTGACCAACAGAGGCTGCACCATGGCCTACAAATTCTCCTGACCTTTTGCAATAGCTTCCATGGTCTGCATAAAGAGAGCTAGCTTCTCGTGCACATCTTGCATCTCGTTCTGCATTTGATCCATGATTCTTCGACAGTTGGAGCGAACGGAATAGCGGTGCGGGTGCTGATCTGCAATCCTGGAAAGTACCTGGTACAGGGCAGGAAATAAGACACCATCCAAAGATTACCTGTAATGCAATATGAATATGAATGTAATGCAATGTGTGGGTATGTGCATTAGGGAAATTCATTCCCCGATTCTAGTGTGAAGGTGCCGGTGCAGTGACAGTGCTAGCAATACAAAGATCGGAGTTGAATCACAAAAAGCCTCATATATTGCGGAGAAACCAATAAGCCAAGAATACAATATCACTGAGAGTACAATAAGAAAGCATGACCTCAACCAACAGTCCTGATGATGGTCAGCACTATGCAAATAAAGCATACAAATTACTACATGAAATAATCAGACACTCCCATAATTCTGGTACTCTTCTAGCAACTTCTTAGTCTCCGGATGACTTGGTCGGGTAAGCATCCCTTCAACAAGTTGGTTTCTTTTCTTAAGAACACGTCGCACGTCTTCAGCGGTTTCCTCCCATGCCCTTTCTCCGAAGCGATCCTCTAGTTTACGCTTCTGAGACACAGCTTCATCTCTGCCTTTGATGGCCTTGTTTAGTGCATTCTGGAGACTATACCGGGTCATCACTTCTTCTTCACACTTCTTGATGCTGGACTTCAACTGCTCTTCGAGGTCGGAAATTTGCTGCTTCAACTTATCTTCCCTCTTCTTATTGTTGGTGAGTGTAGCATTCCAAGTCTTATTGCAAGAAGAGATCTCTCGGTGAGCGATGTCAAGTGCCTTCTTTTTGGATTCCAGCATGTCATGGGAGCTTCTGAACTCTTGCCCCAGACGTTCGCGCTTCTTCCTCTCCTCAGTCAACCCAGCCCCTAGTCTGTTCATTAGCTCAATCTGCTGTTGGAAAGCATGCACGGCCTTGTTTTTCTCACTGCGTATCTGGGCTAGCTCCTGCTCTAACCCTTCGTTGATCTTCATCAAGGCTTCTTTTTCTTTCACAACTTGCTCGTAGGCCTCCCTAGAAGCAGTAGTTGGTTCTGCTACCGGAATAGGAATAGGGGCTGGTGCATCTGGAAACGACATCCGCAACTGACTGGCTCTCTCCTGGATCCAAACCCTGTAAGGTGCATAGGCCTGACAGTCATTCTTCCCTAACAACGGCTTCCCTCTTCGGTTAATACGCGTCCAGGCATGCTGCAGCTTGGCTAATAACTCCTCCTTCACGTCTCCGGTGAAGTACAGAGATTCCTGTACTTCTTCTTCCTTTGGTGGGTTCTTCAACGCATATCCAAACTGACGGACCAACAAGGATGGGTTGTAGTTGATACACCCTTTTCTTCCTATCAGCGGGACATTAGGGTACCCAGAACAACTGAATATAAGCTCAGATCCTAGCAGGTCTCGATCAAACCATTCAATGTCTTCAGAAGTTAACCTCATCATATGCTCTGGCCAGTCGGGCGTGATTGCATTATCCACGAAAGGTCCCCTTGAGGGAAGATGGCTCTTGAACCACATATACAGCAAAGGTACGCAACAAGAGACATTCTTGCCTCTCCTGTTTTCATTCCTGTAGTGCATCGAATGGTAAAAGTCCCCGATCAGCGTTGGTACGGGGTTACCAGCAGCAAATAGATGAAATGCATCCATGTCCACGAAGTTTGGGAAGTTAGGGAACATCACTATCCCATAAATGCAGAGGGCCAAAATAGCGTTAAAGACCACCCAACACCCATTCTTGGCGTACTCTTGAGCCTTACCAACCAGAAACTGAAGAGAAAAACCCGGGACCCCTCGCCACGCAGTCATCAACAACTCAGAAGGATTCATATGCAGGGCCTTGGCTAAATCCTCCAACTTGGGCTCAGCGGCTGAGTGAATAAAAGGAACTGCATTCTGAACTGGCAGCTCAGTAAACTCTACATACTCCTCCATGGTAGGCCCCAAGATAAAGTCCGCAAATGTGAAACATCTCAAAGCCGGGTCATAGAATTGCATTAAGGTGTACAGCCCATTCAATTCATCATCAGTAGACCTGCGAACTAAACTCAACAGCCGTCCGTAACTCTGTCTGAAGCTTCTACGGACATCCTCATCTGCAAGAGAAATCAGACCCAGGAGTGGAGTAATATCGGGGATAGGTAGCTTGTACGCAACGGTCATCCTCAAACCAGCCATGATCAATACTTAGAAGTCCAGACACTAGAACCGGGGGAATGCAAATGCACCTGCAGCACAGACACACGTTAGTAGGATGCAATGATGATGAGTATGCGAACAATGCAATGCAAGTGACATGCAACAGGGACCAAATGCCGTAGCTGAATAGCCTGAACCATATCAAGAAGTCTCAGATAGACTCTCTAGAAGTCCTCAAACCCTGGTCTCAGATAGACTCTCTAGAAGTCCTCAAACCCTGGTCTCAGATAGACCTAAAACAAAACTCCAACAATGGTCTCTAACAGACCCACAGCATAACTCTGACTGGTCTCTGATAGACCTCAAATCATAACTCCAATAGGTCTCTGACAGACCTCAGAACTCTTCAACTGGTCTCTAACAGACCTCACAACATATCTCCAAATGGTCTCTGACAGACCTCATAACACATCTCCAAATGGTCTCTGACAGACCTCATAACACATCTCCAAATGGTCTCTGACAGACCTCATAACTATCCATAAATACCCAGGATCTCTGATCAAGAAATAACCGGTATCTGAAGGTCTAGTTACCTGCATAACCCCAAACCCTCTCACGGGTGGATGTCCTAGTAACTGACAAAGGTATGGCATCCTATGCGGTCGTCGGCGTCACAGACTTTCAGGGTTGATGATACGATTCCCAGAAGGAGTGGCATCATCAAATCCTGAAGAGGCCTCACTTAGCCAACTTCCAAATGATCGGTCCCCAGAGTCGACAATCCGACTAACCAGCAACCCGAGCCACCCAAAGGGCAGGACAGGAGGCCAACCAGAAGAACCTCGTCTGAGTGTAGATTTCGCGGGACACTAGGACATGCAAAGCACGTGCGCGCCCACTAATCTCTACTCTAAGTCTAAGGTGCACTCAAGCCCAGGTCCGACTTCTCACTCAGTATCAGAACACCCGTCACACCCCAATACAGCAATAATAATCAATATATAATGCTGGAAATAAAGGTCTGAAATATAAATCCATATAAAGTCCTCGACGGGAAAACAAGCGTTAGGATTGACTCTCTTAAGGGACGTTGGATCCCAAATGCATAGGAACTATCGCAGTCCTTAGCAGCCAGGGGACGCTGGATCCCCAGCAGAGTCGCCAGCTGTCGCTACTGCGAAAATCGGCGCCGGCTGAATAGAAGAGTCGCCACCGTGCGTTATTTATCCCAAAGGAGGGAAAGGAAACGCTCAGAGTAAACCTACCGCAAAGACGGGAAAGGAATGGTCATCGCAACCAAAACCTGGATTCGGGAGTCGGTTACGCAAGGGGAAGGTATTAGCACCCCTCACGTCCGTCGTACTCGACGGGATCCACGCTTGTTTTCTGGTATGGATTGTTATTCTATCTAAACTAAAGGGTTAAGGGTTAAAAGAAAAGAAAATGAAAATAAAATGACTCGGCAAAGTATCGCACTTTATGCCTACGTATTCTCGTCTGGAACGAGAAATCAGAGTCAACGTAGTTCGCCTACCTACAGGAAAGGAGGGGAAGGTTGCTCGCTAGGATATCGCATCCTATGCCTACGTACTTTCATACAGCATGAAAGATCAGAGCAAACGTAGTTCGGGCCACGTACGACACAAGTCTGTCTTGGTTGATTTTATTACTTCTGAAAAAGGTTTTTTTGATTACCAGTCCAAGCGGACAAAAATGACGTTTTGATGAGTTCACATTCTTTTACGGAAGAAGTGTCTTTTATTGTGTTTGAAATATTTATTGGGTTTTTCTGTTTGTTTTGAGAAAGAAGAGACAGAACTCTAACCTACGGTTGAAAAGGGAATCAAACTAACCTAATGTTATCATGCATGGGTTAAGACCTAAAGTCTATCATGCTCCTCTCTTGCGCAGAGAGAAACAGAGATCCTAAGGGAATATACGGAAACAGAAACAATAGCAGATATATACAGTAAAGCAGTAAAATGCATGGATGCAACAATACAAGCGAGGCAAGGGAGTCCCACTCAACCTCGAACCTAGAAAACAATAGGCAAAAGTGAACAGACTTCACTTTCAACCCAGCAGGTTAAACAGCAAACAATACAGTCCAGAAAACCAAACAATACATCAGAAGTGAATAACAACTAGAAAAATAAACAGCCACAACAGCTTTGCATCAACACCTATCTTCAAGTTATCTCCAGACAGCTACAAGCTTCAGCCAGCATCAATCCCCATCTCCACAGCCTTCAAGTCAGGTCTTTGTCATCAATCTTCAGTCTACAAGGGCTTTTCTTCAAGTCTTATCCTCCAAGCTGAGGGATCAATCACAAGAGTGAATTGGGTGTTAAGCACTTAGTTGACCACCAAGGGTGGAAAACCAACTGCTACTAACACATAAGACATTTTCTCTCAAGAGTTCTATCCCTTAGACAGTAGCACCAAGCCTTCCAAAGGAAGGGGGTGAGTGTCTTAGAGAGACTCTGCATCACAGAGAGGAATGGAGGCAGTCAAGGCCTTCCATGTTTGAGAATCAAGCTTTCTATTCTAGAGTTCTGCCTAGCTCCTAAACCCTAATCTCCTCAACAGCTGCTAGCAGGAATCTCTTCATCAACTCTGGAAGTTGGTCTTCAAGCTCTGGGTCTCCAATGGCTTCATCATCACAAGTCTCCAGCTCTCCCAATCCCCAAGCAATCCCAATACCCATACAGACAACAATAATCCCCAGAGGGCACACCACACCAATCAATCAAATATAGACAGTAATATACCAATAGCAGTAGGGGAATCCTAGTGATTTCTAAGGGATCTAATAACTACCTATAGTCCCTATAGCCCCACATCTAAAATGTACAATCTCTAAATCCTAAGGGAAATGATTCAATTCTCCTAAGTCATCACTTAAACCCTAATTTTGTTCATGTTATTCACACCTAAACTAATCACCTAAAATTAATTTCTAAAATTGGGAATTAAATCCTATATTCAAAATACATGTCTAAACTAATCAACCTAAAAAGAATGGATTAAAAATACTAAAGCATCTATTAGAACAAAAATCAACAAATTCATGTATCAAACTAAATGATATTTACACCTACTTAAAAGAAAAATATGCCAAAAATATTAAAATAAAATGAAATATGAATTTTTTTGTATGATATTTTTCTTGACAAAATTATGAGTAATATGCAAAAAGAACCAATGGAAAATAAGCATTTTATGATTTGTTATGATTTTTTGAAGATGAGAAAAATATAAAAGAAAAGAAAATCACAAAATAGAAATAAATGGGGCAGGGGGTCTGAATAGCAAGGGCGCCCAGTTCAAATCTTGATGGGCTTGAAAAGTGGGGGGCGCGCATAGCAATGGGCACTAGGCCCTGTTGCACTCAGAATTTAAACAAAAATTAAAAAACGTAAACGGTGCATAAAGTAAATTTTTCAGTTCAAATGAGTTGGGCCTGATTTGAGGGGGTGGTGTTAGCAAGGATTTTAAAGCCCAGTCAGAAAGGATTAATGAAACGGTGCGTTTCATGGTTTGAAATTTCCCTCCGTTTTGCTGTGCAATCGTGGCCGTTGGTTTCCAATCCCAGTCAAAAGTCAAAAGGCCATCGTGTGGCTCCCAGATCGTCTTCAACCTCAGAAACCCTAGGGTTTCTGAAACTTCACCACCATGCTCGAATTTCTCCTCCTCTGTTCTCCCTTATACCTCCATGGATTCACACGACTCCAAGAGCAAAGTTGTTCTATAAACTTCCATCTACACAGCCATGATAATAACTTCTCCTAAAACTCGCTCAATCAACCAACTCGATAGGAATAACAGTTGTAAACCACCATTTTCACCTGTGATCAAACCTCTTAATTATCCATAATTCTTGCCCTAACATACTCTACACATTATGCTGATCAATCTGAGCCATTAACCTAAGATTATTTTTCATTATTCTTGATGTTATGATCTCTAACAGAATTAGTGCACCATGATCAACATCCATGAAACTTATCCAAACTTACCAAAATCAATCATCTTACTTATCCTAACCGATCTATACTAACAATTCCCTATAATTCTCACTAAATCAATCAATTCGAATGACATTACCAACCTGGTGTGATGATGAAAACAGCTATGAAATCCTCTTGATCCAATGCTTGAAATGATGGGAAACTGATCAGTGAACTTGGTGATGAGTTCTGTATGCAATCAATGATGCTCCAAGGCTTTGAATCTCCTAATTCCAATATTCTTGCACTTTGAATGATGATGATGAATGGCACGATTCCTCCTTCAATTTGCCAAATGAATGTGTGAATTCTGATCCTTGGATGATGATGATGAAGAACAGATCAAGAATGGTGCAAATTGGTGATAGTTTGAGAGAGTTTGAGAAGCTTTTGCAAAATGAGAGAAAGTGAGTGAAACTTGTGGTTTTGAGTAAATGTGATCACCAACCATGGCATGAACCCTCTCATATCAATATATACATGTCATTAGAACCTCCTAGAAACTTGGAGAAACTTCCCATGTGTGATTTCCCTTGGATTTGGCTTATGTTTCTTCCATGATAAGTAACCTTGAATAACTCCAAAAATGTGAACCAAGCTCAAAATTCTACTTTAGCCAATGTTCTCAAAATGATCTTTCCATTCAAAATGACCTATAATTTCACCTCATTTGGCCAAAATATGAAAAATCTCATTTTTTAAGTCATTTTTATTCATTAAATCCAACAATTTTGAAACCTTGTGCTATGAATCTTTCCAATCTCTCATGGTCACTTTTCTAGACTCAAAATGTCATTTGGAACAAGTTTGATGTTGTAAAGTTTTCCATTTGAAGCTTCCTTGTATGCGTTTTGGGCATAGGCTTGAAATGACCTGTAATTCTCAAATGACCAAAATACCCTTTGATTGCCAAGACCATAAGTAGAGTTCCACAAATCATATGAAGGCATACTATACCATTATAGAAAGCTAAGACAATGAGTAACAACTCTTATGTTTACCAGAAATTCATTTGAAATCTCATTGAGGGGTAAAAATTGCTTGGAAGTCAAGTCACTTTCACAGACAAAATTTCAGATACCTCAGATGACCTGTAACTTGCAAGGACCATAACTTGAGTTCTATAAATCTCCTTGATGTCTTCCACCACTCAAATTAAAGGTCTTGAGATCCTATACAAGTTTTAGGTTGGCCAAGGATTCATTTGAAGCTTGCATTTTGACTTATCTTGCTTGGAAATTTGACCTAAACTAGGGGATTTTACACAAAAACCCTAATTTAGAAACTCCTCTTCTCCTTGATTTCTCTTGATTTCTTCTTAGCACAAAACCATATACTTATTCTTCATGTCAAATGAGGAACCCCACATCTCTCTAATAGCCCTTAATGCCTTTCAATCAATCAATTGACCTAGAGTTGACCCAGGGTTGACCCAGATGAAACCCTAGTTGACTGTCTTCATCCACAACTCTTGTGACTACACCAATGACTTGTATCCTTCTCCAAATGACTTTCTAAGTCTCCCATGATGCCCACATACTCTCCATGCTCAATTCACAACCCACAACTTACTTTGTTGATCCTCAGATACCCTCAGTTAGGAGATAGACTCAATGCTTGATCCACTGACTTGATAGTTTCCAAATTCTTTCTGATGACCTGAATGGGATTGAATTAGAATAATAGTCTCTTGATAGGCTCATAGAGATGGGAATAATGATTGGTCCCCTGTTGGATGATTTTCTATGCTTATGCTATGCAGATGAGTAGACTATGTACATGCAAATGCTAATAATATTGAAACATAAACTAAGTGAAGAAAGGTTGGGCAAATTTTAGGGTGCAACAGCTAGCTCATGGTTGAAGTTTGATAAAAGTCACTTTGGTGAAAACATGTGAAAAGGCATAATTTGGTATTTCTTCAAAATTTAATCAAATAAGTCCATGTTTGTACTTATTTTGAGTGGAAATCTCATTTTAAGAACAATGACACTTTTACATTTTTCATTTGAAGCTTTCTTCATGACCTATTCCAAGATTTCTTCACACTTAAGTAACACTTTGAATTTAAGCCCTTAAGATTGAAACAAGGGATAATTTTGGACCCTAGATGTATCTTATGATGCAAGATATAAAACCAAATGGAGCCAAGGCAAAAATCCTCTTCCATGATCATTTTTCTCACATTCTTCACCACTTTTCCATATTCACCATAATTGAAAATCTCAAAATTCAATTCTTTCTTTCTCCCATTTTTTGTCCATTCTTTCATTACAAATCAATTCCATATACTTTCTACAATTGATTCCACCATTTTTTAGCCATTTTTGGTGCAAGAACAAGCTTATAGCAATTGAAAAAGTGTGGTTGGAGTCAAATTCGAATTCTGTTTTTCACATCAATTCAAGAATTTTCTTTGATCCTAAAACCTCTACCAAGGATTATTGAAGGTTTCTACATAATTTTCCAAGGAAATTCGTGCTCCATTGAAGCTCCATAATCCATTTTTCGGAGGTAATGGAAATTCAAGTTTGCTCCATAATTATGAGTCTTTTCCATGCCATTTTTATAGCATTTCATTCCCCTGGAGTAGTACATCGTTTCTGGTAAAGAAAGATTCATTTTTATGACAATTTTGTGTTCTTGAAAGTTTGAGATTCAAACACGGTTTTTGAGTTAGAGGCCATTTCAATGGAAAATAACGGTATATTTGGATTCCCCATGAAAAACTACACAATTTTCATTCAAGAATCGTTGGATTTGGTTGAGTATTGAGTGAGATAGGTTCACTTGAACATTTCCAGCCAACCTTCCAATTTCCGGCCACCGTTCCACGCACAACAACATCTCCCTCTCATTTTTCTTTCAAATGGAGAAGACGGTCTTGGCACCGTCGGATTCGTTCCAAAGATGGACTTTGTCTACCAATCTAACGGACCGCATCACTCCACGCAAGCAGCCACATCACATTTCATTAATCCCAGTGGCGCACCAACTCAGAAATTAGTGCCCCATGACCCCTGATCGATCCTTGGCAGCTGCATTTTATTTATTCCTTTTATTTTCTCTTGTTTTCTCATACTTATATGCTTCCAATATTCATTTTATATTTTTTCTTATTCTTTCATGCTGGTTTCAAATAATCATAATAAATAGTAGATTTAATTTTTTTTATCCCCATTTTTTTGTGTTGAATCTTTGATATGTCTAGAATTTTATAGAACTTGAATTATAATTTTACCATTTTTTGACATTTTCTTTGGATTTTTTACATTTGGATTGTCACAAGGATGCCAATACTTGTGTCATGATTTTGTTGATTTTCTTTGACCTATCAATACATCATTTAAATGCCAAATCTTTTGCAGGGTATTCATACACATATTAAGGTACCTAGATGTATTTTTACTTGATTTTTAATGTACTATTTTGAAGGGTTTTGAAGGTCTTTCTTCACCATGTGCTAGTTTGGCTTTCTTCTTGTACACTTGACATAGTTTCAATTTGTTTGACTAATTCCTTTGGGATATTTTTGTTGTATCTCTCACCCCTGGTTTGTGGCTTGATGTAGGGAATTGGAGTTTTTTATTTGAATTTTTTAGCACTTTTGCTATTTTTCTTGTATTTTTGTATTCGAACTTGTAATTTGGACATTCGAACGGACTTTGGTTTCATTTCGGCTCCAACGGCCTCGATTTGCTTGTGTGATGAACGCTAGGGTTCCTATGGCTTGTTATAGACATTATATAGGACATGTAGATCATTGATTGGCTGGTTTTATCATACATAATTGCCCATTAGGTTCCATATTTCCATGATAGTGCGTTATGATTCCTAATCGTAGTATACGTATGTCATTCGTAGGTTTTATTGCCTCGTATCACTTTATAATCACTTGTGGCCAAGATTTCATGTTTAAAATAGGCCATTTTTCATTCATTATGGGCTTGAGGTTGAGATGACTTCCTCCCTCACTTGCATTGCATGTTTACCTTTCTACACTTTGCATTTCATGTATGCTGTTACTTCATCTGTTTTCTGTTGCTTCCTTTGCCTTTCCCTTAGGAGCTCCATTCTTTCTTGTTGAAGATATAATGTGATAGACATTAGACTTTGTAACCATGTATGACAACATTAGGGTAGTCTTCCCCTTTGCAAACTTCAACCATAGGACGAACATTGCATGATAACATTTAGGGTTGTGTAGTTTCCCTTAGAGGTCTGTTTCTCTTTCTCATCTTCAAACATTCAACTTATTTTTGTCCTCTTGGACTTTAATCTTTAGAACCCATTTTCGTAATGAGAGTTTTGTTAACTCTCGGTTCTCCCACAAACGGTAACGCCTAAGTCTCCAATGGTCGAGCTGCATACACCAAACTACTAGAACCGATTGTTAACCCTACTCGGGTTAAAAACAACTTAAACCAAACTTGTGGTCTAGTTAGCCCGAACTACGTTTGCTCTGATCTTTCATACCAGATGAAAGTACGTAGGCACGAGATGCGATATCTCGGCGAGCAACCTTCCCCCCTTTTACCCGTAGTTAGGCGAACTACGTTGACTCTGATTTCTCGTTCCAGACGGGAATACGTAGGCATAAAGTGCGATACTTTGCCGAGTCACTTTTATTTTCTTTTGTCCTTAAGCCCTTAGCATAGATAGTACTAATCAAACCCTTTTAGATAAACATTTAAGCGTGGATCCCATCGAGTACGATGGACGTGAGGGGTGCTAATACCTTCCCCTTGCGTAACCGACTCCCGAATCCAGGACATGGTTGCGATGACCATTCCTTTTCCCTCTTTTCGTTAGGTTTTCTCTGAGCGTTTCCTTTCCCTCCTTTGGGATAAATAACGCACGGTGGCGACTCTTCTGTTTTACCGGCGCCGATTTTCGCACTAGCGACAGCTGGCGACTCTGCTGGGGATGCTTTATAGCTGCAGGGGAACTTTCCCATCCCCTACGCTCAGACCGTTTCCCGTCCCTTATGCGAGTCAGTCCTAGCGCTTGTTTGTTTATCTTGTGGGTTTTGTACATACCTGTTGTACCTTAGCTTTACTTTCCCGCATTTTATTTCCCGCAGTTTATTTTCAGCATTATATTATATCCTTATTATGCTGTTGTGGGAGGGGATTGATTCTGATGAGTGATAAGCCAGACCCAGGCTTGAGTGTACCTAGCATTAGTTGTGGAAAGTAGTGGGCGCATGCTTGCTTTGCAGGTACTAGTCTCTCACGAAATCCACGTTCAGACGAGATTCTCCCGGTTCACATCTTTTCCAGCCCTTTGGGCTTGAGGGGTTGTTGGTTTAGAGGGTTGTCGACTCTGGGGACCGATCATTTGTGATTCAGCTAAGTGAGGCCACTTCAAGAGATGATGATGCCACACCTTCTGGGTATCGTATCATCGCTCTTGAAAGTCTGTGACGCTGATGAACGCATAAGATGCCGTACCTTATCAGTGGATAGGTCCATACCTGTGAGAGGGTTGGGTTATGCAGGAAACCATAGCTCCAGATCACCCGGTTTTCTCTACAGTGTGAACTTTTGGGTTTGATATCAGAGGTCTTCAGTATCAGTGATCTATGTCATGCAGTGATATATGTTATGCAAAGGCGAAGCTCTGGTTATTCTCAAGCTACAGCATAATCAGCTTCTGATTATTATTGCTACAGCACAGCACAGCTACCTTGATCCCCTATAGCATCCTTGCATTTTTGCATTTTTCATCTTCATTAATTACATGTCATTGCATTAACATTGCAGGTGCATATTCCCTTTGATTCTAGCTATCTCGCTTGCCATCATTCGTGCTCAGATACTTGTGCTTGTAACTACCTATGTGGTCTTCCATCTGTATATGAGGAGTTTTTTACTATTGCTGTCTGAGGGGTTTCCATTGTCATGTGTTTCACCTGGAACTAGAATCAAGGGAAATATTCCATATGCATATATGCATCGTTAGCATTTTTGCATATCATTCTTTGCATTTGCAGGTACCTTCTTAAGCCTCGTTCTCATGTTCTGTTGTCTTTTCAGAGAGTTGTTTCAGGATTGCTGACCAGAGAATTCACCGGTATCCTACTAGAAACAATCTCAAGAAAGCCATGGATCACGTTCAGACTGAGATGCAAGAGATGAGGGAGCGCATGACTCAGCTCATGGAAGTCATGCAAGGTATGGCTCAAGGACAGGAGCAACTGAGAATAATGGTCCAGCCCCTGGTAGCTAGGGTTGATCTTAATGGAGTTCTTCACGGAGGTATTGCTGCTAATACTCCCCGCAATGATATAGAGATTCCTAACGCCACCGCTGCGCCTACCGGATGCACCCCAACCGCTGCAGGGGCCGGGAATGGTAGTGATGTTGGCGTCCGCCACGCTGGTCTGGGTAATGCTGCTGGTAATGCAGGTTTGGGTAATGCTAGTAATGCAGGTCTTGGTAATACTGTTAACTTGGGTTGTGGTAATGGTACTCATAATGATGGGTTTGGACCTGGTGCTGCTAACCATGGTCTTGGTAACGCTGGGTATGGTTACACCATCAATCGAAACGTCTATGGTCCGGAGGGTGCCTACGCAAGGTATGGCAATGGGGACCAACGATGGAATGAAGATCGTCAGGACGACGTGTTCTCTATGAGGGATGTGGGCGCTGAGCTGCTTGCTGAAGCTGATCGTAGATTCAGGATGCTGGAGGAACATATGAGGAACATAACAAATCAGGACTCCATAGGGCTCGACATGGTCAATTTAGGGTTGATCCCTGATTTACGAGTGTCGTACAAGTTCAAAGTTCCTACCTTCGATAAATACAAAGGTGTCACTTGCCCAAAGGTGCACATACGTTCATACTACAGAAAAATGTCAGCCTATTTAAATGATGAGAAGATGCTCATGCACTTTTTCCAGGATAGCCTGTCAGGGCCGTCGCTCGAATGGTATATGGGTTTGGAACCCTCTCAGGTTCGCAGTTGGAAGGGTTTAGCTGAAGCATTTGTGAAGCATTACCAGTACAATAGTGACCTTTCTCCCAACAGGGTCCAGCTTCAGAATGTCGTCCAGAATAGCGGGGAATCTTTCAAAGAGTACGCCCAGAGGTGGCGTGAGCTTGCAGCCAGAATGCAACCCCCAATGGTAGAGAGAGAGTTGATTGACTTGTTTGTATCGACGTTATCTGGGATGTACTATGAAAAGCTCGTCAACTGTATGCCCGGGAGTTTCTCTGACCTTGTCATCACTGGTGAGCGTATAGAAAACGACATCAAGATTGGGAAAATTCAGGCCGTAGAAGTACCTTCGTCAGGTGGAGGAAAGAAAGTGTTCAGGAATAAGAAGCGTGAAGGCGACGCTAATTCTGTATCAAGCTCTCGGGGTAGAGGCAGAGGTAGATATCAAGATCAGTGTCATCATCATCAGGCTGCAAGTGTTATCATTCCGATACCACCACAACAACAACAACCACAACAGCAGCAGAATCAACAGGGCTACAGGAAGTACCAAAATTCGAGGGGAGCAAATAGAGTATTCGATACGCCGCCAATGCAGTACTCCCAAATGCTTCAGACGTTACTACAACTGCAGTTAATCCAGAAGAGAACCTTGGCCCCTCTGACAGGCCAACTACCACCTGGCTATGATGCAAATGCCCGCTGCGAATTCCACTCGGGGGCACCCGGGCATAGCATTGACGATTGTAAGGCTTTTAAGCACAAGCTACAAGATTTGATTGACAGTAAAGCCATAAACTTCTCGCATGAAGCGCCCAACATGGTACAGAATCCTCTGCCAAACCATGGACAAGCCGGAAGCGCTTTGAGTCGCCCATAAGTCAAGATACAAGAAGCCCAGTTCTCAGAAGCCGGCAATCTGCATTTTGCATGTCATTGCTTTACATTTGTAGTTTCTTTCCTGTTTAATTGCACATTTCGCTTGTAAAGCTTGTTGTTCTCAATTGATATTGAAAATGAAATAAATATGCATGTTTTGAATTAATCCATTCGTGTTCACTTTATTGCTATCTTTTATTTCAAACGCTTGTTTAAGTGGAATCCGGGGAGGATGACGAAATCGAAGAATGCATGAGCTGCCGATTGTATGCTCTTGGATAGAAAAACCTGTTGACGATATACAGGCATTGTTCCAAATCCATAAACACCGGAGATATAAGGAAGATAATCCCTTGTCAACCCCTTTGAGCCTTGTAGCAGGAGTTTCTTTCTGAAAATGAAAAACCCTCAATCTTAACCTGAGGCAGGGTAGGTGTCAGTTAATTTGACCAAGCGTTCAATTTGCAAAAGGAATGTCCGTTCAAGGATAAATCACACCTGTATAGGTCGTGCCTAAAGGACCACAATGGTTAAACCTTGCCGATAAGGAGTGAAACATTCACAATCTCTTTTAACAAGTCAGACAAGCCGGTGTCACATGATTTGTTCAAAAAGAAAAAAATTAAAAAAAAGCACGCTAAGTCGAATCTTGGGAATAAGCGACTTAGGCCAAAATCAGGGTATCCCGCTGGACTTCAAAATCAGAAACTCAAAAGAGTTAGTCCAGGCAAAAATTAGGGAGAGAAAAAACGAAAAGGATTACAAGAGAAAAATCCTCAAGCAAGAACGAAATCGTGTGACTCCAGGCACTACGAAGACGGAAAGGGAATGACTGTCACTTTAGAAAGCATGTGATTTCCTGAACCATCACTCCTATCATTCCACCTTTGAAAGGTGAACGCTAAGGTTGAATTAGCTAAACATAGGATTGGAGAACATCAAGGAGAATGGGTGGGTTAAAATGAATTTTGAGCCTTATATCCTTCCTTGTTAACCATGAACCCGACCATGTTACAACCTTCAAAAGTCCTAATTGAAACAGGTTTAGTTCAAGAGCATACTTCGGTAAAGATCGCATCGAAACTGACTCCAAAAAGGATTCCTCTTAGAGCGTTGTATTAATTTTGACACTTTGATAATTGATTCGTTCATTATATGTTATAAATTTTTCCAGTGAACAGGATTGGGTTTTGAAAAAAACGTCATATGCATTGCATTTAATATATCTTTTATGCAGAACAACTTGTTTTACTTGCGAGTAAGCGCTCGACCGCAGGAAAGTTTCCACAGTGGAAAGTTTGATCATGATAGAATGTAGAACGCCTAAATACTCCGTTGAGCTGTGGCCAGCTATATCAAATAACCCCTAGTAGGGTCAGCCATCCAAGAATCAGTTAATCTGGGGCAATCAGGTCGAGATTTGGTAAATCTCTCGCAATCGGGGGTACCGCTCCGCAAACTAGTCAATCAGAGGCAAAGCCATTACAAGGCTGGGGCATGCCACCCTATGAGGAAAAGAATTTGTTCTTCTCCATACCTCTAGAGCTTATCCGAACTATTCAACCAAGGATCCTCTCACGGTCCAGATTCTGGGGCAAGCCATCTCGGGGTCGTCTCATGGCAAGCTATTTTCTTCTCAGCGTAGACCTTCCCAAGAATCAGACTGGGGCAGGGGCATTACGCTTGGGGCGATTTCTCAAAGAGATTCGGATGAAGCTCATTTTTCCAACAATCAAAGATCATTCCCCAGCAGTTGGTCAGGCGTACCTCTAATCCCCATAGAGTACGAGTATGGGTTTGTTCCTCAGCGAGTCGAGATCAGATTTCTCTCCACCATGCATGTGTGGAATATTCTCCGACAGGTCGTTCGTGACCCCAACAATGTAACGTGTGTTCCAGGGAGGTCATCCATGACCTTTACTCTATCCCTCAGCAAGAGTTGCTCATCACCAGCAGAGACTTGTTCATCTCCAGTAAATTTTGTAACTCCAGGTTTGTTGGTATGTCCCTCAGCAGAGTGGTGATCGTATCTTCCAAAGGTTGTTCAGAGTTCTTCTCCCAGCATGGAGCTGTAGTACTCATACATCAATTTTTACGTTGAGTATTCAGGCTCCGGTCAGTATGTTGAGTGTTCAGACTCCGGTAAAATCAAGCAAGGGTCCAGACCCCTATTAGTGTTCGTGGCTATTCCGATGAGTATCCAGGCTCCGGTAATCTCCAATTTGTATTGATTCTTTCTCTCGTCGAGTATCCGGACTCCGGTAAAGATTTTGTAAGGTGATCTCGATAAGTATTTGTAGTATTCTCTTTCCGATTTGTATCTTCGTCGAGTATCCAGGATCCGATTTGTTGCTTCGTCGAGTATCCAGGCTCCGGTTTGTTAGCTTTGTTGAGTATCCAGGCTCCGATGCGTATTCGTCCGTCGAGTATCCAGGCTCCGGTTGCTGCTTCGTTGAGTGTTCAGACTCCGATGTGTTATCGTCGAGCATCTAGGCTCCGATTTGTTTGCTTCGTTGAGTGTTCAGACTCCGGTTTGTTGCTTCGTTGAGTATCCAGGCTCCGGTGCGTATTCGTCCGTCGAGTATCCAGGCTCCGGTTGCTGCTTCGTTGAGTGTTCAGACTCCGGTGTGTTTTCGTCGAGCATCCAGGCTCCGATTTGTAGCTTCGTTGAGTATCCAGGCTCCGGTGTGTTTTCGTTGAGTGTTCAGACTCCGGTTTGCTACTTCATTGAGTGTTCAGACTCCGGTTTGTTGCTTCGTTGAGTATCCAGGCTCCGATGCGTCTTCGTCCGTCGAGTATCCAGGCTCCAGTTGCTGCTTCATTGAGTGCTCAGACTCCGGTGTGTTTTCGTTGAGTGTTCAGACTCCGGTTTGTTGCGTCGACTATCCAGGCTCCGGTGTGTTTTCGTCGAGTATCCAGACTCCGGTTTGTAGCTTCATTGAGTATCCAGGCTCCGGTGTGTTTTCGTCGAGTATTCAGACTCCAGTTTGTTGCGTTGAGTGTTTAGGCTCCGGTATGTTTTCGTCGAGTATTCAGACTCCGGTTTTTGGCGTTGAGTGTTCAGACTCTGATGTGTTACATTGAGCGTTCAAGGCCCGGTTCCTCCGTTGAATATCCAAATTCCGATGAAATTTCCAATTTGTAACATTTTGCTTTGTCCGTTGAGTGTTCGGACTCCGATGAAGGCAGTTGGGTATACAGATCCTAGTAAGTGTTGCGATAATACTCTCTCTCCGTTGAATGTCCAGATTCCGGTGAATGTTCAGTTTGTGATGTATTGCTTCGTCCGTCGAGTACCCAGGCTCCGGTAAATCCCTAGTGAAATCACCAGTTACGTCGAGCATCCAGGCTCCGGTCAGTGCGTTGAGTATCCAGATTCCGACAGATTTTGATGTGGCCCTATCGTGCGTTGAGTATTCAGATTCCGACGATTCGAAAGATTGTCCTTTGGCCCATGTGGTGTTCAAACCATGGCCAGTTACGTGTTTCCTGAAGCAGAGTTACTTGATTAAGTTTCTCTTTCCCTTGGTGGGATGTTCAAGATGTTCATTATGCTCGGTTTCTCCGGAGATTCTATCCCAATCAGAGTTTGCATTTTATTTCTGCGGTTGGCAAATTTCCGGGTTCTTTTGGTATTCAACCGTCTTTTACCTTGATTGATTGAAAGTCGTTCGCTTTTCACTCATTCAGATCCAATTCGCTTGAATAGGAGCAGCTGTTGCACCCTAAAATTTGCCCAACCTTTTCCTTCTTGATTTTGCATTAGCATAACATCATCATAGCATTGCATTAGCATTTATGCAGGGGATCAAGTGTGATATACATCGAGAGAGGCCTATCTAGAGGTTTTATTCGAGCTTGAGGAGTCACTAAAGTCACCAGGAAGTGGTTCATGCCCTTGAGAAGTTCAGATGCTTGTGTGGGGTTCATCCCTTGACTTAGAGGCCAACTGAAGATTATCAATGAGTTGGGAAATTATGATTACAGGTCATAAAATTACAGGTCCAGTTCACCACTTTGCATAACTCAAATGAACTTTTTTCCAACATGAAATTTGCTCTAAATGGGGTCATTTGGTCAACTAAACCTCAAGGTTTTAATGGGCTAGCTCATGGTTGAAGTTTGATAAAAGTCACTTTGGTGAAAACATGTGAAAAGGCATAGTTTGGTATTTCTTCAAAATTTAATCAAATAAGTCCATGTTTGTACTTACTTTGAGTGGAAATCTCATTTTAAGAACAATGACACTTTTACATTTTTCATTTGAAGCTTTCTTCATGACCTATTCCAAGATTTCTTCACACTTAAGTAACACTTTGAATCTAAGCCCTTAAGATTGAAACAAGCGATAATTTTGGACCCTAGATGTATCTTATGATGCAAGATATAAAACCAAATGGAGCCAAGGCAAAAATCCTCTTCCATGATCATTTTTCTCACATTCTTCACCACTTTTCCATATTCACCATAATTGAAAATCTCAAAATTCAATTCTTTCTTTCTCCCATTTTTTGTCCATTCTTTCATTACAAATCAATTCCATATACTTTCTACAATTGATTCCACCATTTTTTAGCCATTTTTGGTGCAAGAACAAGCTTATAGCAACTGAAAAAGTGTGGTTGGAGTCAAATTCGAATTCTGTTTTTCACATCAATTCAAGCATTTTCTTTGATCCTAATACCTCTACCAAGGATTATTGAAGGTTTCTACATAATTTTCCAAGGAAATTCGTGCTCCATTGAAGCTCCATAATCCATTTTTCGGAGGTAATGGAAATTCAAGTTTGCTTCATAATTATGAGTCTTTTCCATGCCATTTTTATAGCATTGCATTCCCCTGCAGTAGTACATCGTTTCTGGTAAAGAAAGATTCATTTTTATGACAATTTTGTGTTCTTGAAAGTTTGAGATTCAAACATGGTTTTTGAGTTAGAGGCCATTTCAATGGAAAATAACGGTATATTTGGATTCCCCACGAAAAACTACACAATTTTCATTCAAGAATCGTTGGATTTGGTTGAGTATTGAGTGAGATTGGTTCACTTGAACATTTCCGGCCAACCTTCCAATTTCCGGCCACCGTGCCACGCACAGCAACATCTCCCTCTCATTTTTCTTTCAAATGGAGAAAACGGTCTTGGCACCGTCGGATTCGTTCCAAAGATGGACTTTGTCTACCAATCTAACGGACCGCATCACTCCATGCAAGCAGCCACATCACATTTCATTAATCCCAGTAGCGCGCCAACTCAGCAATTATTGCCCCATGACCCCTGTTCAATCCTTGGCAGCTGTATTTTATTTATTCCTTTTATTTTCTCTTGTTTTCTCATACTTATATGCTTCCAATATTCATTTTATATTTTTTCTTATTCTTTCATGCTGGTTTCAAATAATCATAATAAATAGTAGATTTAATCTTTTTGATCCCCAATTTTTTGTGCTGAATCTTTGATATGTCTAGAATTTTATAGAACTGGAATTATAATTTTACCATTTTCTGATATTTTCTTTGGATTTTTTACATTTGGGTTGTCACAAGGATGCCAATACTTGTGTCATGATTTTGTTGATTTTCTTTGACCTATCAATACATCATTTAAATGCCAAATCTTTTGCAGGGTATTCATACACACATTAAGGTACCTAGATGTATTTTTACTTGATTTTTAATGTACCATTTTGAAGGGTTTTGAAGGTCTTTCTTCACCATGTGCTAGTTTGGCTTTCTTCTTGTACACTTGACATAGTTTCAATTTGTTTGACTAATCCCTTTGGGATATTTTTGTTGTATCTCTCACCCCTGGTTTGAGGCTTGATGTAGGGCATTGGAGATTTTTATTTGAATTTTTTAGCACCTTTTGCTATTTTTCTTGTATTTTTGTATTCGGACTTGTAATTTGGACATTCGAACGGACTTTGGTTTCATTTCGACTCCAACGGCCTCGATTTGCTTGTGTGATGAATGCTAGGGTTCCTATGGCTTGTTATAGACATTATATAGGATATGTAGATCATTGAATGGCTGGTTTTATCATACATAATTGCCCATTAGGTTCCATATTTCCATGATAGTGCGTTATGATTCCTAATCGTAGTATACGTATGTCATTCGTAGGTTTTACTGCCTCGTATCACTTTATAATCACTTGTGGCCAAGATTTCATGTCTAAAATAGGCCACTTTCCATTCATTATGGGCTTGAGGTTGAGTTGACTTCCTCCCTCACTTGCATTGCATGTTTACCTTTCTACACTTTGCATTTCATTTATGCTGTTACTTCATCTGTTTTCTGTTGCTTCCTTTGCCTTTCCCTTAGGAGCTCCATTCTTTCTTGTTGAAGATAGAATGTGATAGACATTAGGCTTTGCAACCATGTATGACAACATTAGGGTAGTCTTCCCCTTTGCAAACTTCAACCATAGGACGAACATTGCATGATAACATTTAGGGCTGTGTAGTTTCCCTTAGAGGTCTGTTTCTCTTTCTCATCTTCAAACATTCAACTTATTTTTGTCCTCTTGGACTTTAGTCTTTAGAACCCATTTTCTTAATGAGAGTTTCGTTAAATCTCGGTTCTCCCACAAACGGTAACGCCTAAGTCTCCAATGGTCGAGCTGCATACACCAAACTGCTAGAACCGATTGTTAACCCTACTCGGGTTAAAAACAACTTAAACCAAACCTGTGGTCTAGTTAGCCCGAACTATGTTTGCTCTGATCTTTCATACCAGATGAAAGTACGTAGGTACGAGATGCGATATCTCGGCGAGCAACCTTCCCCCCTTTTACCCGTAGTTAGGCAAACTACGTTGACTCTGATTTCTCGTTCCAGACGGGAATACGTAGGCATAAAGTGCGATACTTTGCCGAGTCACTTTTATTTTCTTTTGTCCTTAAGCCCTTAGCGTAGATAGTACTAATCAAACCCTTTTAGATAAACAATTAAGCGTGGATCCCATCGAGTACGATGGACGTGAGGGGTGCTAATACCTTCCCCTTGCGTAACCGACTCCCGAATCCAGGACATAGTTGCGATGACCATTCCTTTTCCCTCTTTTCGTTAGGTTTTCTCTGAGCGTTTCCTTTCCCTCCTTTGGGATAAATAACGCATGGTGGCAACTCTTCTGTTTTGCCGACGCCGATTTTCGCAGTAGCGACAATTTGCATACCGCCTACATTACAATTTTTCAGTCAGATTGACTTTATCGGGATTACAGTCCTCCCCTGGCGTTTCAGGCAGTTCATACCAGTTCGAATACGAGGATTTATTTTGGGATTTGTGCTCTTCCCGGTGTTTTCAGCTCTTGCTATTGTTTTTTAGGATATTTCGGTGTCCGGTTTTTACCGTTTATTTCGTTGTATTCGCGCATCTGTTTTTTAATTGATTTAATTAAGATTTATTGCATTTTCTAGATTTTTCCTTAATTTCTAGTATTTTTAATAGATTTTTTTTAATAGTTTTTAATAGGATGATTCTTTTTTCTATAATATTAAATAGATTCTATTAGAATATTAATAGTTTTTTTCTCCTACTTTTTAGGTTTATTTCTAGATTTAATTTGGTAGAATTAATAGATTTAATTCATTTGTAGATATTAATTGAATTTGGTTTAGAAATCAATAGGTTAAATTCTTTTTTAGATTTAATTTTCTTTTTAGAAATTAATAGGATTAATGTTCTTTGTTAGATTAGTTTAGTTTCTTTTTTAGGATTAATTAGATGTTAATTAGGGTTTTAATTCATTTTAATTGGGTTGATTAGCTTTAATTAGGTTCAGAATAGTTTTTAATTTTTATTTAGGCTTTAATTGCAATTTTAAATTTCGTTTAGTATTAATTGAGTGTTAATCTAGTCATTAATCCATTTAATTTGCAATTAATTGAATCAGTAATTGAGTGGTGTTAATTGTAGTTTGTTTCGTGGGCCACTTGTCCCAAGTCTGGAGGCCCAAATCCAATTCAGTGGACACTTGGCAGTATAAGAGGCCAGCCACGTTTCTCTCTCTAGGGGCTTCCACCTCACAGTCCACGTTTCACACCTCACTCTGCACACGCCACATGTTCTCTCTCTCACCACGCCACCACACGCTTCGCTCGCCACCTCGCACGCACACGTGGCCACACCTCGCTCCCCACTCCCATGCGTGCTGCCACGCGTCCTAGCCATTTCACCCTCACCGGCCGGCATGCAAACCGCCGGAGGAGGTCGCCGGAAAAATCAATCCTCGCCGTAACAACTCGCTGGAACCCCTAACTGTCGCTGGAAAACTAATCTTTTTGCCGGAAACTTCACCACCTTTAGCATGTTCATCCAAAAATCACCTCAACTTCAAGAACGTTCAAGATTCATTCCCCAGAAATTCATCCAATCTTCATCATTCTCCAGCATTGTTCATCGTCTTCCTGAAGTTTCCCAGAAACTTCATCCTCCGTTCATCAAAAATACTCAACCAATTCTTCATCGATTCGTCATGATTTTCATCAGAGCTTCGTAGATTTGTTCAAGATCTTCAGGTTTCGTCTTCATTCATATCCAAATGTGTTCATGCGAAGCTTCAAACCTTCAAGTTTTTCCAGATTTGTTTCGTCATCATCAACCTTCAAGATCGCGCAACCATTTCCCAAGTTCATCATCTTTATCACTTCTTCAAGAACTCCTTCAAACACGATCATCCCAACGCCAGAAAACTTCCAGTTCATCTCAACTTCATGAATCGGTCATCAGATCTTCGTCGAGATCTTCGTCCAGAAGAACATCCAGAACCTTCCTCCGTGTTCATCATCTTCGCGTTTCTTCACCAGCAACTCAAGATCCGCCCTCACCTTCGACGCATTTCTTCATTATCTCCAGATTTAAAGTGATTCCTTCATGTTAAGGGTTTGGGGATTTGTGGTGTTTAGTTGGAAGGTTGAGACAGACGAAGATGAGGGGAGAATGAAGTTGAGATGACGAGGGAAGATAGAAGTGATGGAAGAGGGGAGTATTGTTTGGGGGAGTTTTGTTTTGATCGGAGATGGAGAGGTTGAGACGGTAAGAATGGCGGCGGTGTTGAGGTTAGAGAAGGAGAGAGTTAGGGTTTCAGCGTAAGCAGATTGAGGAAGGAGGTTGGGAGGTCTCGTGGACTGGCTTGACGTTGGGCCTTAGGCCCAACTGTTTCATTTCTGAACTGCACCCTTCACGTTCCACTTCGCACCCCCCGTCCCTTGTCTTTTTTCTTTGTTTTTTTTAGGGATTCCCCTTGTTGGGCTGGGCCCAACGAGATTGCTGGCTATACCCCTCGGTTTCACAAACGTACCCCCATTCCCCTTTGTTTTTCTTTATTGTTCTGGATTATTGTATTGTGGGCTGGGCCCTGTTTTTTCCGCATTTCACCCAGTTTTCAGGCTGTACCCCCTCCCCTTTATTTTTTAAATTTCTCTTGTATTGGGCATGTGCTTGTAATTATTGTTAGTTTTTTCTTTTAGGATTATAGTTTTATTTTCCTAGGATATTATTGCATATTTTTTAGTTTAGAATATTATTACCTTTTTAATATAGAATTTACATTCTATTTTCTTATCGGATATTATTAGAGCTAGATAGATTTTATATGCTATTTTCTATTACGCATTTCCTTTTAATATTTCTTTAGAGTGTTTTCTATTAGAAATTAATTGCCGTATATTAGGAGTAGCATATTATTTCCATTTGGCAGTGGATTTCTCTCCTATTTTCTCTCCTGTCATCTGATTGTACTCCGATTTTATTTTTGGCTGGCCGTGTGACATGATTCAATTGGAGAATGATTTTCGATATCACTTCTCTATCTTGTCTTTGACACGGATATCGATACACTATCTCTTAGAGTTTGATTTCTCGTATAAGTCGAACCATGACGGTCTAAGCGTTACATTGGTCCTGATTCGAGCATCCTCATCAAGGATCCAGAGAGGAGAAGATTGGAATGAAGCTTGCGCACATGTCAGGAGCCAACGGAGCCGCTTCGTTCAACATCGTCTTTCTTATTCAAGTCTTCAGGAAACCGGCGAGTGTTGTGAGCTGTATCGTTAGATACGTAGGAAATGACAGTTGAGGGGTTTCCTCTCAATCGTCTAGAGTGTCTAGTATGGTACCCTTTGGGTGACATGCGACACATTTGCTCCTGCGCCTTAGGTTCTTGCGTGTGTGTCCCGAGTTCCTTCCTTTTTAGGTGTAGGCCTGCTTCCTCTTTGTTCTCGCCCCCGTGCGATCGAAACCCTTTTCTCTCGCGTTCAGGCGATTGAGACCCCTTCTCTTGCCCCTGTGCAATCGAGACTTGCTTTCCTGTAGCGCCGAACTACGTTTGCTCTGATCTCTCGTACCAGACGAGAGTACGTAGGCATAGAACTGCGATGATCCTAGCGAGCTCCCTTTTACCTTTTTCCCTTTTCCCTGTGTTGCTGTAGTTAGCTGAACTACAACTGCTCTGATTTCTTGTACCAGACGAGAATATGTAGGCATAGGATGCGATATCCTAGCGATCACACTAACAACTAACTTTTCTGTTCTCTCGCTGCCGTGCGATCGAGACTTTCCTGCTGACAACTGATTTCCCTTTCTCTTGCCCAAGCGCAATCGAGACCAGACCGTAGTTCTAGTTCTCGTAGGTTCCCATACCTTTAAACCCGACATGCTACGTCCGTTCTACCGCAAACAGGTAACGCCTAAGTCTCCCAAGGTCGAGCAGCATACACCTAACTGCTAGAATGCGTACGCTAGTATCGTCAATCCTTTCTCTCACCCCCGTGTGATCGAGAACACCCTGACTACCCGTAGTTAGCCCGAACTACGTAAGCTCTGATCTCTCATACCTGTTGAGAGTACGTAGGCACAATACTGATGTATTGGCGAGCCACCTTCCCCGTCACCCGTAGTTTCCCGAACTACGTCGACTCTGATTTCTCATTCTCTGATGAGAATACGTAGGCATAGAGCGTGATGCTCTATCGAGTCAATTTCCTTACGTTTAGACTTAGAAGCCATAGCTAGATTGTTTTTTACCTGTAGACAAACCAACAAGCGTGGATCCCATCGTGTACGATGGACGTGAGGGGTGCTAATACCTTCCCCTTGCGTAACCGACTCCCGAACCCAGACAATGGTTGCGATGACCTTGTCTTATACCTTTTCGTCAGGTTTTTCCAATCATTTCCTTTCCCGTTCTGAGGGATAAATAACGAAAGGTGGCGACTCTTCTGTTTTGCCGGCACCTTATTTTCGCGGTAGCGACACAAATGCTTCTCCCAACTCTCTCTAGCTTCTTATATGTGTCCTTTCTAGACCCATATACCACTCCAAAGAAGGACCCGACAGACTATCCTAAAAGAAATGCATCAAAAGTTTCTCATCGTCCGAGTATGTTGACATTTTCCGAAAATAAGCCCTGAGATGTACTCTAGGACAAGCCATCCCTTTTTACTTATCAAAATCTGGTACTTTAAACTTTGGGGGAACCCTGACCCTTGGCACCAGTCCCAAATCTGACATATCGAGTCCCAGAGAATTTTGGTTCTCGAAGGCTTTCATCTTTTCTTCAAGCAATTTAAACCTCTTATCAGCTTCTGTGGGGAGACCTGTTGCACCCCAAATTTTGACCCCTTAGATCCTCATCATCGTTCTAGGATCATATTCATTTGTTTATCTAACCATAACCTATTTCAAGTTTGTATTTGTTAAGATACAGGTGAATTAGGGTTTCATACAGTCAGAATCTAGGTTTCGATAGCTTGATCAGTCAACGTCTTGGATTGATTCTCCATGAAACAAGTTTCCACATCATCAAAGATACTCCATTGGGTCAAGTATGAATCCAATTTAACTTTTGTTTTAAAAGATGTTCCAATGATGGAATTATGGTCCATGAAGTTCATATGGCTTAGTGAAGTCCACTCAAGAAGTTTCACGGTCTCAGAAGACCCAGAACGTCAACAGGCGATCCGATAGTTGTCGATCGATTGTTCGTTTGACTGAAAAGTCAAATCTTTAACCATGAGGTATTTGCCCTCAAAGTGTGAAGAAAATATGTTCCTAATAACATATTACACCTATCCATGAATTTCCATGACCATTGGATCAAGGGTTGAGGAGTAATCGAAAAAGTCGGGAATTAGGGTTTTGAAAGGGGCAAGACCATAACTTCCTAACCACACATCCAAATGAGGTGGTTCAAAGCTTGTTGGAAAGGTCTTGGCAAGCCCTGCAAAAGTGTAAAACCGACCCGTGGGCAAAAAATGCATAGATTTGGAGTTATAGCCAAACTCATCACAAGAGGGAGAAACACTTAGAAAAATTCTAAGTTTCTGGCCTTTTTAGGCATGTTTTCAGCCAACTTTGAAGGGTTTTTTGACCTAGTTCCACTTGGAATTTGAAGATCATGTAAACATGAAAGTTGTAGAGCTCTATGAGGGTTTTCCAAAAAGTACTATAACTCCTTCATATACCTTATGAGCTGGGAGTTTTGAATGGAGCAAGTTGGGGTCTCAACACTTGAGTGCACTACTTCAAACTTATCACAAATCCACTTGCCAACCACTTGAATCATTCTCACCATTTGATCATGTCTTGATCTTATCATTAGAGAGCTTGATGAGTAATAATGTAGAAGAAAGGAGGATTTGGTAGACATTGCAAGTTGCAAGACAAGTTGCAATATTTTAATCAAAAAACAAGAAGAAAGAGAAACTTTTTGATGAGGTAACTTGCATCTGCAGCTCCCTACACTCTAGCCTCACTTCAGCGACCTACATGTCTTTCATACCACTTTATTTATGCATTGCATTGAGCCAAGGATCTGAATACACAGCTGTGCCAAATCTTGGACAGATTTTCCTTTCAAAATTTTCTTCCATGACAAAAATACTAATTCTGCCCCAACACCTCTCATGACCTATAAATAGAGGCTTCATCCCACTCTATTTTACACACTATAGCTATCCAAGAGAACTAGAAACTCATAGTTCTCCTCCTTCCCTCTTTACTTGTAAGTGAGGAAATTTCTCAAAACCACCAAAATTGGTCACTTTGCATTTTTCACACCAGTCCTTATTCCAAACACAAAACCACCTCAAAGACCATATACACACCATTAAAATGTCCATTTGAAGTTTTTCCCATAATCACTTTCATCAAAAGAACCATAGATCAAAATGTTAACTTTCCACACACAATAGTTTGACTCTTATGCAAGTTTCACACCAAATCACTACCTAAGTCATTTTCCACCATTGTAACACTTGGAACACCTTCCATTCATGTTATATTAATTGTCCAAAGTATCAAACCACAGCTGGAAGTCCATTTGGTCTAACTGTCTTAAAGATTCCTTTGTTTCTTGAAGAAGAAGCTACACTCACCAACTTGCTCAAAAGAGGGAGGAAATTCTTATTCTTGTGGCTAGCTTGTTTTGGGAAGATTATAAGAGGTATGTAATCCTAAAATTGTATCACTATGCATCATATATATATTAGTTGATTGATTGAAGGAATTATACATTGTTAAGTTGACATTGCTTTTATTACTTTCAAATTTGTTCTCCATGTTTATTTGGTGGTTGTCATTGAGTTTTGGGCTATCATTTGAGTTTCTTTGTTGGCTGTTAGAAGTTGAGTTCATCACCTCTTTTTGAGATGCCTAGGGTTGTTGACCCTTTATGTTGGCTTGCCTCTAGCCTTGACATTGTTATGACAGGTTCTTGGCATTAGTTTAGTGCTAGGTTTTTTTTCTTGTCTGTAGGCTATAAGTGCAGTTTGAAGTTAGCAATGCTAGTTCGTGTCCATGATAGTTTCTAGAATGAGTTTGTTAACTCATGTCTAGCTATTTCTAAGTCTGTTTCTTGTGATGGAGAGTTGGTTTACACCATGTTTCATCTGAGGATGCTTGTGACCAGGTTTATGGTCATGAGGGGGAACTGGTTAGCATAGTTAGCTTGCTACAAGTAGGGATCTTGTGAAGTCTCAGGCTTGCTGAGTTTTTGTTCTTAGTTTGTCTTCTTAGAGCTGATTGCAGGCCTAGGTGTAATGTTATGGTCTTAGCAGTGTTGGGAGTTTTCTTGTGAACCTCTACTCAATATGTTTGGTTTAGTCTAGCATTTAGTGAGGTGTATAGCATTGTCCTTAGGATGAGGTTTCTAGGACTAGGGAGTGCCTCAGCTCTGATTAGGTCCTTGAGGGCAGTTTGTCTTGTTTGGATTTTAACTAAGTCTAATATGGTTTGAGTTGATTTATTGTTGCTGGTGTCTACAGGTGGGCTAGTGGTGTTTAGAATCTAGTAGGTTTTTCTGCTGTTTTGATGTGGTGAGGAGAGGTTTGTTAGTTGTTTGTCTTGTAGGAACCCCCCTTTGGTTTGTAAGTTTTATTAGATGGTTGAGGGTTAAGGTGGATTGTTGAATGAGGCTTACATAGTCATGTAGGAATTGAGAGTAGTGCTTTTAGGACTTTCCATAGTTCATGAACAACTTAATCCAACTTTCTAATCATGTCAGTTTTGCTCCTTTGCTGATGGTAAATAATACACCTTGTTGTTTAATGATGAGTAGGTCTTGGTTTGAATTCACTGTCAAGATTTCATCTTTGTAAAGACATGACACTTTAAATCCCTCTACGACTGATCTTAGAAGCTGAGTTTATTAGCTTATGCTTGTTGGCTGCCAGCTTCATTTCACATGACAAGAGATTATTTTTTGTGTGGTTTCCATCTGAGGAGTATAGTTTGAATTAGATAGCAAGTGGAGGACTGTCTTGAGGATTTAAGGATGTTGTATGCTTTAGTACTGTTTAGATCTTTGGAAGGAAGCTTTCTTGTTTGACTGTTTGGTATGAGTTTAGAGGTGTTTAGTGTTGAGTTCATGATGATGTTCTAGCATTTAGTAGTCTGTTGGTGCTTTAGGTAGGTTGTTTGGGATTAGGATTTTAAGACATGTTTAGAGCTGGTATTTACATTGGTGCCTAGTTTAGTCTTTGCTTCTGTTCTAAGCAAGGTTGTTTACTTTAAGTTTGAGATCATGTAGTTGGCATTGCTTTGTGGTAAGAGGTTGTATTCACTTATGAGGGATTTGGAAACCACTTTAATGCTTGTTGTTTTCTTTGAGTTTGAGATCAGTTGGTCTCCCTTGTCTTGAGAGAACCCTAGTTCAGCTGGTGTGAATCAGTCCATATCATGAATCATTGCCTGGTTCAATTGGATTTTGGTTGGTATGTATGACCAGTTGTAGTTTGGTTTATGAACTTTGTGTTGACATTGAATAATTAGTTTCAACTTTGTTTGGACACAAGGTTGGTTTTAAAGAACACAATCTCACCAACTTATAACTCATATGCCAATTTCTCATTCTATGTGTTTTTTATCAAACTTTCTGTTGAAATTCATTCCATAGCATGTTTAAAATTTTCTCAGAGCATCACCTTGTTTTAAAATGCATCAGTTTGTAACTTTGAATTCAAAATGTATTGCAAAAACCACTTTCTGCATCTGTCTTCGAATTTTAATGTGTGTGCATCATTTTGAAAAATGGTTGTTACCATTGTATTCCTCGTCAAATTTCAAGTGAGTTTGACTTAAATTTCATCAAAATTGATCAAGAATTGAGTGAGTTATGATGAAATCGTATTTGGCATTTTTCACTTGGTGTTTGCCTTGAGATTGCCTAGCCTGCGCGCATATTTTGGTATATGTTAAACTGGGGTGGCTTGATACAATGAACGTATCTCCAACCCAGTGGTTATTGCCTTGCCATAAGAACTTGCCATGCGTGTCAACCCGTGTTCGACCCTCAGCGAGGGCGTTTTTTGTATTGTTTTCATGATTTTTCCAAATTTTATTATTTCTTCTTCTTTTTCCATTAATTTTCACACGTGTTTAGTGGTTGGTTTGGCATGATTTTGTGCCCATGACCCCAAGGTCTTGGGTTCAAGCCTTGGGTGAGGCATTTGTTCATTTTTAGCAATTGGTTTATTTTTGATTTTATTTAATTTTCATTAAATTTTCAAATCACCATAACTTTCTCAATTTTAATCATTTTTAAATGATTCTTTTTGCTAAATTTTTGTGTTAATGTATATTATCACATAATGTTTAAAGAATTCTAAAATTTGCATTTTAAGAACACTTTACATTATGAGAAAATGACGATTCGTTCTAGGGTTTTCACCCTCCTATCTTTCCTTCTTCATTTCAAACTTTTGGATTTCATCCTCTTTGAGTTTTAATTTGAAATTGTGAACTTGGCTTGTTAGCTTTCTTGTGCACTTGAATTTGAATTTCATATTTTTCTTGTAAGCATTGTGATTGATTCATCTTTAAAACTTGAAAGTTTTCCCCATGAAGTTTTGAACTTCTTCCTTCCTTTGTTGTGACATTGTTTGACTGCCTATGATTGTTATCCAATGTACGATGCTTGCTCATGTAGTTACATATAGCATCCTTTAAAAATACTCATATTTGTTAAGATATCCTTTATCTTTATCAAGATACATGCCCATCTTTGTTAAGATATGTCGTTGGTTTTTTCCTTTCATTTTAAGTCTTGTAAGAACTTACCCTTCATGATATTGTAATATCTTGATGTTTGCTTTGGTTGTAACCATTTATCTTGATTTAAGTCATTGCTTGATATTGTAATATGCTTGCTTGTTCTTGGTTGTAACCATATTTCTTGTATTCATCATGTTTGAATGATTACTGCTTTATTAAGTACTTTCCCCAAGTGATAGAACTCTTTAGTTCTCATCCAAGTTGCCTCCTCTTTTTCCCCTTCCAAAGGAAAGCCTCTCTATTGACCCTCGAGGTCATAGATAGCTCATAACATTCCCCTTGACTTTGTTAAGTCATCTCCATCTTAGTTAAGTTAGAACTAAGCCACTAGACTTCGCTTAAAGTCTAAAAGACCTACCCTTTGTTAGGAGTATCTTCAACTAGAACTTTTTGTTAGACGATGGTACGAATCTAGAAAGGGGGGTTGAGTAGATCCTTATTAAAAAATCAGTCGGCGCTACCAATCAAATTGGTTTTAAATTTTTTTTTTAAATTTCGGAAGCGGCCATGGAAAAATTACCGTCTATAACGAACTGGTACTAGAAGACCGGATATGCGTCTAGCCTTTGGAAATTTATAATAAGAAATGAGCAATGAGAATCACTACGCTAGTCACACTATCAATTGATTTATATCACTACTTGGTATGACTAGTTCCAATGCCTTAATATGCCAACAAAATAGTTGGACAGCACAAGAGAATTTTGGTTCAGACAATTTATCAAACACTTGGCGTGCGGAGCACTCCAAGTGATTTCGGCCTTGAGTAAGTAGCACTAGTTTCCTTGTACAATAAACTATTGTACTATAGTTAAAATTACTTCAGCACTTACTTAACAGTCCTTAATTCGATATTATTGTTTGAACTAAATTCACGCAAATATTAAGCAAAATGAAAATGTGGAAAGTAAAAGGCATAAAGATTTGTTAAGGCAGTTCCTCCGCAGTCCTCACTTCGGGGTACGTCTGCCCTCAAATATAATAATAGAATTGAGCTCGTATAATATAAAAGTAACCTGTTGTTGAATCGTATATACAAGAATAGACAAGCAAATGCACAAATAAACTCTCTTGTTGTTGAAGATGGTTTCTCTTCTTATCCCTTGATTCGAGTCGAATCAAGTCCTTCGATTTCTTGCGGATGAACCTCTAATTACAGCTCCTTGGTTGAACACCCTTGCATTTTCAAACCCCAGCCCGGCTGATATCAAACACTCGCCAATCAAACCCAAATCTCTCCTTCACAATTCACCGATTTTCGCTACTAGATCGACGGAACCAACCGCTCCTCGATCACCTTCGCTCAGCTGAATGTATGTTGAGAAGATTCGTACCAAAAACCCCCGAATTCGGCGAATCTTAGAGGACAAAACCTTCAAGGTTTTATTCAAGAAAAACCTGCCAAACTCTCAACCCGAACTGGATTCCCAATCAACAGCTTCGGATGTTATCACTTTAAACAGTCCATAATGCACATCAAAGATTGTTTTGTGTGATTGTTGTGGTATGAAATGTAGAAGATGAAGATGATGAGAACTAATGGAACCTCTTTCACTTTTCTTGTTTTTTCAATTGATTTAATGTATCAATCTTTTTGTTGAAAATGAGCAACCTCATATTTATAGCATGCCAGAAATAACAGACAAAACCACTTTTCGAAATAAGTGGAAAGACCAGAATTATGCAGTAAAACAGCGAACGATCGACCATACAGAAAGGAGTGGTCGACCAGAACTCTTCAGACAGAACAAAGTATGCAAAGTAACAGGCTACGCGTCGACCAAAACAGGACTATGCATCGACACAAAGTCTGTATTTTTAGACAAACAGAAATGTTATCAGTGTGCGTCGACCGGAGATCGGCGTGCCCCGACTCGTGGAGAATGCACTTTGCAGACACCTTTTATGAGTCGACCGAAGCAGATGAGCGGTCGACTCAAAGACCTGATTTTTACAAAAATGTTAATTTTGCTATTTTTTACTCTTTTAGATGCGACGTTTAACATACAAAAGATGTTTAACTCATAAGACGGCACTCAATGCAATACTCAAGATGTTTGATGCAAGCAAATGAGATATGTAGGAAAAGGTAATAACTTCTTCCATGTGGTTGCGCTTTGACATCATCGAAACACACGTGTATAGTATATGAGGCTTTTCCCTCACATACTCCCCCTTTTTGATGATGGCGAAACGTGTAAAACTAGCTTGTGTGATGTGCGGTATTAAGCTCCCCCTGTCTTAATGCCCTTATTTGCGATGTCTTCATTTGCAACGCTTCATGGTTTTACTATAATCTTTGCCACACTCTTCTCCCCCTTTGACAACATCAAAAAGAAAGAGAGATTGGTTAAGAAAAAAATGCTCAAATCAAAAGAGATACAATAGGTACACACAATCATGAACAATTATCCACACATGATAATGTCAATGATAAAAACATGAATAGATAAAAATAAAACACAGAACAATAGTTGCTATGAAATGCCAAATAAATCCAAACTACAAGTCATTGTCATAAATAGAAAGTAATTAATACATTGCAAAAAAAAAAACAGAACAGCAAAAAATGTAGGAATGCTAAATGCATATGCTTCAATGTCCTCTCCCCCTGAAGTAGTGGCCTCGTCCACGATACGGATCAGCCATGTCGGTAAATTGCAAAACAACATTGTTCAAGGTATTTAGACTATGTGAAAATGACCTACTCCTGACTTTCAGTCGATTCAGCTAGAGCATCTAACGGTGCATTAATTTTGGAGGAGAAGGTGTTGAATCTTTAAGTGTGTGTCTCTAATTGGCTCTGAATTTGGGCGAGCCGCTCGTCCTGAGCATTCATGAAGGTACGTTGCTCTAGTTGCATGTCCCTCATCATGTCGATAAGTTCAGAAGAATATTGTTGCGGAAGGTTTGTGAAGTGTGGTTGCGCTTCATATCCCCACCTAGGAGATTCCTCATTACCCCAATTTTGAGATTGCTCATGACCCCACTGCGAGTTGTCTTGATACTCCGAGTATTATGGGGGTTGATAATATTCACGCAACATTTTCCACCCTGTATATTGCCATTGGCCCTAGCCTTGATTATTACTAGAATCTGTGGGAGATGTGTGTGCAACCCAATCCTCATTTACTTGATCGGCAGTTTCCATGGGTTGTCGATCATCTTCCTCATCTTGTTCGTCTTCTGCTTCTTCTTCTTCATCCTCTTCACTTTCCTCATCACTCTCATCGGACTTTTCAAACCAGGAAGTAGTGGCTTTAACAAAAAATTTGTATCGTTGTTCATCATGAGACCAGATATAACCCATGATGGAAAGAGTTTTCTGACAAAACTCCTGATCCAAAGTAAGTGATTTATATGGAAATTCTGGATACACAACTTTAGCGTTAGTCAGAATCTCTTGAATAATGGACCCGTAAGAGAGAGTTGTACCCGTCCTGAGTCTCTCAAAGTGTAAATTCTACTTGCAATGTAGTACGACCAATTAATCTTAATCTTATTTCGCAAAATATACATCAAGTGAATTTCCGCCTGATCTACCCGAGAAAAGCCACCTTTCTTAGGCCGTAGAATGCGAGCGACTATCCATTGAAGAATCTGATCCTGTGGTTTCAACTTACCTGTGGTGACTGTTTTAGGAAACACATTGCTTGCCACAATATGAGCCGGATACGATTTTTTCAACATAGAGTTCAAAGTTGTTTTAAACTCATAGCCTTCCACTATGTGTGCAACAGTGACCTCATAGAGAGGTTTGTCCGAATCAAGAGATAGATCAAGGTACTTTTTCTAGACAGTAGGAGTGACACTAACCTTTGTGATTCCAACCTGAGTATGAAATTGAGAACCCCGAAATTTGTCGTGAAGACATGTGTAGAAAATACAGACCAGATCTTCATTATATTTTTCATTACATTCCAAAAAGTTGTTTATTCCTTGAAAATCAAGAAGTTCGATGATACGAGGAAGGTACATGCGCTCTGCCGAGAGATGATAATATGCATGTTGCTTGACCACAGCCTTTTTACTAAAGTTCTTGGTGAAACTTTCAGTGAACACCGAAGGTACCAAGGATATGGCAGAAATCGGAATGGAAATAAATGAGGAGGCCATTGAAGTTCTTTTACCTGTTACTCTTCTTGCAGCCATGATGGTTGAGTTCGAAGAGAGAATAGAGAGAGGTATGTATTGATGATGATTTGCAAGGTAGGAGAAGATGTTTTGAATGTGTTAAGAGTTTTACCCTTTTTGTAGAAGCTAGATAGGTTTTGGGGAGAGGAGAATGATGGAGTGTAGGTGTAATGTAGAGTCAATTTACAATACAAAAAGTAATGATAGACAATTAATGAGTCATAAAAATTGAAATCATGGGGATTTTGAACGGTTTTCAAAAAAAAAATTGACAGTTTTCGAGCGATGTGTCGAACGCTCCTTTGTATGCATCGACGCATACTGTGTTAAAATGGCCACGTTCAAAAATCAACAGGTATGCATCGACCGGTAGGTCGACCTGAGCATACCCAAACAAAATTTCAATTTTTGAAACATTTTTGTGAGTCGACCGCACCCTGTTTGGGTCGACTCATGCAGACAAAACATGTAAATTTCATATTTATGAACATATAAGCAACAAAGATGCATAAATAACCAGCCACAACAAAATTCAAGCATTCAAATAGGTAAGATACATATGTTATGACTTATATGAGACATATAACACATAATTGAAAACATTTTGTGTGAACATAAAAATCGAGAAAGATAGAGTTAAGGAAAGATATCACCGTTATGTCGAGAGTAGCTTGATGCATATACGCTTATACTTTCAACATCTTCAATTGGTTAGATATTCGATGACCAAAGTAGGTATAAACAGAGATGAATAAAATATGTGCAAGAAGTATTACTAAACACGATCCGAAATGTCGAGAATACCAAGTTCTTGTCGGATATGAAAGAAAGGTTCGGTAGCAAGCGGTTTTGTGAATATATCCGCTAGTTGATTTATAGTGTCAACGTGTTCAAAAACAACATCACCTTTCTCCACATGATCCCAAAGAAAATGCTGTCGAATTTTGATATGTTTAGTACGTGAATGCAACACGGGATTCTTGGTATAATTGCACTAGTATTATCACAAAAGATTGGAATACGCTCGAGTTTAAGGTTAAAATCTAACAATTATTGCTTCAGCCATAAGACTTGAGCGCAACAACTGCCGGCGGCAACGTATTCCACTTTGACGGTTGACAAGGTAACAAAAACATATTTCTTACTATGCCAACTAACCAAAGAGTTTGAAAATAGGTGACACATACCACTAGTACTTTTCCTATCCGATTTGCACTCGGCAAAGTCAGAATCGGAGAATCCAACCAAGGAACAATCGTTTCCTTTGGAATACCATAGCCCATACTTTGGAGTACCCGAAAGGTATCGAAGTATGCATTTAACAGCTTTTAAATGGGATTCCTTAGGAGAGGATTGATATCTAGTGCACATGCAAACACTAAACATAATATCGGGTCCAGAGGCGGTAAGATAAAGAAGAGAGCCGATCATACCTCAATATCTTTTTACCTCTACATCCTTACCACTTTCATCTCTATTCAGATTTGCACATGTCAGCATAGGTGTGTCAATGGCTTTAGAATTTGCCATGTCAAACTTCTTGAGAAGCTCAAGACAGTACTTTGTTTGACTTATAAACGTTCCTTCCTTAAGCTTTTTAATTTGTAATCCAAGAAAGCATGTGAGTTCTCCCAACATACTCATCTCGAATTCACCCTGCATTAGGTTAGAAAACTCTCTTACGAGATTCATGTTAGTTGATCCGAATATAATGTCATCAACATAAATTTGTACCAAGATCAAGTGTTTTCCTTGACGCTTAATGAAGAGGGTTGTGTCGACCTAGCCTCTTGAATACCCTTGATCAAGTAGAAACTTGCTTAGACGCTCATACCAAGCCCTAGGGGCTTGCTTGAGTCCATAAAAGGCACGTTTTAACCTGTATACATGATCGGGATATTCATAAGACTTAAAACTCGGAGGCTGTGCAACATAAACTTCATTAATATAACCGTTAAGGAATGCACTTTTTACATCCATTTGAAATAACTTAAAATTTTTGCACAAGCGAAGGCAAGTAAAAGGTGTATAGCCTCGAGTCAGGCAACCAACGCATAAGTCTCCTCATAGTCGATGCCTTCCTCTTGGTTATACCCTTGCACGACTAAACGCGCCTTATTGCGGATTATTACCCCGTTTTCGTCCAAATTGTTCCTAAACACCCATCAGGTGTCGATTACTCGATGACCTCGTGGAGGAGGGACAAGGTCCCAAACCTCATTTCTCTTGAATTGATTAAGTTCCTCTTGCATAGATAAAAACCAGTGCTCATCGAGTAAGTGATCGCGACTTTCCAAGTCTAATCGAATTAACTGCAAGTGTACAGTCTATCGTGTAGTAATAAAGATATCGAACCCACAAGGACTCTTAATCAATCTAGTATATTCATACGTTACTGTGTTTAGCTAGGTTGTTAATGGTTTAAGGGGAAATATGCAATAGAAAAGGCTAAACTAAAGAAAGGATAAAAGGCTTCTTAGAATAATAATGCGAGTAATTGGTATGCAATGACATAGTGCTCCGAGGATTCGACAAGTTACTGGCGTGGTTTAATAATTTTCAAAATGGTTTTCAGAAGAAAATAACAGTTTAAAGACTTTTGTCTCACGATGGTTGTTGACGCTAGTCGCAACTCTAAGGCGGAACGTATGCTTTCGCTATCCCGTTCGGGGTTAAAATTGGTTTTTGAAAACCATTGAGTTCTAATCTCTTTTAAAATGCTTTCGCTATGTTTAAAATAGATGCTCAGTTTTTACTATCTGGTCCTAGCCTCAGCTTTCGCATGTCGGTTCATACCTTAGTAAATCCCCCACTGTCGTGGCGAGATTGCTTTAAATAAATTCTCGCTGTCGCGACGAAGTTTAGTTTAACTATTTTGGTTTTAAAAGCTAGAGCCAGAAACAAGTTTGAAAAAGAAATATTACGCCGGTTATTATCGAACCTCGTTCTACTAGTTCATTACATACCAATTGATGCGGTTTTAGCTAGACATAAAGCTTAAAGCATGCATAATTGAATTTAAAGAGCAGAACACGTAAACATACATATTAAAGCAAATATAATCAATTAATAATAACAACAGAACCTGTAAATAATTCTGGTTCGGCACTTGGATAATCCTCCACAATGTTGGCAGGATTACTCTTGTGATGATTAATTGTACGAAAAAGTAAGAACAGAAATTACAATGAAATTCTAGAAAGGAAACAAAAGGAAGGAAGCAAAGAAGAAAAAAAACAAAGCAAGAAAATATCTCTGGTATTAAATCCGACAGCACTTCGTGGTCTTCAATGCGACTCCCTTATTTCAGTCCCAAGGCTCTCTTTTTATAGTGAATGAATTGTACGTGAACTGCTTTTGGAAGTGCCTTTGAGGGTCAGAAAATCCAGGGAGTCGTGCATTTGTTTTGGGCTTCTATTTGCACGTCTTTGAAAGTGGACGTTATGCAGAAATTATGGATGTGACGATCGTCAGGGAGCCATGACGCTCGTGACGATCGTGATAGTCATGACGGTCGTCACGCTTGTGACGGTCGTGAGGAAGCCATGACGCTCGTCATGTCAGCAAAGTTTATTTCTGCTGCTTTTCTCATTCTTTTTCTTCTGTTATATGTCTTTTTGAGCTTGTTTTGCTTATCTTGCTTCATTTGAGCATTGACTTCATAAACCTGCAAAACATTAAACAACAATTCGAATATGGTACGAAATTAGGGTGAAATCGACCGTTAATAGCATGAAATTATGGCATTTTAATATATATGTTTTCGCGTTATCAAACTCCCCTAAACTTGAATCTTTGCTTGTCCTCAAGAAAAAAGCCTAAGAGCTGAGATGATGCAGCCACACGATGCGTTCTTGTGCGTTTTCAAAATCGCTTCAGAGGCGCTGAGTCGAGAATTCGGAGGTGATTCATGACAACACGCATATGAACTTGACACTAAGAGGAAATGCATTCGAAGGCCTCCTCTTTATACGAGCCGGTTCCAATCATGCTGTTATGGCTCGGCGTTAAGTTCATCGTACTAAGTTCTACCCAGTTTCGTTCCAGCGCAATCACATTAAGCCTTTTAGCTCTTTTCACGTACGTAGTGGAATAGCCTGTTAGTGACTTTGGTCTTTTGTTTCTACGGGGTCTGGTGCACGAGTGTGGTACCCTATGACATGTTCACTTTGCAAGTTGTGGGGGATCGAACCGTGATTCGCCCTACCGAGTCCATAACCAGAGACCTACCGACCAACTGACAAGGAACTTCTTTTTTTTTATGAGCTCACTTTTTCTTTTTCTTTTTGCCATTCCGAAACGTCTGAAGTAGATAAACATTACATGGCTGCGGAGCAATTCTTTTCTTTTTGATCTTACCGATCACTTATTTGCATCGGCTTTTCACGTGGTACGCGCTTAAGGCGGTGCTGACTGCATTTATAAACTACTAAGGGCTTCGCTTGGTGCTCGAACCTGAGGCTTCGGTACAGTAGGTAGTAGAACTGACTCGCATAAACCGGAGGTCTAAGGTGTCAAGTCGGTATGGATATTGTTAGTAATCGTTCTCGAGTTTCCTTAACTTGGCCTAAATTTTGGCGCACCGGATGTTTGCCTCGAAAAAGTTTTCGTATAGCTCGAGTAAAGCAGATTAAGCTGGTGAAGTTCTTTTAACGGAAAAGAATATAAAAATATGCGCTTTATTGAATTGAAATAGAACTGAATTGAAATTACTGAAATTGAAATTGCTTTGAAAGGGAAATGAAGTACATAATAAAGTGCCGCTCCCACACAATCTCAAGCAGTGTCCTCACTGCTTTGAAGTGATAGTGGAAGGTGTACAACAATGAAAATAAGAAAAATGCAGAAAAAATAAAAAGAAGAACACTACTCTCTGTCGTGCCCTCTTCCTCGATGGCGTCCTCCTCTGGTCGTGGGGCAAAGAACGCCGGTGTGAAAAATGGAGTCGTGTAAGTCGTCCACACGGACGTTTAAAGCGGCCATTTCATCTACGACATTGCTGAGGCGTTCCCCTTGGGCGGCCAACAAATCGATCACTTGTTGATGTTGTTCTTGCTGACGTCGTTCAAGTAGGTAGGTGTTTTGGTTATGTTTCCAGATGGCGTGAAGGACATATTCGATGGTAGATTCGGTTTGAGGGCGGGGGCGACGACAGGAAGAAGGACCTGCAGGGGGTGGTTGCTGAGAAGCATCAGCCTGAGCAGCGCGGTCCAGTTCATCTTGTACCTCATCAACGGGCATCTGATCATTCTGTTGAGGTGCTGCAACATTAGCTTCGGGTGTCGCTGGGTCAAAAATCCAGTTGGCTCTGTTCTGAGGGTGAGCACGATCTCGACAAGGAAGGATAATACTGTGGATGGTGAGGTTGCGAACCACCGGATGATAACGTCTGTCGACTCTTACCTTGATGAGGTGAGAAGAACGGCAATCGTCGATATCCAGGAAGACAGGAGGTAAGGACGGAAGGGCCTGGAGGTGATCACCGAGGTCGGGTGATAATGCAATGGAAGTGACGATGCCTCCGAAGTAAAAAGGCTTGGAGCCTCGACCACAGTTAGCCTGGATATGAGCCAACATGAATGGGGAGGCGTTGATGGGTTCTGGCGCAAAGATGCATTTCAGGAAGAACAGTTCCTTAGAGTTTACCTTATGGTTACTATCTCTGGCGAAGATAGTGTTACTGAGCACCCTGTGAACGTAGCGGATAGCGGGATGGTGAATGAATGTAGCATTAAGACTGTCCCAGCTATCGGTGGTGGTTCCGGTGATTTGGTTCCAGAGCGCAAATGCTTCCAGAAGGAATTGTTCCGAAGGAACACGACAGTGAGCATCAACACCATGGTGAAACTGGAGCATCTGAGCCAGCCGAGTCTGGTTTAGCTGATATTCTCGGCCGAATAGTCTGAAGCTTGCAACACCGGTGAGTTGATTGGTTTCGCCGGGGGTGTGATGTATGTGAATGAACTGAGGAACTCCAGAGTTAACTGTTCGTAGGTAGGCTGCGGTGTTGTGCAGAGGAACCACAGCCCGACATTTTGTAGCATCCATTGGACACCTTCCCGAATGCCCAATTCTGTAATGCAGGCGACATCGGCATATCGATTTGGTTGGATGGAACGCTGATAAAATTGAACGTAATTCGTTCACTGCTGGTCTCCTTTTTCGCCGTCTCGGAAGGTGATGTTGGAGATGTCTGGAAGTTCTCTTTGGCGTGCCATTTTTTCTAATGATTTTTGCGAAATAGAGAGAGTGTTAGGGAAGAGAGTTTCTGCCTGTGGAATGGAATGAGGAGAGAAACGTTGCTTTATAATGTGAAAGTTTTAGGGAGCGAACGGTTGGATTTGATGAAAATAAGGTTGAATGGAATGAATGAGAGAGTTGAGGATTTATGGGGTAAGTGGAACGTGAAGGAGTGGGGGGTTAAGAATTTGGATAGAAAAGAATGCCCAACGGTCGTATTATGCTATTTAGCAGAATACGCAATCTCGTGACGATCGTGAGGGGGACGTCACGATCGTCAGGCTCGTGACGAGCGTAACAAGGCTGTGACAGTCATCATAGCAGCAAATTCTGCAGATGCAGAATTTGTGATGTTTGGTTCGTACAGACATTATGTAATATCATTAAGTCTCATTTCAGACCAGTATATCAACCAAACAATGAAGTGAAAATAAAGAATACTTGATAAAAATAAAATGGCAAACGAAATTCATTAATTAAAGAGTAAAGTACAGGAATTGAAATGAAGTTGAAATTGTAAAAACATAAAACTATAAATTGTTCAGAATGAAAAAAAAATGAAAACTAAAACTAAAATTTATCAGTCCTTCTGTTGCTTCAAGTTGTTGAGCTGTTTAGTAAGGCAATCGAACTGTTCACACACTACATCCATGAAGGTCGTGATTTCCATTTGCAATGTTGTTAGCTCTTCCTTGACTGTGGTAATTTCCAATTTGACATCATCCATTGTTTTCATAATGGTATTCAGCTTGTCTGTTTGTTGGTCAGGGATGGGGTCAGGGAAATTGTGGTAATTTGGAGGAGTCTCAGGGTCAGTCTCAGCTTCCGACACATAATCTTCATAGTACATAAAATCTTGAGCTTCTGAAATATGGTCATTATTATACATGTAGGCTTGAGGTGTGGAATAAGGTGAGGCAGGACCTATAGGTTCGTCCAATTCGTACAGCCAGTTATTTCGGTTGTGGGCACTCGTCTTCTCATGGTTAGGTAGTGTAAACTGGTGGACGAGTCAGCCAACAATTAGGTACTCATAAGTGTCAGGGCCTATAATACGTTGGTTAAAGTAGAATGGTATATCCATAGGTCTTATTTGGCCAGAGACTTTAATTCTGTTCAGCTGGTACCTAAGTCCGATTGCATGTGCAATCATAGTGACGAGGCCTCCTACAGTGACATGTGCATTTTGTTCTAGGTTAATCCTTTCGAAGGCTCTCATCATGAATGGTACGGCATTGACTGGTCGACCTTGTGACGCACAGTGCAAGATAAACAGTTCTTCCTTTGAGACAGCGATAATGTTTTCCTCCTTCCCAAAAAGGGTATGTGCTAATATCCTATGAAAGTAGCAGAGTGCAGGATTGTGTATCTTGTTAGAGTCCATATCATTTGGCTCAGGGTGATAGTTACCTGAAATGGTACCCCAAAAGTAGTCTAACTCGATATCCATATCTTCTTCTTGAGTGTCAGTATACGAGAACGGTCCGCTAGGGAAGCCTAAAAGATCAGCTAATGACTTACAGTTATATTCGAACTCAGTCCCAAACAGTCTAAAACAAATGTGAGTTCGTGATGGGTAACCCAACGGGTTTTTAGAGCAGTTCGCTCCCAGTCTAGTTAGTTAAACAGGTAAAGGATGCTATCATGAATGCCTAGCTGATCCATAGTGGATCCATCATAGAAATGTGTCAAAGCGATGCCTCTCTGAGTCAAAGCCTCAAATCGGGCTTGCTGAGCTAGTCCTCTAAAAACAGTAACCGTGTAATCGATGTTAGCCATTCTCGCTAGTTAGTCAGTCAAAAAGGAGGTAAGTAAATCCTGTAAATAGGCGAAAACATATTTTACTCAAATTAGTTTTTAGAAACAGAAGGTAATAAAAATAAAAATAAAAATAAAAATAAAAGTGTAAATCAGATGAAAAACATACTGTAAATAATTTCAAAGGAAAAAATGAGTGAAAATGGGTTGCCTCCCATTCAGCGCTGTTTTTAACGTTGAAAGCATGACGATAGCTTGGTGACAAGCTATTAGGGATGTTGAGTAGGTAGCTCTTGCAGTTACAGTCTGCTCACGTGGTTACTGTCTTCGTTTCTATTGTAATGCTTTAGACGTTGTCCGTTGACTATGAACGGTGTATTGAATTTATCGCAAATTTCGACAGCTCCACTGTGAAGGATTCTAGTTATCTCGAATGGACCTGACCATCTGGACTTTAGTTTTCCTAGGAAGAGTTTTAATCTTGAGTTGAATAGGAGCACGACGTCTCCCACATTGAACTGTTTACGGACCAAACGCTTATCATGCCACTTTTTGGTTCTTTCTTTGTATATGCGGGCATTCTCATACGCGTCTAATATAAGTTCTTCCAATTCATGTAGATTCAAGATCCTTTTCTCGCCTGCTTCAGTGTAGTTGAGGTTTAGCGTCTTAATAGCCCAAAAGGCTTTGTGCTCAAGTTCCACTGCAGGTGACATGATTTCCCATAGACCAATTTAAACGGTGTAGTTCCAATCGGCGTTTTGTACGCGGTCCTATAGGCCCATAAAGTGTCGTTTAGCTTTGATGACCAATCTTTCCTGGAGGTGGCGACTGTCTTTTCTAAGATCTGTTTTATTTCTCTGTTAGAGACCTCCACTTGGCCGCTGGTCTGCGGGTGATACGGTGTTGCAACACGGTGTTTTACTCCTCATTTCGACAGCATTATATCGAAGATTATCGATAAGAAGTGTGAACCACCGTCACTGATGACAAGTCTGGGCACACCGAATCTGGGAAAGATGGTATTCTTAAAGAGTTTGAGAACTACTGTGTGTCGTTAGTTGGAGCGGCAACGGCCTCAATCTATTTCGATACGTAGTCGACAGCGACGAGTATGTACTTGCTACCAAAAGAAGATGGGAAAGGACCCATGAAGTCGATTCCCCATACGTCAAAGATTTCCACTTCCAAGATACCTTTTTGGGGCATCTCGTCGCGCTTTGAGATATTTCCAGTGCGTTGACACCATTCGCATCTTAATATAGCTGCGTGGACATCTTTCCAAATGCTGGGCTAGAATAAGCCAGATTGCAGGATTTTCACGCATGTCTTTGAAGTACTGGCATGTCCTCCGTAAGGAGCGGAGTGACACTGAGAAATGACGTCTTCAGTTTCTTCCTCTGGGACGCATCGACGATATATATTGTCGGCTCCTCTCTTGAAAATCAGAGGTTCGTCCCAGTAGTAGTGCTTTAAGTCATGGAAGAATTTCTTCTTTTGCTGATAGCTGAAATTCGGTGGGAGCACGCCTGCGGCTAAGTAGTTTACAATATCAGCATACCAAGGCAGTGTGACTTGTGCGTAGACGGCTTCCACGACTTTCTCTATCTCTGGTTCTTCCAAGATTAATGGTGGCATATCACTTTCCAATTTGGCTATCAGGAGTTCATAAGGGAAATCGTCGTTGATAGGCACTGATTCCGGCTTAATTCCTTCTATTCGGGATAGGTGATCAGCTACTACACTCTCGATTCCTTTTTTATCTCTTATTTATAAATCAAACTCTTGTATTAATAGGATCCATCGCAACAATCTTGGCTTGGCATCCTTTTTGCTTATCAGGTACCTAATGGCAGAATGGTCTGTGTAGATGATGATTTTCGCTCCTACCAAGTAAGAACGGAATTTGTCAAGGGCGAACACAATTGCTAGAAGTTCCTTCTCAGTTGTGGCGTAGTTCATTTGGGCAGGATCTAAAATTCTACTGGCATAGTAGATTGCATGAAGCTTCTTGTCTTTCCTTTGTCCTAGAATTGCACCTACAGCATAATCACTCGCATCGCACATGATTTCAAATGGTCGTTGCCAATCTGGTGGTTGCATGATTGGTGCGGTAATGAGGGCTGTTTTTAGAGGTTCGAATGCTTTCAAGCAGTCCTTGTCGAAAACGAACTTAACATCTTTCATCAACAAACCTGTCAGAGGTTTTGTGATTTTCGAGAAATCCTTTATGAATCGTCGATAGAACCCGGGATGTCCTAAAAAGCTTCGTATTTCTCGTATGGTTTTCGGAGGTTGAAGATCCTTTATAATTTCTATTTTAGCTTTGTCAACCTCAATCCCTTTTTCAGATATGACTTGTCGGACCATGAAATGGAATTTCTCCCAATTGAGAACAAGGTTCAGTTTAGCGCATCTTTCGAGTACCATTTCTAAGTTTGACAGGCAGCCTTCAAAACTTTGTCTGCATACAAAGAAGTCATCCATGAACACTTCCATGATGTCGTCTATGAAATCCACAAAGATTGCCATCATGCATCTTTGGAAGGTTACTGGAGCATTGTAGAGTCCGAACGACATTCGGCGATAAGCAAAAGTGCCATAAGGACAGGTGAATGTAGTCTTTTCTTGGTCATCGGGGTGAATAGGAATTTGGAAGAATCCCGAATAACCATCTAGATAACAGAAGTACGAATGTTTCGCTAGTCTCTCCAACATCTGGTCTATGAAAGGTAAAGGGAAATGATCTTTCCGAGTTGCGTTATTCAGTTTTCTGTAATCGATACACATCCTGCTTCCGGTTACAACTCTTTGGGTTATCGATTCACCTTTTGTGTTCTTTACTATAATGACGCCTCCTTTCTTTGGTACGACGTGCACTGGGCTAACCCATTGGCTGTCAGAGATCGGGTATATGATTCCTGCGTCAAGTAACTTCTTCACTTCGTCTTTGACTACAGTGCTTAGGATATGATTTATCCTTCTCTGATGTTCTCTTGAAGTTTTGCAGTCTTCCTCTAGCATGATTCGATGCATACAGATGGAGGGACTTATACCTTTAAGATCGCTTATATTATAGCCTAACGCAGTTGGGTATTTCTTAGGACTTCTAATAGTTTCTTAGTTTCTGACTGTCCTAAATCGGCGTTGACTATTACTGGTCTTTTGAATTCTGTATCTAAGAATTCGTACCTGAGGGTCTTAGGCAATTCTTTAAGCTCTAGAGCTGGGTTTTTTGGACCTGGCATGTGATTAGGAGTTAGTGCTAAGATCTCGCCCAGACTATCATCTTTGTATGGCGCACGCCAATTGTCGTCTTCATGAATATCAAGGATTTGGATCTTCATGATTTCAGAGTATTTAGTTTCTTCCTTTTCCAGTTCTCCTATGCATTCGTCAATGACATCTACTAGATAGCATGTATCATCTATGGCTGGTGCCTTCAAGAACTTAGTAAGGATGAATTCTATCTTTTCTTCTCCTACTTCGAATGTTAGCCTACCTTTCTTCACGTCTATAATAGCTCCGGCTGTTGCTAGGAAGGGGCATCCAAAGATAATTGGGGTAATAGAGTCCTCCTTGATATCCATGATTATGAAGTCGGTTGGAATGTAGAATTGACCTATGCGTACTGGAACATTTTCCAGCACACCGACAGGATATTTGACTGATCGGTCAGCCAATTGCACGGACATTTTAGTTGGTCTTAGTTCTCCCATATTCATCTTTTTGCATATAGATAGGGGAATAACACTTGTACTGGCTCCTAGATCGCATAAAGCTTTGTTTATGACGAACTTTTCTATGACGCAAGGTATGGAGAAGCTACCTGGGTCTTTTAGTTTATGAGGCATGTTATTTTGAATGATTGCGCTACACTCGGCAGTAAGTGTAACTGTTTCGTTATCCTCGATTTTTATTTTGTTAGATAGAATTTCTTTAAGAAATTTAGTATATAACGGCATTTGAGTTATCGCTTCTGTGAAAGGAATGGTGATATTCAGTTGTTTCAGAAGTTCTACAAATTTCTTAAATTGTCCTGAAGTATTGGAATTTATGAATCTTTGAGGATAAGGAATCGGTGGCTTATATGGCGGTGGAGGCACATATGAGTTTTCATCTTTGGTGGCCTCTTGCTCTTTATCTTCCTTCTTTTCGGTTTCAGACTCCTTTTCTGCTGGTTTATCAGTTTTCTGATGCATGGCTGAATTTTCACTCCTAGGATCGGTTGGTCCTTCCAATTCTTTTCCACTTCTCAATATGACAGTGTTTGCATGACCTTTCGGATTAGGTTATGGCTGACCAGGAAATGTACCAGCTGGTGCGGCTGTAGAAGCTTGTTGTTGAGCCACTTGTGATATCTACGTTTCGAGCATTTTGTGATGGGTGGCTAAAGCATCTACTTTGCTGGTTAGCTGTTTAATCTGCTCGCTAGTGTGTATGTTTTGATTCAGGAATTCTTTGTTCGTTTGAGCTTGAGTAGCTATGAATTTTTCCATCATCACTTCAAGATTTGATTTCCTAGGGGCGGTCGGGGCAGCTACAGCTGGTTTCTTATATCCTGGCGGAGCAGCAGGTGCTTGCAAGGCATTATCGCTTTTGTAGGAAAAGTTTGGGTGGTTCCTCCATCCTGGGTTGTAAGTATTCGCGTAAGGGTTACCTTGAGCGTAGTTTACTTGGTCTGGTGGAATTCCTGCCAATAATGGGCACTCGGGCACATTATGAGTGGCGATTCCACATAACTCGCAATTTGGAGTTACAGCAGCTACGGTTGCAGGTGGTGTTACAGTTAAACTGTCGATTTTCTGCGTTAAAGCATCCACCTTAGCATTGAACTTTTCAAGACTGCTGATCTCGTACATCCCACCTTTCGTTGCTGGTTTCTCTGACGGAGTTCTTTCACCTCCCCATTAGCAATGGTTCTGAGACATATTTTCGATAAGTTGATAGGCTTCATCGTATGGCTTATCCATAAGTGCACCGCCCGCGGCGGCGTCTACTGTTAATCTGGTGTTATACAGAAGCCTATTATAGAAAGTATGAATCGTCACACAGTCTTCTAAACCATGGTGAGGACATGATCTTATCATATCTTTAAATCTTTCCCATGCTTCATAGAGAGATTCAGTATCTTTCTGTCGAAATCCGTTGATTTGAGCTCTAAGCATAGCAGTTTTGCTTGGTGGAAAGTATCTCGCTAAGAAAACGTTCTTCAAATGTTCCTACGTCGTAACGGAGTTGGATGACAAGGATTTTAACCAAGTCCAAGCTCTATCTCTAAGAGAGAAAGGAAAAAGACGAAGTGTTATTGCATCTGGAGTTACTCCATTTGCCTTCACTGTGTCTGCATTTTGCACAAACTTCGTTAAGTGTTCATTCGGATCCTCAGTTGCATTTCCTGAGAATTGATGTTGTTGTATAGCTGACAACAATGATGGTTTTAGTTCGAAATTGTTATGATTGATAGCGGGGGCAACAATGCTACTACGAGGCTCTAGTTGAGATGGGGTAGCGTAGTCCTTCAGAGGTTTGTTCTGAGGTCCTTCAACCATTTTCGATTCTTCAACAGATTCAGGAGTATGAGCTAGAAGATCGAGAATATTATGTTTTCGTTGATATTCAAGGATGCGCCTTCTTAAGTGTAAGAAGCGCTCTAGTTCGGCGATTGGAGGTTGTAAAATGTCGCCTTGTGAGCGAGTACTTAGCACACAACCGACGAACGAGTAAAGGGAAAGAAAATAGTTAACCTAGTCTATAATGCATAACAAAGGGTTACACTATTGACTAAATGGGTCCCCGGCAACGGCGCCAAAAACTTGATCGTGACTTTCCGAGTCTAATCGAATTAACTGCAAGTGTACAGTCTATCGCGTAGTAATAAAGATATCGAACCCACAAGGACTCGTAATCAATCTAGTATATTCGGACGTTACTGTGTTTAGCTAGGTTGTTAATGGTTTAAGGGGAAATATGCAATAGTAAAGGCTAAACTAAAGAAAAGGCTAAAAGGTTTCTTAGAATAATAATGCGAGTAATCTGTATGTAATGACATAGTGCTCCGAGGATTCGACAAGTTACCGACGCGGTTTAATAATTTTCAAAATGGTTTTCAGAAGAAAATAACAGTTTAAAGACTTTTATCTCATGATGGTTGTTGACACTAGTCGCAACTCTAAGGCGGAACGTATGCTTTCGCTATCCCGTTCGGGGTTAAAATTGATTTTTGAAAACCATTGAGTTCTAATCTCTTTTAAAATGCTTTCGCTATGTTTAAAATAGATGCTCTATTTTTACTATCTAGTCCTAGCCTCAGCTTTCGCATGTCGGTTCATACCTTAGTAAATCCCCCACTTTCGTGGCGAGATTGCTTTAAATAAATTCTCGCTGTCGCGACGAAGTTTAGTTTAACTATTTTGGTTTTAAAAACTAGAGCCAGAAACAAGTTTGAAAAAGAAAGATTACGCCGGTTATTATCGAACCTCGTTCTACTAGTTCATTACATACCGATCGATGCGGTTTTAGCTAGACATAAAGCTTAAAGCATGCATAATTGAATTTAAAGAGCAGAACACGTAAACATACATATTAAAGCAAATATAATCAATTAATAATAACAACGGAACCAGTAAATAATTTTGGTTCGGCACTTGGATAATCCTCCACAATGTCGGCAGGATTGCTCTTGTGACGATTAATTGTATGAAAAAGTAAGAACATAAATTACAACGAAATTCTGGAAAGGAAACAAAAGGAAGGAAGCAAATCAGAAAAGAAACAAAGCAAGAAAATATCTCTGGTATTAAATCCGGCAGCACTTTGTGGTCTTCAATGCGGCTCCCTTATTTCAGTCCCAAGACTCTCTTTTTATAGTGAATGAATTGTACGTGAACTGCTTTTGGAAGTGCCTTTAAGGGTCAGAAAATCTAGGGAGTCGTGCATTTGTTTTGGGCTTTTGTTTGCACGTCTTTGAAAGTGGACGTTATGCAGAAATTGTGGATGTGACGATCGTCAGGGAGCCATGACGGTCGTGACAGTCATGACGGTCGTGACAGTCATGACGGTCGTCATGCTTGTGACGGTCGTGAGGGAGCCATGATGCTCGTCATGTCAGCAAAGTTTGTTTCTGCTGCTTTTCTCGTTCTTTTTCTTCTGTTATATGTCTTTTTGAGCTTGTTGTGCTTATCTTGCTTCATTTGAGAATTGACTTCATAAACCTGCAAAACATTAAACAACAATGCAAATATGGTACGAAATCGGGGTGAAATCGACCGTTAATAGCATGAAATTATGGCATTTTAATATATATGTTTTCACGTTATCAGTAAGGTGTCTTTAGGGTTTTTAGGATCCATTTGTAAAACAAAAGCGAAGTGATAACAGAAATTACTTATCTTAGACCGAGTCGTAACTCCCTTTGAGATATCACCGAGGATGTTGTCGATTGGATGGTCTTTGGAAGACTTCCAAGCTGGAGGGAATCATCTTTTGTAGACGAATGAACTTCCTCGATTTCCTCATGGCGGTCATCTATCTTCTCCTCAACTTTGGCTTGGTCAGGTTGATCAATTCCCGGCTCGGTACCTTTGAGTATGTCTTCCGTAGATGTACCTGCTCCATGAATAACACTACCTTTTCCGACGTCTCTCGAATAAGATTCATCAAATGTTACGTGTACATACTCTTCAACGGTAAGTAATCTCTTATTATAAATTCTTTAAGCTTTACTTGACTGAGAGTATCCGAGGAAGATACCTTTGTCAGCCTTGGAATCAAATTTTCCTAAGTTTTCCTTTCCATTATTCAACACAAAACACTTACAACCGAAGACATGCATGTGAGATACATTCGGGTTACGCCCTTTTAAAAGTTCATACGATGTTTTATTTAGAATGGGGCAGATGAGCACTTTATTCAAAACATAACATGTCGTACTTATGGCGTCGGCCCAAAAATATTTAGGTAATGCACTTTCATTGATCATTGTTCTTCCCAATTCTTCTAACATATGATTTTTGCGCTCCACGGCCCCATTTTGTTGAGGAGTACATGGAGCGGAGAAGTTGTGATCAATTATGTGCTTACCACAATATTCTTCAAACAAATAGTTTTCAAACTCACCTCCATGGTCACTCCTAATTGAGACAATGTTTGTATTTTAATTTATTTTGGGAAAGCTTAGCAAATCTTTCAAAGGCGGCGAATGTATCGCTCTTGCTAGCCAAGAAGATAGTCCAACAGAATCTAGAAAAATCATCAACTATTACAAAACCGTAATAGTTACCACCTAGGCTTTTAATTCTAGATGGCCCGAATAAATCCATATGGAGAAGCTCGAGAGGTCTCGTAGTTGAAACAATATTTTTGGATTTAAAAGAGACCCTTGTTTGCTTTCCCATTTGGCAAGCATCACAAAGGTGATCCTTGGTAAACTTTATTTTTGGCAGACCTAGGACTAGATCTTTGGAAACTACCTTGTTAAGCAAGTCAAAGTTGACATGTACTAAACGTCTATGCCATAACCATGAGTCCTCACTCATTGTCATGAGACATTTGTCACTTGTCAAAGATACTTCATTCAAGTCTAGCATATAGACATTGTTTACTCTTAGGCCATTAAAAACACTCTTCATTTCATCATTATGCATAATTTTGCAACACTATTTTGAAAATGATACATTGTATCCTTTGTCGCATAATTGGCTAATGCTAATGAGATTATGTTTAAGACCCTCGATAAGCAATACATCAGATATAGTAGTGGAAGAAGGGTTACCTACACTACCTTTACCAAGTATTGCACCGCGATTGTTATCTCCATAGGTTACATACCCCTTCTTCTTTGCCATAAAGTCGATAAAGAGAGATATGTCTCATGTCATGTGTCTTGAGCAGCCACTATCAAGAACCCATCTTCTCTCGGTGGTCTTAAGACGTTGTACCTATGAAAAAATAATTAACAATATAAGGTACCCAATGGCTTATTGGGTCCTAAGTCGTGAGTGACAAAATGGTCGAATTTAGGCAACCATTGATAAATGCCTTTAGGAACCAAAACTCTCCTCAAACAACACTTAGCAATGGAATGGCCTTTCTTGCAACAATATAGACATGAAAAGTTAACTTTTGAATTAAATTTTCTATCGTTATCTCTTAAACATATTTGTATTTTTGATATGGATTAACCATACTCTTTCTAAAATTAGATATATCGATAGCAAAAGTAATTTTGGGCTCTAGAGCCTTGTTAAGTTTGGCATTTAGGTTTCTAACTTCATTTTGCCAAATGTAACAAGTGTCACACCCAAAGTTAACTATTCTACTTCTTAGATCCTCACAACCTGCTTTAGTACTTTCCACTATGGAAGTTTTAAGTGCCTCAAGTTTCTTTTCAGACTCTCTAATCTTTTGCTCTAAGTGAGCAAAAATTTGATTATTTGAGGCGAGCCTTTTAAAGGCTTCTTTTGCTTCACAATGCAAAGTATTAAACGCAGTTTGTAATTCAAAATGAGACATGTTAGAGGAATTTTCATATCTAGCATGTCGTACCTGTTTTTTCTTATTCTTTTGGTTAGCCAAAAGACACAAGTTTACGAATTCATCTTCATCACTTGAGCTTTCATTCTCGGAGGAATTGCTATCGCTTTCCCAAGATATATATGCTCTCCTCGACTTTGATTGCTTCTTATGTGATCTATTTGATTCCTTTTCTTTGTCCTTTTTGTTTAAGGGACAATTCGGTTTATAATGCCTGGTCTTTCCGCATGTGTAACATGACCCTCTTTTTTTGTTCCCCTTGGTGTCATCATTTCTAGAGTGCCTAGATTGTTTCCGAAAGTTGACAAGATTCTTCTCGGAGTGTTGGATGCCATTCTTTCTAACATAGCGGTTGTAACTTTACGAATAGCCCCATGTCTTCACTCTTGTCGTCTTCTTCGTCGTCACTCGACGTGTAATCACTATGCTCCTTAGATTGAGACTTTGAGGAAGAAGTCTTGAGAGCAATAGACTTCTTTTCAGTTATCTTTGTTTTGTCCTTCTTTTCTTTCTTTTCATGTTGCTCTAGGCTTAGGAGCACTTGTTCTTGCTCTTGCAGCTTTCCAAACAATGTTGTTAGATCCAAAATTGGGAGGTCATTTACTTCTTTGATGGCAGTTACCTTCGGTTGTCATTCCCTGTTAAGACATCTCAAAATTTTGTTAGTAGTAACATCATTGGCCACTGGCCTACCTAGTTAATGCAATTTATTGATGAGATGAGAAAATCTCTTTTGCATGTCTGCAATGGTTTCCCCTTGCTCCATGTAAAAGAGATTGAACTCTTGTGTTAACGTGTTGATTCTCGCTAGCTTAACATCATTGGTCCCCTCATGGGCGACTTGCAATGAGTCCCACATAGCTTTTGCTGTCAAACAATGAAAAACCCTATAATATTCATCAACTCCTAATGAGGAGATCAAAATATTTTTGGCTTTCCAATCGTAATTATATTTTTTCTCATCATCATCAGTCCATTGTGGTTCGGGCTTAGGCACAACCACATTATTCGCATCGGTCATAGTTATTTCCATTGGACCGTTGAGAATAACATTCCATACTTTTCTATCTATGGAATTAATGTGCACCCGCATACAGTCCTTCTAATAACTGTAATTTTCTCCATTAAAAACGGGAGTTCTATTATGAGCCCCTTTAGGTTCTTTAGCCATTTTCTATAAACTTATACTTGAAGCACGAAGTGAACCGGTGCTCCTGATCCCACTTGTTAGACGGTAGCACGGATCTAGAAGGGGGTTTTAATTTTTTTTTAAATTGCGGAAGCGACCGTGGAAAAATTACCGTCTATAACAAACCGTTACTAGAAGACTGGATATGCGTCTTGCCTTTGGAAATTGAAAATGAGAAATGAGCAATGAGAATCACTACGCTAGTCACACTATTAATTGATTTATATCACTACTTGGTATGACTAGTCCCAATGCCTTAATATGCCAACAAAATAGTTGGACAACACAAGAATTTTGGTTCAGACAATTTATCAAACACTTGGCATGCGGAGCACTCCAAGTCATTTCGGCCTTGAGTAAGTAGCACTAGTTTCCTTGTACAATAAACTATTGTACTATAGTTAAAATTACTTCAGCACTTACTCAACAGTCCTTAATTCAATATTATTGTTTGAACTAAATTCACATAAATATTAAGCAAAATGAAAATGTGGAAAGTAAAAGGCACAAAGATTTGTTGAGGCAGTTTCCCCGCCGTCCTCGCTTCGCGGTACGTCTGCCCTCAATTCTAACAATAGAATTGAGCTCGTATAATATAAAAGTAACCTGTTGTTGAATCGTTTATACAAGAATAGACAAGCAAATGCACAAACAAACTCTCTTGTTATTAAAGATGCTTTCTCTTCTTGTCCCTTGATTCAAGTCGAATCAAGTCCTCCGATTGCTTGTGGATGAACCTCCGATTACAGCTCCTTGGTTGAACACCCTTGCATTTTCAAACCCCAGCTCAGCTGATATCAAACACTCTTCAATTGAACTCGAATCTCTCCTTCACAATTCACCGATTTCCGCTACTAGATCGACGGAACCAACCGCTCCTCGATTACCTTCGCTCAGCTGAATGTATGTTGAGAAGATTTGTACCAAAAACCCCAAAATTTGGTGAATCTTGGTGTTGCAGCCCAAAATTTGACCAACCGGTTCCCGTATCTTGTTCATGTTTCGACGCATTTTGCATTCGCGTTCGCATACTGCACGCATTGCAATTTTCTCAGTCAGATTGATTTTATCAGGATTGCAGCCCCTGGTGTCTCAGGCAGTTCAGGCCGGTTTGAATGAGTGCATTTTGAGAATTGGTGCTCGTTCCCTGTGTTTTTAGGCCATCTCGGTGCCCGGGTTTCACTATGGTTGCGCAATTGTTCTTTAATCAATTTAATCGGCTTCCTGGCATTTTTAGGATTTTTCTTTTATTTTCCAGATTTTTAATGCATTTCTAATAGATTTTTTTCAATAGATTTATTTGTTTTTAGATATTAAATAGGTTAGTATTCTGTTTTATAGAATTTAATAGAAGTAAATAGTTTTTTTTAAGAATTTAATAGATATTTTCCTATAGAATTTAATAGATATTTTCCTATAGAATTTAATAGATTTTTTTAGATTTTAAAATAGATATTCCTTTTTTTTAATAGATTTAATAGATTTTTAACATTTTAGGTATTAGTTTTTTTATCATTAAATAGAGTAGTTTAATGTAGATTTTAATATAGATTTTAGATTTTTTAATAATAGTTTTTTGATATAGTTTAAAAAAAGGGGAATATAATAATGTTAGATTAGATTTTCAATTGATTTAATAGATTTAGTATAGAATTTAATAGGTTTTTATAGATTTTATTAGATTTTTTTAATTGATTTTCTAGATTTAATTGGAATTTTAAATAGATAAATAGATATTAAATATTTTTTTCTGTTTTAAATAGGTTAATTAGAATTAATTTTGTTTTATGTTTAATTAGGGTTTTATTAGTAATTTTCGTTTAGTCTTTAATTAGGATTAATTAGAGATTTTGATTAAGGTTTCTTAATTAATTTCGTTTAGTTTAATTAGGGTTTTCATTAGCATTTAATTAGGTTTTAATTAGAGTCAGAGTTAATAATGGGCCAGGTGTCCAATCAAGGCCCAAGTCAGAGGGGTCCAGAATTGCCAAGTGTCTTATAAGTAACGTGCCACGCGTGTCATCATGTTTTCAGCCACCTCACACAGCCTTGCCAACTCACAGACCCACTCTCCCTCTCTCCTCACACGTGTAACCCTCACCCCTCCTCTCAGTGCCACACGTCCGTCTCAGAACCCTCCAACACCACACCTCACAGCTGTCCCCCACTAGCTACCTACTGGCCGGAGTGCATGCAACAACCGTCGGACCGCCGCCTCTCCGCCGTAATAGTCGCCGGAGTTTGGTAAGCTCGCCGGAAACTGGATTTTCCCAGAGACTCCAAGAAATCATCATCGATCTTCTTCACTCCTCCATCAATCTCACCGGAGATTCAAAGATCTCGCCGGAGAACTCATCACAGCCGCCGGAAAATTCAAGCGTGTTCTTCATCCAATTCCAGAAATATTCAAACGACCAAGAACTTCACCTTCTTCGTTCGTCAATATTTCCAGAAATCTTCAACGACATAGAAACATTCATCTTCCTCCTCTCCAGATTTTCCAGAAACATCAAAGACATCATCAATCCGCAAGCGTTTTCGCCAAGAACGTCCATCAAGATTGCTCCAGATTTCAGTTCTCTTCACGATCTTCACAGATCCTCGCACGTTCAATAGGGATCTTCAATGACTTCAGGTTTTCTCGTCAAAACGTCCAAGTGACCTTCATCGTCCAAGCTTCAAGATCTGTAGATCTTCACGCGTCTTCAAGTTCGTCGTATCAATTAGGTGCGTCCAGAAATCAACCCCGTCTTCATAGCATTATCCAGGTTCCCTTTTCTCCTTCGTTCTGAACTTGTTGATTCTCGTAGTTCGGGTTGTTAGCTAAAAAATAGGTCATGGTTTGAGTAAGTTTAGTTAGAATTTGAGTTGATGGATTGATGGTATGGTTGGCATGGAAGCTAGGTTAGCGAGGGGTTTGAGAGGTTCAGAGTGAGAGAGTCAGAGAAAGGCTTGGTTGGAGCGCCGTTGGGGAGTGAAGATGATGAACAGTGGAAAGGGTTGGGATAAGTTTAGGGTTTTGTTTTGCTGAGGCTGGGTTGAAATGGGATTCGGGCCTTAGGCCCATTGTGGTTGGCTTGCTGATCATACTCTCAGTTTTCCCATGGCACCCCTCTCCCCATGTGAAGCGTGTTCTGGGCCTAGATAGTTACTATCCACACCCTCCAGTCTGGGGCCCAATATGATTAACAAGGCGAAATCTTGCTATTCGCCAACCCCCCGTTTTTCTTTTTTTTGTTTTTAATGTTTTTTTCTTCTGAAAGGGTAATGGGCTTAGCGCGCTGGCTATGCGCACCCCCCCTCCTGAGCCCAGTTCACTTCTGAACTGTAGAATTGCTATCTGCCACACCTTTTCTTTTTTTTTTAATTGATTTTCATGTTTGCATATAGTTTAGTAAATAAATCATAACAAATTGAAAAATGGTCATTTTTGCATGGGATTTTTCCCCTCATTTTCATAAAAACATCAAGAAAATTATAAAAGAATAAAATTGGCATTTAATTCATTTTTTATTTTTTGGTGCATTTTTACATTTTATGGCATTTATTTCATTTTCACTTGGTATATGTTACTTGCTGAATTTAGTATGGTCATTGTATTTCATATTTTGATGTAATTCTTTTTCCTATGGTTAGATTATAATATTAGGTTCCCCCTGGAATTTTATTACATTTTTTTGATTTAATTTAGGATATTTTTGAACCATCAACTTTAGGGTGATCAGGATTAGGGTTTCAACTTGCATAGGTGCATTTCAATGCATATTTTTGGGATTTTTAGATTGATTTAGGTCTTGGGGTTTATATGGGGTATAGGGTACATAGTTAGGGTCCCCTAGAAATTTAATTAGGATTTTATAATGAGTTTTACTATTTTTACTTGCTTTTTGCAAATTGGTTGATATTGGTGTGTGTCCCACTTGGGATGTTGCTTTGTTTGTGGGTTTTGGGCATTTCAACTGGGGTGTGGGGCTTGGGCTTGGCTTGTGGAGCATGATGAAGACCTTGAGTGATGATTGAAAACAAAGGATAGAGCATGATGCATGAGATTCCTCTCCTGGAGGATGGTTTTTGAAGACATAGGAAATAGGAGAAATAGGCAGAGCTTTAGGTTAGACTGAATTCTTCCACAAACATGGAAAGCATCTTGTGCTTCCATTCCTCCCAATGACTAAAAGTCCTTCTAAGATATTCACATCCCTCCTTTGGAGGGATAAGTGACTTATCTTAGAAGTAGAACTTTGAGGGAACCTGTCTCTCATAATGTTACACACTTATAGGCTTCCTTTGGTTGTCAATAAGTTGTTTAACATCCAACTTATTCTGTTAAGTGATTCTCTTCTGGAGTGCTGGCCTTGAAGAAATAAGTTCATTGGAGATAATAAGTTCATTGCATTGAAGATGGATAAAGGAGAAGATGATACCTGTTCATGTCAAAGTTAATCAACTGTTGGATTAGGGTTTTACTGCTGTCTGAAGCTGTCAACTGTTGGGGTTCATTGCTTGCTCAGGCTTGGTGTTGCTTGGAGTGTAGGGAATCATTGAAGAGTTGATTTTGGGGTTCACTTGAAGATGTTACTGTTTTGCTGTTAATCAACTGTCAGAGTTTGATGTTTTTCAGAGCTGCTACTGTAGGAGTTGGTATGTTGTCAGAGCTGGTGTTGGGGTTTATTTTCTTTGCTGTATTGTTTGTTAATTTTCCCTTAGGTTTGAAGTGAAGCCGTTTCACTTTGCCTATTGTTTTCTCAGGTTCGAGGTTGAGTGGTACTCCCTTGCCTCGCTTGTATTGCCACATTCATGCATTTTACGGTTTACTGTATATATACTGTTTCTTTTCCGTTTATCCCCTAGGATCTCTGTTTCTCTCTGCGCAAGAGAGAAATATGACAGACATTAGGTTTTAACCCATGCATGACAACATTAAGATAGTTTTGATTCCCGTTTTCAAACCATAGATTTTTAGAGCGTCGTTCTCTTCTCATCTCGAAACAATTCAAAACACAGTAATAAAGATAATCGATGCCGTACGCTACGAGCCTTAAGCTATTTGAGAAAGGTTGCTGGAGGGTCACTCTTCAGTAATCTGATTGCTTAGTGTGTTGCCCTTAGGGTGACATACGATGTAGTCACCCTCAAATCATAGTCTCTAGTGCGTCAGAGATTGCCAACATCAATAAAAGACAGTTCTTGCGTAAAAGACTGAAAACCAATCAAAGTGTCATTTTTGTCCGCTTGGACCCGTAATCAGGAGAAAACCTTTTTCAGAAGGATAAAAGATAAATAGACAAATCTGTGTCTTCCGTGGCCCGAACTACGTTTGCTCTGATCTTTCATGATGTATGAAAGTACGTAGGCATTGGATGCGATATCCTAGCGAGCAACCTTCCCCTCCTTTCCTATAGGTAGGCGAACTACGTTGACTCTGATTTCTCGTTCCAGACGGGAATACGTAGGCATAAAGTGCGATACTTTGCCGAGTCATTTTCTTTCCTTTTAACCTCAAACCTATAGAATAGATAGAATAACAATCCGTACTAGAAAACAAGCGTGGATCCCGTCGAGTACGACGGACGTGAGGGGTGCTAATACCTTCCCCTTGCGTAACCGACTCCCGAATCTAGGATTTGGTTGCGATGACCATTCCTTTCCCTTCTTTGCGTTAGGTTTACTCTGAGCATTTCCTTTCCCTCCTGTGGGATAAATAACGCACGGTGGCGACTCTTCTGTCATAGCCGGCGCCGATTTTCGCAGTAGCGACAGCTGGCGACTCTGCTGGGAACTCCAACGGTTCCCTATGTGAGTCAATCCTAGCGCTTGTTTTTCTGTCGGGGGTTTTGTATGGATTTACTTTTCAGTCATTTACTTTCAGCATTATATTATTGTGATTATTGCTGTGGGTATGAGGGGGTTCTATGATTGAGAGATAAACCGGACCTGGGCTTGAGTGCACCTAGAATTAGAGTGGAAATTAGTGGGCGCGTTCTTGCTTTGCAGGCACTAGTGTCTCATGAAATCCACGCTCAGACGAGGTTCTTCTGGTTGGCTTCTTTTTCAACCCTTTGGGTTGAGGGGGTTGCTGGTTAGTTGGATTGTCGACTCTGGGGACCGATCAATTGGAAGTTGGCTAAGTGAGGCCTCTTCAGGATTTGATGATGCCACACCTTCTGGGTATCATATCATCAGTCTTGAAATTCTGTGACGCCAACGACCGCATAGGATGCCATACCTTGTGTCAGTTATTAGGACACCTACCTGTGAGAGGGGTTGGGACATGCAGGTAACTTGACCTCCAGATTACCGGTTTTCTTGATTGAGAGTCAGTGGTGTTGATATTTGAGGACAGTGTTATTGGGTCTGTCAGAGACCAGGTTGGAGCATTGTGGATGGTCTTGAGTAGTTTGTGGGTCTATTTGAGGCCAATATTGTGGATTGGGCTTCTCAGCCAGGGGCACTTGATCCCTTGTTGCATTGCTTGCATATTGCATTGTTTGCATCATCATGTGCATATCATTAACGTGTGTCTGTGCTGCAGGTGCATTTTCATACTTCCCGATTCTAGTGCTCCGGACTTCTATCTGTTATTATGAGTACTTTGAGGAAGACTGTTGCGTATAAGTTGCCTACTCCTGACGTGACTTCTCTGTTGGGTCTGATTTCCCTAACTGACGATGATGTGAAGAGAAGCTTTAGGAAGAGCTATGGGAAGCTACTGAGTTTGGTTTGCAGACCAACTACATACGAGCTGAATGGGTTATACACATTGATGCAGTTATATGATCCCTCCTTGAGGTGTTTTATGTTCCAGGACTTCATTTTGGCTCCGACCATGGAGGAGTACGCTGAATTTCTAGAGTTGCCAGTTCAGAACAAAGTGCCCTTCGTTCACTTTGATGCTAAGCCTAAGCTGGAAGACTTAGCTGTTCCCTTGCATATGGATCCTGTAGAGTTGTTGTTGACTTCCTGGCATGGAGTTTCTGGGTTTTCTCTCAAGTTTTTGGTTGGCAAAGCTCAAGAATATGCCAAAAGTGGCTGCTAGATTGTGTTTAACGCTGTTTTGGCTTTGTGCATCTACGGGATTATATTGTTCCCTAATCTTCCTGAATTCGTTGATTTGGGCGCATTCCACTTGTTTGCTGCAGGCAACCCGGTGCCTACCTTGATTGGAGATTTCTATCATTCCTTGCATTATAAGAATGAAAACAGAAGGGGAAGAATGTCCATTGTTGTGTACCATTGCTGAATATGTGGTTTGAGAGCCATCTGCCCAAGAAGGGTCCTTTTATTGAGTCTGCAGATACAGCTGAATGGTCTGAGCGTCTAATGGGGCTTTCTTTAGAAGACATCGTCTGGTTCGATAGAGATTTATTGGGGTCAGAGATTATCTTCGGTTGTGTCGGGTTTCCCAATGTGCCTTTGATTGGAAGGAAGGGGTGCATCAACTACAACCCCTCATTGCTAGTCAGACAGTTTGGGTATGCTTTGAAGAGTTCGCCGAAGGAAGAAGAAATACAGGAATCTCTGTATTTCACTGGTGAACTGAGTGGGGAATTATTGGCCAAGCTTCAGCACGCTTGGAATCATATTGTCGCTTCCGCGAAAATAAGGTGCCGGCAAAACAGAAGAGTCGCCACCTTTCGTTATTTATCCCTCAGAACGGGAAAGGAAACGATCGGAAAAACCTGACGAAAAAGGTATAAGACAAGTTCATCGTAACCATTGTCTGGGTTCGGGAGTCGGTTACGCAAGGGGAAGGTATTAGCACCCCTCACGTCCGTCGTACTCGACGGGATCCACGCTTGTTGTGTTTACTGGACGAGTTGGTTTATCTATCTACCTATCAAGGCTGGCTTAAAAAGAAAAGAAAATGACTCGGCAAAGCGTCGCACTTTATGCCTACGTATTCTCATCAGAGAATGAGAAATCAGAGTCAACGTAGTTCGACTAACTACGGGTTACAGGGAAGGTGGCTCGCCAATACGTCAGTATTGTGCCTATGTACTCTCAACAAGTATGAGAGATCAGAGCTTACGTAGTTCGGGATAATACGGATTACGGGAATTCAGATTCATCTATTTTATCGAGTAGGGTTAAACAGCAGTTCCAGCAGTTAGGGACAAAGCCTGTTTGCGGTGGCGCTGAAGTTTAACGACACTCTTTTCTTCAGAAAAGCTTCCTTTGAATTATGGGCCCACGGGGCAAAAAGGTTTGAAGTTTGTTTTCTGTCTTTTACGGAAGAAGTGTTTTTTATTGTTTTTGCAATTTCAATCGCACTAAAGACTATGACCTGAGAGTGAATGTGTCGCATGTCACCCAAAGGGTGCCATACTAAACATCCAGACTGTTGAAAAGAAACTCTCCAACAATATTTTCTCAGATAGCTTAAGGCTCGTAACGTACGAAAGAAATCATTCATGATTACTGTATTTTAAGCTGTTTTGAGATGAGAAGAGAAGGGGCTCAACTAAGGGAGACTATCAAGTCCTACTGTTTTCATGCTAATGATTCATCCTATAGTTGAAGTTTGAAACAGGGAACTCCTAGAAGTTATCATGCATAGGTTTCAACCTAAAGTTCTAATCATCACTTCCTTATCAAAGGAAGTGAGATTCCTAGGGGATCATGTCAATGATAAACAGAAACAGATAAAGCATCAGCTTAAACAGTAAACAGTTATACAGTAAAATGCATGCAATGCAAGTGAGGGAGGAAATGCGTGTGGGGCATCAGCCTCCACAAGCTCATCTCAACCTCAAGCCAGATATGAATGACTGCAATCATACAGAGGAAATAACATGCTATCAAGCAAAATAGAATAACAACTGCAATCATATAGAAGAAATAACATGCTATCAAGCAAAATAGAATAACAACTGCAATCATAGCCATACAGTAACAATACAAGCAGAGGGAACAACTCAACCTCTAGTGCAATCGTGCTCCTAGCTTAAAGTCAGTCTAGATATGAACTTATTCTAATGCATCAAGCAAGTCAAACAAGGCACATCAGCACAGAAAAGAAAACAGACAAGAAAGGAAGCAGATCAACCCCTCTTTCAATTCCAGGCTTCAGCTCTTCTGACAGCAATCCAGTCTTCAGACTTCAAGGCTATCATCTTCACTAGCAAGCATCAACTTGCTTCTCTAAGCTTCCAACACCTCAACATAAGTATCAACTTGTTCTCTCTTCTTCAAGCTTCAGCTCTTCAGTCAATTCCACCCTCAGGCTTCACTCCTAACCACAAGTGTCAACTTGATTCCTTCAGGCTCTCAATGCATCAATGTAAGTGTCAACTTATCCTTTATTCCTCAAGCCTCAGCTCTTCACTCAATCTCAATTGAATCCTCTTCCTCAGTATCAACTTGATCTTCTGGCTTCAGCTCTATTTGCTTCACCAATATCAATTAGCTTTCCTCTTCATCTACAAGCTTCAGCTTCTCAGGGTAATCTTCAATCACATGGAAGTGTCAACTTCATCCTTCAATTCTTTAAGCCTCAGCTCTTCACTCAATCTCCATTGGATCTTCAAGTATCAACTTGTTCTTCTTGCCCTTCAAGCTTCAGCTGCAATGGCAATGCTCAAGGAATCATCCTCTTCCACACTCTTCAATGAAGTCCTCATCTTCAAACTCAAGTCCAACATCTTTCAAGATACTCAAACTAGAAGACAATTGATTTAACAGGATGAGTGGAAATGATAAACAACTTATTGACAACCAAAGGAAGCCTGTAAGGGTTCATCATTATGAGAGACTGGTCCCCTCAAAGTTCTACTTCCTAGATAAAGCCACTCATCCCTCCAAAGGAGGGATGTGAATATCTTAGAAGGACTTTTAGTCATTGGGAGGAATGGAAGCACAATATGCTTTCCATATTTGTGAAAGATGTCATTCTAGTTCTAAGGCTCTCCTTATGTCTCCTACCTCCTAAATCTTCATCAGACACCTTCAGGCACAAGCAATTCCAAGCTCCAAGCAACTTCAAGCAACTTCAAGCATCCTCACCTTGTCTTCAACTTGTCTTCAATCTCAACCAAAGGCAAACAAAGCAAAACCCTAATCTAAGGGAACTAAAGAAGTTAATCTAGTTGAGTTAGTGCCTTAGAATCATATAAAACTAGCACCTAAACTAAAATCAATCAAAAATAGGAAACTATCTTATAAATTTCTACAAAAATTCCTAAGGGATCCTAATTCGATTAAGAATGCCTCATACAAAAACCAGGGACTAAATCATCAATTAAGCCCGAAAATTAAATCCTAAATCCAAAGGTATCAATCATAAACCCTAAAAATGGAGCTTCTAAAGGTTTCAACCTAAACTACCACCTATGTTCATCACAAAAATGTGAGAAAATTCTATGGGGAGCATGCATGTCTATGCTAACTACTTACAAAAAATCAGGATCAAAATCATCACCACATGATCACACAAAATTCCACAAAATCAAGTATCAAACATAACTATTTTAATATCAATTAAAATATAAAATTCCCATAAAATCAGAAAATGCATGCACTAAAAATATTTTTTCTAAAAAATACTAGACTCAATCATGAATATAATGCAAAAAGAATGGGGTCAATTGGATTATTTTTCAATTTATTATGAATTAATCAATAACCATGTATAAAATGAAAAAGATAAAAGAAAATAATGGAAAATAACCAAACGCGCGGTGCAACTAGCAATGAAAATCAGTTCATTTGGGAGATTGGGCCATGAGGGGGGGTGCTGATATCAATCTTTGCATTAAGCCCAAAACCACAAATAAGTGAAACGTTGTGTTCCATTTAGTTCAGACCCTTCACAAATTGAGAAGCTCGCGTGGCCGTTGGATGAGGGTCCTAGTCCAAGTCAAACCTTGATCTGATGGCTATCAAGTCATCTTCTCCAATTCAAACCTCTGAAACTCACGCGCAGCTCCGTCCACCACCGGTGGTGCTCCGGTCATCGTCCCCAACCCTAACTCTCTCTAGGATCCTCCATTGCAAATGGTCTATACATGAAACTTGTGCCAAATTTCGTCACGAATTCATCCATACCCTTTATTCTCTCTGAAACCTCAAGATTCGCCATAACCAATTCTCAGCCGAAAATGGTAATGTCCTTAATTGGTCACTAATTCTCAAATTAATGGTCTAAAATCATTCCTACACCGTTCTACAATGCATCTAACACCCTAAATCATCTTGATTCTACCTAATTCATGCTGGAGGAAGAAAGTTAGTAACCTGAAAATTTTTTATGAACAGATGCACTAAATCTTCAAATCAAGCTCTCCAACCTTCCAGACACGATCAATGGATCCTTTCCTTGCTTATGTATGCAATAAAACTGGTTGAAAACTCCTGAAACTTGAAACCCGATGGTGAGTTGCAGGTGGAAAAATATGGGCTCAAGAACACCAATCAGCCACGAATTCCCTTGGATTATGATCTGGAATCATTCCCTAGCATCCATGGAAGAAGTTGCAATCAAGAAAATGGATGAAAAGTGAAGAAATTGGTGAAACCGAATTCAGTTGCAAGCTATGCAATTTCACTCTCAATCTCTGCTCTCTCCTTCAATCATCACCAACCTTTGCATTGGATCACCTCTACTCAATATATAGATGATGTATAAGTGATCTAGAACCCTCTAGATCCTTCTAATGAGAAATCCAATCTCTCATGTCATGAGATTTTCAACCTTATGCCATGGTATGCATAATTCTGTTTGCAGCTTGGAATCCATCCCATTCTCTTCCAATTTCTCCCCTAGTGACATTTTGAAAGTGTTTGGCTTGCAAGGGATCTTGCTCATGCCTTGAATTTGAGTTTTGCAAATGTTACTTATGATGTAAGTAACTACTTTTCAAAGAAAGTCCACAAATTAAGCCTCAACTCAAAAATGTGGCTAAACCAATGTTCTTAAAATGTTTTCTAGAGTCAAAATGATATATTACATGCCTTGGTTTGGATGTGTAGATCAAAAGTATCAATTTCCATCTTTGATTTATTTAACTTATACCCTTATTTTAGGTCATTTTTGCAACTTTGAGATACAAGCATTTCCAACAACTCATGACCTCTTTAATAGCCTTAAAACATCATTTTGAACAAGTTTGATGTTGAACATTTTCCCATTTGAAGCTTGGACCTGAATGGGTGAGAAGCGAACGACTCTCAAACAATCAAGGTAAAAGACGGTTGAATACCAACAAACCCGGAAATTTTCCAACTGCACAAGTACACGGTACTCTGATGGGGGCAAATCTTCGGAAACTGAAATATTAGCTGCACGGCAACTAGCTGGGGAATTGGTCACACGGTAACCAGTAATACATGGTCGATCATGCCGTCAGGCATCAGGATTCCTCGGGACTCATCAGATTAACAAGTTAATCATGCCGTCGGGAATTCAAAGAAATTTCTGGGCGTCAGCCGGCCTTCGTCAGTAAGTCGGGAATAGAATTCTCAGTCAATCATGAACCAATTGGGGATATCCAAACTTCTGCCATCAGGCACTCCGCATCAGCTGGGAGAACTGCTTCGTTAATACGGTTGGACTTCAATCATCAAGTTTTCAGGGGAAGTTTCAACTTCACTGTTCGGAAACCTGCTGGGGATGACACATCTCCGCTGGGGATTCTGGAGAACCATCAAGTCACTCTGCTTCGGGGATCCAGGAATCATTTTGGGTGAATCATCTTTGCTGAGGAAATCAAGAATCATCTTGAACAAATAACTTCGTGGGGACTTCAAGAATCGTCCTGAACCAATAACTCTGCTGGAGATTTCGGGAATCATCCCGAGCAAACGTTTTGCCGGGGACTCTAAGCATCAACTTGAGCAACCAACTCTGGCGACTTCACTGGGGATTTTAAGAATCGTCTTGAGCAAACGACTTTGCTGGGGAGAATTCAAGAATCATCTTGAGCAAACGAATTTGCTGGGGAGAACTCAAGAATCATCTTGAGTAAGCGACTCTACGGAGGAACACCTGCAAAACAAGAACGATAACGACCTAGCTCATGTTTCATATGCATATGCTTTGACAACGGCGCAATGCTCCACATGGTGGAAATGCTACGCGTTTATGATAAATGCTATGCAATCATGCAAAATGCTACGATCCCGTCAGCAAAATAAATGCTGAAGGGAGAGTCCTCCTGTCAAGGAGAAAGAACCACTCTGGTGGGGGAAGGAATCATCCTGCCACGGAGAAAAGGTCACGCCAATCTCAATCGGACTCCACACGGGGAAGCAAACTTCAGTTGACTGCTGCAGGGGAACGAAGCTCTACGAGAACCCATACCTACTGAGGAAAGCGATGCCAATCGCAGAAATAAGCTGCACTCATTCGCAGCCCGAGCTTTCCTGGAGGTAACGACTCCGGTGGGGAAATACAGCATCAGCTATTCAACACTCTACTGGGGAAAACCAATCATGGCCCGAACTGCTTTCTAAGGACTCGGCTCTCTTGGGGATCTGCAAACTCGGCTGGGGAAGAAGGAATTGTCCTGCTTACTGGGGAGAGTACGACTCTGTGGGGAATCTCAATTCCGCTGGATACTTCAGTCTGGAACTATCGAGTGCTGCACACTTCAGTATGTGACTCAGCTGGGGAGATGGCGTTCCTTCAGGATGCATCTGATTGGGGAGGGAATCTTCTCTGCCGGGGGAGACATATCAATGCCTTACGATCTCGCGTTCGGACTCTGCAGGGAGAGGCTGCTGAACTTTGCTGGAGAAGAAGGAATCATCCTGCTTGGGGACGCGTACGACGTACCACTTGGTATATGCTACACCTGCAACATCATAAACAAACAGACAAGATACCCTTCTCAAAGGGACCTATCAAGGTTATCATCTTGTGACAATGTTTAAGTAATTCATTGTTTCAACAATTAGTGGCCTAGGCCAGTAAGTTTATGTATGCGCATTTTATCAAAAACATCGACGTTCTTTTTCGCAAACAAAACAGGTAAATGCTAAACAAACAAACAGAATTGATGAATAGTACACATTTTATTGATAACGAACCCCTGAATGGGTAAAAATGTTTTACAACAGATACAAGCTCCTGGAATGAGGAAGCCGCGCAAAAATAAAACATAAATATACATCAGTATATACAAATGTCGGCAACGAGGCGTAGACGAACACCATGAGTTGATCCCTCTATGACCCACTCGACCTCGATACTTCTCCAACGCTTCAGCTTCAGAAGAGATTGATTCAGATAAACGGCCCTCAGGTCTTCCAAACCACTAAACAATGAAAGTCCATACGCAGAACGCAGTCATTTGCTTTTTCAAATCCCTAACTTTTGCCTGAATCGCCCTTCCGGGTTTTCGATTCACCGGGATACCCTTTTTTGCCAAAGTCGCCCATCCGGGTTTTCGACTTTGCGGGTGTACATTTTTTCAATTTATATCCCTAATTTTTGCCCGAACCTTTTTCCTTTTTTATGGTTCGCCGGGATGCCCCATTTTTGTCTGGATATTCTTTTTCTTTCCAGCGGGTCATCTTTAAGCAAAGTATTTTTTAAATGCGTCCGCGTTCACCGGGGATGCAAAATCTTCACCATCCATCGTGGATAACAACAAGGCTCCTCCTGAGAAGACCTTGCTGACGACGTACGGACCTTCGTAATTGGGAGTCCACTTTCCCCGGCGATCGGAGTGTGGAGGAAGAATCTTCTTAAGGACGAGATCACCCGTCTGAAAGCTTCTAGGACGCACCTTCTTATCATAAGCTTTCTTCATTCGGCTTTGGTATAGACGACCATATGCAATCGATGCTAACCTCTTCTCGTCCATCAGGCTGAGTTGGTTTAGTCGGTTCTTAATCCATTATGCCTCGTCGAGTTTCACGTCAACCAAAACTCGCAAAGAAGGGATCTCCACTTCTAACGGTAGGACAACCTCCATACCGTACACTAAGGAGAAAGGAGTTACCCCGGTTGATGTACGTACCGTTGTACGATAACCGTGCAGTGCAAATGGCAGCATCTTGTGCCAATCCTTGTAGGTCACAACCATCTTCTGAACAATCTTCTTTATATTCTTATTGGCCGCTTCAACGGCGCCATTCATCTTCGGTCGATAAGGCGATGAGTTGTGGTGTTCAATCTTGAAAATTTGGCACAACTCCTTCATCATCTTGTTATTCAAATTCGAGCCATTATCAGTAATGATCCGCTCGGGAATTCCGTAACGACAGATGATATCCCTCTTTATGAATTTAGCCACCACCTGCTTGGTCACATTAGCATATGAGGCTGCCTCCACCCACTTGGTGAAGTAGTCGATAGCTACTAGAATGAAGCGATAATCGTTAGACCCAGTAGGCTCGATCTTGCCTATCATGTCAATGCCCCACATGGAGAACGGCCACGGGGAGGACATGACATTCAACGGGCACGGCGGCACATGAATTTTATCGGCATAAATCTGGCATTTATGACATCTCTTCGCGAATTTAAAGCAATCCGATTCCATCATCAACCAGTAGTATCCTGCTCTCAAGATCATTCTCGTCATAGCATGCCCGCCGACGTGCGTACCAAATATGCCTTCATGGACTTCTTCCATGAGCATATTCGCTTCTTTCTCATCTACACATCTGAGTAGCACGAGATCGTGGTTTCTTTTATACAAAACTCCATCAGGATTGAGATAGAAATTTCCAGACAGCCTCCTCAGAGTCTTCTTATCCTGGGTCGGCGCTCCCGTAGGATACTCCTTAGTCATAAGGAAGGTCTGGATGTCATGGAACTATGGCTTGCCGTCGGAGGCTTCCTCGATCGCAAAGACAAATGCAGGTCTATCAAGACGAGAAAGGACAATTCTTGGAGCTTCATTCCAAAAATTGACTTTATACATCGAAGCCAACGTGGCTAAGGCATCATCCATCTGATTTTCGGCCCTGGGCACATGATGGAGTTCCACTCGATCAAAGAACGGAAGCAGCCTTCTGGCATAATTCATGTACGACACCAAATTCGATTGACGAGTCTCCCACTCCCCTTTAATCTGGTTGATCACAAGCGTCGAGTCACCATATACGTCTAGGTTATTGATTCTCAAATCAATTGCTTCTTCTAGACCCATGATGCATGCTTCGTACTCCGCTTCATTATTGGTGACTGGAAACGTCAGTCTCGCAGTGAACGGGATGTGGGATCCATGGGGAGTCGTGATGATCGCCCCAATGCCACTTCCGTAGGAATTAACCGCCCCGTCGAATATCAATTTCCACTGGGATTTCCTATCTGGACCCTCGTCGGGCAATGGTTCATCGCAATCTTTCGCTTTGAGAAACACGATATACTCATCAGGGAATTCAAATTTCATCGGCTGGTAATCTTCGATCGGCCGCTCGGCAAGGTATTCAGACAATACGCTTCCCTTAATGGCCTTCTGGGAAACGTACTGAATGTCATATTCCGTCAACACCATTTTCCATCTGGCAATCCTGCCCGAAAGCGCTTGCTTCTCGAAGACGTACTTGATCGGATCCATCTTTAAAATTAGCATGGTGGTGTGATTGAGCATGTATTGTCGTAAACGTTTGGCAGCCCAGGCTAGTGTACAACACGTTTTCTCCAGCATCGAGTAACGAGATTCACAATCTGTGAACTTTTTACTCAAATAGTAAATGGCATGCTCCTTTATTCCCGTCTCGTCGTGCTGACCGAGAACACACCCCATACTATTCTCAAGAACTGTCAAGTACATGATCAGTGGTCGTCCGACCACTGGGGGTATCAAGATCGGAGGTTCCTGCAGATATTGTTTTATCTTGTCGAATGCCTTCTGGAAATCCTTGTTCCAGATAATCACCTGATCTTTCTTTAACAGTTTGAACATCGGTTCACACGTGGCCGTGAGCTGAGAGATAAACCTCGCAATGTAGTTTATTCTGCCCAAGAAACCACGAACTTCTTTTTCAGTCTTCGGCGCTGGCATTTCTTGTATCGCTTTTATCTTCGCAGGATCAACCTCGATGCCTCTTTCGCTCATGATAAACCCCAGTAGCTTTCCGGACCGTACTCCGAAAGTACACTTGTTAGGATTCAGCCTCAACCTGAACTTCCTAAGCCTCTCAAAAAGCTTCAGCAAATTGACCAGATGTCCCTCCTTCGTTTGGGACTTCGCAATCATGTCATCAACATAGACTTCAATCTCATGATGAATCATATCATGAAACAAAGTGACCATTGCTCGTTGGTAAGTGGCCCCTACGTTCTTCAGACCGAAAGGCATTACCTTGTAGCAAAATGTTCCCCAAGGTGTGATAAACGTAGTTTTCTCCATGTCCTCCGGCGCCATCTTGATCTGATTGTAACAGGAGAAGCCATCCATGAACAAAAATACGGAGAACTGGGTTGTATTGTTGACCAACACATCAATATGAGGCAGCGGGAAATCATCTTTAGGGCTCGCCCTATTCAAATCCCGATAATCGACGCACATTCGTACCTTACCGTCCTTCTTTGGTACAGGCACTATGTTGGCGACCCACGGAGGGTAAGTAGTGACAGCTAAGAAGCCAACATCAAGCTGCTTTTGCACTTCTTCTTTGATCTTAACGGCCATATCTGGTCACGTCCTCCTAAGCTTCTGCTTAACGGGAGGACAGTCTTCTCGCAGCGGCAAGTGGTGGACCACGATGTCAGTATCAAGCCCGGGCATATCTTCGTACGACCAAGCAAAGACGTCACTATACTCTCGAAGCATCTCGACCAATCTTTGCTTGACATCACTCTGCAATGCAGCCCCTATCCTGACGTTCCTGACTAGTTCTTCAGAACCCAGATTCACAATCTCGATCTCTTCTTCGTGAGGCAGAATAACTTTCTCTTCTTGTTTCAACAAGCGGGCCAACTCTTCAGGAAGGTCTTCGTCTTCATCAATCTCTTCTTCGGCTTGATAGATCGGGCAATCGAAGTCGAAGTGAGTCGTAGAAAGTCCAGAGTCGATGTCATCTGTTATGTGGATCCTGCAATAACAAGGGTTAAGCTTAAAATAAGGATATGCAGGTTAGCACAAACCTCATTGCCATTTTATTGTTTTTCAAAACAAATATAAAACGGGAATAACAGAGATCACAATATTTGAATACGAAGAAAAACGCCTTTTGATTTATTGATAAAATGCATGTACATAATCAAACAAGGCCCTGACAATAAAACCACTATGCCCCGGGTAGGACATAGGGTTGTACAATGATTGGAAAAAGTAAATCATTACTCTTCGCTTGTCATCTGGATGATATCCTTGACGGACCAGTTGTTGAGGCTCTCGCCTGGCTTGCTTGGATGGATCCAAGAGTCTAGGTTACAGTCGCTATCTCCGCTGTCTTCAGACACCGCGTTGACGCTTTCAAATATCACCCCGCCACTGGTAAATTGGATCGGCCCTTTACCTCGCGACGCACTGCTAGAAGAGGAGGCTTCAGCCGCAGGAGAATATCCCAACCCAAACTTGTCTTGCTTGTTAGGTATCTCCAAAATTCGCCCCCAGCCTGGGGTTGATCCAGCTTGGACAACGGCCCGGGCTTCCTTGAAGGAAGAGAGAGTCATCTCTGGCTTCTCAGTGACTACAGGAGCTACGTTCTTGACTTTAACAGCTTCGAACGCTTGGCATAGGGTTTCGTGGATTTCCCCATCCATCTCAACATACTTGAAGGACGACAAATGGCTCACCATTATGTCTTCCTCGCCGCAAACGGTCACGATGCTACCTCCGACGGTGTACTTGAGTTTCTGGTGCAACGTGGAGGTCACGGCACCCGCGGAATGGATCCATGGCCGGCCCAAGAGACAGCTGTAGGCAGGCATGATGTCCATAATGTAAAAGACCGCATCGAATGTTTCCGGCCCGACTTGGATCGGCAACGTCATCTCCCCGAAAACATGGTGTTTGGTTCCATCGAACGCTTTCACAACCAGATCACTGGGTGTGCAAATCACTCCACGAGTATCCAACTTCATCAATGCCTTCTTCAGAAGAACATTGAGTGATGACCCTGTGTCTACCAACACGTGAGACATGATTGTTCCCCTACACTCTATCGAGATGTGCAGGGCGCTATTATGGTTCCTCCCCTTCGGCGTCAGCTCTAGGTCAGTGAACCCTAACCCATTTCCAGCATTCACGTGGGCTACGACCTCCTCTAACTGGTTTACCGATATTTCCTGTGGTACATATGCGGTGTTCAACACCTTCAGTAGCGCGTTGCGGTGCGCCTCAGAACACAGCAACAGGTTCAGGATGGAAATCTTCGAGGGTGTCTGATGGAGATGATCCACGATCTTGTAGTCACTCTTTTTAATCAACCTCATAAACTCTTCGGCGTCTTTAACGAGTAAGTCTTTTTCTACCCCACGCAGGATCTCTTCAACGACTTTACTCTTACCTTTATCAGTTGCATCAACTCTGTCCGCTTTGTCCGCCACGACCTCAGGTGGTGCAAACACTCTTCCGCTGCGAGTGATTCTGCTAACGCCCGCTAGGTTCTCCACAGACGACCCAAACGGTTCTAGTTCCAACTTCTGTCCGTTGCAGTAGACTTCTGCCCCGTAGTGCCATGGGACAGCCCTGGTGCTTTCGAAAGGTATCGGCCCAGCTTTGGTGATAGTAATTGTGGGCGGCCTAGGTGCAGAAATAGTTATCGTCTGGCGAGGGATGGTGATGGTGGAAACCTCATCATCTTGCTTCAGCATTACCTCCCCTGATCCGCATTCGGCCCTCCGGCTAAACTGCAGGATTCCCTCAGTCATCAGACTTTGAATCCCCTCTATCATCTGTTCACATCCATCAGGACTTGTCGCACAGCCCATGCACAGTTCTCCACAACCTGGAAAGAAACCTCTTTTCATCAGCTTATCTTTAACAAAGCTAAGTGGTGTCTTCAGATCTCTGACGTCAGTCAACAAATCCAAACTCTCGTCTTCAATAATGGCGTTTACCCCACCTCCCCTATGATTCAGCATAGGATTCTTCGTGACGTTTGGCACATTATCTGAGAAGTTGATGATCTTAGTGTCCACCATGTCCTGCACCTTGTGCTTGAAGGCTTTGCAATTCTCTATTGTGTGGCCTGGTGCCCCTGAGTGAAACTCACAAGTCGCATTCGCGTCATAACTTGGCGGAGGTGCCCCTGTCAAGGGAGCCAAGGTTCTCTTCTGGATCAACTGTAGCTGGAGCAGAGTCTGCAATAGTTGAGCGTACGACATGGGCGGTGTCTCAAGGTGACGGCTCGACAGAGGTGCCCTGTTCTGGTACTTTCTGTACCCCTGTTGACTCGGTTGCTGCTGCTGCTGCTGTGGGACTGCCGGGATAGTTATGCTGGCCACCTATTGGTGACGGCCTTTACCCTTCCTTCGAGCGTTGGTCACGGCGCTCGTTTCTCCTTCCCGTCTTTTGCCACCATAAGGTTTCTTGCCTCCTCCAGCTGAGGATGAATCACCTTGAATCTTCCCTAGTTTGATCCCATTTTCGATGTGCTCACCCGTGATAATGAGATCTGAGAAGGTTCCGGACATAACGCTGACCAATTTCTCATAATAAACCCCTGGGAGGGTGGCTACGAACATCTGCACAAGCTCACGTTCAACCATCGGCGGCTGAACCCTGGCTGCCAATTCACGCCACCGCTGGGCGTATTCCTTGAACCCTTCATTGTTCCTTTGCGACAGATTCTGCAGTTGGACTCGGTTCGGGGCCAAGTCACTGTTATATTGGTAGTGGTGCACAAATTCTTCAGCAAGGTCCTTCCACGTGCGCACACTGGTAGGTTCCAGACTCATGTACCATTCGAGGGATGGTCCGGACAGACTGTCCTGAAAGAAGTGCATCAGCAACTTCTCGTCCTCAGAATGAGCGGACATTTTCCGGTAGTATGATCTCAGATGGACGCGAGGGCAAGTGGTGCCCTTATACTTTTCAAAGTCAGGTACCTTGAACTTGGGAGGCACCTTAAAATCAGCAATCAGTCCCAACTTGGACATATCAACGCCCAGGGTGTTCTGGTTCTCGATATTTCTCATTTTATCCTCGAGTGCCTTGAACCTTAGACGTGCTTCAGCAGTCAGCTCACCTTCGGCACCTCTCTTAGAGAACACATCGTCTTGACGATCTTCTAACCACGGCTGAGGCCCGAACAGATTCCCAACACCTGCATTGCCGTTGCCCAGCCCAACATTGACGTTAGCTTCAAAATTCCCATTACCGACGCCCGTCGTATTACCATTGAGTCCCGTGTTAGCTATCACATTTCCATTGGCACTGCCATTCCCCCCGGTCACGGGGACGCCATTCTGAGGAGTTTCAACTGGTGGAGGGGTAGGCACGGTCCCACCATGAAGTACGCCATTGCTATCAACCCTTGAAATCAGAGGCTGAACCAAGGTTCTGAGCTGATCCTGGCCATTGGCGACCGCTTGCATGAGCTCCATGAAGCGATCCATTCTTTCACGGAGTTCCTGAATGTCAGTTTGCACTTGCTCCATGATTCTGGTTCGATTTTCTCTGGTCGGATAGCGGTGGATTGGTCTCTGATCAATCCTGGAACAACCTGAAACAACCTGAAATAACCTGTAAACACAAAAGGGTTAGGAAAAACGACAAAGTGCTCGTTATGCAAATGCTTCATGCAAATGCAAACGTGTGTCTGTATGTTAGGGAGATTTCCCCCGATCCTAGTGCCTGAGTGCCGGTGCCGATAATAAGAAGTCCGAGTCCATTCATGGGAGTAACATCTCGTATATAGAAAGAAAGCCCATCAAGGCAGTACACAACGTCAGTGAGTACAAGCAGAATCAATAGCATGACCTCAACCAACAAGCCTGGTGATGGTCAGCATCCAACAATGATCAACACAAAAGAATTACAAATATAGTCAAGTACGGCCACGGGCGCGAAACTCTTCTAACAAATTCCTTGTTTCTGGATGATCAGGCCGAGTGAGTAATCCTTCGACGTGTAACTCGCTTTGCATAATGGTGTACTGAAGACCTTCGACCGAATCTTCCCATGCTCCTTCGCCGAAACAATCTTCTAGCTTCCGCTTCTTGGATTCAAACATCAGTTTGCACTCCTTCAGGTTAGCAAGAGCTTTGTTGAGCTGGCCTTCGGCGGCATATCAGCAAGCGGTTTCTTCATCAAGCCTCTTCTCACTAGCCTTCACCTGGGCTTTCAGCTTGGAGATCTGTTGCATCAGCTTATCCTCCCGCTCTTTCCTGTTGGCTAGGGAGGCCTTCCAGTGCTGGTTAAACTTGGATATCCTCCGATATGCTTCGTCCAAGTGCTGCTTCTTCGTAGCCAGTACATTGTTGACAGCTTTGAAGTCTCGACCCATGCGCTCACGCTCAGCTATCTGCTTAGTCAGATCTGTCCCCAGCTGGTTCACCAGCTCTGTCTGCCTCTTGAAGGAATGAACGGCTTCATTTCTCTCGCTTCTGAGTTGAACCAATTCTTTCTCCAATTCTTCATTTGCCTTTTTCAGCTCATCTCTCTCAGCTAACACCTGATTATGCTGCTGAATGGGCATGGTGGTAGGCTCTTCAATCACTGGAGGGCTTTCTGGCTTGGCAGGAGGAAACAACATCCCTATAGCATCTGCTCTGGCTCTGTCCCACGTCACGTACGGAGCGTAGGCCTGACTATTGCTCTTCCCCAGTAATGGTTTTCCCCTCTTACTGGTACCATTCCAAGCGCGTTGAAGCTTAGACAATACATCCCCCTCTAGAAGACCAGTAAGGTACAGAGATTCTTGTACCTCTTCCTCCCTCGGCGGAGCTCTCGAAGCATACGCGAACTGTCGAACCAGCAGAGATGGATTATAGTTTATACAGCCTTTCCTTCCTATCAAAGGGACGTTCAGAAACCCGCTGCAGTTGAAGATAATCTCAGTGCCCAACCTATCTCTGTCAAACCAGGCAATATCCTCTGCAAACAGACTCATCAAACGCTCGGACCACTCAGCTGTGGCTGCAGACGAAGCAAAGGGACCCTTCTTAGGTAGATGACTATCAAGCCATTTATAGAGCAAGGGCACACAACATGAGACATTCTTACCCCTTCTGTTCTCGTTTTTGTAGTGGACGGAATGGTAGACATATCCCATCAAGGTAGGGACTGGATTCCCTGATGCAAAGATGCGGAAGGTGTCGAAGTCTACAAAATTGGGCATATTGGGGAACATAATGATGCCATATATGCACAGAGCGAGAATGGCGTTGAACATGACCCAACATCCGTCTTTGGCGCACTGCTGAGCCTTTCCCACTAAGAACTGTAAGGAGAAACCGGGAACCTTGTTCTAACTAGACAATACCAACTCGGAGGCATTCAGATGAAGTGACGGAGCTAGACTAGCCAGATTAGGCTCAGCATCCATATGAACAAAAGGCATCTGCCTTTTGATAGGCACACCTAACAAATCAGCATATTCCTCTAGCGTGGGTGCAAGAACAAAATCCTGGAAAGTAAAGCATCTCAACGGAGGATCGTAGAACTGCAGAAAGGCGTGCAACCCATTCAACTCAAACGCAGAAGGTTTACGAACCAAACTGAGCAATTTGCCGTAAGATTTTCTAAATTCATCTCTCACAGAATCATCTGCTAAAGCCATCAAACCAGTCAGCTGAACCACATCAGGGGCAGGGAGCTTGTAAGCCACGGTCTTCCTCAGAGAACCCATAACAATACAATAGGAGGCAAGAAATCCTGGATCAGGGAAAACGATACCTACAGCACAGACACACGTTAATGAAATGCAAATGAGTATGCAAAACAATGTAAAATGCAATCATGCAGCTAGAGATCAAGGCAACTGTGCTGTTGAGATTCTGTATCAACAAAACCATAATCCTGCTCTATCAAGAACAACCACTATCTCTGATAAGAAGAAAACCCTGGTATCGGACCACAAATCTGCTCTGTCAAGAACACACACACGTAGGACCATAAATCTGCTCTGTCAAGAACAAACATATGATAATAAGGACCTCTGATATAGGACCAAAACTCTGCTCTATCAAGAACAAACATCTGATAAAGGACCTCTGATGCAGGACCAAAACTCTGCTTTGTCAAGAACAAACATACATTTGCAGATGAGATCCTCAGATCCCAATCATAAACCTGCTCTGTCGAGAACAAACATATATCTGCTGATGAGATCCTCTGATCCCAACAAAACTGATTCACTATCAAGAAAACCAGGTAGTCTGAAGGCCAAGGTTTCCTGCAATAAACCCAACCCTGCTCACAGGTGTGGACCTAAACTGACACAAATTCGGCATCCTATGCGGTCATCAGCGTCACAGACATTCAAGAGGGGTGATACGATACCCAGAAGGCATGGCATCACCAGCTCATGAAGCAGCCTCACTCGGCTGAATCCCAAATGATCGGTCCCTAGAGTCGACAATCCTCCAAACCAACAACCCCCTCAACCCAAAGGGTTTAAAAAGAAGTCAACCGGGAGAACCTCGTATGAGCGTGGATTTCATGAGACACTAGTGCCTGCAAAGCAAGCACGCGCCCACTAATTTCCACAACTAATGCTAGGTACACTCAATCCTGGGTCTGGCTTCTCACTCATCAGAATGCCCCTCCCACAACAGCACAGATAATCATATCATAATGAAAATAAAGTGTGGGAAATAAAATGCAATAAGTAAACACAACCCAACAAGTAAACATAGAAGCGTTGGGATTGACTCTCGCAGGGGACGTCGGATCCCCAAACTGACTCGCATACGGGACGTTGGATCCCAGGAAACTATCAAGTCCCCAGCAGAGTCGCCAGTTGTCGCTTCCGCGAAAATAAGGTGCCGGCAAAACAGAAGAGTCGCCACCTTTCGTTATTTATCCCTCAGAACGGGAAAGGAAACGATCGGAAAAACCTGACGAAAAAGGTATAAGACAAGGTCATCGCAACCATTGTCTGGGTTCGGGAGTCGGTTACGCAAGGGGAAGGTATTAGCACCCCTCACGTCCGTCGTACTCGACGGGATCCACGCTTGTTGTGTTTACTGGACGAGTTGGTTTATCTATCTACCTATCAAGGCTGGCTTAAAAAGAAAAGAAAATGACTCGGCAAAGCGTCGCACTTTATGCCTACGTATTCTCATCAGAGAATGAGAAATCATAGTCAACGTAGTTCGACTAACTACGGGTTACGGGGAAGGTGGCTCGCCAATACGTCAGTATTGTGCCTACGTACTCTCAACAGGTATGAGAGATCAGAGCTTACGTAGTTCGGGATAATATGGATTACGGGAATTCAGATTCATCTGTTTTATCGAGTAGGGTTAAACAGCAGTTCCAGCAGTTAGGGACAAAGCCTGTTTGCGATGGCGCTGAAGTTTAACGACACTCTTTTCTTCAGAAAAGCTTCCTTTGAATTATGGGCCCACAGGGCAAAAAGGTTTGAAGTTTGTTTTCTGTCTTTTACGGAAGAAGTGTTTTTTATTGTGTTTGCAATTTCAATCGCACTAAAGACTATGACCTGAGAGTGAATGCGTCGCATGTCACCCAAAGGGTGCCATACTAAACATCCAGACTGTTGAAAAGAAACTCTCCAACAATCTTTTCTCAGATAGCTTAAGGCTCGTAACGTACGAAAGAAATCATTCATGATTACTGTATTTTAAGCTGTTTTGAGATGAGAAGAGAAGGGGCTCAACTAAGGGAGACTATCAAGTCCTACTGTTGTCATGCCAAAGATTCATCCTATAGTTGAAGTTTGAAACAGGGAACTCCTAGAAGTTATCATGCATAGGTTTCAACCTAAAGTTCTAATCATCACTTCCTTATCAAAGGAAGTGAGATTCCTAGGGGATCATGTCAATGATAAACAGAAACAGATAAAGCATCAGCTTAAACAGTAAACAGTTATACAGTAAAATGCATGCAATGCAAGTGAGGAAGGAAATGTGTGTAGGGCATCAGCCTCCACAAGCTCATCTCAACCTCAAGCCAGATATGAATGACTGTAATCATACAGAGGAAATAACATGCTATCAAGCAAAATAGAATAACAACTGCAATCATACAGAAGAAATAACATGCTATCAAGCAAAATAGAATAACAACTGCAATCATAGCCATACAATAACAATACAAGTAGAGGGAACAACTCAACCTCTAGTGCAATCATGCTCCTAGCTTAAAGTCAATCTAGATATGAACTTATTCTAATGGATCAAGCAAGTCAAACAAGGCACATCAGCACAGAAAAGAAAACAGACAAGAAAGGAAGCAGATCAACCCGTCTTTCAATTCCAGGCTTCAGCTCTTCTGACAGCAATCCAGTCTTCAGACTTCAAGGCTATCATCTTCACTAGCAAGCATCAACTTGCTTCTCTAAGCTTCCAACACCTCAACATAAGTATCAACTTGTTCTCTCTTCTTCAAGCTTCAGCTCTTCAGTCAATTCCACCCTCAGGCTTCACTCCTAACCACAAGTGTCAACTTGATTCCTTCAGGCTCTCAATGCATCAATGTAAGTGTCAACTTATCCTTTATTCCTCAAGCCTCAGCTCTTCACTCAATCTCAATTGAATCCTCTTCCTCAGTATCAACTTGATCTTCTGGCTTCAGCTCTCTTTGCTTCACCAATATCAATTAGCTTTCCTCTTCATCTACAAGCTTCAGCTTCTCAGGGTAATCTTCAATCACATGGAAGTGTCAACTTCATCCTTCAATTCTTTAAGCCTCAGCTCTTCACTCAATCTCCATTGGATCTTCAAGTATCAACTTGTTCTTCTTGCTCTTCAAGCTTCAGCTGTAATGGCAATTCTCAAGGAATCATCCTCTTCCATACTCTTTAATGAAGTCCTCATCTTCAAACTCAAGTCCAACATCTTTCAAGATACTCAAACCAGAAGACAATTGATTTAACAGGATGAGTGGAAATGATAAACAACTTATTGACAACCAAAGGAAGCCTGTAAGGGTTCATCATTATGAGAGACTGGTTCCCTCAAAGTTCTACTTCCCAGATAAAGCCACTCATCCCTCCAAAGGAGGGATGTGAATATCTTAGAAGGACTTTTAGTCATTGGGAGGAATGGAAGCACAAGATGCTTTCCATATTTGTGAAAGAAGTTATTCTAGTTCTAAGGCTCTCCCTATGTCTCCTACCTCCTAAATCTTCGTCAGACACCTTCAGGCACAAGCAATTCCAAGCTCCAAGCAACTTCAAGCAACTTCAAGCATCCTCACCTTGTCTTCAACTTGTCTTCAATCTCAACCAAAGGCAAACAAAGCAAAACCCTAATCTAAGGGAACTAAAGAAGTTAATCTAGTTGAGTTAGTGCCTTAGAATCATCTAAAACTAGCACCTAAACTAAAATCAATCAAAAATAGGAAACTATCTTATAAATTTCTACAAAAATTCCTAAGGGATCCTAATTCAATTAAGAATTCCTCATACAAAAACCAGGGACTAAATCATCTATTAAGCCCTAAAATTAAATCCTAAATCCAAAGGTATCAATCATAAACCCTAAAAATGGAGCTTCTAAAGGTTTCAACCTAAACTACCACCTATGTTCATCACAAAAATGTGAGAAAATTCTATAGGGAGCACGCATGTCTATGCTAACTACTCACAAAAAATAAGGATCAAAATCATCACCACATGATCACACAAAATTCCACAAAATCAAGTATCAAACATAACTATTTTAATATCAATTAAAATATAAAATTCGCATAAAATCAGAAAATGCATGAACTAAAATTTTTTTTTTCTAAAAGATATTAGACTCAATCATGAATATAATTCAAAAAGAATGGGGTCAATTGGATAATTTTTCAATTTATTATGAATTAATCAATAACCATGTATAAAATGAAAAAGATAAAAGAAAATAATGGAAAATAACCAAACGCGCGGTGCAACTAGCAATGAAAATCAGTTCATTTGGGAGATTGGGCCATGAGGGGGGGTGCTGATATCAATCTTTGCATTAAGCCCAAAACCACAAATAAGTGAAACGCTGCGTTCCATTTAGTTCAGACCCTTCACAAATTGAGAAGCTCGCGTGGCCGTTGGATAAGGGTCCTAGTCCAAGTCAAACCTTGATCTGATGGCTATCAAGTCATCTTCTCCAATTCAAACCTCTGAAACTCGCGCGCAGCTCTGGCCACCACCGGTGGTGCTCCGGTCGTCGTCCCCAACCCTAACTCTCTCTAGGATCCTCCATTGCAAATGGTCTATACATGAAACTTGTGCCAAATTTCGTCACGAATTCATCCATACCCTTTATTCTCTCTGAAACCTCAAGATTCGCCATAACCAATTCTCAACCGAAAATGGTAATGTCCTTAATTGGTCACTAATTCTCAAATTAATGGTCTAAAATCATTCCTACACCGTTCTACAATGCATCTAACACCCTAAATCATCTTGATTCTACCTAATTCATGCTGGAGGAAGAAAGTTACTAACCTGAAAATTCTTGATGAACAGATGCACTAAATCTTCAAATCAAGCTCTCCAACCTTCCAGACACGATCAATGGATCCTTTCCTTGCTTATGTATGCAATAAAACTGGTTGAAAACTCCTGAAACTTGAAACCCGATGGTGATTTGCAGGTGGAAAAATATGGGCTCAAGAACACCAATCAGCCATGAATTCCCTTGGATTATGATCTGGAATCATTCCCTAGCATCCATGGAAGAAGTTGCAATCAAGAAAATGGATGAAAAGTGAAGAAATTGGTGAAACCGAATTCAGTTGCAAGCTATGCAATTTCAATCTCAATCTCTGCTCTCTCCTTCAATCATCACCAACCTTTGCATTGGATTACCTCTACTCAATATATAGATGATGTATGAGTGATCTAGAACCCTCTATATCCTTCTAATGAGAAATCCAATCTCTCATGTCATGAGATTTTCAACCTTATGCCATGGTATGCATAATTCTGTTTGCAGCTTGCAATCCATCCCATTCTCTTCTAATTTCTCCCCTAGTGACATTTTGAAAGTGTTTGGCTTGCAAGGGATCTTTCTCATGCCTTGAATTTGAGTTTTGCAAATGTTACTTATGATGTAAGTAACTACTTTTCAAAGCAAGTCCACAAATTAAGCCTCAACTCAAAAATGTGGCTAAACCAATGTTCTTAAAATGTTTTCTAGAGTCAAAATGATATATAACATGCCTTGGTTTGGATGTGTAGATCAAAAGTATCAATTTCCATCTTTGATTTATTTAACTTATACCCTTATTTTAGGTCATTTTTGCAACTTTGAGATACAAGAATTTACAACAACTCATGACCTCTTTAATAGCCTTAAAACATCATTTTGAACAAGTTTGATGTTGAACATTTTCCCATTTGAAGCTTGGAAATGGGAGTTATGGCCTTAAGGTTGAAATGACCTGTAATCTCGAAATGACCAAAATGCCCTTGACTTGTCAAAGCCATAACTTGAGTTCTACAAATTCTATCAAGGACTTATAGTACTCTCTAGAAAGCTAAGAGGATAAGGAACAACATTCATGTTGACCAAAAGTCCATAGGAATCATCCTTCTTGGGGAAAAGTTTCATGCAAGTTGGGTAACTTTCAAGCTCCAAATTCACATTCCTCAGATGACCTGTAACTTGTCAAATTCATAACTTGAGTTCTTCAAATCCTATCAAGGACTTCTAGCACTCAAATTAAAGCTACGATCAAGCTCTACAACATTCATGTTGGGGGTAAGATGATATGACAATCACATCTTGAGCTAAACTGCCTTGAAGATAGGGGTCAAACTAGGGGATTTTACACTGTCAAGCCTTAGAAACCCTAGCTTGAAACTTCTCAAACTCTTCAATCATGATGAGTTGACCTTGGAATCATCCTTATAACATCTCGATGTATTAATCCATGATCACATGGCTCTTGGATTAGGTCTCAACCTTGTTCAAATCATCAGTTGACCTAGAGTTGACCCAGTCAAACCCTAGCTGCACCAGTCATGGCTGAGGCTTCTTAATCTTGCACAATGACCTGTCTAGGCCTCAAAGTGATCTTCAACACTTCTCATGAGCTCTCTCAAGACCTCCAGTCCATCTTCATGGCCTCAGAATCATCTGATGGCTTTCCACAACTCTCAAGTTAGGGGACACACCTTCTTGGTTTCAACCACTCTCTCTAAGGATCTTTTGACTTCTCTGACAAGGATATCAACCCTTGAACACTTGAATAAGCTTATTAGCTATCTTCATAGTCTTGTATAGTTCTTTATTGGTAATCATACCTCTTGATCTCCTGCATACATGTCAATGAAATGCAAATGATAATGCTAATGTGAATGAAATGAAACACAAGCTAGGTAAAGAAATGTTGGGCAAATTTTGGGGTGCAACACATATCTGCAGAAGAGGGAAACCATTACTAGGCAAGAATGATTGTCAAGCCTATATGCCTTACAAGGTGTGGATTCAAGAGAGGGTAAGACAGGTGCATATGCCTTTTCCAGCAGTATCACGTCCTGTTCCCATTCCAGTTGAGGAACCGACTACCGTGGCTATTGAGGTCTATGAGCAGTTCGTGAAAGAAAAAGAAGACTTGATAAAGATCAATGAAGAGTTAGAGAAGGAATTGGCTCAAATCCAGAGGGAGAAAAACGAAGTTGTGTATTCCTTCCAACCGCAGACTGAGTTGGTAAGCAGGTTAGGTGCTGAACTGGCAGAAGAGAAAAAGAAGCGTGAACGCCTGGGAAGAGACTTCAAAAGCTCTCATGACATGTTAGAGTCCAAGAAGAAGTCACTCGATATCGCCTACCGGGAGATCTCTGCGTTCAACAAAACCTGGAACGCCACGCTGACCGGCAATAAGGAAAGAGAAGACAAACTGAGGCTGCAGATCTCTGAGCTGGAAGGTCAATTGAAAGCTAGCCAGAAGAAGTTGGAAGAAGAGGTTACGCGGAGGTATGATGTCCAGAGTTCCTTGAACAAAGTTATCAAGTGCAAGAAGGAGTCTGCATCTCAGAAACGGAAGTTAGATGACTGCTTTGGAGAAGGGGCATGGGAGGAATCTATCAGTGATTTACGACGTGTTCTCAAGCGAAGAGATCTACTTATCGAGGGATTGCTTTCTCAGCCAGACCATCAGAAGACCAAAAGGCTGCTGGAAGAGTATCGGGCGTATGGCCGCACATGATCATTTTCTGTACTATTGTGTATGCTTTATTTGCATCGTGCTGACCATCACCAGGATTGTTGGTTGAGGTCATGCCTCCTTGTTATTGTATATTGTATTCCCGGTTCGAGGGGCCCTTCAGCAATAAATGAGTTGTTTCTTACGTGAATGTATCTGAGCTCCTTATCACCGCATTGTCACAGCACTGCACGACACAAAAGCACATTGGCACTAGAATTGGGGAGTGATATTCCCTAATGCACAGACACATGTTGCATTTGCATACACATTCATATCGCATTTACCAGGTAATTATTGAACGGTATCTCATTTCCTGCATCTCATCAGGGTTTTCCAGGATTGAAAGTCAACGTCCTCACCGATACTCTACTCGTACCAACTGCAAAAGAGTTATGGACCAGATGCAAAACGAGATGCAGGAGATGCGTGAAAAGTTGGCGTTGTTCACGCAGATGACGGAGACAATTGTGAAGGGGCAGGAAAGCCTGCAGACTTTGGTGCAGCCATTGCTGGCGAAGAGTGCTGGGAATGGAAACGAAGACCACCATTCTGTACGTGTTGAAACCATTCATGGGGATGGTACTCCTACGCCTGTAGCTCCACCTGTGGTGAATATACCTGTTGTGAATGTGAACAATGGCGCTGGCGCCGGGAATGGTAATACAAGAATTGGTAATGAGACTGTCATTAACAATGTTGGATTCGGAGACGCCAATCTAAGCGGTGGTAATAATGGAGGTAATGGCTTTGGCAACAACGGGTTCGGCTATAACGACCAGCGGTTTGATTATGTCAATCAGGATGGGAAGTTCGGCTTCAACACCCAGGGTTTCGGATATGATGGTTTTGGTAATGCTAATCAGGGCTATGGTGGATTCGGTAACGGAAATGGTGTTGGAATGATGCCTTTTGGACCTGCCGGGGTCACTCAAGGGTATGGTAACGGGAGGACGGGGTCCTATGATGAATCAGACTAGATTTGGTCGTAACAATGGGTATGACAGGTACGGAAATGAGAATGTTAATTGGGTTGAAGACCAACAGGAAGATGCCTTTTCTGGTAGAGGTATTGAAGGACCTGTGGATCCTGTGCAAAGGATCAGAATGCTCGAGGAACAAATGAAGGGTGTAGTGAGTCAGAATACTACTGGCTTAGATATGATTACAATGGGATTGGTGCCTGGCCTGAGTGTACCGCTGAAGTTTAAAGCTCCCACGTTTGATAAGTATAAGGGAGACACTTGCCTGAAGGTGCATGTTCGCTCTTACTACAGACGGATGTCCGCTTACTCGAATGACGAAAGAATGCTGATGCATTTCTTTCAAGATAGCCTGTCCGGACCGTCACTGGAGTGGTATATGGGGTTGGAGCCCACTCAGATCAAAACATGGAGGCAACTGGCTGAGGCGTTTGTGACACATTACAAATATAATAGTGACCTGGCACCAAACAGGGTCCAGCTGCAAGGGTTGTCACAGAAAACTGGGGAGAGTTTCAAAGAATATGCGCAAAGGTGGCACGACATGGCGGCAAGAGTGCATCCTTCTCTAGTGGAGAATGAGATGAACGATATGTTCATTGGAACATTCACGGGGATATTCTATGAGAAGTTGTTTCCTGTTGCGTTGGGCAGTTTCTCTGATCTGATCTTGATGGGTGAAATGATTGAGAATAGTATCAAGGTGGGAAGGTTCTAAGCTGGGGAGTCTACTTCGTCGGGAGGCAATAGAAAAGCATTTGGGGGTCGACGTCAGGGCGACACTAGTGCTGTATTTGGTGGCCGAGGCCGAGGCAGGGGTAGATGACGGGATCAATATATACATCCTCAACAAGTAGCAAGTGTTACCATCCGGTTTCCTCAACAAAGACAGCCACAGCAACAACAACCACAACAACAGCAAGGGCAGAATCCTGGGCAGAGAAGGGTACAGAACGCAAGACCAAAAAGAGTGTTCGATGCACCTCCTTCCACGTATGCAGAACTCCTCCAGACTCTGCTAGGTTTGAACTTGGTCGAAAAGAGGACTTTGGCACCGCCTAATGGGGCAGTACTTCCTTACGGATATGATGCCAACAAGCATTGCGAGTTTCATTCCGGGGCACCCGGGCATGATATAGAAGCTTGTCAGGCGTTTAAACACAAAGTTCAGGATTTATTGGATAGCAAAGCTATTAACTTTGGACAGGCAGGTCCAAATATAGTACAACAGCCTATGCCCAATCATGGGGCAAATGCCATTTTGACTGAGGAGAATCTGAATCTAGTGACGAATGTCAATGAGCTGAAGACACCATTGGGTGAGACCAAAAGCAGGTTGTTAAAAGGGGGTGTATTCCCGGGGTGTGACGAATTTTGCTTGGATTGTTGGATAAAGCCAGAGGGCTGTAGTGAGTTAAAGCAGGGTATTCAGGCTATGATGAACGAAGGAACCTTGCAGTTTGATAGAATCGCGGTTGAAGAGCCTGTAGAGGCGTTGTGTGACAAGCAGAACGATGTCGCTATGGTGACGATTCCAAGGAAAACAATAACGATCACGGCGCCCGCCAGGCGGCCGACGATCACAATCACCAAAGCAGGACCAGTTCCTTTTGAAAGTACCAAAGTAGTGCCGTGGACTTACGGGTTGGATGTATACTGCAACGGTAAGAAGATCGAAGTCAATGGACAACCAGCTGGGGTTGTAGATAACGTTGTCGGAACCGGGGGTATGACTAGAAGTGGGAGAATCTTCACGTCACCCGGGGTAGAGGCGGAAAGATTAGCCAAGGGTAAAGCTAAGGCAACTGAGAGTGGTCCTTCTTAGTCAAATGAAAAAGAAACGTCACTGAAAGATGTAGAAGAATTTATGCGTCTTATCCGTAAAAGTGACTACAAAATTGTTGAGCACCTTCAACAAACGCCTTCAAAGATCTCCATATTATCGCTGCTATTGTGTTCCGAGGCCCATCGGAACGCTTTATTGAAAATTCTGGACACGTCGTTTGTACCCCAAGAGGTTTCTGCGAACCAGTTAGAGGGGGTGATGGCGCATGTGAATGCAGGCCATAGTTTGGGATTTACAGATTTTGATTTGACCCCGAGGGGAAGAGAGCATAATATGGCATTGCACGTCTCAGTTGAATGTAGGGGCACGGTCATGTTCCATGTGTTGGTGGATACAGGTTTGTTGCACCCTAAAATTTGCTCAACCTTCTTCACTTGGTTTATGTTTCAATTACATTAGCATTTGCATATAGAGTCATGAACATAGTCTAATCATCTGCATAGCATAGCATAGCAAGTCATCCAACAAGGGACCAGGCACTATTCTCATCTCTATGAGCCTATCAAGAGGTTATTGTTCAAAGTCAATCTCATCCAAGTCATCAGAAAGAAATTGAACCCAAAGAAGTCATTGGATCAAGCAGTGAATCTATCTCCTATCTGAGGTTATCTGAAGATCTTCAAGGAAGTTGTGAGCTGTGAATTGAGCATGGAGAGTATGTAGACATCATGGAGGACTTAGAAAGTCATTTGGAGAAGGAGGCAAGTCATTGATATGATCACAAGAGTTGCAGTTGAAGACAGTCAACTAGGGTTTCATCTGGGTCAACCCTGGGTCAACCCTAAGTCAAATGATTGATTGAAGGGCATCAAGGTCTATCTAAGAGGTGTGGGGTTCATCATTTGACATATAGAGAAGGATGTGGTATTGTGTCAAGAAGAAATCAAGAGAAATCAAGGAGAAGAGAAGTTTCTAAATTAGGGTTTCTATGTAAAATCCCTTGATTTAGGTCAAACTTCCAAGCAAGATAAGTTGAAATGCAAGCTTCAAATGGATCCTTGGCCAACATGAAACTTGTAGAGGATCTCAAGACCTTTAATTTGAGTGGTAGAAGACATCAAGGAGATTTATAGAACTCAAGTTATGGTCCTTGCAAGTTACAGGTCATCTGAGGTATCTGAAATTTTGTCTGTGAAAGTTACTTGTCTTCCAAGCAACTTTTACCCCTCAAGGAAATTTCAAATGAATTTCTGGTAAACATAATAGTTGTTCCTAATTGTCTTAGATTTCTAGAAAGGTATGGTATGCCTTCAGATGATTTGTGGAACTCTACTTATGGTCTTGGCAAGCAAAGGGTATTTTGGTCATTTGAGAATTACAGGTCATTTCAAGCCTATGCCCAAAACGCATACAAGGAAGCTTCAAATGAAAAACTTCACAACATCAAAATTTCTCCAAATGATATTTTGAGTCTAGAAAAGTGACCATGGAAGATTGGAAAGGCTCATAGCTCAAGGTTTCAAAATTGGTGAATTTAATGAATGAAAAATGACCTAAAATTGAGATTTTTCATAACTTGGCCAAATGGGATGAAATTATAGGTCATTTTGATTGGAAAAAATGTTTTAAGAACATTGGAAAAAGTGGAGTTTTGAGTTTGGTTCAAGATTTGAAAGTTATGCTTGGTTACTTACAAAAGAAGTTACATAATCCAAAATTCAAGGAAAGTGTGCATGGGAAGTTTCTACAAAGTTCTAGGGCTTTCCAATGTCATCTATATATTGCATTGAGAGGCTTCATGCATTGGTTGGTGAATCATTTTGTTCATAACACAAGTTACACATCATTCTTCCATTTTTGCAAAACCATCTCAAACTTCATCAAATCTTCACCAATTTCCAAATTTCTTGATCTCATCATCATCTAGATCATTCAAAGATCAGAATTCACATCAAGGTTTGTTTGAATTGAGCAAGAATTCGTGCTACCAACCTCATCATCCAAGGTGCAAGAAAGTTGGGATTGCAAGATTCAAGAGGCTTGAACAAGAACTTTTGCATACAGAACTCAGAATCAAGTTCACTGATCAAATCCAGATCATTGCAAGCATTGGTTTTGAAGAATTCAGCAACTGTTTTCATCATTTACACCAGGTTAGTTTTCTCTTCGAATTGCTTGAATTAGTTAGCATGTTAGGGAATTTTAGGGTTAGAACTGTTAGGTTAGGTTAGATGATGGAATTCACAAAGTTTGAGAAGGTTTCATGGAGGTTGTTAATGGTGCACCAAATCTGTTAGGGTTTATAACATCTAGAATATTGCACTATAATCTTGGATCTATAGCTTAAAATGATCAGTGTAGAGTGTAGATCATGTTAGGGTAGAAGTTAGCAAGATTTGGCATGGGTGATAGCAGGTGAAAATTGTGGAACCAGGATGTTATACCTATCGGGTTTGAAGTTTGGTTGAGTTTTAGAGAAAGTTATTGCCATGGTTGTGTAGAGGGAAGAGAATGGATCAATTTTGCTCTTTACATCGTGTGATTTCGTTGAGAGTTGAGGGAGAACAGAAGTGTTGAAGAGGCGTGCATGGGGAGGTTTTTTCTGAAAACCCTAGGGTTCCAAGGTTGAAGACGAACCCTGGACCGTTGGATGACCATGTTGACTTGGACTCAGACCTTAATCCAATGGCCATGATTCAAACGAAATTTGGAGGGAGAGGCTGTGCACAGAACGCACCGTTTCATTTATTCTTTCTGAATGGGCTTTATGATTCCTTGCTATTCGTACCCCTGATTTCCAAGGCCCAATCTATTCTAACTAGTTTTATTACTATATGCACCGTTTTCATGTTTTTTATTTTTTATTTTTTCTGAGCGTGTGCTGGGCCCAGACGCGCATTGCTAGGCGCGCCCCCCAGTCTGGGCCCATCTTATTCTTTTAACTGAATTGATTACTAGATGCACCCCATATCCAATATTAATTCCATATATTTCTTTCAAATTTTTTTAATTCTTTGAAAATTCATAACAAATAGAAAAATGCTTATTTTTAATTGGTTGTTTTTGCATATTGTTTATAATTCTGTCAAGAAAATTATCACATAAAAAAATTAACATTTCATTTTATTTTTGTATTTTTAGCATATTTTTATTTTAAAAAGGATTAAATAATGTTTAGTTTAATGCATGAATTTGTTGATTTTAGTTTGATTAGATGCTTTTATATTTTTGACCCATTCTTTTTAGGTTGATTAGCTTAGACCTTTAGCTTGTATATAAAATTTAATTCATGATTTTAGGATTAATTTTAGGTGATTTGTTTAGGTGTGATTAGAAGAACCAAAACTAGGGTTTAGGAGATAACATAGGAGAATTAAATCATTTCCCTTAGGAGTTGTAGATTGAATCTTTGGGGCATGGGACTATAGGGATTATGGGTAGATAATAGATCCCTTAGAAATTACTAAGCTTCCCCTATTACTATTAGTACTGCTTATATTTGTTTGACTGTGTGGTGTGCCCTCTCTAGGGTTATTTCATTTGTCTGTGTGGGGGTATTGGGTTTGCTTGGGGATTGGGAGAGCTGAAGACTGTGATGATGAAGGCCATTGGAGATCAAGAGAATGAAGTCCAACTTCCAGAGTTGATGAGGAGCATCCTTTGCTGGCATCTGTTGAAGAGTATAGGATCTAGGAGCTAGGCAGAGCTCTAGAGTAGAAAACTTGATTCACAAACATGGAAGGCCTTGTTTGCCCCCATCCTTTCTCTATGATTCAAAGTCTCTTTCAAATATCCACCTCCTTCCTTTGGAAGGATTAGTGAATGTATTTGAAAGATAGAACTTTTGAGAGAAAATTGTCTGTATAATGTTAACAGTTAATGAGCCACCCTTGGTAGGCAATTGACTGTTCAACATTCATTCCATCTTGTTGACTGATATTCATCTTGGAGATTGAGACTTGAAGAGAAGCCATTGAAGATTGAAGACTGATGACAAAGACCTTGCTTGAAGGCTGTGAAGATAAAGACTGAGGCTTGCTTGAAGCTGGTAGCTGTTTGGAGATGACTTGAAGACAGATGTTGATGCAGAGCTGCTGTGGCTGTTTTTTTTAGCTGTTTAATTTGTGATGTATTGATTGGTTTTCCCTGACTGTATTGTTTGCTGTTTAACATGTCAGGTTGAAAGTGAATTCTGTTCACTTTTGCCTATTGTTTTCTAGGTTCGAGGTTGAGTGGGACTCCCTTGCCTCGCTTGTATTGTTGCATCCATGCATTTTACTGCTTTATTGTATATCTGCTATTGTTTCTGTTTCCGTCTATTCCCTTAGGATCTCTGTTTCTCTCTGTGTAAGAGAGGAGCATGATAGACATTAGGTCCTAATCCATGCATGATAACATTAGGTTAGTTTGATTCCTTTCGCAACCATAGGTTAGAGTTCTGTCTCTTCTTTCTCAAAACAAACAGAAAAACACAATAATATTTCAAACACAATAAAAGACACTTCTTCCGTAAAATAATGTGAACTCATCAAAACGTCATTTTTGTCCGCTTGGACTGTTAATCAGAAAAACCTTTTTCAGAAGGAATAAAAACGATCAAGACAAGCTTGTGTCGTACGTGGCCCGAACTACGTTTGCTCTGATCTTTCATGCTGTATGAAAGTACGTAGGCATAGGATGCGATATCCTAGCGAGCAACCTTCCCCTCCTTCCCCGTAGGTAGGCGAACTACGTTGACTCTGATTTCTCGTTCCAGACGGGAATACGTAGGCATAAAGTGTGATACTTTGCCGAGTCATTTTATTTTCTTTTAACCCCAGACCTGTAGAGTAGATAAAATAACAATCCGTACCCGAAAACAAGCGTGGATCCCGTCGAGTACGACGGACGTGAGGGGTGCTAATACCTTCCCCTTGCGTAACCGACTCCCGAATCCAGGTTTTGGTTGCGATGACTATACCTTTTCCCGTCTTTGCGGTAGGTTTACCTCGAGCGTTTCCTTTCCCTCCGTTGGGATAAATAACGCACGGTGGCGACTCTTCTGTTCAGCCGGCGCCGATTTTTGCAGTAGCGACAGCTGGCGACTCTGCTGGGGATCCAACGTCCCCTGGCTGCTAAGGACTGCGATAGTTCCTTATGCATCTGGGATCCAACGTCCCTTAAGCGAGTCAATCCTAGCGCTTGTTTTCCCGTCGAGGATTTTGTATGGATTTATATTTCTGTCATTTATTTTCAGCATTATATTATTGTTATTATTGCTATATTGGGGTTGTGACGGGTGATTCTATGATTGAGAGATAAGCCGGACCTGGGCTTGAGTGCACCTAGAATTAGAGTAGAAATTAGTGGGCGCGTGCCAGCTTTGCTTGCATTAGTGTCTCACGAAATCTACACTCGGACGAGGTTCTTCTGGTTGACTTCTTTTTCTACCCTTTGGGTCGAAGGGGTTGTTGGTTAGCTGAATTGTCGACTCCGGGAACCGATCACTTGGAAGTTGGCTAAGTGAGGCCTCTTCAGGATTTGATGATGCCACTCCTTCTGGGAATCGTATCATCAACCCTGAAAGTCTGTGACGCCAACGACCGCATAGGATGCCATACTTTTGTCAGTTACTAGGACACCTACCTGTGAGAGGGTTTGGGGTTATGCAGGTAAATAGACCTTCAGATACCGGTTTATTTCTTGATCTGAGATCCTGGGTATTTATGGATGGTTATGAGGTCTGTCAGAGACCAGTTGGAGGTATGATATGAGGTCTGTCAGAGACCAGTGGATGTGATGTGAGGTCTATCAGAGACCAGTCAGAGTTATGATATGGTGTCTATCAGAGACCAGTGTTGGAGCTTTGTTTCAGGTCTATCTGAGACCAGGGCTTGAGGAATTCTGGAGGGTCTATCTGAGACTTTTGATATGGTTCAGGCTTCTCAGCTATGGCATTTGGTCCCTGTTGCATGTTACTCGCATTGCATTGTTTGCATAACCATTATCATTGCATCCCATTAACGTGTGTCTGTGCTGCAGGTGCATTTGCATATTCCCTGGTTCTAGTGCCCGGACTTCTGAGTATTGATCATGGCTGGTTTGAGGAAGATAGTTGCGTATAAGCTACCTACACCTGACATTACTCCCTTACTTGGCCTGATGTCCCTTGCTGATGAGGAAGTTAGGAGAAGTTTCAGAATGAGTCACGGAAGATTGCTGAGACTAGTCTGCAAGCCAACTGCTGTTAAGATGAATGGGCTGTACACCTTAATGCAGTTCTATGACCCGGCATTGAGATGTTTCACGTTTGCTGACTTTATTTTGGGGCCTACCATTGAAGAGTATGTGGAGTTTACTGAGCTACCAGTATAGAACAAGGTTCCCTTTATTCACTCTGCCGCTGAGCCTAAGTTGGAGGACTTAGCTAAGGCCTTGCACATGAATGCTGCTGAACTATTAGTGACTTCTTGGCTTGGGGTTCCAGGTTTCTCCCTTGATTTTCTGGTTGGCAAAGCTCAAGAGTATGCCAAGAACGGGTGCTGGACCGTCTTTAATGCTATCTTGGCTTTATGCATTTACGGAATAGTGCTGTTTACCAACTTACCCAATTTTGTGGGCTTGGACGCTTTCCATCTCTTTGCTGCCGGCAACCCGGTGCCCACTTTGATCGGAGATCTCTATCATTCATTGCACTACAAAAATGAAAATCGAAGAGGAAAGACTGTGTACTGTTGTGCGCCGCTGTTGAACATGTGGTTTAAGAGCCATCTTCCTCTGAAGGGACCTTTTGGGGACAGTGCAACTTCAGCTAACTGGCCAGAGCGCCTGATGAGGCTATCTTCCGAAGACATTGAGTGGTTTGACCGAGACTTGTTGGGGTCCGAGCTTATTTTTAGTTGTTCTGGGTACCCTAATGTTCCTTTAATAGGAAGGAAAGGGTGTATCAATTACAACCCTTCTCTTTTCGTTCGCCAGTTCGGATATGCGTTGAAGAACCCACCCAAGGAGGAAGAAGTACAGGAATCTCTGTACTTCACCGGGGATTTGAAGGGAGAGTTACTTGCCAAGCTTCAACATGCCTGGATGCGTATTAACAAAAGAGGGAAGCCACTGTTAGGGAAGAATGATTGTCAGGCTTATGCACCCTACAGAGTTTGGATCCAAGAGAGAGCAAGACAGTTGCGGATGCCATTTCCAGCTGCACCAGTCCCTGTTCATATTCCCATGGAAGAACCAACCACTGTTACTAGGGAGGCCTACGAGCAAGTTGTTAAAGAAAAGGAAGCCTTGATGAAGATCAATGAGGGGTTAGAAAAAGAGCTGGCTCAGATGCGCAGTGAGAAAAACAAGGCTGTGCATGCTTTCCAACAGCAGATCGAACTAGTAAACAGGCTTGGTGCTGAGTTGACTGAAGAGAAAAAGAAGCGTGAACGTTTGGGCCAAGAGTTCAGAAGCTCCCATGACATGTTGGAGTCCAAAAAGAAAGCACTCGATGCCGCTCACCGAGAAATCTCTTCTTGTAACAGGACTTGGAATGCTACGCTAACCAACAACAAAAAGAGGGAAGATAAATTGAAGCAGCAAATTTCTGACCTCGAAGAGCAGTTGAAGGCTAGCATTAAGAAGTATGAAGAAGAAGTGATGACCAGGTATAGTCTCCAGAATGCATTGAACAAGGCCATCGAAGGCAGGAACGAAGCTGTGTCTCAGAAGCGGAAGCCAGAGGATCGCTTCGGAGAAGGGGCATGGGAGGAAACCGCTGGTGACGTGCGACGTGTTCTCAAGAGAAGAAACCAGCTTGTTGAGGGCCTGCTTACCCGACCAAGTCATCCAGAGACCAAGAAGTTACTAGAAGAGTATCAGGCTTATGAGTGTGCTTGACTGTTGCATGTATTAACTTGTATGCTTTATTTGCATAGCGCTGACCATCACCAGGATTGTTGGCTGAGGTCATGCCTTCTTATTGTACTCAGTGATGTTGTATTCTTGGCTTAATGGTTTTTCTCTGCAATATATACGGCGTTTTCTATGATTCGGCTTCGATCTTCGTATTGCTAGCACTGTCACTGCACTGGCACATTCGCACTAGAATCGGGGAATGACATTCCCTAATGCACAAACACATATTGCATTGCATTCATATTCATATTGCATTACAGGTGATTATTGGATGGTATCTCATTGCTTGCACTGTACCAGGTCTTTTCAGGATTGAAGATCAGCGCCCGCACCGCTACTCCACTCGCACCAACTGCCGAAGAATCATGGATCAAATGCAGAACGAGATGCAAGATATGCGTGAGAAGCTGTCACTCTTCATGTAGACAATGGAGACTATTACGAAAGGGCAGGAGAATTTGCAAGCTTTAGTGCAGCCTCTGTTGGTCAGAAATGCTGGACATGGAAATGAGGATCATCAGTCTGTGCGAGTCGACACTGTTCATGGGGATGGTACTCCCACACCAGTGGCTCCACCTGTAGTCAATATACCTGCTGTCAATGTCAACAACGGTACTACTGCTGGGAACGGTAACGTTGGAATGGGGAACGAAACTATCGTTAATAACGTCGGGCTTGGTGATGTTAACATGGGTGATAATGTGGGAGGCAATGGCTTCGGTAATACTGGATTTGGCTTCAATGACCAGGGGTTCGATAATACTGGGAAATATGGTTTCAATACTCAAGGCTTCGGGCAGGACGGTTATGGTATGACTAATCAGGGTTACGGCGGATTCGGAAATGGAAATGGCGCTGGGTTAATGGCTTTTGGACCTGCTGGGGTTGCTCCGGGATACGGAAACAGGGGGCGAGGCCCGGTAATGAATCAGATTAGAGTTGGCCGTAACAACGGATACGATGGGTATGGAGCTGGTAATGGCAACTGGCAAGAGGATCAGCAAGAGGACGCTTTCTCCGGTGGAGGTTTCGAGGGGCCTATGGATGACTCCCAAAGGATCAGAATGCTAGAAGAGCAGATGAAGGGGGTCGTAAATCAAAGTGCTGTCGGCTTAGACATGTCAACAATGGGCCTGGTGCCTGGCTTGAGGGTGCCAATCAAATTCAAAGCTCCTACGTTCGACAAGTATAAAGGGGACACCTGTCCAAAAGTGCACGTGCGGTCATATTACAGAAGGATGTCGGCGTATTCAACTGATGAGAGGATGCTAATGCATTTCTTTCAAGATAGCTTGTCTGGTCCTTCCCTCGAGTGGTATATGGGATTGGAACCAACTCATATAAAGACATGGAAGCAGCTGGCAGAAGCATTTGTAGCTCACTATAAGTATAACAGCGACTTGGCACCCAATCGGGTCCAATTGCAGGGCTTGTCCCAGAAGAAGGGTGAGAGCTTCAAAGAGTATGCGCAAAGATGGCGCGACATGGCTGCTAGGGTCCATCCTCCGCTAGAGGACAAGGAAATGAATGACATGTTCATAGGAACATTCATCGGCATGTTTTATGACAAGTTGTTTCACACATCTTTGGGCAGTTTCTCAGACTTAATTCTGATGGGAGAAAAGATTGAAAGCAACATTAAACAGGGAAGATTCCAAGCGGAGGAATCTACTGCATCTGGCAGTAATAGAAAGGCTTTTGGTGGGCGCCGTCAGGGCGATGCAAGCGCAGTGTTTGGGGGCCGAGGCTGGGGCAGAGGTCGAAACCAGTATAATCAGCCGCAGCAGGTGGCAAGCGTTACTATACCATTTCAACAACAACAACAGCAGCAACAGCAGCCACAACAGGGGGGACAGCCTGCCCAGCGCAGATTCCAGGGGGGTAAACCAAGGAGGGTGTTTGAGAAGCCTCCTTCAACGTATGCAGATTTGCTACAGACGTTACTAGGACTGAACTTGGTGGAGAAGAGAACTCTGGCGCCCATAACAGGCACTCCTCCGTATGGTTACGATGCAAGCAGGCACTGTGAATTCCACTCTGGGGCTCCGGGCCACGATGTAGAGGGTTGCCATGCATTCAAGCATGTTGTGCAGGATCTATTGGATAGTAAGGCTATCAATTTTGGAACGGCGGGTCCGAATATAGTGCAAAAGCCCATGCCCAATCATGGGGCAAACGCCATTTTAACTGAGGAGGGTTTGAATTTGATTATGCATGTTGATGACCTCAAGACACCTTTGTGCGAGATCAAGAGCAGATTATTGCAGGGTGGTGTGTATCCAGGTTGTGACGAGTACTGCTTAGAGTGCTGGACCCTAGCTGGGGGGGTGTGATGACTTAAAGAAGGGTATTCAGGCTTTAATAGATGGCGGCACATTGCAATTTGACCGAGCAGCAGTTGAAGAACCTGCAGGGGCATTAGCAGACAAGCAAAGTGATGTGGCCACTGTAACGATTCCTCGAAAAACGATCACCATAACGGCACCGGCCCAGCGACCACCGATCACTATCACTAAGGCCGAACCAATCCCGTACGAGAGCACTAAGGCAGTCCCATGGTCCTACGGTTTGGAAGTGTATTGTGACGGGGTGAAGATTGATGTTAATAAGCAGCCAGCTGAGACTGTAGACAATGTTGTCGGTACCGGAGGTATGACAAGGAGTGGGAGAATCTTCATATCGCCTGAGGTAGAGGCTGAGCGACTGGAAAAGGGGAAAGGAAAGATGATTGAGAATGTCCCAGTGCAGGGGAATGGAAAAGAAGCGGCATCAAAAGATGTGGAAGAGTTCATGCGCTTGATTCGCAAAAGTGATTATAAGATTGTTGAGCATCTGCAACAGACGCCGTCAAAGATATCTATACTGTCGTTGCTATTGTGTTCTGAAGCCCACAGAAATGCATTGTTGAAAGTCCTGGATACTTCCTTCGTACCCCAAGATGTTTCCGTAAATCAGCTAGAGGGAGTGTTGGCGCATGTAAATGCAGGCCATAGCTTGGGCTTTACAGACTTCGATTTAACCCCTAAGGGGAGAGAGCATAATATGGCATTGCACGTATCTGTCGAGTGTAGAGGATCAGTCATGTCTCATGTACTGGTAGACACCGGATCGTCTTTAAACGTGCTGCCTAAGAAGGCGATGATAAAGCTAGATGTCAGAGGAATCCTTTGTACGCCTAGTGACCTAGTAGTCAGGGCATTCGATGGTACGCGAAGAACAGTATTTGGATCTATAACATTACCTCTACAGGTGGGGCCGGAGGTTTTCGCGACTGAATTTTATATCATGGACATCCAGCCGGCATACAGCTGCCTTCTCGGGCGACCCTGGATCCATGGGGTTGGGGCAGTCACGTCTACCTTGCATCAAAAGTTGAAATATATGGTAGGGGACAGCGTGGTCACTGTATGTGGGGAAGAAGACATCCTGGTCAGCCATCTGTCGTCATTTAAGTATGTGGAGGTCGACGGCGAGATTCACGAAACACCCTGTCAGGCATTTGAAGGGTTGCGCATCAAAGACAAAGGTCCCGGGCCGAGTAAAGTGTCAGAGGTAGCCGTCTCGTCGTATAAGGAAGCTCAAGCTCTGGTAGAGACAGGTGAGACAAAGGGCTGGGGCAAAGTGCTGGATATTCCCGTAAAGATGGACCGGTTTGGGCTGGGATATCAACCGTCGTCATCAACACCTGCTGTGGGGACACCCCGTTTCCGAGGACCAATAACTATCACTGCTGGTGGAGTATGTCATGAGACCATCAACGCTGCTTCAGAGTCTGACGAAGGAGACAGCGACTGTGATATGGACGCCTGGATTCAGCCGAGCGTGCCAGGACAGGGATTGTGCAACTGGTCTATTCAGGAGATTGTTCCTGTGACTTTTAAATAGTAATGCTTTGTTTTTTTAATTGTTGAACAATCTGGTGTCTTGCCCGGGGCATCATGATTTGCTTAGGGCTGTGCTGTTGTGAACATTGCATGTTTAATCATTAAATAAAAGGCGTTTTTCATGTGCAAATATAGCGATCTCTGTTTTTCCTGTTTTGTATTTTACAATAAAATGGCAACGTGGTTATTCGCTTTATACGCATTTTGAAGCTTTTAACCATTCCTTTTGCAGGATAACATTTTCAGATGACATCATTGAACCATCTATGACTCGTCCCGACTTTGAGCACCCGGTGTTTCAGGCCGAAGAAGAGATTGTTGAAGATAGTGACGTTCCTAAAGAATTGTCTTGGTTGGTGAAGCAAGAAGAACGAGTCATTCTGCCTCACGAAGAGGTCATCGAAATTATTAACCTGGGGTCGGAAGGGGTTGAAAAGAACATCCGTATAGGAGCCGCGCTGCAGAGCGACGTCAAGCGAAGACTGGTTGAAATGCTCAGAGAGTATAGTGATGTGTTCGCTTGGTCGTATGAAGACATGCCAGGGCTCGATACAGATATGGTTGTGCACCGTCTGCCGTTGAAAGAAGAATGCCCGCCGGTCAAGCAGAAACTTCGCAGAACTAGACCCGATATGGCAGTGATAATCAAGGAGGAGGTTCAAAAACAGTGGGATGCTGGTTTCCTAGCTGTGACAAAATATCCCTCATGGGTCGCTAACATCGTACCAGTGCCAAAGAAAGACGGTAAAGTGAGAATGTGTGTAGATTACCGTGATTTAAATAAAGCGAGCCCAAAAGATGATTTTCCGCTTCCTCACATTGATGTGCTAGTTGACAACACTGCTCAATACTCCGTATTCTCCTTCATGGATGGCTTCTCGGGCTACAATCAGATTAAAATGGCGCCAGAAGACATGGAGAAGACTACTTTCATTACGCCTTGGGGAACATTTTGTTATAAAGTGATGCCCTTCGGATTGAAGAATGATGGGGCAACGTATCAGCGTGCAATGACGACTCTTTTTCATGATATGATGCATAAGGAGATCGAAGTTTATGTTGATGATATGATTGCCAAATCCCAGACGGAGGAAGAGCATTTGGTGAATCTGCTGAAGTTATTCAAAAGGCTTAGGAAGTTCAGGCTGGGACTGAACCCTAACAAGTGCACCTTCGGGGTGAGATCGGGTAAACTGCTGGGGTTTATCATAAGTGAAAAAGGAATAGAGGTTGATCCTGCAAAAGTAAAAGCAATACAAGAGATGCCGACGCCTAAAACAGAGAAAGAGGTGCGCGGGTTTTTAGGGAGGTTGAACTACATCGCTCGGTTCATATCTCACCTAACGGCTACGTGTGAACCATTGTTCAAGCTGTTGAAGAAAGATCAAGCTGTAACGTGGAACGAAAATTGTCAAAGGGCGTTCGATAAAATAAAGCAGTATTTGCAGGAGCCTCCTATTTTGATACCCCCAGTGGCAGGGAGACCCTTGATTATGTATTTGACAGTTCTTGAGGGAACCATGGGTTGTGTTCTCGGTCAACACGACGAGACAGGGAGAAAAGAGCATGCGATCTACTACTTGAGTAAGAAATTTACTGAATGTGAATCTCGATATTCAATGCTTGAGAAAACTTGTTGCGCGCTAGCCTGGGCCGCCAAGCGTGTAAGGCAATACATGCTGAATCATACAACCATGCTCATCTCGAAGATGGATCCTATCAAATATGTATTCGAAAAGCAGGCATTATCAGGGAGAATTGCCCGTTGGCAGATGGTCTTGACTGAATATGACATCCAATATGTCTCGCAGAAGGCTATAAAGGGGAGTGTACTGTCTGAGTACTTGGCGGAGCAGCCTATTGAAGATTACCAATCGATGAGGTTTGATTTTCCTGACGAGGATATCATGTACCTAAAGATGAAGGATTGTGAAGAGCCGCTGCCAGACGAAGGACCAGAATTGGGTTCCAAGTGGAAGTTGATATTTGACGGAGCTGTGAACGCCTACGGTAGCGGAATAGGGGCAATCATCATTACTCCACACGGGTCGCACATCCCGTTTACTGCTCGATTGACCTTTTCAGTTACCAATAATGAAGCCGAATACGAAGCTTGTATAATGGGGCTTGAAGAAGCCATTGATTTGCGAATCAAGAATCTGGACGTATACGGAGACTCAGCTCTGGTGGTGAATTAAATCAAAGAAGAATGGGAGACACGTCAGCCCAATTTAATACCGTACATGAACTATGCAAGGAGATTGTTGCCTTTCTTTGACAAGGTTGAATTGCATCATGTACCGCGAGCAGAGCATCAAATGGCTGACGCCCTGGCCACTTTGTCTTCCATGTATAAGGTCAACTTCTGGAACGAGGCTCCCAGAATTATTATCTCTCGGCTTGACAGACCAGCCTTCGTGTTTGCCATTGATGAAGCATCCGACGATAAACCATGGTATTTTGATATCCTTAATTTCCTGAAGAATAAAGAGTATCCGGCTGGGGCATCCAGTCAAGATCAGAAGACTCTCAGGAGATTGGCGGGTAATTTCTATTTGAATCCGGATGGTGTCTTATACAGAAGAAACCACGACTTGGTGCTGCTGCATTGCGTAGACGAAAAAGAGGCAAAGTTGCTCATGCAGGAAATACATGAAGGTACATTTGGTACGCATACTGGTGGGCATGCTATGACGAGGAAGCTGCTGCGGGCAGGTTATTTTTGGCTGACTATGGAAACTGATTGTTTCAAGTTTGCGAGGAAGTGCCACAAGTGCCAAATCTATGCTGATAAGATCCATGTGCCTCCGAGTCCTCTGAATGTGATGTCATCGCCATGGCCATTCTCGATGTGGGGAATCGATATGATTGGAAAGATCGAGCCGACGACTTCTAACGGGCACCGATTCATTCTAGTAGCAATCGATTATTTCACCAAGTGGGTAGAAGCGGCGTCTTACGCAAATGTGACTAAGCAGGTGGTAGCCCGATTCATCAAGAGAGATATCATTTGCAGATATGGAATCCCCGAGCGGATAATCACTGACAACGGTTCAAACCTGAACAACAAAATGATGAAGGAGCTCTGTCATAATTTTAAGATCGAACATCACAACTCCTCCCCTTACCGACCCAAGATGAATGGCGCTGTTGAAGCGGCCAATAAGAATATAAAGAAGATCGTTCAAAAGATGGTGGTGACCTATAAGGATTGGCATGAGATGCTACCCTTCGCTTTGCACGGTTATCGTACGACGGTACGCACATCAACCGGGGCAGCCCCGTTCTCGTTGGTATACGGAATGGAAGCAGTGCTACCACTAGAAGTCGAGATTCCTTCTCTGAGAGTACTACGAGATGTCCAACTAGATGAGGCAGAATGAGTGAAAGATAGGTTGAACCAACTGAGTTTAATGGATGAGAAGAGGCTAGCTTCTCTAGCATACGGGCGTTTGGACCAGAGCCGAATGAAGAAAGCATATGATAAGAAGATACATCCTCGGAGCTTTCAGACGGGTGACCTTGTGCTGAAAAGGATTCTCCCACCGCAGGCAGATCACAGGGGCAAGTGGACCCCCAACTACGAAGGGCCATACGTTGTCAGAAAAGTCTTTTCAGGAGGAGCGTTATTGTTGTCCACCATGGACGGTGAAGACTTTACGTCGCCTGTGAATTCGGACGCAGTTAAAAAATACTTTGCTTGAAATTGACCCGCTGGACAGAAAAAGAGAGTCCAGGCAAAAATGGGGCATCCTGGCGAACCAAAAACAGAATGAAAGGTTCGGGAAAAAGTTAGGGATAAATTGAAAAATGTACACCCGCGAAGTTGAAAACCTACACTGGGCGGCTTCGGCAAAAAAGGGTATCCCGGTGAACTGAAAACCCGTAAAGGGCGGTTCACGCAAAAGTTAGGGATTGGAAAAGCAAATGACTGCGGTCCGAATTTGATACTGCATGGAGCATTGGTGTGGGAGAATATACCTGAGGGGTCGATCATCAGATACAATCTCTTCGAAAGTGTGGATACCGGGAAAGCATTAGAGTCGGACGAGTCATAGGAGGATCAGATCGTGATGTTCGTCTACATTCCGTTGCCGACATGTGTACAAATTTGATTTGTCAATATATTTATGCTTCTTGTGCATACTTGTATATTTGTTGTGTGTAACTTCCTCTTTTCAGGAGTTACATCCCGTGTACAAAACTCCGCCCATTCAGGGGCCCAATCAATAAAATATGTCATTCAGTATTTGATGCTGGTTCTTTACTGTTTTGTGCATGATAAACGCCTAGGTTTGATGAAACTAGCAAGTACATAACGTCGCTGGCCCTTGCCAATAATTGTTAAAACTTTGAATTAACTGAAAATGATGTCACTAACGCTAACCTGAATAGATTTGGTTGCGTAGACTTGTCTTGTCTTGTTTGTGGTGGTGCAGGGTTCGTAGCCGTATGAAATGGACGATTAAAAGATTGCAGTATGGATCAGAAGCTCGTAACGAAAGACTCGCTCCCCACACAGGTCGCGCTTCCAAGATAATATTGTTCCTCACTGAAGAAGGATCAAATTCCCCAGCTAGTCGTAGCTTATCCAAAGGACATTCTCCAGCAAAATCGTTTATCCTTAGCAGAGTTTGGCGATTCCAAGATTGTAGGCTGTATTCAGACAATGTGGTGTCCCCCAGAAGGATTCCCTCATCTCAAGCAGAGTGGTTCAGCATCAGAAGAGTATTAATATTTCCAACTTGCGAGCTGTATTCAGACAGTTTACCCTTCCCAGTAGGGTCATTTACTCTCCTCCAGCGGAGTCAGTTGATTTTCCCCAAGAGAATTGTTTCGTCCTCAGCGGAGTTCTCTTTCCGGCAAGTGTTTTCTTTCCTCCCAGTGGAACTCGAAGATTAAGACTCTCCCCGTCAGAATTGGTTGAGTGCCCTGGCATTTATTTTGTCAGAATACCGTGTGATATCCGTTCACTCTCCAGCAGAAGTTCAATCATACCAGGCGCATCTGCTATTCCCCAGCAGAGTTATATTCCCCAGCAGGGTTGACTTCACTCTTCCAGCATTTATTTTGCCGGAATAATTCTGTAACACCTGGCTATCCCCAGCGGAGTCGGCAGTGTCTTCAGCATTTATTTTGCTGAAGCAGTTTCTGTATCCCAGCAGTTCGAGTCCGCATTTGCATCGACATATAGTGACATATTTGCATCTACCCAAATAAAACCGCGTAGCATTTCCATGTCGAATGGAGCATTGCATCATTGACAAACATATGCATTTTGAAGCATAAACCAGGTTGGCTAACAGTTTGTGTTCAAGTATTGTTTCCCATGCAGGTTGAGGGAGCTCTTGCTCAAGTGAATTACCAAACATACAAGGTCTCGGCATGAGATATTCAACGAAAGTGTCAGCTTTGGCATTATTCCCCACAGAGTTATCATGATGAATTTCTCCTTGTCCCCAAGCAGAGTTATTTGTCATCAAAAGGTTTCAGGAATCAGAATTTCAGAGGCTGTCGCCGGTTATCAGAATAGGCGTCCGGTAGTTTGGTTTTCAAATATCCCCAGTAGAGTCCGCCCCAAAGTTGCTGTCACGTCAGTATTAAGAAGTTTGTGGCTTGGGACCAGTGGAGAAATGAGTCCTGACGTGGACAATCTATTCCTATATTGACGGGTTTTCTTCGTGCTAGAGAAGTGGGGGTCCTAACGTGGACAGATTTATTTCCCCAAATTGATGAAACGTGCTAGTCCTAACGTGGACAAATTTGATTTCTTGGTATTGATTGAATGTGAAGTCCTGACGTGGACAAAGTTGATTACTCTTCGTGTTGGTGTCCTGACGTGGACCATTTATTTCCAGCAGATATCTTTATTCGTAATGGTGAAATGTGCGTCCTGACGTGGACAAGTTTATAGTTTTTTGTGATGATAAGAGGCGCAAGTCCTGAAGTGGACAAGGTTATCTCTCTTCGTGTTAGTGAAGCGTGAGTCCTGACGTGGACAAGTTTTATTTCTTCAGCAGGTCGAAGATATGACTCCTTACGTGGATAAATCAAGACGAAGCATGAGTCCTGACGTGGACAAGTCTTATTTCCCCAGCGGGTCGAAGATGCATGAGTCCTGACGTGGACAAATTTTATTTCCTCAGCGAGTCAAGATGCGAGTCCTTACGTGGACAAATCAAGACGAGATGTGAGTCCTTACGTGGACAAATCAAGATAAAGTGGATTCCTTACGTGGAAAGATTGTGTTCCTTACGTGGAAAGACGGTGTTCCTTACGTGGAACGAGAAGTTTTAGTTCCTTACGTGGAAAGATAAATTGATTCCTTACGTGGAAAGATAGATGATTCCTTACGTGGAAAGATGGTGTTCCTTACGTGGAAAGAAGATGTGATTCCTTACGTGGAAAGATTGTGATTCCTTACGTGGAAAGATTATGATTCCTTACGTGGAAAGATTGTGGTTCCTTATGTGGAAAGATGGCATTCCTTACGTGGAAAGAAGACGCATTCCTTACGTGGAAAGAAGAGTTATTCCTAACGTGGAAAGAAGTTCATTCCTCACATGGAAAAAAGGTGTTTCCTTACGTGGAAAAGTGGGTCCTGACGCGGACGATGTATTCCTTACGTGGAAGAGTTTAGTCCTAACGTGGACAGGTTATTCATAACGTGGAAAGATGTATTCCTTACGTGGAAAAAGTTAGTCCTGACGTGGACAATGTTGATGGAATCCCCTCGTGATGATGAAAGGCAGATAAGTTAGCCCCAGCGAAGTCGCCGAGATGTTTCCGGGTTGACAGCGGGTGGAGTCCTGACGTGGACAAGTTTTAGCTGAGGTTTCTTTGTGTTGACGAAACAGGCGTCCTAATGTGGACAAAATTCTATCTCTATTATGATATAATCTTTTTCAGGCTGATGAAAATAATCCCCAGCACGTCGCTAAGGTATCAGTTGGTTGCTGTAACAGTCAGATTCAGTTGATGGATGTCGTTCCCCAAGCAGTGGTGCCGTTTATTTCTGCGGTTGGCAAATTTCCGGGCTCTTAGTATTCAACCGTCTTGTACCTCGAATGTTTGAAGGTCGTTCGCTCTTCACCCAATCGGGTCCAAGTCGCTTGAATAGGGGCAGTTGTTGCACCTTAAAATTTGCTCAACCTTCTTCACTTGGTTTATGTTTCAATTACATTAGCATTTGCATATAGAGTCATGAACATAGTCTAATCATCTGCATAGCATAGCATAGCAAGTCATCCAACAAGGGACCAAGCACTATTCTCATCTCTATGAGCCTATCAAGAGGTTATTGTTCAAAGTCAATCTCATCCAAGTCATCAGAAAGAAATTGAACCCAAAGAAGTCATTGGATCAAGCAGTGAATCTATCTCCTATCTGAGGTTATCTGAAGATCTTCAAGGAAGTTGTGAGATGTGAATTGAGCATGGAGAGTATGTAGACATCATGGAGGACTTAGAAAGTCATTTGGAGAAGGAGGCAAGTCATTGATATGATCACAAGAGTTGCAGTTGAAGACAGTCAACTAGGGTTTCATCTGGGTCAACCCTGGGTCAACCCTAAGTCAAATGATTGATTGAAGGGCATCAAGGTATATCTAAGAGGTGTGGGGTTCATCATTTGACATATAGAGAAGGATGTGGTATTGTGTCAAGAAGAAATCAAGAGAAATCAAGGAGAAGAGGAGTTTCTAAATTAGGGTTTCTATGTAAAATCCCTTGATTTAGGTCAAACTTCTAAGCAAGATAAGTCAAAATGCAAGCTTCAAATGGATCCTTGGCCAACATGAAACTTGTAGAGGAACTCAATACCTTTAATTTTAGTGGTGGAAGACATCATGGAGATTTATAGAACTCAAGTTATGGTCCTTGCAAGTTACAGGTCATCTGAGGTATCTGAAATTTTGTCTGTGAAAGTTACTTGTCTTCCAAGCAACTTTTACCCCTCAAGGATATTTCAAATGAATTTCTGGTCAACATAAGATTTGTTCCTTATTGTCTTAGCTTTCTATAAAGGTATGGTATGCCTTCATATGATTTGTGGAACTCTACTTATGGTCTTGGCAAGCAAAGGGTATTTTGGTCATTTGAGAATTACAGGTCATTTCAAGCCTATGCCCAAAACTCATACAAGGAAGCTTCAAATGAAAAACTTCACAACATCAAACTTGCTCCAAATGACATTTTGAGTCTATAAAAGTGACCATGAAAGATTGGAAAGGCTCATAGCTCAAGGTTTCAAAATTGGTGAATTTAATGAATGAAAAATGACCTAAAATTGAGATTTTTCATAATTTGGCCAAATGGGATGAAATTATAGGTCATTTTGATTGGAAAAAATGTTTTAAGAACACTGGCAAAAGTGTATTTTTGAGTTTGGTTCAAGATTTGAAAGTTATGCTTGGTTACTTACAAAAGAAGTTACATAATCCAAAATTCAAGGAAAGTGTGCATGGGAAGTTTCTACAAAGTTCAAGGGCTTTCCAATGTCATCTATATATTGCATTGAGAGGCTTCATGCATTGGTTGGTGAATCATTTTGTTCATAACACAAGTTACACATCATTCTTCCATTTTTGCAAAACCATCTCAAACTTCATCAAATCTTCACCAATTTCCAAATTTCTTGATCTCATCATCATCTAGATCATTCAAAGATCAGAATTCACATCAAGGTTTGTTTGAATTGAGCAAGAATTCGTGCTACCAACCTCATCATCCAAGGTGCAAGAAAGTTGGGATTGCAAGATTCAAGAGGCTTGAACAAGAACTTTTGCATACAGAACTCAGAATCAAGTTCACTGATCAAATCCAGATCATTGCAAGCATTGGATTTGAAGAATTCAGCAACTGTTTTCATCATTTACACCAGGTTAGTTTTCTCTTCGAATTGCTTGAATTAGTTAGCATGTTAGGTAATTTTAGGGTTAGAACTGTTAGGTTAGGTTAGATGATGGAATTCACAAAGTTTGAGAAGGTTTCATGGAGGTTGTTAATGGTGCACCAAATCTGTTAGGGTTTATAACATCTAGAATATTGCACTATAATCTTAGATCTATAGCTTAAAATGATCAGTGTAGAGTGTAGATCATGTTAGGGTAGAAGTTAGCAAGATTTGGCATGGGTGATAGCAGGTGAAAATTGTGGAACCAGGATGTTATACCTATCGGGTTTGAAGTTTGGTTGAGTTTTAGAGAAAGTTATTGCCATGGCTGTGTAGAGGGAAGAGAATGGATCAATTTTGCTCTTTACATCGTGTGATTTCGTTGAGAGTTGAGGGAGAACAGAAGTGTTGAAGAGGCGTGCATGGGGAGGTTTTTTCTGAAAACCCTAGGGTTCCAAGGTTGAAGACGAACCCTGGACCGTTGGATGACCATGTTGACTTGGACTCAGACCTTAATCCAATGGCCATGATTCAAACGAAATTTGGAGGGAGAGGCTGTGCACAGAACGCACCGTTTCATTTATTCTTTCTGAATGGGCTTTATGATTCCTTGCTATTCGTACCCCTGATTTCCAAGGCCCAATCTATTCTAACTAGTTTTATTACTATATGCACCGTTTTCATGTTTTTTATTTTTTATTTTTTCTGAGCGTGTGCTGGGCCCAGACGCGCATTGCTAGGCGCGTCCCCCAGTCTGGGCCCATCTTATTCTTTTAACTGAATTGATTACTAGATGCACCCCATATCCAATATTAATTCCATATATTTCTTTCAAATTTTTTTAATTCTTTGAAAATTCATAACAAATAGAAAAATGCTTATTTTTAATTGGTTGTTTTTGCATATTGTTCATAATTCTGTCAAGAAAATTATCACAAAAAAATTAACATTTCATTTTATTTTTGTATTTTTAGCATATTTTTCTTTTAAAAAGGATTAAATAATGTTTAGTTTAATGCATGAATTTGTTGATTTTAGTTTGATTAGATGCTTTTATATTTTTGACCCATTCTTTTTAGGTTGATTAGCTTAGACCTTTAGCTTGTATATAAAATTTAATTCATGATTTTAGGATTAATTTTAGGTGATTTGTTTAGGTGTGATTAGAAGAACCAAAACTAGGGTTTAAGAGATAACATAGGAGAATTAAATCATTTCCCTTAGGAGTTGTAGATTGAATCTTTGGGGCATGGGACTATAGGGATTATGGGTAGATAATAGATCCCTTAGAAATTACTAAGCTTCCCCTATTACTATTAGTACTGCTTATATTTGTTTGACTGTGTGGTGTGCCTTCTCTAGGGTTATTTCATTTGTCTGTGTGGGGTATTGGGTTTGCTTGGGGATTGGGAGAGCTGAAGACTGTGATAATGAAGGCCATTGGAGATCAAGAGAATGAAGTCCAACTTCCAGAGTTGATGAGGAGCATCCTTTGCTGGCAGCTGTTGAAGAGTATAGGATCTAGGAGCTAGGCAGAGCTCTAGAGTAGAAAACTTGATTCACAAACATGGAAGGCCTTGTTTGCCCCCATCCTTTCTCTATGATTCAAAGTCTCTTTCAAATATCCACCTCCTTCCTTTGGAAGGATTAGTGAATGTATTTGAAAGATAGAACTTTTGAGAGAAAATTGTATGTATAATGTTAACAGTTAATGAGCCACCCTTGGTAGGCAATTGACTGTTCAACATTCATTCCATCTTGTTGACTGATATTCATCTTGGAGATTGAGACTTGAAGAAAAGCCATTGCAGATTGAAGACTGATGACAAAGACCTTGCTTGAAGGCTGTGAAGATAAAGACTGAGGCTTGCTTGAAGCTGGTAGCTGTTTGGAGATGACTTGAAGACAGATGTTGATGCAGAGCTGCTGTGGCTGTTTTTTTTAGCTGTTTAATTTGTGATGTATTGATTGGTTTTCCTTGACTGTATTGTTTGCTGTTTAACATGTCAGGTTGAAAGTGAATTCTGTTCACTTTTGCCTATTGTTTTCTAGGTTCGAGGTTGAGTGGGACTCCCTTGCCTCGCTTGTATTGCTGCATCCATGCATTTTACTGCTTTATTGTATATCTGCTATTGTTTCTGTTTCCGTCTATTCCCTTAGGATCTCTGTTTCTCTCTGTGCAAGAGAGGAGCATGATAGACATTAGGTCCTAATCCATGCATGATAACATTAGGTTAGTTTGATTCCCTTCGCAACCACAGGTTAGAGTTCTGTCTCTTCTTTCTCAAAACAAACAGAAAAACACAATAATATTTCAAACACAATAAAAGACACTTCTTCCGTAAAAGAATGTGAACTCATCAAAACGTCATTTTTGTCCGCTTGGACTGTTAATCAGAAAAACCTTTTTCAGAAGGAATAAAAACAATCAAGACAAGCTTGTGTCGTACGTGGCCCGAACTACGTTTGCTCTGATCTTTCATGCTGTATGAAAGTACGTAGGCATAGGATGCGATATCCTAGCGAGCAACCTTCCCCTCCTTCCCCGTAGGTAGGCGAACTACGTTGACTCTGATTTCTCGTTCCAGACGGGAATACGTAGGCATAAAGTGCGATACTTTGCCGAGTCATTTTATTTTCTTTTAACCCCAGACCTGTAGAGTAGATAGAATAACAATCCGTACCCGAAAACAAGCGTGGATCCCGTCGAGTACGACGGACGTGAGGGGTGCTAATACCTTCCCCTTGCGTAACCGACTCCCGAATCCAGGTTTTGGTTGCGATGACCATACCTTTTCCCGTCTTTGCGGTAGGTTTACCTCGAGCGTTTCCTTTCCCTCCGTTGGGATAAATAACGCACAGTGGCGACTCTTCTGTTCAGCCGACGCCGATTTTCGCAGTAGCGACAAGGGTCTTCCTTGAATGTGCTTCCGAAGAAAGCAATGATGAAATTGGATATCAGGGGGATCATTTGTATGCCTAGTGACTTGGTGGTCAGGGAATTTGATGGTACACGGAGGTCAGTTTTCGGATCCATAACATTGTCGTTGCAAGTGGGGCCTGAAATCTTTGAAACTGAATTCTATATCATGGACATCCAGCCAGCGTATAGTTGTCTTCTGGGGCGCCCATGGATCCATGCTACTGGGGCAGTCACATCCACGTTACCTCAAAAACTAAAGTATATGGTGGGGGATAGTGTCGTCACGGTTTGTGGAGAGGAGGATATACTGGTCAGCCATTTGTCATCATTCAAGTATGTGGAGGTCGACGGCGAAATCCATGAAACACCCTGTCAAGCCTTTGAGGGGTTGCACATTAAGGACAAAGCTCCAGGGCCAAGCAAAGCATCAGAGGTGGCAGTGTCGTCGTACAAAGAGGCTCAGGCTCTAGTGAAGACAGGCGAGACCAAGGGTTGGGGTCAAGTGTTGGAGATTCCTGTGAAGAACGACAGGTTCGGGCTTGGATATCATCCTTCATCATCAACGCCTACTGCAGGGGCACCCCGTTTCAAAGGACCAATAACAATTACGGCTAGTGGGGTGTGTTACTAGACCATCAATGTTGTTTTAGATTCCGAGGAAGGGGACAGCGACTGCGACATGGACGCCTGGATCCATCCGAGCGTGCCAGGACAAGGGCTTTGCAATTGGTCTATTCAGGAGACTGTTCTTGTGACAACTAAACAGTAATGCTTTGTTTTATTAATTGTTGAACAATCCGGTGTCCTACCCGGGGCATCGTGATTTTGCTTAGGGCCATTCTGTTATGTACATTGCACTGTTTAATCGTTAAATAAAAGGCGTTTTTTCATGTACAAATATTGTGATCTCTGTTTTTCCTGTTTTTATTTTTACAATAAAATGGCAACGTGGTTATTTTCTTTGTATGCGTTTTGAAGCATTTAACCATTTCCTTTGCAGGATTACTATTTCATATGACATCTATGAACCGCCTATGACTCACTTCGACTTTGAGCACCCGGTATTTCAGGCCGAAGAAGAGATTGTTGAAGATGGCGATGTTCCAGAAGAGTTGACTTGGTTGTTAAAACAAGAAGAGCGAATCATTCTGCCTCATGAGGAAGTCATTGAGATTATCGATTTGGGGTCGGAAGAGGTCGAAAGAAACATTCGTATAGGGGCTGCGCTGCAGAGCGACATCAAGCAAAGGTTGGTTGAGATGCTCAAAGAGTACAGTGATATTTTTGCTTGGTTGTACGAAGATATGCCTGGGCTGGATACGGATATGGTTGTTCACCGTCTGCCATTAAAAGAAGAATGCCCGCCGGTTAAGCAGAAACTCCGAAGAACTAGACGGGACATGGCTGTGAAGATCAAGGAGGAAGTTCAAAAACAGTGGGATGCTGGTTTCCTAGCTGTTACAAAATATCCCTCATGGGTCGCTAATATTGTGCCAGTGCCAAAGAAAGACGGTAAAGTAAGAATGTGCGTAAATTACCGTGATTTGAACAGGGCGAGCCCGAAAGATGACTTTCCACTTCCTCACATCGATGTGCTGGTCGATAACACCGCTCAATTCTCCGTATTCTCCTTCATGGATGGCTTCTCGGGCTATAATCAGATCAAAATGGCGCCAAAAGATATGGAGAAGACTACTTTCATTACTCCCTGGGGAACATTTTGTTACAAAGTGATGCCCTTCGAATTGAAGAATGCTGGGGCAACATATCAACGCGCTATGACGACTCTCTTTCATGATATGATGCATAAAGAGATCGAGGTTTATGTTGATGATATGATTGCCAAATCCCAGACGGAGGAGGAGCATTTGGTTAATCTGCTGAAATTATTCAAGAGGCTTAGGAAGTTCAGGCTAAGACTGAACCCTAACAAGTGCACCTTTGGGGTGAGGTCAGGTAAACTGCTGGGGTTTATCGTGAGCGAAAAAGGAATAGAGGTTGATCCTGCGAAAATAAAAGCAATACAAGAAATGCCAACGCCTAAAACAGAAAAAGAAGTACGTGGATTTTTAGGGAGATTGAACTACATCGCCCGGTTCACCTCTCACTTAACAGCTACTTACGAGCCATTGTTCAAGCTGTTGAAAAAAGACCAGGCTGTGACCTAGAATGAAAATTGTCAAAAGGCGTTCGACAAGATAAAAGAACACCTTCAGGAACCTCCGGTTCTGATACCCCCAGTGGCCGGGAGACCTTTGATTATGTATTTGACGGTTCTGGAGGAAAGTATGGGTTGTGTTCTCGGTCAACACGATGAGACAGGACGTAAAGAGCATGCGATCTACTATTTGAGTAAGAAGTTCACAGACTGTGAGTCCAGATACTCAATGCTCGAGAAAACGTGTTGCGCGCTAGCCTGGGCCGCCAAACGTTTGAGGCAATACATGCTAAATCATACAACCCTGCTAATTTCAAAGATGGATCCAATCAAATACGTGTTTGAGAAGCAAGCACTCTCCGGAAGAATCGCCCGATGGCAGATGGTGTTAACCGAATATGATATTCAGTATGTCTCGCAAAAGGCTATTAAAGGTAGCGTCTTGTCAGAGTACCTCGTGGAGCAGCCTGTGGAGGACTACCAATCGATGAGGTTTGATTTTCCTGACGAGGATATCATGTACCTGAAGATGAAAGATTGGGAAGAACCGTTGCCGGATGAAGGACCAGAGTCGGATTCCAAGTGGCAGTTGATATTTGACGGAGCTGTAAATTCCTATGGTAGCAGAATAGGTGCAATTATTACTACTCCTCAGGGGTCGCACATCCCCTTTACTTCTCGATTGACCTTTCCGGTTACCAATAATGAGGCTGAATATGAGGCCTGTATCATGGGTCTTGAAGAAGCTGTCGATTTACGAATCAAACATCTGGATGTATACGGAGACTCAGCTCTGGTGGTGAATCAGATTAAAGGAGAATGGGAGACACGTCAGCCCAATTTGATACCATACATGAATTATACGAGGAGATTGTTTCCTTTCTTCGACAAGGTGGAATTGCATCATGTGCCGCGAGCAGAAAATCAAATGGCTGACGCCCTCGCGACATTGGCTTCCATGTATAAAGTTAACTTCTGGAACGAGGCTCCCCGGATTGTTATATCCCGGCTTGATAGGCCCGCTTTCATATTTGCTATTGACGAAGCATCTGATGATAAACCCTGGTACTATGACATCCAGAATTTCCTAAAGAATAAGGAATATCCGGCTGGGGCATCCAGCCGCGATCAGAAGACTGGCTGGCAGCTTCTATTTGAATCCTGACGGTGTTCTGTACAAAAGAAACCACGACTTGGTGTTGCTACGCTGTGTAGACGAGAAAGAGTCGAAGTTGCTCATGGAAGAGATACATGAGGGTACATTTGGTACACATGCAGGTGGGCATGCTATGACGAGAAAACTGCTGCGGGCAGGTTATTACTGGCTAACTATGGAAACAGACTGTTTCAAGTTTGCAAAGAGGTGTCATAAATGCCAAATTTATGTGGACAAGGTCCATGTACCCCCACGTCCTCTGAATGTGATGTCATCACCGTGGCCATTCTCGATGTGGGGAATCGATATGATTGGAAAGATCGAGCCTACGACATCCAACGGACACCAGTTCATCTTGGTGGCAATCGATTACTTCACCAAATGGGTGGAGGCAGCATCATATGCTAATGTCACCAAACAAGTGGTCGCCAGGTTTATCAAACGAGATATTATCTGCAGATATGGAATCCCTGAGCGGATTATCACCGACAACAGTTCAAATTTGAATAACAAGATGATGAAAGAGCTGTGCCAGAATTTTAAGATCGAGCATCACAACTCTTCTCCTTACCGACCCAAGATGAATGGCGCTGTCGAAGCGGCCAATAAGAACATAAAGAAGATTGTTCAGAAGATGGTTGTGACTTACAAGGACTGGCACGAGATGCTACCTTTCGCTTTGCACGGTTATCGTACGATGGTACGCACATCAACCGGGGCAACCCCTTTTTCATTGGTATATGGAATGGAGGCAGTATTACCGTTGGAGGTTGAGATTCCTTCCCTGAGGGTATTACGAGATGTCCAACTTGACGAGGCAGAATGGGTGAAAGATAGACTGAACCAGCTGAGTTTAATGGATGATAAGAGGCTAGCTTCTCTAGCATAAGGCCAGTTGTACCAGAGCCGGATGAAGAAAGCGTACGATAAGAAGACACATCTTCGAAGCTTTCAGACGGGCGACCTTGTGCTGAAGAGGATTCTCCCGCCACAAACATATCACAGAGGCAAATGGACCCCTAATTACGAAGGGCCATACGTTGTCAGGAAAGTCTTCTCAAGAGGAGCATTGTTGTTGTCCACCATGGACGGTGAAGACTTTACGTCGCCTGTGAATTTGGACGCAGTTAAAAAATACTTTGCTTAAAATTGACCCGCTGGACAGAAAAAAGAGAGTCCAAGAAAAAATGGGGCATCCTGGCGAACCAAAAATAGAATAAAAGGTTCGGGCAAAAGTTAGGGATAAAATTGAAAAGATGTACACCCGCGAAGTCGAAAACCTACACTGGGCGACTTCGGCAAAAAAGGGTATCCCGATGAATTGAAAACCCGCAAAGGGCGATTCACGCAAAAGTTAGGGATTGAAAAAGCAGATGACTGCGGTCTGAATCTGATACTACATTGCTTAGTGGTTTGGGAGCACCTGAGGGTTCGTCTATCAGATACAATCTCTTCCGAAAAAGGGAATACCGGGAAAGCGTCAGAGTCAGGCGAGTCATAGGAGGATCAGCTCATGATGATTGTCTGCACCACGTCGCCGACATGTGTACAAATTCATTTTTGTATTTTTGTATTGTTATGCTTTCTGTGCATATATGTATGTGTGTGTGCGTAACTTCCTCTTTTCAGGAGTTGCATCCGATGCACAAAACTTTGCCTATTCAGAGGCCTGTTATTAATAAAACATGTTATTCAGCATGTGTTGTTTGTGCTTTACTGTTTTGTATGTGGAAAACGCCAATGTTCCGATGAACTTGCATGTGCATAACTTTGCTGGCCCTTGCCAATAATTGCTAAAACTTCGAATTGACTGAAGTAACGTCACGGACACTAACCCGAATAGATTTGGTTGTATAGATTTGTCTTGCCTCGTTTGTTTTTTGCAGGGTCCTCACCTTTGAAGCAGACGATCAGAAAATTGTGGCCCCAGCTGGAGGCTCGTGGTGAAAGACTTGATTTGGTGTGACGCTAATCACCATGCAGGTTGTGCATCTCACCCCAGGAATTGAAATATTGTTATCCCTTACCGAAGAGGGATCACTCTCCCCAGCTAGTCGCAACTTACCTTCCACAGGGTATCCCCAGCAAGACAGAATCAGTGTCTCATGCAGAATTTATACTCCCTAGAGAGTCGAAGATGCGCGCATTCAATCCCCAGCGGGGAGGATTTCCGAGGCACGTAATCAAGATAGTAAGTTCAGAAGGGTTATCCCCCACCGAGGATGGTTTTCTTTCTCCCCGCAGGTCGTCATGCCTTCGTCCGGATGATTATCCCCAGCGGAGTGGTAGTTTCGAGTTCGTAAACTGTACCCAGACAATTGTCTCCCAGAAGGGTTGCTTCTCCCCCAGTTGAGTTAGTCTTCACAGCAGGTGTTATTCTTCCCTCCAGTGGAAATTGATGTGTAATCTCTCCCCGGCAGATTGGGTTGTGTCTCAGGCATTTATTCTGCCAGAATAGTTCGCGATATCTGTTCATCCCCAACAGGGTGGTATTTCGTCCTCAACGGCCGTGTTGAAGCAAGCTTATCAGAGCTCCCCAGCAGTCTGAGCCTGCATTTGCATTTGCATGCATTATCATGTTTGCACCTACCCATAAAACGCATAGCATTTCCATGCCGTATGGAGCATTACGCCATTGCCAAACATACGGATTATGAAACATAAATCAGGTTGGTTAACCTTTTGCTTTTCAGGTATGTTTCCCAACAGGAGTACGGGGTTCTATCTCAGATCCATTACCAGACGATCGAGGTCTCACCGTGAGACATGTGATGACACAGTTCTTGTCGTAATCCCCCACAGAGTTACTGGCTGAAGTTTCTCTTATCCGACCAGCGGAGTGTTTTCTTCAGGTTTGCTGTCGCGGCAGCATTTCAGGGTTTCATAAATCACGATTTCAGAAGTGGTCACTTGTTGTCGAAACGGGTGTCGGGCAATTATTTTCAGAATATCCTCAGTGGAGTTAGCTACTACCGCAAACAGGCTAGGAAGTTATATCCAAGGTTATCTTTTCCCGTATGAATCAGGCGGATGAACTTTCCTACAGGTATCAGGCAGATGTGTTATGATTTTCCCGTAAGAATCAGGCGGGAGAACTTTCCTGTATGTATCAGGCAGATGTGTTATGTTTTCCCGTATGAAGCAGGCGGATGAACTTTCCTATATGAACCAGGAAGATGTGTTATCTTTTCCTGTATGTATCAGGCAGATGTGTTGTATGTTCCTGTAAGAATCAGGTGGACGAACTTTCCTGCAAGTATCAGGCAGATGTGTTATGATTTTCCCGTAAGAATCAGGCGGACGAACTTTCCTGCAAGTATCAGGCAGATGTGTTATGATTTTCCCGTAAGAATCAGGCGGACGAACTTTCCTGCAAGTATCAGGCAAATGTGTTATGATTTTCCCATGAGAATCAGGCGGATGAACTTTCCTGTAAGTATCAGGCAGATATGTTATGATTTTCCCATATGAAGCAGGCGGATGAACTTTCCTGTAAGTATCAGGCAGAGGAGTTATATTTTCCCGTATGAAGCAGGCGGATGAACTTTCCTGCAGGTATCAGGCAGATGTGTTATGTTTTTCCGTATGAAGCAGGCGGATGAACTCTCCTGTAAGTATCAGGCAGATGAGATGTATTTTCCCGTATGAACTCTCCTGTAAGTATCAGGCAGATGAGATGTATTTTCCTGTATGAACCAGGCAGATGTGTTATATTTTCCCGTGAGAATCAGGCGGACGAACTTTCCTATAAGAATCAGGTAGATGTGTTTTCTCGTAAGAGCAGGCGGATGAATTTTCCGGTATCCAGATAGATAATTCTCCCAGGATAGCCAGAGTATGTGAGTTGTGTTCCGGTGTTTGACAAAAGTATTTTTCCCAAGGAAGTCGCTGTGATTTCCTCGTGTTACTATCCCCAGTAGAGTCCTCCTCAAAGTCGTTTGTGGGATGGGACCAACGGATTTGGCTACTGCAGAGGTAGGCAGAGAAACGGTATTCAGATAATTTTCCCGTACGAAGCAGGCGGATGGATTTTCCTGTAATCAGGCAGACGACTTTTCCCGTACGAAGCAGGCGGATGGAGTTTCCTGTAATCAGGCAGATGACTTTTCCCGTATGGAGCAGGCGGATGAATCTCTCGTATTCAGGCAGATGGTTTTCCCATAATAGACAGAGTATGTGTCTCAGGACAAGACAGAATGTGTTCAAATATTTGACAGAATTGTTTCCCCAGCGAGGTCGTCAGGATTTCTCTGTGTTAACATAATGTGGACAAAGTTCTATCCCCGCAATGATAGAACCTCTTTCAGGATGATGAAAATAATCCCCAGCACGATCGCTAATGGATCAGTTGTTGCCGTAACAACCAGATCCAGTCAGCGAATGGTGTTGTCCAAGCAATTGGTGCAGTTTATTTCTGCGGTTGTCAAATTTCAAGGTTTCTTAGTATTCAACTGTCGCGTACCTCGATTGGTTGAAGGTCGTTCGCTCTTCATCTAGTTGGGTCCAAGCCGCTTGAATAGGGGCAGCTGTTGCACCCCAAAATTTGACCAACCGGTTCCCGTATCTGGTTCATGTTTCGACGCATTTTGCATTCGCATTCGCATATTCGCATGATTGCAGCCCCTGGTGTCTCAGGCAGTTCAGGCCGGTTTGAATGAGTGCATTTTGAGAATTGGTGCTCGTTCCCTGTGTTTTTAGGCCATCTCGGTGCCCGGGTTTCGCTATGGTTGCGCAATTGTCTTTAATCAATTTAATCGGCTTCCTGGCATTTTTAGGATTTTTCTTTTATTTTCCAGATTTTTAATGCATTTCTAATAGATTTTTTTTCAATAGATTTATTTGTTTTTAGATATTAAATAGGTTAGTATTCTGTTTTATAGAATTTAATAGAAGTAAATAGTTTTTTTTAGAATTTAATAGATATTTTCCTATAGAATTTAATAGATATTTTCCTATAGAATTTAATAGATTTTTTTAGATTTTAAAATAGATATTCCTTTTTTTTAATAGATTTAATAGATTTTTAACATTTTAGATATTAGTTTTTTTATCATTAAATAGAGTAGTTTAATGTAGATTTTAATATAGATTTTAGATTTTTTAATAATAGTTTTTTGATATAGTTTAAAAAAAGGGGAATATAATAATGTTAGATTAGATTTTCAATTGATTTAATAGATTTAGTATAGAATTTAATAGGTTTTTATAGATTTTATTAGATTTTTTTAATTGATTTTCTAGATTTAATTGGAATTTTAAATAGATACATAGATATTAAATATTTTTTTTCTGTTTTAAATAGGTTAATTAGAATTAATTTTGTTTTAGGTTTAATTAGGGTTTTATTAGTAATTTTCGTTTAGTCTTTAATTAGGATTAATTAGAGATTTTGATTAAGGTTTCTTAATTAATTTCGTTTAGTTTAATTAGGATTTTCATTAGCATTTAATTAGGTTTTAATTAGAGTCAGAGTTAATAATGGGCCAGGTGTCCAGTTAAGGCCCAAGTCAGAGGGGTCCAGAATTGCCAAATGTCGTATAAGTAACGTGCCACGCGTGTTATCATGTTTTCAGCCACCTCACACAGCCTTGCCAACTCACAGACCCACTCTCCCTCTCTCCTCACACGTGTAACCCTCACCCCTCCTCTCAGTGCCACACGTCCGTCTCAGAACCCTCCACCACCACACCTCACAGCTGTCCCCCACTAGCTACCTACTGGCCGGAGTGCATGCAACAGCCGTCGGACCGCCGCCTCTCCGCCGTAATAGTCGCCGGAGTTTGGTAAGCTCGCCGGAAACTGGATTTTCCCAGAGACTCCAAGAAATCATCATCGATCTTCTTCACTCCTCCATCAATCTCACCGGCGATTCAAAGATCTCGCCGGAGAACTCATCACAGCCGCCGGAAAATTCAAGCGTGTTCTTCATCCAATTCCAGAAAGATTCAAACGACCAAGAACTTCACCTTCTTCGTTCATCAATATTTCCAGAAATCTTCAACGACCAAGAACATTCATCTTCCTCCTCTCCATATTTTCCAGAAACATCAAAGACATCATCAATCCGCAAGCGTTTTCGCCAAGAACGTCCATCAAGATTGCTCCAGATTTCAGTTCTCTTCACGATCTTCACAGATCCTCGCACGTTCAATAGGGATCTTCAACGACTTCAGGTTTTCTCGTCAAAACGTCCAAGTGACCTTCATCGTCCAAGCTTCAAGATCCGTAGATCTTCACGCGTCTTCAAGTTCGCCGTATCAATCAGGTGCATCCAGAAATCAACCCCGTCTTCATAGCATTATCCAGGTTCCCTTTTCTCCTTCGTTCTGAACTTGTTGTTTCTCGTAGTTCGGGTTGTTAGCTAAAAAACAGGTCATGGTTTGAGTAAGTTTAGTTAGAATCTGAGTTGATGGATTGATGGTGTGGTTGGTATGGAAGCTAGGTTAGCGAGGGGTTTGAGAGGCTCAGAGTGAGAGAGTCAGAGAAAGGCTTGGTTGGAGCGCCGTTGGGGAGTGAAAATGATGAACAGTGGAAAGGGTTGGGGTAAGTTTAGGGTTTTGTTTTGCTGAGGCTGGGTTGAAATGGGATTCGGGCCTTAGGCCCATTGTGGTTGGCTTGCTGATCATACTCTCAGTTTTCCCATGGCACCCCTCTCCCCATGTGAAGCGTGTTTTGGGCCTAGATAGTTACTATCCACACACCCCAGTCTGAGGATCAATATGATTAACAAGGCGAAATCTTGATATTCGCCGCCCCCCCCCCCCCGTTTTTCTTTTTTTTTTTTAATGTTTTTTTTTATGAAAGGGTAATGGGCTTAGCGCACTGGCTATGCGCACCCTCCCTCCTGAGCTCAGTTCACTTCTGAACTGTAGAATTGCTATTTGCCACACCTTTTCTTTTATTTTTAATTGATTTTCATGTTTGCATATAGTTTAGTAAATAAATCATAACAAATTGAAAATTGGTCATTTTTGCATGGGATTTTTCCCCTCATTTTCATAAAAAAATCAAGAAAATTATAAAAGAATAAAATTGGAATTTCATTCATTTTTTATTTTTTGGTGCATTTTTACATTTTATGGCATTTATTTCATTTTCACTTGGTATATGTTACTTGCTGAATTTAGTATGGTCATTGTATTTCATATTATGATGTAATTCTTTTTCCTATGGTTAGATTAGAATATTAGGTTCCCCCTGGAATTTTATCACATTTTTGTGATTTAATTTAGGATAGTTTTGAACCATCAACTTTAGGGTGATCAGGATTAGGGTTTCAACTTGCATAGGTGCATTTCAATGCATAGTTTTGGGATTTTTAGATTGATTTAGGTCTTGGGGTTTATATGGGGTATAGGGTACATAGTTACGGTCCCCTAGAAATTTAATTAGGATTTTATAATGAGTTTTACTATTTTTACTTGCTTTTTGCAAATTGGTTGATATTGGTGTGTGTCCCACTTGGGATGTTGCTTTGTTTGTGGGTTTTGGGCATTTCAACTGGGGTGTGGGGCTTGGGCTTGGCTTGTGGAGCATGATGAAGACCTTGAGTGATGATTGAAGACAAAGGATAGAGCATGATGCATGAGATTCCTCTCCTGGAGGATGGTTTTTGAAGACATAGGAAATAGGAGAAATAGGCAGAGCTTTAGGTTAGACTGAATTCTTCCACAAACATGGAAAGCATCTTGTGCTTCCATTCCTCCTAATGACTAAAAGTCTTTCTAAGATATTCACATCCCTCCTTTGGAGGGATAAGTGACTTATCTTGGAAGTAGAACTTTGAGGGAACCTGTGTCTCATAATGTTACACACTTATAGGCTTCCTTTGGTTGTCAATAAGCTGTTTAACATCCAACTTATTCTGTTATGTGATTCTCTTCTGGAGTGCTGGCCTTGAAGAAAGAAGTTCATTGGAGATAAGATGTTCATTTCATTGAAGATGGATAAAGGAGAAGATGATACCTGTTCATGTCAAAGCTAATCAACTGTTGGATTAGGGTTTTACTGCTGTCTGAAGCTGTCAACTGTTGGGGTTCATTGCTTGCTCAGGCTTGGTGTTGCTTGGAGTGTAGGGAATCATTGAAGAGTTGATTTTGGGGTTCACTTGAAGATGTTACTGTTTTGCTGTTAATCAACTGTCAGAGTTTGATGTTTTTCAGAGCTGCTACTATAGGAGCTGGTGTGCTGTCAGAGCTGGTGTTGGGGTTTATTTTCATTGCTGTATTGTTTGTTAATTTTCCCTTAGGTTTGAAGTGGAGCCATTTCACTTTGCCTATTGTTTTCTCAGGTTCGAGGTTGAGTGGGACTCCCTTGCCTCGCTTGTATTGCCGCATTCATGCATTTTACGGTTTACTGTATATATGCTGTTTCTTTTCCGTTTATCCCCTAGGATCTCTGTTTCTCTCTGCACAAGAGAGAAATATGACAGACATTAGGTTTTAACCCATGCATGACAACATTAAGATAGTTTTGATTCCCGTTTTCAAACCATAGGTTTTTAGAGCGTCGTTCTCTTCTCATCACGAAACAATTCAAAACACAGTAATAAAGATAATCGATGTCGTACGCTACGAGCCTTAAGCTATTTGAGAAAGGTTGCTGGAAGGTCACTCTTTAGTAATCTGATTGCTTAGTGTGTTGCCCTTAGGGTGACATACGATGTAGTCACCCTCAAATCATAGTCTCTAGTGCGTCAGAGATTGCCGACATCAATAAAAGACAGTTCTTGCGTAAAAGACTGAAAACCAATCAAAGTGTCATTTTTGTCCGCTTGGACCCGTAATCAGGAGAAAACCTTTTTCAGAAGGATAAAAGATAAACAGACAAATCTGTGTCTTCCGTGGCCCGAACTACATTTGCTCTGATCTTTCATGCTGTATGAAAGTACGTAGGCATAGGATGCGATATCCTAGCGAGCAACCTTCCCCTCCTTTCCTGTAGGTAGGCGAACTACGTTGACTCTGATTTCTCGTTCCAGATGGGAATACGTAGGCATAAAGTGCGATACTTTGCCGAGTCATTTTCTTTCTTTTTAAACTCAAACCTGTAGAATAGATAGAATAACAATTCGTACTAGAAAACAAGCGTGGATCCCGTCGAGTACGACGGACGTGAGGGGTGCTAATACCTTCCCCTTGCGTAACCGACTCCCGAATCCAGGATTTGGTTGCGATGACCATTCCTTTCCCGTCTTTGCGTTAGGTTTACTCTGAGCGTTTCCTTTCCCTCCTTTGGGATAAATAACGCACGGTGGCGACTCTTCTGTCATAGCCGGCGCCGATTTTCGCAGTAGCGACACTTGGAGGACAAAACCTTCAAGGTTTTATTCAAGAAAAACCTGCCAAACTCTCAACCCGAACCGGGTTCCCAATCAACGGCTTTGGACGTTATCACTTCAAACAGTCCATAATGCACAACAAAGATTATTGTGTGTGATTGTTGTGGTATGAAATGTAGAAGATGAAGATGATGAGAACTAATGGCACCTCTTTCACTTTTCTTGTTTTTGCAATTGATTCAATGTATCAATCTTGTTGTTGAAAATGAGCAACCTTCTATTTATAGCATGCTAGAAATAACAGACAAAACCACTTTTTGAAATAAGTGGAAAGACCAGAATTATGCAGTAAAACAGCGAACGGTCGACCATACAGAAAGGAGTGGTCGACCGAAACTCTTCAGATAGAACAAAGTATGCAAAGTAACAGGTTATGCATCGACCAAAACAGGACTATGCGTCGATGCAAAGTCTGTATTTTTAGACAAACAGAAATGTTATCAGTATACGTCAACCGGAGGTCGGCGTGTGCCGACCCGTGGAGAATGCACTTTGCAGACACCTTTTATGAGTCGACCGGAGCAGATGAGCGGTCAACTCAAATACCTAATTTTTACAAAAATGCTAATTCTCTATTTTTGACTCTTCTAGATGCGACCTTTAACATACCAAAGATATTTAACTCATAAGACGACACTCAATGCAATACTCAAGATGTTTGATGCAAGCAAATTAGATATGTAGGAAAAGGTAAGAACTTCTGCCATGCGGTTGAGTTTTGACATCATCGAAACACACGTGTATAGTATATGAGGCTTTGCCCTCACACTTTTAAGATAGAGTTTGTTAACTCTATGTAAGAATCATAATGATGATATCTTACCTTCCTCTTTGACTTTTGTTAAAGTCATTCCTTAGTTCGCGTCCAAACTACGGACGCTCTGATTTCTTATTTGTTAATAAGAATACGTAGGCACAAGATGCAATATCTTGACGAGCACATCCTTCCCCTTCCTTTTGGTTAGAACCAATTGGTCTTGCAACATAGAACTAGGTAGAGTTTGTTAACTCTATGTAAGAATCATGGAGATGGTTACTTACTCCCTTTTCTTGAGTGTTTAACTTAGATTAGAGAGTTTTGTTAAACTCTACACGAAGCATTGTTATGTTTGTTCCCCTTTGAACCTTGATCATAATCAAGTGTTCATCTATCCCTAGTGAGGTGAACTATGATTTCTCTGATTCTATCCTAGTCAGGATACGTAGGCAGAGGATACGATATCCTTGCGAGCAAATTTAGAAACTATCCCTAGGTCTTTACCTACACCCTTTACCTTATGCCCAATCCCAAACCATAGCAAACATTTAACAAGTATAGCATACAAACAAACAAAAGGTTCTTATAGGGTACTACAGATGTTTAGGATGTGAAATACCTAACCTAGGCATAACCAATCCCCGATCCCCGATCTCTTAGCGTTGTTGTTACATTGTGCAAAAGGTCTTTCTTTCTTTAACCTTTCCTTTGGATAAATCAAACTCCGGTTGTAAATTTCAATAATTAAGATTCAAGTTAATCAATAGCTTGGCATCCCGATTCTCACCGCAACAGAAATGGCGACTTCACTGGGGAACAATTACTTAACTTGAGGGTTTAGCCTATTTTGTTTAGTTGCATGCTATATTTGTGAATATTTTCTTAACATGTATATTTGTCAATATATTTGTTTGTGTGTGGGATATTGGGTGCTTTGAGTGGTGAGGAAGTCTCATACCTGGATTTGAGTGCACCTATGATAGGATGGTGGTATATTCAATAAGTCTTATAGGGAGTTGATTATTGACCAAGCTAACTTGAGAAACCACCGCTTAGTGGAGGCCCTCTTGAGAGTAGTTTTGTTGAACGAGTATTCGTGAAAACATTGCTACTTACAACATAGGAGCCCGTGACACTGTGGACCTTTAGATTATATTTTACCCCCACTTTGGTCTTATTAGGCCGTAGTGCGATGGCCATGAGGGAGTATTCTCGAAGTAGTTAATACGTGATACTACACTTGGACGAGACTCTCTTAAGAATATTATCAATTACCGAGTGATTTGGGAAATTGATAATATCCAAAAGATGGGTTGTTGACTCTGAGAACCTCTTAGAACCCTGTTTTGCAGGTTTGAGAATCCATATTACACACCTTTTGGGATGGGTAGACCATGGGTCCATGCTCGTGTTCTCTAAACCTAGGACTTTGTTTGTGTGCACATGTGAATCTTTGCTTGCATGTGTTTGTGCATTCTTGCATTCATGAGCATCATATCATAAAGTTTCATGGAACTCATACTTTTTTTGTAAACATCAAGGTCGTTATGGACGGTAAAAGGAAGAAAACTTTGAAGTACACTTACAAGAGTTTTAACATGGATGACCTAAGGAGGTTGAACACCTTGGTGACAGACCTAGAAGGATTCAAGAGCCGATATGGGAAATTGTTGTCCTTATTGAAGATAAAGATGGATAATAGACTCCTCTCCACACTTCTCCAGTTCTATGATCCAATCTACCATTGTTTCACTTTTCCCGATTATCAGCTAGTACCCACACTAGAGGAATACTCATATTTGGTTGGACTGCCCATTCTTGACGAGTCTCCTTTTCTAATCATGGAGAAAGACCCTAAGGAGCAGGATATTGCCAAGGCTACGCGTTTGGGATTGGTTGATATTCAAAATAATATGACTACAAAAGGAGGAGTTTTTGGCTTAACTGCAGAGTTCTTGGTTGGGAAACCTCAATACTATGCTGATCATTTGAGCATGGATGCATTCGAGGCTATCCTTTCCTTTCTCATTTATGGTATCTTTTTGTTCCCTAGCTTCGAAAATTTTGTGGACCTCAATACCATCAAAATCTTCTTGAGAAGAACCCTGTGCCTACTTTGCTAGCAGATGCCTATCATTCGATTCATTTGAGGAATTTCCACAATGGAGGGATGATCACTTGTTGTGCTCCTTTATTATACAAGTGGTTTATTTCACACTTACCTAAAGCTAACATTTCTTGGGATCTGAAGGAAGGTTGGTGGTCACAGAAGATCATGGCTTTCACTCACTCTGACATTGATTGGTACAATCGTGACTATGATGGAGTAAAGATCATTGACAGTTGTGGAGATTTTGGTAAGGTACCTCTTATTGGTACCTCTTATTGGTACAATCCAGTTCTCGCCGTCGACAGTTAGGATATCCTTTGAAGGACAGGCCTAACAACGTTCATGTGGAAGGTATTTTCTTCAAGGAAGAGAAGAATGGTCAGGAGCTGAAAGGAAAGATCCTAAAAGCTTGGAGTCATTTGCATAAGAAAGGGAAGAAGGACCTAGGAAAACTTAATTGTGTCTCTTTGGAACCATATCTCTAATGGGTCCGAAAGAGAGCCATCGTGTTAAAGATGCCTTATCCTTAGCAAGAACACATGGTTTTGAAGGAGGAGTGCACCTTGATCTTTATGTCTGAGGAAGAGAAGCTGAAAATTGCTTTGAGTAAAGCGCGACAAACAGAAGACGCTTGGAAGCACAAGTATCAAGTGGTTGTTGAAGAAAATGCAGAACTCCAAAAGCAACTACAGTTGAAGAATGAAGAAGTACTCTCTTGTAAAAAGAGGAATATGCAAGAGGGTCTGTGTTCTTCTAATCCTCAGTCGACTCCGTGGAAACTGATTGTGGATAAGCTCATTCTCGAGAAGGCCCAGATGGAAGAAGAGATCAAGAATCTCAACATGAGGCTATTAGGAGAACCTTCTTAGAACTTTTGTTAGCTTTTACTTAGCTTTCTATTTAAAACTCTTGTAAGAAGTACCGATATTTTGTGATTCGATCTTGTTGAGAAATGAAGTTAAGCCTATAACAATTTTTGATGTTTGCAAATATCTGAGTTGCATGACACTTTTTGCATTCGCATTCACATTTTTGTTTTCTAACCATTCAAGGAAATTCAAATTTTTCTTTGCAGACAAAAACACGGTACGACGAAGCGCGCTCCCATTCCCAAATTTGAAGTTGGACAACCTCAAGATCCTGGAAGGCCTTGTTAGGAATCCCGCCGCATTCATCATAAAATATGGAGATCTTCTGTCGTTACTTAATGCTCAAGACCATTGCTTTATCTTCCCGGATTTCCAATTACTTCCAACCATAGAAGAATATTCTGATTATCTGAAGATTTCGCTAACCATCAAGGCTCCTTATGGGAAACCGAGAAGAAGAGACTTGGCAAAAGCATTACATCTTAGGCCGGAAGAATTACCTACTATGAGAGAAAAAGGAGGCTTCTATGGAATGGAGGCAAGACCATTGATGGAAATGGATGAATTTCACTATGAAAGTAGGAATTTGGGTATTTTCGAAGCAATCTTGGCATTCCTGATATACGGATGGTATCTCTTTCCAAGCTGTAATGAGTTCATCAGCGAGGAGGCTATTCGTCTCTTCATTATCAAAAATCCTGTGAATGAATTAGTAGCAGACACATACGTGGTCATCCACCGCCATGCATTATACGATCTCGGGCAGTTCTCATGTTGTATCGCATTGCTCAGCAGATGGTTCACTTCCCATTTTCCCAGGACTCACGTTCTCTAGAACCTTTATAGCAAGGACGCATGGATTTCAAAGCTTATCACTCTCAAACATTACGATATCACTTGGTACGATCCTAGGCTCGGTGGTATAGCCATGATCCCTAACTGTGGGGACTTCCCCAACGTACCCCTCATTGGAACAAGAGGTGTTATCAACTACAACCCAATTCTTGCTCAACGCCAATATGGGTATCCAACCGGGCCGGAGCCCGAGCCAGAGTTGCTAAGACCTTAATTTTGTGAAACATGTAGCAACCGAGAGTTAGAAGCCCGAGCAAGCTATGCTTGGAGGCACCCTCACATCCAAGGGATAACTGCAGTAGAGAATATAAGCTATTTGACTACTTGAGCTTATCTACTTTGGTCAAAAGAGATAGCTTTGACAATGTTCTACACTCATGATTATGAGATAACAATGGAACTAGAAGTCCATGTGATTAGGGAAGAATTAAAGTATGCCTTGATCTAAACTCAGTGCGAAAATGAAGACCTATGGGAGATCATTCGCCAGTATCAAGCTCGCACTGAAGCTCAAGAAGGAGAATGATCATCTTGTTAGAATGACCAACGCTTCACTATTTTCTGTTTTCCCTAAAAAAGGATTGTAATCCTATGTCGCATTTACTTTTTTTGCTTTTGTTGTAAGAAAGGTCTAGCTTTTTAGCAAGAGCCATCCATTGTAACAGATTCCGAATTATTAATGAAAAAATCGCTTTTTAAAGCACGTCGTTACATGTTGTTCCAATTTTTGTTTGTAAACAAAATTTGTTTTTCCTTGAATGGTTTTGCATTTGCATTTGTATCTCATCTTGCATTCGGGTTCCGCATCTCATCTGTTGTTCTTGTTCGTCAGAAAAGGGGAAGTCACGCTAAATCCGCACAGATACAACACTCGGGCTCAAGCTGAACGCAAGATGGCATACAATAATCAAAGAATCAACCAGATAGGCAACGATATCGAGGGAATCAAGGACAATGTCAGCCAAATCATGGAAGTCCTTAATATAATCAGAGCTAAGATAGACACGCAAGCTACAGTGGTCTCTGAAGTCACTACAGCAACAACAAATCTCCCAACAGCTCCAGTTACCACTACAGAGTTCCCATTCGGCATATCTAGGGACTTCTTGCCACCAGTCAACAATCTACAGTCCTCTAGTTTTCAGCCACTGTTTGATTCAACGACAATGAATCCTATATTCACTCAAGCAGGTGGACCAACTCAGATCCGACCTACTTCCAACCACCAGCAACCCATCTTCGACATACCCGACGGTTTCGAGGCCGAGGATGAAAAACATGAAAAGTTGAGAGTGGAAATGGATATTATGGCCAAGAGGATGAAAGCCATTGAAGGAGGTAATGTCTTTGGATCCGATGCTAAGGACATGTGCTTAGTATCTGGATTGGTGTTCCCACAGAAGTTCAAGATGCCCATGTTCGATCAGTACGATGGAACTACCTGTCCCAAAGTACATCAGATAATGTATTACAAGCGGATGGCTCCGTACATTGAAAATGACAAATTGTTGGTACACTGCTTCCAAGACAGTCTCAAGGGAGCGTCATCCAAGTGGTACTTAAGCTTGGACCAACCAAAAATCCAGAGTTTCCAAGACTTATTAGATGCTTTCATCCAACAGTACAAGTATAATATGGATCTGGCTCCAGATCATTGTCAACTTCTTAGCATGACGCAAAAAAGCATTGAGTCCTTCAAAGAGTATGCACAAAGATGGCGCGAAACTGCTGCTCAGGTTGAGCCACCTCTCACTGAAAAAGAATTAGCAGATTGGTTTGTGGACACAGTTAGACCAGAATTCTACGAAAGATTAATCAGCAGTGTTACTACGAACTTCTCTGACATTGTCGCAGTAGGAGTCAAGGTCGAAGCTGGTTTGAAAAGTGGAAAAGTAATAACCTCAAATGCCAATTCTAGCACCAGCATTGCTAAGAAGACAACTAACAACTTTCACAAGAAAAAGGAAGGTGAGGTAAGTGGTGTGACGTATGGGAAAAGGGCGCAGAATTCAAAAAATCATCTTCAATAATACTATTAACCAACTCCTTATGTGGAAGCTGTAACACCTGTGTTTCAACAGCCAGCTCAACAGGGTCCTCAACAAGGGGCACCCAGTCAAAATCAGCAATACTGTCAACAAGGTCAGCAGCCTCAGGTTTGGGCTCCAAGAGCTAATCACCAAGGTAATCGGCCAAAGATACAGCCTATCCCGATGAGTTACACTGAATTATTCCTAATGCTAATAGAATGGGGATTGGTCAAAACAAGGAAATTAGGCGCTCCGCCTAACCCTTTGCCATACTACTACAATGCCAATGCACACTGTTTATTCCATGAAAACGCTCCCAGATATGACTTGGAAAGATGCTTCACGCTCCAACACCTTGTTCGTGAATTAATTGAAAAGAAGATCCTGTCTTTGAAGACAACCACCCAAATGTGAAGAATAACCCCCTACCCGATCATGGTGGAGTAAACGCTATCACTGAGGAAGGAGAAGGGTCGGAAACAAATACGGTTACTACTGTTCAAGAAATCAAGTTGTCGTTGGTAGAATTACACAAACGCCTTGCTCAAGCTTGGGAGCTCAAGATGTCTCATGAGAATTACGAGCAGTGTATGCTGAATCCACAAGGTTGTGACCTTGTACAGAAGGATGTTCGAGCATTACTAGATCAAGGAATGTTGGAAATCAGTCACAGAAAAAAGAAAGAGGATATAGAGGTAATTGAACCCGTGTTCAATATGCCTGAGGAACCCTACAAGAGGGTTGTATTCAGAAACCCCGACAACAATAATACGAATGGAAATAGAAATGTCTGGCCTATATTCCACGACGACGTGCCACCCAGATTCGGGAGGGATCAGTCCAGGTTTGAGCCATGAAGAGGATCCAGACCTCATCCTAGAGCCATAACACCAAAAGAAGACTATTCATGGTGTGAAAGTATCTTCAAAGAAAGAAGACAAGGGAGTGTGGCCAATGTTGCCGATGGGAGTAGAATGACCCAAAGTGGTCGTGTGTATCAACCTCGGACAAACAATGCAGTTCTTCCGCTAGTGGTTCCCACTCCCAAAGCCGCTGTCTCTAAGGGATCTATTCCAAAAGAAGTTGTAGCTAAGGGGCCTATTCCAAGAGAAGTTATCACCGAAAAACCTACCAACAAAAGGAAGGAGCCCCTCAAGGATGATGAAGAGGAATTCCTAAGGATCATTCGTAGAAGCGACTATCGAGTGGTATATCAGCTAAACCAAACGCCATCCAAATTTTCCATCTTGTCATTGCTGTTAAGCTCTCCGGCACATCACCAGGCTCTGCTAAAGATTCTAACACAAGCTCATGTGACTAAGGACATCACAGTAGGGCAGTTCGACTCTGTTGTGGCAAACATCACAACCTGTAATACTTTAAGCTTTGATGACAACGACTTGACAGCTGAAAAACGCAAGCACAATCGTGCTCTGCATGTGTAATCAAATGTGAGGAGGATACATTGTCTAGGGTGCTTGTCGACACATAATCCGCACTCAATGTGATGCCAAAGAGAACATTAGCTAAACTAGCTTATCAGAGTGCTGATATGAGACCTACATCTTTTGTGGTGAAGGCGTTTGACGGTTCCAGACGAACTGTGATTCGAGAAATTGACCTGCCTATAATGATAGGCCCGCAAATCTTTAAGATCACTTTTCAAGTGATGGATATCAACCCAGTTTACAGTTGTCTATTAGGGAAGCCCTGGATACATGCAGCGAGTGCTATAACCTCCACCCTTCATCAGAATATGAAGTTCATAGTTGAAGACCAGCTAGTTATTATTCATGGAGAGGAAGATTTGATGGTGAGCAACCTATCCTCCTTCCAATACATTGAAGCAAATGAAGATTCACTTGAAATAGCTTTCCAAGCGCTAGAGATAGCCCATGTTGTTCTAGTTGACGATTCGACTATAACTCATGGTCCATCTTTCACTTCTGTTCAAAGTATCAAGGCTGCGCTGAAAACCAGACTCCCATTGGGATGGGGAGAAGTGATCAAAGTCAATGCTCGAGCGAAGAACGATCAAAAAGGGTTGGGTTACAAACCAACTCTTGAAGACGAACCAGAAGAGAGCGTCATGAGGAAAAAGTCCTTGGAAGAAATCTTCACCAGTGGCGGACTACAAATAAACGCTATCATTGTCGAAGAGTAGTATTATGATCTTGACAGTCTGATAATTCGAGGAGGGGAAGCTCTGCACAATTAGGAGGCTGTGGAAATTCCTGTCTTTTTACCATTAGAGTAATTCATTTTGCTTGTTAGCTTTATGTTTTGTTTAAAAAATTTCTGGTCTTGCCCGAGGCCTGCAATTCATCTTGTATGCGCCACTTTGCAAATTGGAAAAATCTATGACTGAAAAGTGTTTTTGTTAAAACTCTTGTTTACTTTCTACTTATCATTTTCTCTCTTTTTGTTAAATTGAAAAATGGCGACTTTTTCTGTGAAAACGTAAAAACAACCCTTCATATGCATGTCTGTGTGTGTGTGTCTAATCATTCCTAAAAATATAAAAACATGCAGAACACCTCCACTACCCACAGAATCCCATGATCTTTCAGTTCCTTTCACTAGTGGGTCATTTGTCTTCCGAGCTGAAGAAGAAAGTGATGTAGACTCATAGGTCCCAGAAGAATTGAAGAGGATGACTGAATATGAAGATGCTTATCTCCATCCGTAGAAAGAGCAGATTGAGGTCTGAAGAAGAGAGAAGAGAAGTCAAGATTGGAGCCCCGTTGGGGCCAGAAGTCAAAAGCAGGCTGACAGCACTCCTCAGAGACTATGTTGACATATTCGCTTGGTCTTATCAGGATATGCCAGGGTTAGACACCGACATTGTTATGCATAAGCTTCCCCTAAATTCGGAGTGTCCTCCAGTCAAGCAAAAACTTCGCAGGTCAAGACCAGACATAGCTCTTAAGATCCGAGATGAAGTCAAGAAACAGATTGATGCAGGCTTTTTAGCGATATCCAAATATCCGGAATGGGTGGCCAACATCGTGCTAGTTCCGAAGAAAGATGGCATAGTCAGAATGTGCGTCGACTATAGGGATCTAAACAAATCTAGTCCGAAGGATGATTTCCCTCTTCCACATATCGACACTCTGGTGGACAACACAACCAGTTTTGTAGTATTCTCATTCATGGACGGATTTTCTAGTTGTAATCAGATAAAGATGGATCTGGCTGACATGGAGAAGACGATTTTCATCACACCTTGGGGCACCTATTGTTATAAGGTCATTCCTTTCGGTTTGAAAAATGTAGGGGCAACATATCAAAGGGCAATGGTCACACTCTTCCAAAGAGATTGAAGTATATGTGGACGACATGATCGCAAAGTCTCTAAGTGAAGAAGATCATTTGGATCATCTGTCAAAGCTGTTTGAGAGACTCCGAAAGTACCAGCTAAGGCTAAATCCAGCTAAATGCACCTTTGGGGTTAGCTCAGGAAAATTACTTGGTTTCATCGTTAGTCAACACGGAATTGAAGTGGATCCTGATAAGGTTAGAGTAATCCAAGAGATGCCTGCTCCTAAAATAGAAAAATAGGTCAAAGGTTTCCTTGGACGTATGAATTACATCTTCAGGTTCATCTCCAACCTAACTCCTACTTGCACACTGTTCTTCAAGTTGTTACGAAAAGATCAGTCGGTGGTGTGGAATGAAAACTGCCAGTCGGCATTTGAGAAAATCAAGCAGTATTTACAAGAGCCTCTGGTGTTAATTCCTCCAGTACCTGGAAAACCATTGTTCATGTACATGACAGTATTAGAAGATTCAATGGGTTGCGTCCTGGGCCAAACTGATGAGTCAGGAAAGAAAGAGCATGCAATTTATTATCTAAGCAAGAAGTTCACAGATTGCGAGAGTCGTTACTCCCCTCTAGAAAAATATTGTTGTGCTTTAGCATGGGCCGCCAAGCGTCTAAGACAGTATATGATCTGCCATACCACAATGCTGATTTCTAAGATGGACCCAATCAAGTACATTTTCAAAAAGCCAGCTCAAACTGGAAGGTTGTCTAGATGGCATATGCTCTTGTCAGAGTATGATATTTAATATGTTGCTCAAAAGTCCATCAAAGGCAATGTCTTGTCAGAACACCTTGCAGAGCATCCCGTGGAAGATTATCAATCACTCAAGTTTGAGTTCCCTAATGAAGATGTGATGTACATTCAGTGTATGAAACCAGAGCCTGGTCCTGAAGAGGGTCTTGAGCCTGGATCCCGATGGGAAATGATGTTTGATGGAGCGTCAAATAAAAACGGACATGGTATCAGAGCTGTTTTGAAAAATCCAACCGGAGGATATACTGCCGCCACTGCCTGACTTTGTTTCTCTTGTACTAACAACATAGCCGAGTATGAAGCCTGGATTCTAGGGTTGGAAGCTGCCATTAATCTCCGTATCAAAATACTGGAAGTGATCGGTGATTCAGCTTTGGTAATCTATCAACTCAAAGAAGAATGGGAGACTCGAGATGAAAAGTTAATCCCTTACAAAGCTCACATCCTAGAGATGGTCGAATACTTTGATGAAGTTACTTTCAAGCATGTGCCAAGAGTAGAAAATCAAATTGCTGATGCTCTAGCCATGATGGCATCAATGTGGAAGGTCCAGTTTGTTAACGAGGCGCCTCTAATTTGCATTGAAAGAAGAACAGTGCCAACATATATTATGACAATAGAAGAAGAATCTGATGAGAAACCTTGGTTCCACGACATCAAGAATTTTCTTCAACATCAGATATATCCAGCCGACGCGTCCAAAATTGATAAAAGAGCCATACAAAGATTGTCATCCAAGTTCTTCATCAGCAATGGAATCCTTTACAAGAGAAACCACAACATGGTTTTGCTTCGATGTGTCGATGAAAAAGAAGCAAGTCTCATAATGACTGAAGTGCACGAAGGAACATTCAGTACTCATGCCAATGGCCACGCCATGGCTAAGAAGATTTTAAGAGCTGGTTACTTTTGGTTAACTCTAGAAACGGATTGCATCCTCTTCGCTTGGAAATGCCATAAGTGCCAAGTCTATGCCGACAAAGTGCATGTGCCTCCACAACCTCTCAATATGATGACATCACCATGGCCATTCGCAATATGGGGCATAGACATGATTGGGGCAATATAGACGAAAGCTTCCAATGGTCATCGCTTCGTTCTTGTTGCAATTGATTACTTCACCAAATGGGTAGAAGCAGCATCGTATGCGAACGTAACAAAAAAAGTGGTTGCCCGCTTCATCAAAAAGGAAATCATCTTCCGATATGGTATCTCTGACCAGATCATCACTGACAATGGGTTAAATCTAAACAACAAAACAATGAAGGAACTTTGTGATGACTTCAAAATCAGGCATCACAATTCGTCTCCTTACAGACCCAAAATGAATGGCGTTGTCAAAGCTGCAAACAAGAATATCAAGAAGATAATACAGAAGATGGTCGTAACTTACAAAGATTGGCATGAGATGTTATCATTTGCTTTACATGGATACCGAACATCAATGCAAACTTCAACAGGGGCAACCCCATTTTCCTTGGTGTATGGGATGGACGTCGTGCTACCCATCGAGGTCAAGATACCTTCTTTGAAGATCTTAATGGAAGCAGAGCTCAAAGAAGACGAATAGATAAAAGAAAGGTTCGATTCATTGAACCTCATTAATGAGAAAAGGATGACGGCTATGTGTCATAGCCAGATCTATCAACAAAGGATGATAAGAGCATTCGACAAGAAAGTTCATCTCAAAGAGTATAAGGAAGGAGAGATTATGCTCAGAAAAATTCTACCAACATAGAAGGATATGTGCGGCAAGTGGATGCCCAATTACGATGGCCCTTTCGTTGTAAAGATCGTCTTCTCCGGAGGATCTCTAATTCCTGAGACCATGGATGGTGAACAGCTCAAGTACCCTGTCAACTCTGATGCAGTGAGAAAGTACTACGCCTAAGTGGAAAGCCTAGAATGGTGGGTCAACACTTCAGCAAGATAGAAGCCTGAAGAATAAAAGCCGACAAACGCAGGGGTAAAGTGTTGATTCAAAATCAATGTTTATCGTTCTCGTCAGAAGAAACGAAGTGAATGGACTGCTAGTTAGTAGGATTGGATCATTGTGGGATTCTTTAACCCCTTTTGTTGTCATTTTTTTCCAAAATGTATTCGTTCCCAAGACTTTACCCTTTGTAAAGTTCTCTTCTATTAATGAAATTGAATTTTGGGCCAATCATTGTTATGATCTTCTGTTTTTGTTATGCAATTTCACTTATTTGTTAAGTAAAAATTCTTTCAAAAAGCAAAGTGTTTTGAAAAACTTAAATTTTGTTTTAAAGAGAACTAATTTGACAAAGCATATTGAAAAACTCTAGAGGTAATATGACGGTGTTACACTGCTCTCAGAACCGTAAAAACTTGTCGTCGCCTCCAACTAAAAGAGATGCGTCCAATAGCAATCCCCGCTCTTAAGCCAGGATTTCTCCTCTACAGGCTTGCAAGAGTATTGATTTGGAAGATTGTTATCTATCCCTGTACCACCCAAAAATTTGCTTTCTCATTTTAACTTTAACTGGCTTTTGTTTCTTTGCATTTTGCATTTTTGCATATCATAGCATTTGTTCTCGAGGCATTCCTGTGGCTCAAGTTCATTTTGATGCAAAGATTGAACAACGAACAACAAGCATTAGAGGCTCGGGCATTTATTTTGCCTAGCGGTCAGGCAGCCGATTTTATTTTATTTTTGCAGGAGAACAACAACACTCAGGCTCATGTCAAGCATTTTCACAGTGATAATGTTCAAAAATGAGGTTTAGAAGCTAAGCAGAGCTCAAAACAGTTAAAACAGGGTAAATGGACAGGTTTTCCCTCAAAAAGGCGCCAAATTCAAAATTCAAAGGTGTTAATCGGTTAACGCATATGGTTAACCGGTTAACCAATGCAAAATTAGCCTAGATTCAAAGTTTCAGAGGTGTTAACCGATTAACCTATATGGTTAACCGGTTAACCAAAGCAGATTTTTCCTTGCACGTGAGATTTCAAGCAATTTTCATTTGGGGTTCATTTTTGGTCGTTGGAAATTCAAATTTTGCATGTGGGAAGGATCTAGAACCTCTTTAAAATTCAGATTTCCCTCCAAATGCCCACTCCTCATTCCAAACCTTGATTTCCAATCCAAATTCCCAAACCTAGCTTTGGATCCAAACTAAGAGAGTACTTAAGTGATTTACTCCAAACCAAACCATCCAATCTCTCATAATTCAATTCATTTTTCAGAATTCACTATTGAGCTCTCAAATTCTCTCTCAACTTCCACATTCCAAAACCCTCACTCAAAGCTCTTCATCATTTGGATTCATTGATTTTTCATTGAAATCAATGGATTGTTGAGCATAAACCTCCATTTATCATCATCATTGGATCATTTTCATAATCAATTTTCGTGCAACTTGAGATCTGATTTTGGAGCTTGAGTTGGAAGTGCTTATTTGGAGTAATTTGGCTTAAAAGTGTTTGATCTTCATTCCTCTTGCAAGAATTATTGTGGATCTTGAAGTTTTATGGATAATCTTGTTTGGATCTGCTCAAATTCAGTTGATCAACACTTACCGAAGCAAATCTCCACTTCGAAGGTTGGAATTTTCGATCCGATTTAATTTCTTAGCTTATCATGTTAATCTTCATATTCGATTGAATTTTGGTTGATTTCGATCCGTTCGAATTGTGATATTGTTGTGTAATTGTGTATCCATGTTGTTGGATCTCTATTTTCTATTGTTAATTTCATGCTTAATTGATAAGTTGATCTTTTGGAACCTTGGATAAGCTGTTTTGGTGCTAGAAGTGATTTTCTGCTGCTGTTTTTGGCTTCTGGTACAATGTTAATCGGTTAACCTATATGGTTAACCGGTTAACCATTTCAAACTTTCAAATTTTTTTTAAATTTTAACAGTGTTAATCGGTTAACGCATATGGTTAACCGATTAACCTATTCAAAATTCCAGATTTTCCAAACTTTTTTAAGGTGTTAACCGATTAACACTATGCCAGAGCGTCATATTTGTTGTTTTGCTTGCTTGTTTGCATACCATTTCGATTCGAATCATCATAGATCAGTGTGATGCATTATGATTGAAATATTTTGGATATTTGTCACTGTTTGTGGTTGGTTAATCATGATTTTGCTGACATGTGTGTTCATTCTCCACTTGGTTGCATGCTTGTGTATGTGGTTCGAAGTGAGCATTTGTTTGCATGTTTATTTGCTTTCATCTCTTGTTTTTCTCCCCATGTTTGCATCACTTTGCATCACTGTTGAGGTCGAGACGCGCTTGTGGCGGCTGCTGCCCCACACATTTTTTCCTCCCTCCCACCATTCTAATTGTGCATTTTCATGTTTGCATTTTCTAATTGTGATTGATCCTTCCTTTGTTCTTCTTGTGCTTTTTGCCATGATCCCCATAGGGTTCCTAGTCCCTCCATTAGGACGGGAGTAGGAGAGACATTAGGTGTTCAATCCAAGCATGCTAACATTAGGGTAGATGTATCCCCTTTCTAATCCAAACTTTTAGACCACTTTGCATGACAAGGTTAGGGCCGAGTTTCCCTTAGACCTTCCGCGCGTCTCTCTTCTCATCTCAAAACAATTTTAACTCATCTAATAAAGGCGATAAACATTGTGCGCTACGAGCCTTAAGCTACATGGGGAATGATGAGTGAGGGGTCTCCCCTCGCTTATCTAGGGTGTTTAGTATACGTCCCGTTTGGGAGCGATATACGACGCATTCGCCTCCATGTCATAGTCTTTAGTGCAAAGTGAATCACAAACCGAATTAATTCACTTCACTAAAAAACACAAACAAAACTTCAAACCTTTTTCCTTCGGGATTAATCGGAAACTTTTTTTTGTAGAAAAGAGTGTTGTTAAGCTTCGGTTCTACCGCAAACAGGCTTTGTCCCTAACTGCTGGAACGGAGGTTTAACTTTACTCGATTAAAACACTTAATCAACCTATGGTTTCGTGTCGCCCGAACTACGTTTGCTCTGATCTTTCATACCAGATGAAAGTAAGTAGGCACAAGACGCGATGTCTTGGCGAGCAACCTTCCCCCCTTTTTCTATAGTTAGTCGAACTATGTTGACTCTAACTTTCCCATTGCACGAGGGAATATGTAGGCACAGAGCGGCGATGCTCTTCCGAGTCTTTTTTCTATTCTTCTTTGTCCTGCAAGCCTGTAGCATAGATGATTTAAACACACCCTTAGATAGACAATAAGCATGGATCCTGTCGAGTACGACGAACGTGAGGGGTGCTAATACCTTCCCCTTGCGTAACCGACTCCCGAATCCAAGACTTGGTTGCGATGACCTTGTCTTTCCCTTTTTCGTCAGGTTTTTCCGATCATTTCCTTTTCCTCTCTTTGGGATAAATAACGAAAGGTGGCGACTCTTCTGTTTTCCGCCGGGTATTTTTCGCAGTTGCGACAATCCCGAAAGAAGCCACATCCAACATGAAACATTTGGACTCAGCATGATGGGTTCCCTCTTTGTTTTCCTTTTTTTGCTCTTTCCTTCTCCCTCGTGGGTCGGTCTGCATTTTACATACAACATCATATCAGCATATACATTTTTGTTTGCATTTTCTTTGGGTTTCTGTTTTCCTGGATGTTGCCTTTGAGATCCTTTGGTCGTTACCACTCCCTTTGATCCGTCGCCATGATTTTTGCTTTGTGGTTGTTACCCCAATGTTATCAGTGATCCTGGGATTACTAGTTTTCTCCTGGGAAGTTAGTTGTAACTAGCAATATCTGAGTTACCGAGATGTTTAGTTGTTACTAATGATTACTCCTGATTTGGTTGCACCAATAATCCTCGAAAGTCTAGTAATCACTAGCTTTGTTTAAAACCAATCGTTATTAGAATCCCTTTAATTCAGGTTATTACCAATCTTTGTTGAAATCTAGTGGTTACTAGTATTGCTTTTAACTCCAATGGTCATTGGTATCTGAGTTGGTTGTTACCAATTTTCCCAATAAGTCCAATAGTTATTGGCATCGCGTAAACCCAATTGTTATTGGTACCCTTTGACTCGGTTGTTACTACTCATTCTAAGTCTAGTGGTTACTAGCATTGTTTGAAAATCCAATGGTTATTGGTACTTGATTTAGTTGTTACTAATTTCCTCATAAAGTCTAGTGGTTACTAGCATTGTCAAAGAGAGTCGTTATTGGCATATCTTTGATTTGGTTTATCACCAGTTTGTCTAAGTCTAATAGTTATTGGCATCACTTAAGTCTGGTTGTTATTGGCACTCTGAGTTGGTTATTACCAATTTTCTCATTGAAGTCCGGTAGTTACAGGCACCTTTTAACCCAATTGGTACTTTGATCTAGTTGTCACCAAACCCTTTGAAAATTCAGTGATTATTGGTGCCCATTGACTTGGTCGTTACCGATTCTCCCAATTAAGTCTAGTGATTACTAGCACTATCATAACCAATTGTTATTGGTATGCCCCAATTCGGTTGTCATCAGCCTTTTCTAAGTCTAGTGGTTGCTGGCATTGCTTGAAAGCTAATTGTTATTGATACCATGAGTTGGTTGTTACCAATTTCCTCAACTAAAGTCCTGTGTTTTACCAATGTTACTTGGAAGTCCCAATTGTTATGGGAACTTTGATTTGGTCGTCACCATTACCCCTAGGAAGTCTAGTAGTTACTAGCACCGCTTGGACCGCTTGTTAAATCTGGTTCACACCAGTATCCCCAGGGAAGCCTTTGCTTTCCCCGGTCGAGTCTCAGAGATCTAGTGGTTACTAGCATCCTCGGTGCGTCTGGTCTTGTTTCTAGTATTTTTCTGAAGATCCCACTCGAACTTTTCACTATAGGAAATTCCTCAATGAGGTTTGCGTCTCTGACCTTTCGCGTCCCCCAGTGAGGTTCGCGTCTCTGACCTTTCGTGTCCCCCAGTGAAAATTTGACTTCCCCAATGGAATTCGCATCCCCTGTATGGAAGATTCCCCTTGAAGTATCAACATTAGTCATGTTTTAACTATTGCTTGTTTTGCCTTGGATCTTTCCCCAGTGTGTCGGGTCCCTTGTAAGTAGTTACTCGTTGTATTGCCGTTCTTTTTCTTTTGCTCGTGTGTCTGCATTTGTCTTGCATTAAAGCATCGTAAATCATCGTTTAGATTCATTACATATTAGCATTTGTTCTTTTGCATACCATCCGATCTAAGGGACAAAATTTCTGGTTTGCTATATTTAAATACCTTTCACTATGATTCTATGAGGATGTCATCTCTCATTGCCATCTAGTGAAGATATTTAAATAGGGGCAACTGTTGCACCCCAAATTTTGACCCCTTAGATCCTCATCATCTTTCTAGGATCATCTTCATTTGTTTATCTAACCATAACCTATTTCAAGTTTGTCTTTGTTAAGATACAGGTGAATTAGGGTTTCGTACAGTCAGAATCGAGGTTTCGATAGCTTGATCAGTCAACGTCTTGGATTGATTCTCCATGAAATAAGTTTCCATATCATTAAAGATACTCCATTGGGTCAAGTATGAATCCAATTTGAGGTTGTCACCCAAAGATTAAAGACAGTGCAGTTCAGGATCCCCGATTAGGGTTTCCGATCAGGAAAAGTCAACTATAGTTTGACTTTTGATTTAAAAGGTATTCCAATGATGGAATTATGGTCCGTGAAGTTCATATGGCTTATTGAAGCCCACTCAAGAAGTTTCAAGGCCTTAGAAGACCCAGAACGGCAACAGGCGATCCGGTAGTTGTCGAACGATCGTTCGTTTGACCGAAAAGTCAAATCTTTAACCATGAGGAATTTGACCTCAAAGTGTGAAGCAAATATGTTCCTAATAACATATTTCACCTATCCATGAATTTTCATGACCATAAGGATTGAGGAGTAATCGAAAAAGTCGGGAATTAGGGTTTTGAAAGGGGCAAGACCATAACTTCCTAACCACACATCCAAATGAGGTGGTTCAAAGCTTGTTGGAAAGTCCTACAAAAGTATAAAACTGACCCATAGGCAAAAAAATGCATAGATTTGGAGTTATAGCCAAAATCATCACAAGAGGGACAAAACACTTAGAAAAATTCTAAGTTTCTGGCCTTTTTGGGTATGTTTTCAACCAATTTTGAGGGGTTTTTTGACCTAATTCCACTTGGAATCTGAAGATCATGTAAACATGAAAGTTGTAGAGCTCCATGAGGGCTTTCCAAAAAGTACTAGAACTCCTCCATAGCCCTTATGAGCTGGGATTTTTGAATGGAGCAAGTTAGGGTCTCAACACTCGAGTGCACTACTTCAAACTTATCACAAATCCACTTGCCAGCCACTTGAATCATTATCAACCATTTAATCATGTCTTGATCTGATCATTAGAAAGCTTTATGAGTAAAAATACAGAAGAAAGGAGGATTTGGTAGACATTGCAAGTTGCAAGACAAGTTGCAATATTTTAATCAAAAAACAAGAAGAAAGAGAAACTTTTTGATGAGGTAACTTGCAGCTGTAGCTCCTTACACTCTAGCCTCACTTCAGTCACCTCCATGTCCTTCATAACACTTGATTTATGCATTGCATTAAGCCAAGGATCTGAAGACACAACTATGCCAAATCTTGGACAGATTTTCCTTTCAAAATTTCCCTCCATGACCAAAATACCAATTCTGCCCCAACACCTCTCATGGCCTATAAATAGAGGCTTCATCCCACTCTATTCTACAAACCAGAGCTATCCAAGAGAACCAGAAACTCATAGCTCTCCTCCTTCCCTCTTTACTTGTATGTGAAGAAATTTCTCAAAACCACAAAATTGGTCACTTTGCATTTTTCACACCAGTCCTTGTTCCAAACACAAAACCACCTCAAAGACCATATACACGCCCTTAAAATGTCCATTTGAAGTTGTTCCCATCATCACTTTCATCAAAAGAACCATAGATCAAAAAGTTAACTTTCCACACACCATAGTTTGACTCTTATGCAAGTTTCACACCAAAACACTACCTAAGTCATTTTTCACCACTGTAACACTTGGAACACCTTCCATTCATGTAATATTAACTATCTAAAGTATCAAACCACAGCTGGAAGTCCATTTGGTCTAACTGTCTTAAAGATTCCTTTGTTTCTTCAAGAAGAAGCTACACTCACCAACTTGCTCAAAAGAGGGAGGAAATTCTTATTCTTGTGGCTAACTTGTTTTGGGAAGATTGTAAGAGGTATGTAATCCTAAAATTTTCTCACTATGAATCATATATATATTGGTTGATTGAATGAAGGAATTATACATTGTTATGTTGATATTGCTTTCATTACTTTCAAATATGTTCTCCATGTTTGTTTGGTGGTTGTCATTGAGTTTTGGGCTGTCATTTGAGTTTCTTTGATGGCTGTTAAAAGTTGAGTTCATCACCTCTTTTTGAGATGCCTAGGGTTGTTGACCCTTTATGTTGGCTTGCCTCTAGCCTTGACATTGTTATGACAGGTTCTTGGCATTAGTTTAGTGCTAGGTTTTTTTCTTGTCTATAAGCTATAAGTGCAGTTTGAAGTTAGCAATGTTAGTTTGTGTCTATGACAGTTTCTAGAATGAGTTTGTTAACTCATGTTTAGCTATTGCTAAATCTGTTTCTTGTCATGGAGAGTTGGTTTACACCATGTTTCATCTGAGGATGCTTGTGACCATGTTTATGTTCATGAGGGGGAACTGGTTAGTACATTTAGCTTGCTGCAAGTAGGGATCTTGTGAAGTCTCAAGCTTGTTGAGCTTTTGTTGTTAGTTTGTCTTCTTAGAGTTGATTGCAGGCCTAGGTGTAATGTTCTGGTCTTAGCAGTGTTGGAAGTTTGCTTGTGAACCTCTACTCAGTATGTTTGGTTTAGTCTAGCATTTAGTGAGGTGCATAGCATTGTCCTTAGGATGAGGTTTCTAGGACTAGGGAGTGCCTCAGCTCTGATTAGGTCCTTGAGGGCAGTTTGTCTTGGTTGGCTTTTAACTAAGTCTAGTGTGGTTTGAGTTGATTTATTGTTGCTGGTATCTACAGGTGGGCTAGTGGTGTTTAGAATCTAGTAGGTTTTTCTGCTGTTTTGATATGGTGAGGAGAGGTTTGTTAACTGTTTGTCTTGTAGGAACCCCCCTTTGGTTTGTAAGGTTTGTTAGATGGTTGAGAGTTAAGGTGGATTGTTGAATGATGCTTACATAGTCATGTAGGAATTTAGAGTAGTGCTTTTAGGGTTGGTTTGGCAAGATTTTGTGCCCATGACCCCAAGGTCTTGGGTTCAAGCCTTGGGTGAGGCATTTCTTCATTTTTAGCAATTGGTTTATTTTTGATTTTATTTAATTTTCATTAAATTTTCAAATCACCATAACTTTCTCAATTTTAATCATTTTTAAATGATTCTTTTTGCTAAATTTTTGTGTTAATGTATATTTTCACATAACGTTTAAAGAATTCTAAAATTATTATTTTAGGAACACTTTACATTATGAGAAAATGGTGATTTGTTCTAGGGTTTTCACCGTCCTATCTTTCCTTCTTCATTTCAAACTTTTGGATTTCATCCTCTTTGAGTTTTAATTTTAAATTGTGAACTTGGCTTGTTAGCTTCCTTATGTACTTGAATTTGAATTTCAGCTTTTCCTTGTAAGCATTGTGATTGATTCATCTCTAAAACTTGAAAGTTTTCCCCATGAAGTTTTGAACTTCTTCCTTATTTTGTTGTGACATTATTTGATTGCCTATGATTATTATCCAATGTATGATGCTTGCTCACGTAGTTACATATAGCATCCTTTAAAACTACACATCTTTATTAAGATATCCTTTATCTTTATCAAGATACATGCCCATCTTTGTTAAGATATATCCCCATCTTTGTTAAGAAATGATGTTGGTTTTTACCTTTCATTTTAAGTCTCGTAAGAACTTACCCTTCATGATATTGTAATATCTTGATGTTTGCTTTGGTTGTAACCATTTATCTTGATTAAAGTCATTGCTTGATATTGTGATATTCTTGCTTGTTCTTGGTTGTAATCATATTTCTTGTATTCATCATGTTTGAATGATTACTGCTTTATTAAGTACTTTCCATAAGTGATGGAACTCTTTAGTTCTCATCCAAGTTGCCTCCTCTTTTTCCACTTCTACAGGAAAGCCTCTTTATTGACCCTCGAGGTCATAGATAGCTCATAACACTCCCCTTGAAGTTGTTAAGTCATCTCCATCTTAGTTAAGTTAGAACTAAGCCACTAGACTTTACTTAAAGTCTAAAATACCTACCCTTTGTTAGGAGTATCTTCAACTAGAACTTTTAAGATAGAGTTTGTTAACTCTATGTAAGAATCATAATGATGATATCTTACCTCCCCCTTTGACTTTTGTTAAAGTCATTCCTTAGTTCGCGTCCGAACTACAAACGCTCTGATTTCTTATTCGTACATAAGAATACGTAGGCACAAGATGCGATATCTTGACGAGCACATCCTTCCCCTTCCTTTTGGTTAAAACCAATTGGTCTTGCAGCGTAGAACTAGATAGAGTTTGTTAACTCTATGTAAGAATCATGGAGATGATTACTTACTCCCTTTTCTTGAATGTTTAACTTAGACTAGAGAGTTTTGTTAAACTCTACACGAAGGATTATTATGTTTGTTCCCCTTTGAACCTTGACCATAATCAAGTGTTTATCTATCCCTAGTGAGGTGAACTACGATTGCTCTAATTCTATCCTAGTTAGGATACGTAGGCAGATGATGCGATATCCTTGTGAGCAAATTTAGAAACTATCCCTAGGTCTTTACCTACACCCTTTACCTTATGCCCAATCCCAAACCATAGCAAACATTTAACAAGTATAACATACAAACACACAAAAGGTTCATGTAGAGTACTACAGATGTTTAGGATGTGAAATACCTATCCTAGGCATAACCAATCCCCGATCCCCGATCTCTTAGCATTGTTGTTACATCGCGCAAAAGGTCTTTCTTTCTTTAACTTTTCCTTTGGATAAATCAAAGTTTGGTTGTGAATTTCAAGAATTAAGATTCAAGTCAATCAATAGCTTGGCATCACGATTCTCACTGCAATAAGACCCACATCCAAGTCTCTCATTTAAAACACATCCTCTTGATCATCCTCTTCCCAATGGGGACCTGCAGCTCCGTGTACAGCGCCCACACTGCCTCCATCACCATGTATATGAATTACATCCTAATGACCTCCGCCTGGAGGGTTAACTACAGTTGGAATACCGTTTCACATTGGCTACGCCTTGCATCATTTCCATACACTGTATCATTTTGTACCTGACCTCCTACAGCTCCTGTTGTACTTGATCTATAACTCTTTGTTAATTCCCTCTTGTAGAATACCTGTGGAAAACAGGATCTCCAATCCTATTAACTGTTGAAGAAAACTAAGCAGAAATAAGATTGAAAGTTCCAAGAACACCTGCTAATGATAATGCAATATGCAAGCATGTATATGTGATTCGGGGAGATCTCCCCCTTGATTCTAGTTCCACAAATAAATAACAGGAGAAATAAACGGAAGAATTACAAGCCTCTCTCATAAAATGAGAATGAAAGTCAGCGTATACAAACCATCAGTAGGAAATACAACTGTATACAATCTTACGACCCCATCCAACAAATCTGGTGATGGTCAAAACACAGGACAAGAAAAAGTAATACTACTGGAATATTGTATCAGATAACTTTTGTCATCCACTGTTACTCTTGTGTCGAGTCTGAACTTCTTTTAGCAACTCCTTTGTGTTTGGATGTTTAGGTCTTGCCATCAACTCCTGTATGAGAAACTCTCTTCTGCAGATAACATCTTTCAAGCCTTGAGCATAGTCTTCCCAAGCATCCTCTCTAAAGGCATCTTCAAGTCTTAGTTTCTTCGATTCCGCCCTCCCCTTGAGCTCCTCCAACACTGACAAGGTTTCTTGTAGTTTGTGATCACTTACATACCTACGAGATGATTCTGTTGAAACTTCTTCGTCTTTGACTTTGAGCTACATCTTCAATCTGTCAATTTGTCTACGAAGTTCATCCTCCCTTCCCTTGTTAGCAGTTAATACAACATTCCATTGATCATTGAACTTAGATATTTCCAAGTAAGCTTTATCCAGTTCTTTCTTCTTATGATTAAGGATATCGTCAGTACTTTTCAAATCTTGGCCAACTCGTCCTCGCACCCGGATCTCTTCAACCAACTCCTTTTCCACCTTATCCAAAGCTTCTGTCTTTACCTTCGTTAAGCAAACAACTTCATTCTTATCACTCTTCAGTTGACTGATTTCCTTTTTTAGCTCATCATTTTCCTTACGCAATTCTTCCTTTTCCGCCCATAACTTATTGTATCTTTGAATACCCACCGTTGTAGGCTCTTCAATCATCAAGGGGTATAAGGGTTATTCAGCAGGAAATGGCAATAGAATCTCCTCCACCCTTCTCTAAAACCATTCTAAGTAAGGGTCATAAGCCCTGCAATCACCTTTGCCCAAGGAAAGTTTTCCCTTCTTATGAACTCTTCCCCGTGCTTCTTCTATTCTTGCCAGAATATCATAGTCAGCCACGCCTGTGAAGTACAGAAATTCCTGCACTTCCTCCACCTTCGGGGGTCCTCTCAAAGCGTATCCAAATTATCTAACAGCAAGAGAAGGATTGTAATTAATTCCCCTTTTTCTTCCCATCAGGGGTACATTGGGAAAGCTTCCACAACTAAAAATAATCTCCACGCCAAGCAGATCCCGATTAAACCAAACAATATCTTTAGCCTCCAAACCCATAATCTTCTTTGACCATTCAGATGTAACCCTTGTATCGATAAAAGCTCCAACACGAGGAAGGTGATCTATGAACCACTTATGGAAAAGTGGCGTATAGCAAGAAACAATCTTCCCTCTCCTCTTTTCATTCTTATAGTGCACTGAGTGATATAGGTCTCCAAGGAGAGTGGGTACAGGAATTTTTGAAACAAAAATGTCAAAAGCATCCATGTCAATGAAATCTGGTATATTGGGGAACAAAACAATTCCATATATGCACAGAGCCAAGACAACGCTAAAAACCACCCAACAACCTTCTTTCGCATACTTCTGAGCTTTACCCACCAAGTAAGATAGGGTGAAGCCGGAAATTCCATTTCTATGGACTATGTTATCCACCAAGTCAGACTTGCTCAAATAAAGAGCATTGGCAAATTTCTCCAGGTCAGGCTCTTCTTCTGTATAATAGAATGGCACTTCATCTCGGACCGAAACCCCCAAAATGGAAGCGAACTCCTCCAAAGTAGGTACTAAAACATAATTAGGAAAGGTGAAGCAGCATAATGGAGGGTCATAGAACTGCAACAAGGCATGGATAGCACCTTGTTCATAGTTTGTAACTTTGCGGACAAGACTTAGAATTCTCCCATAATCTTTTCTGAAATCCTCAAGAACGCTAGGATCAACCATAGAAATCAGACCAAATAAAGGTCCTAACTCCGGCAGTGGAAACTTGTAGATGATGGTCTTTTTCAACTCAGGCTCCATATTGATAGCAGACCAGATTACTAGAATCAAAAGGAAGATGAAAACCTGAGAACACACACACACGCAAATGTTTTTCTGAAATCCTCAAGAACGCTAGGATAAGCCATAGAAATCAGACCAAATAAAGGTCCTAACTCCAGCAGTGGAAACTTGTAGATGATGGTCTTTTTCAACTCAGGCTCCATATTGATAGCATATCAGATTACTATAACCAAAAGGAAGACGAGAACCTGAGAACACACACATATTCAAATGTTAACATGCAATATGGATATGCAAATGCAGACAGGGATCAAGGTATCAAGAATTGTTGTGCTGCTGACTGGATTAGACCAAATTTTTGTTCCAATAAGAAAACCTAGAAACTTTAACAGAAAATCATAGTATCCAAAGGTCTGCTCTGACAAGAAACCAGAAAACCGGGTTGGTTGAAGGTTAAAGTATCCTGCAAAACCAATCCCTCTCACAAGTAGGTTCTAGTCTTGAAAGGTACGGCATCCTATGCAGGTTGTCAGTATCACAGACTCTCAGGTCGAGAAACGATGATACATTTACCATTTCCAGTTTAGCATCATGGTCAATCAAGGAGGTCTCAACTGACTTCCCAATAAATGGTCTACAGAGTTGTTAGCTTTCAGATCCAACACCCTCTCAACTATCCAAGATGCACAGGATAGGGTGTCTTCAAAGAAAACCTCGTTTGGACGCAAATTTTGTATAGACTCTTGTGTGACAAGATGCCACACAAGTCCACACTACTCTCCACAATAATCTTTGGTGTACACTCAAGCCTAGGTATTGGGCTTATATCTCATGGAACAACCCACCCAACAACACAACAACAATATAATATGATAACAATGATAAACTACAAAAATAAAATGCAAATGCAATGATATACAGCAAAATCATACAAATACAACATACGTACGCACAAATATACACACCCAAAAATATAAACCAGACAAGCGCTAGGATTGACTCGCATAGGGAACTAGAGACTCTGGGTTCGGTCCCTAGAGGAGTCGCCAGATGTCACAACTGTGAAAAAAGGGTCGGAGGAAACAAACAGAAGAGTCGCCACCAAACGCTATTTATCCCAAAGAGAGGGGAAGGTATTAGCACCCCTCACGTCCGTTGTACTCAACGGGATCCACACTTGTTGTCTAATCAAAGGGTGTGAGTTATCTAAAAGCTACTGCTAAACTAAGGTGGAAAGGAAAGAAAAGACTCGATAGGACATCTCCGCCCTATGCCTACGTACCCCCTCGTGCAATGGGAAAGTCAGAGTCAACATAGTTCGGAAAACTATGGGTGATGGGGGGAAGGTTTCTCGCAAAGACATTGTCGTCTTGTGCCTACATATCCTCATCTGGTATGAGAAATCAGAGCAAACGTAGTTCGGGAAACTAGACCACTGGTTGGTTAAATGTTTTTTATGAGTGACACTAAGTTCCCATTCCAGTAGTTAGGGTTGATGCCTATTTGCAGTAGAACGGAAAAGTAACGTACTCTTTTCTGAAAATAAGTTTGAAGAACAATCCCGAAGGATAACAAGGTTTGAATTTGGTTTATGAGTTTTAAAGAAGTGAATTGAATTTGTTTGAGATTCATGTTGTACTAAAGACTATGACATAGAAATGAATGTGTCGCATATCGTCCAAAGGGCATACACTAAACACTCTAGACAAGTGAGGGGAAACCCCCCACTCATCATTTCCCATGTACTTAAGGCTCGTGGCGCACAATGTTCATCATTCTTTATTAAGTGTCTTAAGATTGTTTGGAATGAGAAGAGAAGACACGAGTGAAACACTAAAGGGAAACGGGAAATCCTAATGTTATCATACAAGATGGTCCTAAGGTTAGGATGAAAGGGAATTCTACCTAAATGTTATCATACAAAGGATTGAAAGCCTAATGTCTCTCCTACTCCCATTTTAAACAAAGGGACTAGGAATCCTAAGGGATCATGTGAGCGAGCACAAGTAAACACTATCCAATTCAATCAAAAATGAAAACAAAACTCAAGACTTAAACAAGTCTCAAGGAAAAAGAAAAAGAAAAAAGGAGAAGGAGATGGAGGAGAAGAAGCAACAATAATAACTTCTCAAGGAAGTTCGATTCAAATGACAAGGTAAACACAAAAGTAAGCACACACATAAAGCATGTATCAACATCATGTCAGAGTGAAATAAAGATGCATATATATCAAAGCACACTCAAGGATTAGAGGTTAAAGCAAAGTGGCAAAACAAGGTACCAAAACACACACAAATAACTCAATGTCCAACAATAGACATCATCAATCATCAAACAAGGTGGGATAGGGAGATATTAAACAAGGTAGGGCAGTAGCAACATCATATCATGTTTAATTCAATTCAAAGATTAGGAAATGAGCACAAGAATGTCAAGCACACATCTTATGAAAACACAATCAATGGCCACACAAAACAAATATGTAACAAATACACCTCACAAGAATAAACATGTAAACTCAAGGCATGAATCCAAATGGATAGTGTTTTCATATGAATCACAAAAATAAAACTCAAACATCAAGTTCAAAACATGCAGCAAGACTAGACAACACACACTATGATCATCTTCGTGTATACAAGAATGGTTCAAGGCATAAATGTTCAAGTAATGCACACCATAATATCAAGGTCAGAAGCACACTCAAATGATTCACATCATATTCATTCTTGAGATTTCAAACAAGTTCAACAAGCATCATGCTCAAAAAGTTGGGCAAACATCACTTAAACCATGCATAACAAAGACAAAGAGTTCATGTGAAGAGAAATATGGAAAATAATCATACCATGGATATCACATCATGCAAAGCAAAACCTCAAACATGTCATACAAATCACACAAGTTTTCACAAATATTCATTAGGTCACATAAGAAATCAACTCAAGAAGTTAGGTCAAAAACAACCAAAGAGTAAGCTCAAGACACCCTCAACTTAAGAATTCAACAATAAATTGAAAAATTAACAAATGGAAATGAAAAGTCAGCATGTTACTACATCAACAAATCAATTCAAGACTCAACCAAACACAAGTAGGAAAAGTAGACTCAAACTATGTCACACCTCATGCATACACAACCTAAAGTCAAGTCACAATTAAGCATCAATAAAAAATTGAAAAATGACTTAATAAAATCCAAATAAATTCCCAATATCATGTTATATGTGTTATGAATTAAAAAGCAAAACATCAAAACAAGAACAACAAGAGAACATCATCAAATGCACTAAACAAGGCAAAGTAAGCCACTAATCGAGTAAGAATCGAGGGCCAAACAAAATCAAATGGAAATCATACAAAGGATAGTCATCAAAGCATCCAAACAGAACTTAAACATGGCTCAATAGTATGTCTAAGTGTGTGCAAATGATTGATTCAATGGTCAATCAAAAATGGTGAGAATTGAAGTCATGTTGCAAATTAGGTCAAATAAAACACACAAAATTAATAATTCAAAATAAAATATAAAATTAAAATAAAAATAAAAAATATGAAAAATTAAATAAGATATAAAAATATTTGAAAAGTATTTTTGTGGGATTTTAGGACATTTTGAAATGTTTAAATAAAATCAGAATATAAACTAAAAGAAAATAAATAAAATAAAATAAAAAACAAAATGAGAGGGGTGCATTAGCAATTGTCCATTGAACTGGAATTAGGTGAATACACATTGGGCTTGTAAGAAGGGTGGTGTGGAAAGTGAAAATAGGAAGGCCCAGTCCACTAGGGATCTGAAATCAAACAAAACAATCCTCAAAGTGAAACGCGTCATTTCACTAATACATGCCATCAGCCAAGTCATAAAATTCAATGCCACATACGCAGGTCAACCAAGACACATCAGCAAACGTGTCAAACCACCGGAACCCTACTCCGGTCATCTTCTCCAGCCAGTCTCGTTGGAGAAGTCTGTAAAACTCAATAAAAATGAAAATCTAAGACATCATTTTGAAGAGAAAGTTAAGAGGAACATGAATCTACCATTAGATTTCCAAAAAGGTACCTCTAACATGCTTAAATCTGATTACGAAAATTTCACGCACAATCTGAAAAATGCATAAACAGACACAACGCTCATTGAAACATTGCCTACACAAGGTAGGGCTTCAGATGCAACCAACATGAGCCTATTTTGATGCCTAAAATGAGAGATTTAGAGTGAAGAACATTACCTAACGGAGCAACTCCGTTGCTCCTTCAAACAATGATTGAGCTTCAATCCAAAGCCACCAATGAGTTCCTTATGCTTAAATAAGTAAGAACCAAGCAAAAAATGACTAGAAACTTCAAGCTTCCCTTTGGTTCGAAGAGAGAAAAAATGAGAAAATTTGAAGGTTTTGAGCTTGTCTGCAGCAGAATGGATCCTCTCCCACGTTAGGGTTTGTGTCCTCTTTATATGTGAAAGCTTAAGGGCGTTTTTGAAGGCCCATGATGTGTTTTTGGGTGATTTTTAAAATCTTTCCAAAAAAGAGAGTGAGAGGTACACCACGTGTTTTGGGTGGTTTCTCCACTACTTCAGACTATCATTCATCACAAAAGAGGGTGGGGAAATAAATTTTGATAGTTAGAATGGAAGGAAATAAAGTCATGAGGTGTTTTAGATGTTTGTCTCTTATGGTGAGAAATAGTGAAAACATATGAAAACATGAAGGAATTGTTTGTTCATTTTGGGTAAAAATGTGTTTTTATGACATGATGATGATATGGTATGAAGAAGAATCAAAACCAACCAAGATTGTGACTTGAAAAGCAAGAAAGTTCAAATTTGACCACATAACCATGTATCCTTGTTTATCATTCCTTAACTTGCATCATAAAACATCAAATGGCATGAAATTTTAGGTCATGATGAAGGAAAGACTTTGAGACACAACTTTCATGTTGTAAGTAAATTGATTTGAAACTTTGAAGTTCATGAATTTTGACCTTGAAGTGAATGATCCAAAAATAGGTCATCCAAAATGATATTGACTTGGAAGGATCATAACTAAAGCTTTACACATGGTAATGATGAGTTATTGCACTATTTGGAAAGCTTAGATGATGAAGAATAAACTTTTGTGTTTGAAGAAAATTGAGGAAAAGCTTGGATCCACATGAAAATTGTCATGGAAGAGGGTGGTCCTTTGATGCCCTCTAAACGTTTTTCACTTTGTAAAACCCAATTGAAGACATCATAACTTGGGATGTATAGATCCAATGAGGAAGTTCTTGTACTCAAAAGAAAGCTTGAAGGACAAGGAACAAGTATCATGTTTGATGAAAAATGAGGTGGAGTTGGTATCATGATGAAACTTGTCATGGAAGTTAGGTGCTAAAAGAGGACATTTCTCACTTAGAAAGCTCTAAAAACCCTAATTTAGCAACATCATGATTTTATGATCCTCCTTGATTCTTTTGGTTCCAAACACATGAAATCACTTGATAAAAACTATCATGCCCTTAGTTGACCTTGAAACCCAAGATTTTGACCCCTTTGAACCACAGTTGACTTTTGTTGACCAGATGAAATCCTAACCAAGGATACCTCCAAGGTGTGTGTTTAGCTTTAAAATCATGTCTTGCTCAAAGAATTAACCACAAACCTCCCTTGAACCAAAACCCTAACTAGTTGTCCATGAGATAGGAGGAGGAGAACCAATGTTTGTGTTCTTGATCCAAGTGATTGATTAACATGTCTTGATGATGATAAAGACCTCATGACTTGAGATTGCCATAAAGTTGAACTTGAACCCTTGATTGTTGGAAAAGATACCTTGATCCCCTGTCTAAGATCAATGCTATGTATAGATGTCAATGTAAGATGGTATGAAACATAAGCCAAGATATAAGGAAAGTAGATGGGTAAATTTTGGGGTGCTACAGGTATGACCGTTGATACTGAGAAGGTCTTACATTTGGAGAAGAATATTACCCCTATAGAGAGAATGGAGACCCAAAAGGTTGTTGACTTCGAGTAGTTGAGATGCATGGGTGTTGAGGATAAGGTATCAGAGATTCTCATATGGAATTATCTTCTTCTTCCCCTTCTTCTTGAGAACCGACAACTGATTCACTCTCACTAGATGGGATGTTCGAGATGCCTTGGATTTTTCCACTCTTTATGCCACTCTCGATGTGCTCTCCAACTATTACCAAGTCAGAGAAGTTTGATGTCACAAGGTTAAACAACTTTTCTCGGTACGGGCCTTGCAAAGTATCCACGAACCAGTCAACCAATTCTCTGTCCAAAAGTGGTGGTTGAACACGAGCAGCTATTTCTCTCCACCTCTGAGCATACCTTCTGAAGGATTCATTGTCCTCTTGAGATAAGCCTAGCAACTGTAGACGACTAGAGGCCATGTCAAGATTGTAGTTGTATTACTTCACAAAGGCATTAGCTAGGTCTGTCCATGATTGGATGCGACTACTCTTTAGCTACATGTACCAATTCAATGATGTCCCACTTATACTATCCTAGAAACACTGAATCATAAGTTTGTCGTTACAGACATGTGAGGTCATTCTTCTGCAAAACATCACCAAATGCTACTTCGGACAACTATCCCCTTTGTACTTCTCAAACTTCGGTATTTTCAACTTTGGAGGCATCACAAGGCCGGGTACCAAACACATGTTCAAAGAATTCAGATTAAGAGCATCACAATCCTTCATGGCTTTAAGCTTTTCTTCCACCATACGACATATTTCTATAGCTCAATGGCTCGTGGGTTTTTGGTTTCATCTTTGGGACTGCCTCTTGGGAATATGGCACAGGAAATGCAAAACTCTGATAGTCTGTAGCATTAAGAGAAGAGAAGTGTCCATCTCGAATAATGGCACATTCTTGTATAACCTGGTCCTCAACAGGAATCTGCCTAGGCTGAGCTTGAGCAACATTGTCCACATAAATCCTCTGAATATGGTCATCTCTCTTTGCCAAGGCTGTCATAGCTTCCACAAGTTAATCCAACTGATGTTTTATTAATTCGACATCTTCTCTTGTCACAAACTGGTTCTGCTCTCCTGAGTTCATGATCCTTTAATAACTACTTCAAGTCCAATGCTAGTATCAGGAAGTCAATTGGGTTATGGACAAAGGACGAATGAGACTCAAGGCTGAGAAATGCAAATAAAATGCAAATGTAACGACATGCACATGCAATGCAAATGCAAGCCAAATGGTTTCAAGGAACTCGCAAGGAAGTTTCAAACATTTTTATAAAAAAAACTGAAAAGTTTCATCTCATGATCCAAGATCTCTAATGATCTTTGCAAAGGAATGAACAACTGAATTCCTTGAAACCAAAGGGCTACTCATAAATGCAGGAATGTATGGATGAATGTATGCACAAACACACGTATACATATATTCACATATTCACACATATGTATAGGTAAACAAACAAGGGCCTAGGTTTGAAGATCACGAGCATGGATCCATGGTCTACCCATCCCAAAAGGTGTGTACTAAGGGTTCTTGTATATGCAGAACAAGGGTTCTAAAAGGTTCCCAGAGTCATTGATAAATCTTTCAGATATTATCGGCTTACACGACTACTCATGCAGGCCAATAATATTCTCAAGATACACTCGTCTAAGTGTAGCATCGTATGACAACCATCACAGGTCTACACCTGGATAATCATTGCACTACGTCCTAAAAAGGCTTAGAGGGGTGAAGGGATACTAAGGTCCTCAACTTCACAGACTCTCAGGTCGGAAAAAGTAATGCCAATACGACTACTCATATGATATCAGTAATCCTAAAGGGGCCTCCACTGAGCATGGTTATATCATATGTTAAACATGTTAGGACTACTCCCAATAGTTAACTATTGATTATACCACAATCCTATCATAGGTGTACACTCAAGTCCGGGTTAGGACTTATCTCACCACTCAAAGGTAACAACCCTACATACAAAAAAACCCAAGCACAACATGCATATATACAAATATTTACAAATATACAAGTATACAAGCAAGCAAACATATAAACTAACACAAATACAAATAATGTGGACTTAACCCACTTCTGGGTTCGCTCCCCAGTGAAGTCTTCATTTTTGTTGCGGTGAGAATAAGATATTAAGGTATTAATTAAATTGAATAAAAAATCATGAAGTTCACCACCGAGCTTTGATTCGAAGGAAAAGGTAAAGATCGAAGAAAACCCTAAGTGCGCTATGTAACAACAAATCTAAGAGGTCTAAGGTTCGGGGGTTCGTTATACCTAGGGAAGGTGCTAGCATCCTAAGTATCTGTAGTACTCTACAAGAACCTCTTATAAGCATGTGTTATGCTAAAGTTTGCTTGCTAAGGGAAATGCGCCAAGGTAAAGATCTAGGGTATATACAAAGTATGCTCACCAAGACATCGCATCTCGTGCCTACGTATCCTAACTAGGATGGAATTAGAGCATTCGCAGTTCACCTAACTAGGGGTGGTTAGTTGTTACTGAGCTCGCCAAGGATAGGGATCCTCGGGCCTACGTACCCTCATTAGAGTGTTCCAAAGGGAAGGTAAGTATCCATGGAAAGATACTTACATAGAGTGCGACGACTCTAAACCAAGGCTAGGTAAAAGGGAAAGGAAGTGTCCATGGCAGGACATCTACAAAGAGTGTGGCGACTCTGATCCTAAGGCTAGGATAAAAGGGGAGGTAAGTGTCCATGACAAGACACTTACATAAAGTACGACGACTCTAATCCTAAGGCTAGGATAAAAGGGTAAGACTCTAACAAAGTCTCAAGGGCATGGTGGACAAGGCTATCCTAAACGTGACATGGCAGTCAACAGGAGTGATCCTTTCCTTTGGAATTAGGTATAGGCAATTAATATGAGAAAACAATATCAAGTCATGAATGTACTAGACATAAAATAGAATCAGGCACAAAGAAATAACATGAATGATGATAAACACAACATAATGGGCAATGGCATAGTCAATGCAAGTATCAAAATTAAGCTCAACAGAAAGGATCTAAAAAGAGAAAAAAAAAAGAAAAAATTGACAAAAGGAAAAGGGATGGTGAAGGTTGTAACAACCCAAATTTCATTAAATAATTAATTGTAGTAATTAATTGATTTAGTGGGATTTTTATTAATGTTGGAATTAATTTTTATTAATTGGAATTAATAGAGAATTGAGAAGGAAATTGGAAGGAAGGAAAATAAAGGAATTATATAAGAGAGAAAGAAAAGAAAAGAAAGTTAGAAAACATTTGGAAAGAAAGAGGAAAGAAGAAGAAAGGAGAGAAAGAGAAGAGGAGAAGAGGAAAAGTGGAAATCATCAAGAATCAACATCAAAGCTCCGATTAATTGAGGTAAGGGTGAGAAATGTTTCTATTTGATCATTGCATGATGTTATGTATGTTGGGTTGGCGTTTTGGTAGAGTTTTCACCACTTTCCAATTAGGGCAAATGTTGGATTAATCGGTAGATTGATGATTTAATCGGTTGAAACTGAGCAATAATGTCGTAGAATAGTCGGGTAACATGTATTGATGCTATTTGTACTGATTTGGATGTTTGAGGTTTGGTTGATGATGGATTGATGAAGGAGAGGCAGAATAGAGTTCTGTTCTGCGCAGGTTCGCTGGCTCTCGCCAGGCGAGTGAAGGCGAAGCTTCGCCAGGCGAAGCCTAGCGAATGCTGGCGAGTAATTATGATTAAATCCCAGTGGACTTCGCTGGCGAGTTTGCCAAGCGAAGGTGGATAGCGAAAGTTCGCCCAGCGAAGGTGCTGGCGAATGGGGGCGAATGAAGTCAGTAGCTACTGACTTGGGCTCGCTGGGAAGTCTCGCCAGGCGAAGCCTAGCGAGTGTTCGCTGAGAGAGTTCGCCAGGCGAAGGCCAGGAGAGGGTTCGCTGCGAGGGTTCGCCAGGCGAATGAAGGCGAATTTGACAGCATTTCTCTTTTGTTGTGTTGGTCATGTGGTGATAGTTTGGTGGTTTCACATAGATTGATATTCTTATGATATGATATAGATATGATCTATTGTGATGATGTATGGTGTGGGTAGCCTCCGGGCGTGAATCCTAGTTGATATGCGATGCGCATTAATTGTGATAAATAGAAATACATGTGAATACAATGATGAATGTATGTGTATTGTTTAATGAATTGTTAGTGCATATTTATATGCGATTGTTGTGGAAATGCATGGGAACATATGTGGTATGTGTGCATTGTTGTTGAGTATGATGATGATGATGTGTGAAATGAATACATTGATAAATGTTTGATATATGTTGTATGTGTAATCATGATGAAATTCTCGAAGGGGTGAATTATTCGAATGCATGGGATTAAGACGCGGGAACGGTCTTAAGTACATTTATTGTGATTGGTTGATTGTACATGCATCATTCAGTCAAGAGGCAATGTCCGTTAGTTTCGTGGAAACTAGTGGCTTGTCCCAAACCTAGAAGGGTGGGTTTGAAGCCTAGGGGACGGGCTTGGTTGTCATCAGTCTAGAAGGGTGGACCCGGTTTAAAGTAAAAAAAAAACCGAAAAAAATGATAACGAGTTATCGGTCTAGAAGGGTGGACCCGGTTTAGAGTGAAAACCGAAAAAAGATAACGAGAGTCGGTACCGCATAACATTGAGTTGTATTGAATATGTTGAGTCACATTGCATAATATTGTTGTTGTATAAATGTGTTTGTGAATGATTGCGAAATTAAGCATGAAGGGATGTGCTTGCGAATGTTCATAATGTTGATATTTGTGAGCATGATATAATTATGATTATGGGAATGAAGTGTGGTGAGAAATTTGAATATGTGTTGCATGATTACCTATATATATATAATCTTATGCTTTGATTATTATGGTTATATTTCTCACCCTTCTGCTGTTTTATAATGCTCTATGAGGCATTGCAGATTAGGATGCTGGAGTCTTTTGTGAAGTTAGTCTTCATTCTTTTGAGTCGGCTGCTCTGATATGTAACACCGGGTAGTTAGACTAGTACAGTCATTCTTTTGTGATACATTGCGATGTATCAGCTGATGTGGTTTTGTAATCTAACTGATATGATATATTAATTTGGATTAACTTGTGTGTACGTGGATTAATATTTTGAAAACGATTAAATGATTTTATCTTCCGCTTAGATTTAAATGTTGAAATGTGATTTCTAAAACTACGAAAACGTTACATATTTTATGGAGCAAAAATGTTAAAGTGTTTTATTGGTGAAATTGTGACATTCTTCTTTTATACCTTATTCTAAAACTTTTACTCTGATGAATTTGTATATGCTTAAATGTTTTATATGCATTTATTTGGGGTATAGAAGGGGGTGTTACAATAGTGGTATCAGAGCAGGTCGGTCCGTCCGGCCAAGTTGTTAGAGTGTTTTTCCCTGTGTTATTGATATGCGTGTGTTGCATTATCAATATTGGTTGTTCTTACATGGTTCTGTTGTTGGAATCAAGTAAGATGGTTGCAGGGAGGAACGATGAAGCGATTGCGGAGGCATTGACGAGATTGGCGGGGGCAATTGGACAGAATCCTCCGGCCAATGTGAATGTGAGGAATCATGCTGATGATGGATTCCGTGCTTTGGGAAAATTCCAAAAGAATAACCCTCCGGTATTCAAGGGAACTCATGAACCGGACAAGGCACAAATTTGGTTGAAAGCTGTGGAAAAGATTTTTCGAGTTATGAATTGCTCGGATGCACAGAAGGTGCAGTTTGGGACTCATATGCTCGAAGAAGAAGCTGAAGATTGGTGGGGTAATACTCGCCAAAGATTTGAGGAAGATGATATTGTGATTACATGGGGTTTGTTTAGAGAAACCTTTCTGGAGAAGTATTTTCCAGAGGATGTGCGGGGGAAGAAAGAGATCGAATTTCTTGAGTTGAAGCAAGGTAATTCGACGGTTGCTGAGTATGCGGCGAAATTTGAGGAGTTGATCAAATTTTGTCCTCACTATAATACTGGTAATGCTGAGAGGTCTAAGTGCCTCAAGTTTGTGAACGGTTTGAGACCCGAGATTAGACAAGCTATTGGGTACCAGGAAATCAGACAGTTTTCTGAGTTGGTTAACAAGAGCAGAATTTATGACGAAGACAGTAGGGCTAGGTCTAGCCACTACAAGAGCCTAAGTGATAAGAAAGGAAAAGGACAATTCAGAGGAAAACCTTACGTAACTCCTGCCGATAAGGGGAAACAAAAGGTTGGTTTTGGCAAGAAACCAAGTGGGGGAGTTTCTACTCCGGTAAGATGTTATAGGTGCGGTGAAGAGGGACATCGTGCTCTTGAATGCAAAAGTGTTGAGAAGACATGTTTTAAGTGTGTCAAGCCATGCCACAAGGCTCTTGAGTGCAGAAGTGGTACGGGTGTGACTTGCTACAATTATGGTGAGCAAGGACACATTAGTACAAAATGTGATAAGCCGAAGAAGAATCAAGGAAGCGGAAAAGTGTTCGCTCTATCTGGATCTGAGACTGCTAGCGACGATCGATTGATCCGAGGTACGTGCTTCATTAATGGTACACCTTTGATCGCTATAATTGATACCGGAGCTACGCATTCTTTTATTTCTTTAGATTGTGTTAGAAAGTTGAATCTTGAGTTGTCTGTGATTGGTGGCGATATGGTTATTGATACTCCTGCTATGGGTTCGGTAACTACACCGTATGTTTGCTTGAATTGCCCGTTGAGTATTTTCGGTAGAGATTTTGGGATTGATTTAGTGTGTCTTCATTTAGATCAACTTGATGTCATTCTTGGAATGAATTGGTTAAAATTCAATCGTGTGTATATTCACTGTTTTGACAAAACGGTTATTTTTCCCGATTCGGATGTTGAAAGGGAATTGTTTATGACGAGGAAACAAGTGAAGGAATCGGTACAAGATGGGGATAAGGTATTTATGCTTATGGCAACTTTGAGGACTAGTGAAAGTGAAGAGATTGATGCTTTGCCCATTGTTAGAGATTTTCCGGAAGTATTCCCTGAAGAGATAAAGGATTTACCGCCGGAGCGAGAAGTGGAGTTTTCGATAGATTTGATTCCTGGAACTAGTCCGATATCGATGGCTCCATATCGTATGTCGGCCTCGGAGTTAAAAGAGTTGAAGAGTCAACTTGAGGATTTGCTTGAAAAGAGGTTTATTCGTCCGAGCGTGTCACCGTGGGGTGCACCGGTGTTGTTGGTTAAGAAGAAAGAGGGTTATATGAGGCTCTGTGTGGATTACAGACAGTTGAACAAGGTGACTATTAAGAATAAGTATCCACTTCCAAGGATTGATGATCTGATGGATCAGTTGGTTGGTGCAAGCGTGTTCAGCAAGATTGATTTGAGATCTGGGTATCATCAGATCCGTGTGAAAGTTGAGGATATTCAGAAGACGGCCTTTCGGACGAGGTATGGACACTATGAGTATTCCGTGATGCCATTTGGTGTGACTAATGCACCAGGTGTATTTATGGAGTACATGAATAGGATTTTCCATCCGTATTTGGATAAGTTTGTGGTGGTGTTTATTGACGACATCTTGGTTTATTCGAAGAGCGAAGGAGAGCATGCCGAGCATCTGAAGATTGTGTTATCTGTGCTGAGAGAGAAGCAGTTGTTCGCGAAGCTTTCTAAGTGTGAATTTTGGTTGAAGGAAGTTAGTTTCCTTGGTCATGTGATTTCTAGTAGTGGTATTGCGATCGATCCGTCGAAGGTTGAAGCGGTGTCGCAATGGGAGACTCCGAAGTCAGTTTTTGAGATAAGAAGTTTTCTTGGTTTAGCCAGTTATTATCGGAAGTTTATTGAAGGATTCGCTAAGTTATCGTTGCCGTTGACGCAGTTGACTAGGAAAGGTCAAGCCTTTGTTTGGGACGCCAAGTGTGAAGCGAGTTTTCAAGAACTTAAGCGAAGGTTGACGACAACTCCTGTTTTGATTCTGCCAAATCCGGAAGAACCATTCGTTGTGTATTGTGATGCTTCTTTGATGGGTTTAGGAGGTGTGTTGATGCAGAATAACGAAGTTGTAGCTTATGCTTCGAGGCAACTCAAAGTGCATGAGAAGAATTATCCGACGCATGACTTAGAGTTGGCCGCCGTTGTGTTCGTGTTGAAACTTTGGAGGCATTATTTATTTGGCGCAAGGTTTGAAGTGTTTAGTGACCACAAGAGTTTGAGATATCTTTTCGATCAAAAGGAATTGAATGCAAGACAAAGAAGATGGCTTGAACTTTTGAAGGATTTTGATTTTGGCTTGAACTACCATCCGGGTAAAGCGAATGTAGTAGCGGATGCATTGAGTCGGAAATCATTGCATATGTCGGCGTTGATGGTGAAAGAGTTAGAATTGGTCGAGCAATTTCAAGATTTGAGTTTGGTATGTGAGAGAACTTCTTTTAGATTTAAGTTGGGTATGTTAAAGCTTACAAGTGGTATTTTGGATGAAATTCGAGAAGGACAAAAATCGGATTTGAGCTTAGCTGATCGGTTGACTTTAATCAACCAAGGCCAAGGTGGTGATTTTCGGATTGATGAGAATGGTATTATGAGATGTCGGGATCGAGTTTGTGTTCCGAACATGGTTGAGCTTAAGAAGAGCATCCTTGAGGAAGGACATCGTAGCGGATTGAGTATTCATCCGGGTGCTACTAAGATGTATCAGGATTTGAGGAAAGTATTTTGGTGGCCTAGTATGAAGAAGGATATCGCGGAATTTGTATATTCTTGTTTGACTTGCCAGAAGTCAAAGATTAAGCATCAGAAGCCATCGGGTTTGATGAAGCCGTTGTTTATTCCTGAGTGGAAATGGGATAGTATCTCCATGGATTTTGTATCGGGTTTGTCGAGGACGCCGAGTAATTTTGAGGCTATTTGGGTTATCGTGGATAGATTGACTAAATCTGCTCACTTTATTCCTATGCGTATGGATTACCCTTTGGAGAAGTTGGCTAAGTTGTATATTGAGAGGATTGTGTGTCTGCATGGTATTCCGTTAAGTATTATTTCGGATAGAGATCCACGGTTTTCTTCGAGATTTTGGGAGAGCTTGCAGAGTGTTTTGGGTACTAAGTTGCGTTTGAGTTCAACTTATCATCCTCAGACTGATGGTCAGACGGAGAGGACGATTCAGTCGCTTGAAGATCTTTTGAGAGCTTATGTATTGGAAAAAGGAGGAGCTTGGGATAGCTACTTGCCTTTGATTGATTTTACCTACAACAACAGTTTCCATTCGAGTATTGGTATGGCACCATTTGAGGAGTTGTGTGGTAGGCGGTGTAGGACACCATTGTGTTGGTTCGAGTCCGGAGAGAGTTCTGTTGTTGGACCCGAGTTAGTTCAACAGACTACTGATAAGATCAAGATGATTCAAGAGAAGATGAGAATTACTCAGAGTCGTCAGAAGAGTTATTATGACAAGAGGAGGAAGGCACTTGAATTTCAAGAGGGAGATCATGTGTTTCTTCGAGTCACTCCGATGACAGGTGTTGGTAGGGCACTGAAGTCGCGCAAGTTGTCGCCGCGTTTCATTGGTCCTTATCAGATTTTGCAAAGGATAGGAGAAGTGGCCTATCGTGTGGCTTTACCACCGTCGCTTGCTAATCTTCACGACGTATTCCATGTATCTCAGTTGAGGAAATACATTGCGGATCCGTCTCATGTAGTCCAAATAGATGATGTGCAGGTGAGAGATAACCTGACTGTTGAGACATCACCTATGCGGGCTGAGGATCGGAAGTTGAAGCAGCTTCGAGGTAAAGAGATTTCCTTAGTGAAGGTCGCTTGGGGAGGACCGGCTGGTGGAAATGTTACTTGGGAGCTTGAGAGTCGGATGAAAGAGTCTTATCCAGAGCTGTTTGAATCAGGTAATATTTTCGAGGCCGAAAATTCCTAAAGTGGGGAAGAGTTGTAACAGCCCAAATTTCATTAAATAATTAATTGTAGTAATTAATTGATTTAGTGGGATTTTTATTAATGTTGGAATTAATTTTTATTAATTGGAATTAATAGAGAATTGAGAAGGAAATTGGAAGGAAGGAAAATAAAGGAATTATATAAGAGAGAAAGAAAAGAAAAGAAAGTTAGAAAACATTTGGAAAGAAAGAGGAAAGAAGAAGAAAGGAGAGAAAGAGAAGAGGAGAAGAGGAAAAGTGGAAATCATCAAGAATCAACATCAAAGCTCTGATTAATCGAGGTAAGGGTGAGAAACGTTTCTATTTGATCATTGCATGATGTTATGTATGTTGGGTTGGGGTTTTGGTAGAGTTTTCACCACTTTCCAATTAGGGCAAATGTTGGATTAATCGGTAGATTGATGATTTAATCGGTTGAAACTGAGCAATAATGCCGTAGAATAGTCGGGTAACATGTATTGATGCTATTTGTACTGATTTGGATGTTTGAGGTTTGGTTGATGATGGATTGATGAAGGAGAGGCAGAATAGAGTTCTGTTCTGCGCAGGTTCGCTGGCTCTCGCCAGGCGAGTGAAGGCGAAGCTTCGCCAGGCGAAGCCTAGCGAATGCTGGCGAGTAATTATGATTAAATCCCAGTGGACTTCGCTGGCGAGTTCGCCAAGAGAATGTGGATAGCGAAGGTTCGCCCAGCGAAGGTGCTGGCGAATGGGGGCGAATGAAGTCAGTAGCTACTGACTTGGGCTCGCTGGGAAGTCTCGCCAGGCGAAGCCTAGCGAGTGTTCGCTGAGAGAGTTCGCCAGGTGAAGGCCAGGCGAGGGTTCGCTGCGAGGGTTCGCCAGGCAAATGAAGGCGAATTTGACAGCATTTCTCTTTTGCTGTGTTGCTCATATGGTGATAGTTTGGTGGTTTCATATATATTGATATTCTTATGATATGATATAGATATGATCTATTGTGATGATGTGTGGTGTGGGTAGCCTCCGGGCGTGAATCCTAGTTGATATGCGATGCGCATTAATTGTGATAAATAGAAATACATGTGAATACAATGATGAATGTATGTGTATTGTTTAATGAATTGTTAGTGCATATTTATATGCGATTGTTGTGGAAATGCATGGGAACATATGTGGTATGTGTGCATTGTTGTTGAGTATGATGATGATGATGTGTGAAATGAATACATTGATAAATGTTTGATATATGTTGTATGTGCAATCATGATGAAATTCTCGAAGGGGTGAATTATTCGAATGCATGGGATTAAGACGCAGGAACGGTCTTAAGTGCATTTATTGTGATTGGTTGATTGTACATGCATCATTCAGTCAAGAGGCAATGTCCGTTAGTTTCGTGGAAACTAGTGGCTTGTCCCAAACCTAGAAGGGTGGGTTTGAAGCCTAGGGGACGGGCTTGGTTGTCATCGGTCTAGAAGGGTGGACCCGGTTTAAAGTAAAAAAAAAACGAAAAAAATGATAACGAGTTATCGGTCTAGAAGGGTGGACCCGGTTTAGAGTGAAAACTGAAAAAAGATAACGAGAGTCGGTACCGCATAGCATTGAGTTGTATTAAATATGTTGAGTCACATTGCATAATATTGTTGTTGTATAAATGTGCTTGTGAATGATTGCGAAATTAAGCATGAAGGGATGTGCTTGTGAATGTTCATAATGTTGATATATGTGAGCATGATATAATTATGATTACGGGAATGAAGTGTGGTGAGAAATTTGAATATGTGTTGCATGATTACCTATATATATATAATCTTATGCTTTGATTATTATGGTTATATTTCTCACCCTTCTGCTGTTTTATAATGCTCTATGAGGCATTGCAGATTAGGATGCTGGAGTCTTTTTTGAAGTTAGTCTTCATTCTTTTGAGTCGGCTGCTCTGATATGTAACACCGGGTAGTTAGACTAGTACAGTCATTCTTTTGTGATACATTGCGATGTATCAGCTGATGTGGTTTTGTAATCTAACTGATATGATGTATTAATTTGGATTAACTTGTGTGTACGTGGATTAATATTTTGAAAATGATTAAATGATTTTATCTTCCGCTTAAATTTAAATGTTGAAATGTGATTTCTAAAACTACGAAAACGTTACATATTTTATGGAGCAAAAATGTTAAAGTGTTTTATTGGTGAAGTTGTGACATTCTTCTTTTATACCTTATTCTAAAACTTTTACTCTGATGAATTTGTATATGCTTAAATGTTTTATATGCATTTATTTGGGGTATAGAAGGGGGTGTTACAAAGGTCAAAACGTAACCCCAACTTTTAACAAACCTATACAAGGCAACGCTCTCTTCAGGAAAAAAATGAAACAATTAACATCACCTCCAACCGGACCTACAATCAAGACACAAAATGGGCATTAACGGTGCAACATACCCTTCATTTTTCACTCTCATTTCTCCACCCTCTCATGGTATCGCTTTCAATGTCCGCTTCTTCTTGAAAACTCAACGACGGCGAAACACAAGTCTTACGTCTACTACTCATGCTTTTGCAACATTCAACATTAATTTGATTTAACCATCCCTCAATCACAAATCTAATCGAAATATTATAAACCGTAAGGTGTTAAAACAAGGATCGAAGGTACTTACTAGATCGCTTTAACCGCAATGAGGGAATAAATTTGAAGAAACAACTCAAGTTAGAAAGTTGCTCTGAATTTCTCCTCTTCCGTTATTCTTCTTTCACCTCATTTGAAACTCTTGTTTGTTGCTCTGAATTGTGTTGTTGTTGTACTAAGAATCGTGACTTTGGGTTATCAGGTGAAGTGAGGAGGTTGAGATTGAGTGGGGCTAAGACACCGGTTGAAGCTGAGGCCAAGAAAGGTTTTTTTTTTGAAAAGTTTTAGATTCAGGTTGAAACAATTCCTTATGACAGGTTTTTTTTTTATTTTTCTTTTTTCGTCCCTTTCTTACTGTTCTCCCCCTCTTTTATGTTTTGAACTCTGTTGTTGGTTTAGGTTTTACAGAATGTTCTGGTCTTTGTAGCAGTGTTAATGCAGAGGTTTTGAATATGGTTTTGACATTGTTGTCACACCTCGAAAAATCACGTAGAGATAATTCGTAGAAACGACCCTCGCGCCAAAGTCACGAAAATGCAGTTCGACAAAGTCACCACCGAACTTTATTTATCCTGAGGAGACGGGAAAGGAAAATGTCAAGAAAAACTTTTAAAATGAAAGGACAGGAACAAGGTCGTCGAAACCAATGTTCCGGGTTCGGGAGTCGGTTACGCAGGGAGAATGTATTAGCACCTCTCACGTCCGTTGTACTCAACGGAACCTCTTAGGGTAATTTGCGATGGGTGTTATTTAAGATTTCTTGTTTTTTATCAACAAAAAATGTGAATTGGTAGGATAAAAGGATAAAGACAATTAGGGGAAATGGATGGTTATAGAATAGGGTGCTCGACAAGGATTGCGGCCCTTGTGCCTATGTATCTTACATTTAGAAGAGAATGAAGAATCAAAGCATTCGTAGTTCGTGGAGACGACCATAAAATGATGAAGGGTTGAATTAGTTTGAATTTTGGGTTTGGGAACGAAAGATTGATTGGCAAACAACCCAAGGGCGTGCCTCGAGTGCTGACACTCAAGAATCCAAGGAATGTGAGATTCCAAGAACTTAGTTCTTTCAGAAATTGATTAAAAAGGTTGAAGCGAGGGTTGAATGTTTTGAATTCGAAAGAGTGAATGAATAACAACTCAAGGGGCGTACCTCGAGAGCTAATCATTCGAAGTTTCAAGGAATGCTAGACTCCAAGAATCTCCTTCTTTTGTAAGTTTGATTACGAAAATGGTTGAATAAGAATTAGGTGTTTTAAGACGAAAGGGTGAATGAACGACAACCCAAAGCGTGCACCTCAAGAGCCATTCATTCAAAGATTCGAGGAATGCTAGCCTCCAAGAATCTTCTTCTTTCGTTATTTGTTTAAGAAAAGCGTTTGAATAAAAAAATAGAATCGAATATGTTGTGAAAAGAGGTGGACTGCGAGGAAAAAGACAATTGGCTTCCAACTTGGTTTAAAATACCGCTTGACGTTGTATCAAGGGTTTGACTTCTATTTATGTGAAAAACATGATGGGATAGAAATTGGTTTGAAAATAGCTCGACGATGAGTTAAGGGTTTAATTGAAAATGGAACCGGCTTGACGACGAATCAAGGGTTAAATTGTGAGAAACGATACTAGTCCCTAAGGGTGCCCCCAATATCGAAACACGATGAAGTGTGAAAGTGTCTGTAATAGGTTGATGGAAAATGCGGACGAGCACTCAACATAGGGGAGTTTGAAAATGGATCGATGACGAATCAAGAATTAGTTTGAAAACGGTTTAATCTACTCTAGTCCCTACGGGTGCTCCTAGAAGATAAACCACAATCAAAGAAATACAAATGCGTATATTGAAGTGGGAGAGGGATACATGTAAGTTACACGGGATTGCATGAAATAAAAGGTCTCATTGTAAGGTAGCCCAAGAGAAAGTCGTGTGTGCAAAGTGTCCTAAACTAAGCCTTGAGCAAAATTTCAAGCTAGGGTTTCTGACAAAGTCCAAATTCCGTTATTCGGACAAGTAATTAACATTCCACCATTTTAGGCTTTTAGGTTTCGATAATTGTTAAGTGCTTTCGAAAGAATGTGAATAAGAGATGAACAATATGAATATGAATATGAATAATATGAATAGTGTGGATAATATGTTAAGATATATAATAATATAATCAAGATAACATTCACAATAGTATAATCGAGATAATATTAACGAGTACATGAATAAGATAATATAATCAAGATATATTGACTGAAAATAAAACAAGAGTATATTGATGGAAAGTAAAGTTATTTGTTAGTTGATATGAATTGAATCGGGATGAAATGTGGCGCTAAACTGTCGTAGCTCGATCTATGACGAAAATCAAACTATAGGAGGTCGCGCAAGTTGATATCCATGCTAAAAACAAGATAGAGAAATGATATTGAGGATCATTCTCCAATTAAATCGTGTCGTACGGACCCAAAAGAAAATGATCGTGTCTTAATCATAAACTCGTGTCGATTAATCGAAGATAGCCTATCACGATCCCAAAGTATAGAAAATGACCCCAATGATCATTTTCCATAGATTTGACATAATGAAGGTTATCGACTTTGATAAATTGACGTTTACAAATCCAAAAACTTCATCGATCGAAAGATAAAATCAAGATAAAAAGATGTAGAAGAAAATGAAAAATAGAAAAAGAAGTGGTCTCGGATTCATCGCCATTTAACAATAATTTGACTAGCGGTGACTTTGTGGTTTCGTCATCGACCCAAAAATGAAAATGAAATAAAATCCAAGATGAAATTAAGGTAAAAATAAAATCGAGAGTGATTTCATGATAACAAATATCAAAGCATTTAGTAAAATGCTTAACAAAACTCACTAACCAAAATAATTTTAAAAAAAAAATTAAAAACTAAAAAAAAATAGCAAAAAGAAGATGATGGGGGGTGGATTAAAACAAATGGGTACACAGAAGTAAGAATCATCATGGGCCTCATGGCCCATTCATCCTTTCAAAAGAAACATGGGTAGTAGTGAAAAAAGAAGGAGGCGGGGAAAGAAATTAAGTGGGCCTAAAGCCCACATCACTATCAGCCAACAAAAACGACAACTGACAAAAAAGAACAGCGGGCTTCATGCAGCCCAAACCCGCGATAGTGTTAAAATCCAACAACACCAGCAACAACATAAAGGAATCCTTTGAATACCAAGGTTTTATTTATGAACCAAACCAGAGATAGGATATAAATTCACAGAAAACACGATTCACTAAAAAGAGCAACACCATAAACATTTGATTCAAGAACGAAATCAAGGGAGAAAGTAACTAGATTCAACATCCTTTATGATGAAACAACGAGAATCAGTAATGAAAGTGCAACAAAACATTATCCATCTTCTCCTCCTTTCCCGTTTCGCTTTCATATCCAATTTGATTTTAAACAGGTTTGAGTGGTTTTGTTCTTGTTAAATCTCTCTTCTTCTCGATCTTGTTTCTGGTTTTGGTTCAACGATTTGATCTCATGTATGAGGTTTAAATGGTTGTGTTAAATTGGGTTTTGTTTGCATATTCAGAGATGAAGGATGAAGGAGGATTTATATCGTATGTGTTGCGAAGGAAGGGTTTGGTAGTGAATGAAGAAGATATGAAGAATTTTTGGTTGAGAGTTGGAGGTTTGATTTATTGGTTGAGGTTTGTTGTTGTGAATAAACATTGAAGGAGAATTAGGAAGTAGAATGTTTAGGGAGAGTTTCTGCAAATTTTTGGTTTTTTTTCTCCAGGTTGTGTATTAAATGCAAATATATATGGAGAGAGTGAGAGGGTAGAATGGGAAAAGATCAAAGGAAAAACAGGGTGGAAAGTTGTATTGTCGTTTTACGATTGGAGATTTTGCGAAAAAGTTGTTTTTCTGTTTTTTGTCGTACGTAAGCGTAGTTTATGAAAACTTGTTGGATATGGATTGTTATGCATGAGGTGTGGAACTGATGCAACTTTTTGTTATGTGAAGTTTGTAGAAATTTATCTTGTGAAATATTGCTTGGGTGGAAAGGCTAAATGTGCTTGCTTGGCTGAAAGTTATGCGCATATGAATTGCTTGTATTATTTTTGTTTTGGCAGGTTTTGGCATTTCGTGACATGAGGGCTTGTGAAGGTTTGAAGGGTTTTACATCATGGAGTATCTTTTGGCCTAAAGGCCATATTGTAGCAGCTTGTAATTTCTCATAGCTTGGTAGGAGTGAAGGTGTATCATGGAATGGGCTTGGAGTGTTTGTTTTATCAAGTGGCTTGTTAGAGTAGTATCAACTTGCTCATGAAGATGAAAGTGAACTGTGTGAACATTGATGAGCCTTTTTGTGTAGCATTTTTGTAATGAGTGGACTTTGGAATAAAATGACGACATGCTTATCTTCATATCATTTATTGGAAAACATTGTAATTGATTTGTATAGAATTGGACAATGGACCTTATTCATGGTATTTCTTGAAAATGGTTGTAATTTGAATTCTATTGGCACACTCATGTTTTGGACTTGGTTTATCATTTGTAAACTTGATATAATTCTTGCACATTCCAATGTATTCTCAGACTATGCCTAACCATGTTAATTCCTTGACTCTTGATTAAAAATGTCAATTAAAATTGAAATTCCAATAAGAACCTTTCTTCAACATTCATGAATCCTTTCACTTAAAATGAATAAAACTCGAATTCATCCAATAATTAATCTCTAAAATTTTCCATCTAGATCCTAATAAACCAAAGCCTCACTATGAAGTTCCTTAAGCAAGGAGGCACCCTGAAATCAGAGGATTAAGACCTGAAATATGAACTTCAGTAATCTACACAAAAACCCTAATTTAAAGATGAACTGGGTTTTGATGACCATCAACCATGAAGCACCCATAACTCAGCAGAGTCTAATAACTTGATCCATACACAACTATCTTGACTGGCACAAACCCTAGTTGGATCCTCAGATACACATACCGTTTGAACTGCATACCATATCCTTGATTGATCTTGAAACAAAGCTTGTCTGACCAAGATTAGGTCAGACCTAACTGATTTTCACCTCTTATTAAGCCCACACATACACCTGGCTGGATGCCTTCAAAATGAAACATAGACTTAGGCAATGAGAAAGTAACATATATATATTTTTTATTTTCTAATAACAGTTAGTGGGTAGATGTACAAATGAAAGCTATACAAGGGTAGGACAAATTTAGGGTATGACAAATGTCCCTATCTAATTGGCTCAAACCTTGTAAGATGAACTGCTACGGTGTTCATTCTTTCAAGGTATAAGACAATTAGATATGAGGAAAACCCTGAATCTGTCCGAAAAGAAAGGAAATGTTTGGGAAGTGGAAAAACATATCAATGTTGACCCTCGAGTAAACACGGAATAACTTGCAAAGCTCGTTATCACCAAAAGGATGATAACAGAGACAATATGACACCAAAAAGATGATAGACCTATCACCAAAAGGATGATAGCTAACTCACATATACAATCCCGACACCTGAAAGGATGTAGGGGTCCATTACCAAAAAGGATAATGGAGAACACTCGCACAATCTGGCACCAAAAGGATGACAGACCCATCACCAAAAGGATGATGGAGAGACATGCACACAGTCCTAACACCAAAAGGATTAGGGAACACTCAAACAATCTGACACCAAAAGGATGACAGACCCATCACCAAAAGGATGATGGAGCGACACACACACAACCCTAACACCAAAAAGATGTAGAGAACCCTCGCATAATCTGGCACCAAAAGGATGACAGACCCATCACCAAAAGGATGATGGAGCGAACTCACACAACCCTGAGACCAAAAGGATGTAGGGAACCCTCGCACAATCTGGCACCAAAAGGATGATGGAGCAAACTCACACAGCCCTAACACCAAAAGGATGTAGGGAACCCTCGCACAATCTGGCACCAAAAGGATGACAGACCCATCACCAAAAGAATGATAGAGCGATGCGCACATAGCCCTAACACAAAGAGGATGTAGGGAACACTCGCACAATCTGGCACCAAAAGGATGACAGACCCATCACCAAAAGGATGATAGAGCGATACACACACAACCCTGACACCAAAAGGATGTAGGGAACACTCGTATAATCTGGCACCAAAAGGATGACAAACCCATCACCAAAAGGATGATAGAGCAACCCACACACAGCCCTGACACCAAAAGGATGTAGGGAACACTCGCTCAATTTGGAACCAAAAGGATGACAGACCTATCACCAAAAGGATGATAGAGCGAAACACACACAACCATGACACCCAAAGGATGTAGGCTAGGTTGAACCGACGGGGTTTGGCTATTAAAAGGATAATAGTAAGGTAATTGACAAAAGTCAAGTTTGCTGGAGATATGATGTCTGATGTTTATTTGAGGACATCAATAAAAGGTTGAAGCAAAAAAGTCACTGAGGAACACCATCCTTGTCAATAAAAGGTTGAAAGTAAACAACTCACTAGGGGACACCCAAGAGGAAAGGTTGCATTAAAACAAATCAACGAGGAACGCCCACCGACTTGGAAAAATGACAATGGTTGAGTTGGGGATGCCACCCTCAACAACAAAATGTTGAGAACACAATTTAATGAGGAACGCCCACTGACTTGCTTGGAGGTCACAACTTTGACACACAAAAGGTCAAAATAATTTCATGAGGAACACCCACAGATTTGCAGATGATGCCTCTGGCTGGGCTGAATGTTCCTTTGAAACTCTTGAACTTTACCAACAAAAGGTTGATGCAACTTCGTGGGAGAAGCCCATGGATTTGATGAAGATGCCCCTGGATGGGATGAATCTTGCCTTTTAAATTCTTATCAACCAAAAGGTTGAAACAACTTCATGGGGAACGCCCATGGTCTTGAATAAACTGCCCCTGATTGGGCTGAATGTTGCTTGGAAGAACCGATCAACCCTAAGGTTGAAACAACTTCATGGGGCACACCCACGGTCTTGAAGAAGATGCTCTTGGCTGGGTTGAATACGGTCTTGGAAATCTCGAGATTGATCCTGGACCTTGACTTGCATATGCGGATGCTTGATGTTGAGAATGATTATCCATATCAAATGCAAATGCAAATGCAAATGCTGACACGCGGAGATTCAAGATCTAGGGAAGTATGTTATGGTTTAGGTATGCATATGATGCAAGATGATGCTTATGATATCAAATGAAATACGTATGATTGCAGACGAGTGATTGGATATGCAGGTGACGGTGCCAGCATGATGGACTTTTGGTAGTTGCCAATGCGGATTGGACTTTGGGTGGTGGGAAGGATTAACTTCCTTGACACGCAGTTTGCTGAAGACGCCATAATTGAATCAAACAAAGATATCTTTGATGCCCCAAGTCTGAGCACTTGGTGTTTTGTTGGACTTTGCTTCAAAGAAGCTCACAACTCTGCTTGATGGTCGAAATGACCTGATCTTGCCCCAGTTTCAACATGATAATGGTCTGCCCCTGATTAACTAGTTCTGAAGTGGAAGTTGAGCTTCGATGCTTTGAGATGACTTGCCACTGATTGAGCTGTTGAAGAATTTTCCCCAGCTTGTGGGTTTTGAGATAGCCTTGCTTTGTGTCAGCCACTGAAAATTAGGTTCCTCTTGATTACCCCTTGTTGGAGTGTCTGGGATGTCTAGCATTGATTTGCAATTAAAATTATACATTCACAAATGGTAATATTAATGCAAAGTTCATGCAAGTTTTTAAAAAAGAGTCGTTTTATTGAAGTTTCATGATAATGTGACGAATGGACCGTTAATTCAGATGTTGTGCTAATTTTGATTGGTGTGAAAGATATAGCAAGGATAATGACACCAATTCTAATTATTAGCAAGTATGTGAGGATTCGGTTTACGCAACCTTGCAATAGTATGTGTTGCGGTGAAATTTGGATACCAAGATATTGATGAGCTTGAATTTTAATTCATTACAACCGGTCTTTTATTTGTCCGAAGGAAGGGGAAAAGATCGAATTACCCACAATGCAATGCAAATGCAAAAGGTAGAGAGTTATAGGTTCGGGGATTGGTTAAACTTAGGGAAGGTGCTAGCATCCTATGTTTCTGTAGTACTCTACAGGAATCTTTTGTTTTATGTTGTTTATTGCTAAGGGTTATCTGCTTAAGGATAAGAGACCTAAGGGTTTAATTCTAAGTATACTCGCCAAGACGTCGCATCTTGTGCCTACATATCCTGATGGGAATGGAATCAGAGTATTTGTAGTTCCCCTAAAGGGTTTGCGGAGTTCTTTGACTGTGGTCAAAGTTCCTAAGGGATAAGGGTAGTTGATTGATTGGATCTAGGAGAAAAGACGAGTTGTCATTTTAAGGGAGATTACTTAATTTAACCGCCACAACTTCGTAGGAAAATAGTCTTTGCATCGTCTTAAGAGAAGGGCTCAAGTACTCGGATTGTCAACAAGTACACCTCTATCTCTCTTAAGCGGAAAAGTCCCTACATATTGATTGAATTGTTATGGGGTAGAAGTTTTATCTCACTTAAGATGATTAACATCTTATTCTCTAATATGTTTGAATAATGTTTGATTGAGTTGATTTGTTTTTGTTTCTATGTTGTAAAGATAAAAGGTCCTCCTTATGGGGTAGGATCTAACTTAAGAGATCGACTTGAATGGGATCAAGAATCAACGGGGATTATGATGAAAATGATATGCATACGCGCAAGTTTTACGTTACGCGCAAATTCTTTCTTTGGATGTTATGCAATATGATAAGATAAATTGCGGGAAGGTAAAAGACGATAAATATAAACGGCAGATAAAGTAAAGGCATACACAAACGCATGAAAGCGCTAAGACATACAAGTGTGTGTAGGTGAATATGTGAAGCATAAATTAGTGCGAGGGATGGAAGCGTGCACGATTGATTTAATGGGATATTATTTTATAGGCGAATGTTAGATTAGAGGGTTGATTGGCTTCATTAGTTTTAATAAAAGTCTTAGATGATAAATTAATTTGAGAAAAGTTATTTGGTTTATTATTTTAGTGATATTAGCTTAAATTAGAAGTGGTTTAAATTTAGATAGAAATAAATTTAAATAAATAAATAAAATTAGTTTTATAAAATAAAAGGTTTTTAGTAAAAATAAAATTGTGTTAAAAAAGATTAAGTTTCTAGATTTTAAATAAATAATGATTATTATTATTATTAATAGACCTCTTTAATAAACAAATACATAGTTTTAAATTATTATTATTTAAATATACAAATAGATTTGTAATTAATAAATGGCAAGTTATTTAGAAAAATATATTTTTTTAACGCTGAATAATATTATTTAATGAAAAGTTATTAAGTTGATTAGTTAATGAAATGAATAGAATAAATTGGATTATTAATTAAATTGATTAAATAAAAGGAAGTCAATTGATTAAATAGCCAAGTTAATTAGTTAGAAAAAGTTGATTAAATAAAATAGGTTTTAATTATTTAAAAAAAAATTGATTAAGAAGATGATTAATTAAAGGTTAATTAATTAATTTAAATAAATGATTAGTTAATTAGCGGTTGATTAAATGGGGTTAATAGGGCGCCTGATTCAGTGTATGTAGGCCATGAGGGTGTGTGGTATGGAGCAGGATATGGATCGTGTGATGGGATCCGTTGGAGATCCGAGGGTTATGTGCGTGAGGGTGCACCGTATGTGTGTGCGTACATACATGTGATTATATTACAAATAAAAACAAAATTAAAGCAAGGAAACCCTAATCCCAATTCATCCCCCCCCTCTTGATTGATCATCTCCCTGCTCTTCCTTTCTTTCCTTCTCGCCGGCTTTCGAACCTTCTTCTCCGATTTTGATTCTTCCTTTCCGCATCCTTCTAGTTTCCAGCATAGATCAAATAAAAGCAAAGTTAAAAGGTTAGCAAAAAAATACTCACGGTTTGAAATGGCTCCTTTCGCAGGTTTTTGATGGCGGCGGCGAATGGGCTTAAGGGATTGAGCGCATTGACGGTGCGGTTGAAGTTATGAGGATTCTGGCGGTAGCTTCGTGATTCCCAACGAAGGCGATTTCAAGACGATTCTGTCGGGAGCTTCCCGCGTTGTGTGCGGCGGAGTTTAAAAGATAAGTTTTCTTATCTTAGGTTTTTTTCTTCAAAGGGATTTCTGGCGGAGTTCGATTGCAAACTCTGGGTTTGATTTGGGGATTTTTGTGAGTGTTGTTCTTGTTGGTTTTGCGAATCTCTCTCTTTATATAGTCTTATTAAGTCAAGACATTGATTTCAGATTAATCATCAGGATTTCTTGTTTTGGCAATAACATAACAACATTGATTTCTCGTACAATTCTCTGCTGGAATGGTTTTGGAAGCGTGATAAAGTTATTTCCCTTTTTATTCGAACATGTCCAAATTTCCTTCTTGATTCAATTAAATTTGTCATTGAATGTTGGATTTGACTACGGGTGGTGTGTGATATTTGCCCTTGATTATCGATGATGGCTCTTGAAGGAATTTAATATTCTGTTTGATTTTGTTTAATGCATATCGATTAGGCTTTTGTTGCCACAGTTCTTTCATGATTCCAAAATCATAAAACAGTTTTCATGAATGTATTGCCAAACTTGCTGTTATTATGATGTTCACATTTATAACTATTAATTTGTCTGATATCTGCAAAGGCTGAAATAGCTGAATTGCAAATTTGCAGGAATTTTCTTCGATAACAGCGGGTGAACGTGAAACTAAAACAAACCCCAAGTTGGTTGGAAAACTGAACAGAATATGTTGCCAATGGGATGTTTCCGGATTCTGAATGGCGGTTGCAGCAGGCTCTTGATGTGCGCTGATTTTTTGGCGAACCCGACATACTTGCCAATGGTTTCAAGCATTTGCGAGGGGAGCACCTCTAAACTTATTCTCCAACTATCTCCTTCATCAGGACCAACCATGGACAGTGAAGTGCGGTCATACTGATAAATGTTGTTGTGCCGGTAAGTCTTTAAAAGAGTGTCTTTTTGCTCAAACATGTCCGAACATAACTTATTTTGGTTAGTTCCCTCTAAATCACTCCCTCAAAATGCAGCTTCAGTGGCTTTGGTGCAGAACTGCTACCGCTTGATGACGACATGCCTCAATAAGAGCAGAAGTGGCACACGCCCTATGCCGGATTCGGTTCTAATCTTCTTTAGAGGAGTTTAGATAAAATGGCAACATTTGATGGTGCCGAAAACTTCGGCAAGAAACCCCACGCCCGAGTTGTCATGAAGAGCTCGCTTTCACCGGCAAAGTTAATGAAGGTTGAAGTTTGCTGATGGAGTGCGAGATACTGTGGTCAAACATGTGATCACCAAGATTGTCAAGGCATCAAGGTTCTTTTTGTGTAGGTTGTGGAGGCGTCAGCGGGTTCTTAATGGCACACCATGTTTCTCAATAAAACGCTCCTTCCAATCACGATTCCTTTTGTAATTACACAATGAAGTTCAGATTTGCCTGTACTTCAGAGTCTAATGGCAAGCTGTAGAAATAATTCAAAATCAAAACAAAAACGGGCATGAAACACGTTGCCTTTCCTTAGATTTCAACGACATGAGCTTTAGGAAACAACAATTTGTAACAATGTGTCCATTGCAAATTGGAATCTTCTATTATACATAGACTTGTCTTGTAACTTTGAATGGGTTTAGTGTTCATGTACTCCTCTTGCACTCTAAATGAACTTTCCTGAATCCATATAATTATAATGATTAATTATTTGAATGATTTGAATAATAAATCTCAAGATGGCTGAAGATGATATATGCCCTTCGACTTTTGCAATTTAAATTCTAATTGGTTTTCATGTGTTTGAAATGATCTCGGGAGCATATGAACTATGCGGAAGCAAACTAATATCTTTGCCTTGAAAACTTTAGATAGTGTACTCCAATTAACTTGGATTCCAAATGATAAACTTGAATAGTCTTGAAATCATCACTTAACTTGTATTTTGGATGATCCGTAAGCATAACTTTACCATTTGGATTTATTTTGCCTTGGTTACTCAAAGTGAACTCGTAGTTCGAACTTCTTAAATTCTGTAGCGAGAGTGGTATGATCTTATGAAACACCCTGAGTTTTGAATATGAAGAGATCCCGCATTCTTTGTGCTTAGGTTTGTAATTGAATGGTAAGGCGCCTTGAACTTCATAATCATGGAACTATTAACTTCTAGGGAATAATGTGCTTAAGATCACAACCCTCCCTTTTCATCATGACCCGTGCCTTGTACCAAATCAGTCGTCTTGACAAATCCTCTTTCAATCAATGACCTTGATAGCATATGCGTTGCAAAACCGAGCTTAATTCGTGAGATATATCTAGGGAGCCCGTCCAAGATATTTCTTAAAAGTTTTAATCCAAGGGTGGCGCAAGGAGAGAAAAAAACTCGGTAAGGATTAATGTCGTCTAGGCTTGAGATCAATGCACCTGCATACAGTCATTAGTCGCACATAAAAATAAAGAGATAAAACGTAAGAAAACCAAAAGGAGGTAGAATCTTAGGGTCAAAATTAGGGTGTGACAGATGCCCCTATTTAAGTTACTTATATCCGGAGATATGGGGATTGAAATCTCCATCTCGACGAGATAGGAGGGACTTAAATACAAACATTGCACAAATTTTTGGCCCTAAGAAGCCACCAAATGCATATGATATGAGATGAGATGAAATTCAAGACAAAAGGGTTCTATGGAGAAAGGATGCCACAGGGGAGAAAACAGACGCAACCCACGAGAAACGTAGGAACAATGAAAGAAAACAGACTCGACGAAGCGGGACTCCACGTGGAAAGATGACAACCAACATTGGGGAATCTCCAAAATAAATATAAGATATAAAAATATCACCAAGAGTACAGTAGCTTACACCATGGCGAGAAACTTGAAAGTGAAGGATGTCTTACTACCACCGCGTGGCAGCCTAAGCAAAGGTATCCGATTGAAACAAAGAAACGCATGTTACCTACTATCAGTCCAATGATAGCCTAAGCAAAGGTAACGCGGAGGAAAGATGACCTACTACCAATCCTGGTAGCCTAAGCAAAGGTATTTGTCCAAAAGAAATGGTATATTACCTACTATCAAACATATGATAGCCTAAGAAAAGGTAATAGCCAAAACAAGGTGTATTACCTACTATCATACATATGATAGCCTAAGAAAAGGTAATAGACTTGAAAGGAGAGATCACCTACTACCAAACATATCGTAGCCTAAGAAAAGGTGAACACCAAAAAGATGTGTTACCTACTATCAAACATATGATAGCCTAAGAAAAGGTGAACACAACAAAGGAAAGATGACCTACTACCAAACAAGGTAGCCTAAGAAAAGGTATCTGACCAAAAGAAAAGTGTATTACCTACTATCAAATGTATGATAGCATAAGCAAAGGTGAACACCAAAAAAGATGTGTTACCTACTATTAAACATATGATAGCCTAAGAAAAGGTGAACACAAAAAGGAAAGATGACCTACTACCGAACATGGTAGCCTAAGCAAAGGTATCTGACCAAAAGAAAGGTGTATTACCTACTATCAAATGTATGATAGCCTAAGCAAAGGTAATAATCCAAAGAAGGAAAGATCACCTACTACCAAACATATGGCAGCCTAAGAAAATGTGTCTGACCAAAAGACACATGTTACCTACTACCATACAAAAGATATCCTAAGAAAAGGTAAACACAAAAAGGAAAGATGACCTACTACTGAATAGGGTAGCCTAAGAAAAGGTATCTGACCCAAAATCAAAATGTACCGAAGATTGTAAAGCTTCAACGGGGATCTTCAGAAGAGATGTAAGCCGGTTGATTAGAAAAAATATGTCTTCTCAAATAAAGAGAGATCAAATGTAATAATCTTCACCAAACTTCTCGAGAGAGATGCCATTTGATGGAATTAGTCTTGTGTAACTCTCTGGGGAATATATTCCTGAGGAGTATTTCTTTGTTATAGCTGTAAAAGTATGAATCCTTGAAGTGCAGATTCTAAAATAAAGAGAAATATTTGTAAATTCCTTGATAAACTACTCTGACGGATTTCTGGAGAGATGCCATCTGGCGAGTTGATAATCTTGATAAACCCACTGGGGATGGGCAAACCGTCTGGAGATTGCCCCTTGTCATTTTGAATAAGATCTTGATCGAAACGAGTTGCTCAAATAAAGAGGTTGCTTGTAACCCGGATGTAAATTGTTGAGGCATTCTGATAATATTGTTGGAGAAATACCTATCTTCAATAATTATCTTTATAAAGACCCTTCTTGGAGAGCAATGTGCAAAATAAATGCACACTTAATCCATATTCAAGAGTTGGAGATGTCCACAATGTGATTGCCAAGGACCGAAGTTCACTTCGGGAAATAACCGAAGAGAAACTGTCAAGCAAGACCCAACCAATGAGGTATGAACTCAAATGGGAATGTACTAAAACAACCGTCTTCCACGAGGATCGAACTCTGTGGGGAAATAGAAGTATTGCGCTCTTTCTGCCTAGGGCTGACAATTCTACTTGAAGGGATAAGACAAACCCAACCACTCAGGGATAAACACAGCCAAAGTGACAGAACAAACAAACACAAAGAGATGCAGGATGCACATGGCATGCTATCTACTTATTTGCCATGCGTATGCTAACAAAACCAAACAGAGATGAAAAACATCCCAGGCGGAGGGCACTCAAACCAAATCTTCACAAATCAAACATTGCTTGGAGAATGTACACTTGCTTTAGTAGACCTTTGGGGAACAAATATCGGACCAACCTTCAAAGATAGAAGCATCAATGTGGATAGGTGGAGGACCATATATGGGATTACAGTCCTACTTTAAGGCTTTAAAACTTCTCAGGGGAATAGAAAATATTCTGCCCGGGGATATAACATCTGGATCTTACTGAAGAATTTGCCAAAATAATCTTGGTTATCATGTTAAAGATGAGAATAAAGATCTATTGGAAATCGATCCATCTCTTAATTGGAGAAACTTCGTGGATAAAATAAATATCCACTTTCCTGGAGAGATTCATGCTGGAGTTGTAGACGGATATACCCGAACCGAAGTTTCATAGGGGATAAAATAAATATCCACTTCAAAGGGGAAACCTGGGTTAATAAAGTTGTTGAATATGTTGGAGTCGAAACTTCAATGGGGATGAAATAAACATCTGCTTTGCTGGGGAAGATCAGCGTTGTAAAAAAAAGGCTACTGAGAAGTGAAATATCGTCCACTTCGTTGGAGAGGTGAAGCTAATCAGCTCACTGGGAATTCTTAGGTCACAAACTGGGGTTTTCTTGCGTTGAAAATATTCGTTACAGAATTATCACAACCCCTTTCGAATCTCAAATGCCCCAAGTCACACGGTTCATGAGAAAAGTTATCTCGAGAGGATTTTATAGAAAACATGGCGTCCAAATGCCCCACTGTTTTCAAACTCTTGGAGAGATTCACCGAAGCTCGGCGTAACTGCCCCTGATTGACGGTATTATGACCGAGCCTTCGAAAATAGCTCTTTAGGCGAAGTCAAATTTGCACAGAACAAACCACTTGGAAATAACTTGCCCCAGGTCAGCAGAGTCTTCAAATTTCAATAGACTGAACTCGTCACTGATTTTCACAAGTAAATTTTCTAAGATATCAAGCGAAGTTAGCATGTCAGAAATGTTAATTCTGAAACTGTTAATGCAGCACGCATGTTTGTCTTGAAGCTTTTTGAAAAAGATATCACAATAACTGGTGACCGAAATCACTAGTTAGGATATGAATTATATTTATTTATAAGGCCAATACTAAATTTGAGCATAGCTCATAGAAGTCAGGAAACGATATCTCATCGAGTATGCTTTCGAACTAAACCTTACCTTAATTAGGACTTTGAGGGTTGTATCTGGGCTTAGTTTATGATTTGTAAAATAAAGGATAAGGGTCAAAGTATATTTGTGCCCACCCAATTTTTTTGAAAGATGTTCATTCTTTTTTTTATACCTTGCCTCAGGTTAAAACGAGGTTTTGATTTGAAAAAAAAAATAGATCCTTCATCAAGGCTCAAAAGGTTAAATATTTCTGGTGTTTAGGAGGTTTGAAACAATGCCTTACATCATCTGTAGGGTTTTTATTCAAAAGCATACAACGAGAGATCCTGCGTTTTACTTCGTCATCCTCCTTCCAATTATTCACCAAAGTGAAAAGAAAATTGGATAAAGCTGGCATTATAAATTACGAAAAACATTTTACGAGTGAAAATGAATGGATTTCTTTAAGACAAAAATTTTATTGCATTAATTATTCAAAATAAGAAGTTCTACAAGCCAAACATGCTTTTATAAATCAAAGAAATGAAATACACATAAGCAAACAGAATGAAAAGCCAGACAAGACCTTTCTCTTAGATTTTATTAAGTCTTCGTATGGAATGGAGAGGCTTGCAGAATCGTCTGATATGTAACCTTCAGATTCATCTTTAGGCACTATATTGATATGAGCTTCCCAAATAACGTTGGATCATGTTCACGGAGGATGAACCATGCTGAGGTAAATGATTATCCTGCACGTTAGGATTGGAATCTCTGAAGGATAAGATTCTGCACTTAACCAACCTTTGAATGTTTGCTTTTAAACCGTAACAGTTCTCAATATCGTGGCCTGGAGCACCTTGATGATATGGGCAAAATTTGTCAGCTTTGTACCGGTACGAAAGTTTCTTGGGTACCTCAGGTGGAGCTCTTGTCTGGATGTGACCTTTGTGGATCAAAACTGGGAACAAATCAGTGTACGTCATAGGGATGGGATCAAAGTCTATTCTTCTGTGTACACGAACCTGATTGTTGAATGGCCAATTTTGTTGATTTTGTTGATGTTGTGGTTGATAAACTGGAGCGTTGAATACAGGTGATACCGCAACAACCTGATGTGACGGTGGATACCCTTTCTTGGATCTTCCTTGCTGCATAACACTTACATCATATTCTTTCTTCACAAAACCACTCCCATACTTTTTAACATTGTTAGGAGCACTTCCTTCCTTGACTAACCTTCCTTCACGAACCCCTTCCTCAAAACGCATACCCATGTTTACCATTTCGGTGAAGTCACTGGGCGCACTTGCTACCATTTTATCATAAAAGAATGGACCGAGAGTCTTCAGAAAAATCTTGGTCATTTCCTTTTCTTCTAATAGCGGTACGACTTGGGCGGCTAACTCGCGCCAATGCTGAGCATATTCCTTGAAATTCTCTTTGTCTTTCTGAGCCATAGCCCTCAATTAATCACGATCGGGAGCCATGTCCACGTTATATTTGTATGCTTAATGAAGGCTCCACCCAGATCATTGAAGGTTCGAATCTTCGCACTATCTAGCCCCATATACCACTTCAGTGCAGCACTGTTAGACTGTCTTGGAAATAATGAATGAGCAATTGATCATTGTCAGTTTGGGCAGAAATATTTCTAGCATACATGATAAGATGACTCTGAGGACAAGTGTTCCCCTTGTACTTATCGAAATTAGGGACCTTAAATTTCGGCAGAACCTTAACATTTGGGACTAAGCACAAGTCAAAGGCACTTTTGCCAAACAGTTCTTTCCCACGGAGAGCTTTCAATTCTTTCTAAATCTCAGAAAACTGGTCTTGAAATTCGTCCATTCTTTCCTCAAATTCCACAGTTTCGCTCGGTGATCCATGGAAAATTGGCTCGTCCAGAACATACAGAGTAGCATTCATATGCGAAGGTGCCGCAGTCATCAAAACAGTAGTTGTAGGAATGGCTTGAACAGTGGTCATGTCAGGGACCTCAGGAATAGGCGGGCGATAGCCAGCAGGAGTGAAATGAGGAGGCATCCCCCACGGGAAACCTGGCGGCATGCTGTAGGTCACTTCAGCAACAGTAGACACCACTGGGATCGATGCTGACACAACTTCGGAGATAACAGTCCTTTGAACATCCTGATTGTTGAGCGTAGATTGATTGGAAAGAGCTTAAACTAAACCATTTAGTCTCTCCAATCTTTCTTTCAGAATTGCAACTTCGTCACGGAGCACCTTGTTCTCTTGTTCAAGTTGATCCATCTTTTGACGTCGACTGGCTCGAGTGTTGTATTGGTGATTCAGCTTGTCTGTGAAGATAAAGCAAGAGAGAGACCCCCGGGAATGCAAAAGATGCTATGCTAATGCAAATGCCAATGCAGATGCAAGAATGAAAGGTTTCATGGAACTTAAGTATTTATAAACGTCAAAGAAATACCAGAGAAAAATCATTTATTTATTTATTTTTTTGATAAAGGATTACAAGTGAATATTCTTAAAAGAGTCTTGACATAATAGCTAAATAAAAGCTAATAAAATCTTAAGGAAGTATTGTATCATGCTTCTTGATCTTCTCTTCTAGCTAAACCTTCTTGAATATAAGCTTGTCCGCGATCAACGTCCAAGGAATAGTCTGATAGAGGAAAATAAATCCTCCATCCTTTCTTGTCGGAAAGTAAGGAAGGAATCCCTTGTTCACTTGGATCCTTGGTAATACCTTCTTTTTCTTTGATCTTCTTTTAATCTTTAATGTGATCTCCCAACTTCCTTAGGTCATCCAAGTTAGGACTCTTAAAAGAATATTTCAAAAAAAAAATTCCTTTGTAATCCATATTGGTTCTGTAATGTTTATAAATAACGTTCAATTCCATGAAACACCAATGCTTTATGGATGCAACAAACACAAGCAAGCATACAAAGACAAGGATAAACAAACAGGAATCATAGGTTTGCAATGAGCATGGAGCTAAAGGGTATACCCATTCCCAAAGGACGTGGACTAAAGGTTGATTGTACCTGCAGAACAAGGTTCTAAGAAGGTTCCCAAAGTCATTAGTCCATCTTTCGGATATTATCAATTTCCCGACTGACTCGGTCGTTAATAATATTCTCAAGATAACCTCTTTTGAGTGTAGTATCGCGTAGCAACTATTTTGGGACTACTCCCTCATAGTCCTTGCACTACGTCCTAATAAAGGCCAAAGTGGGGTTAAAGGTAACTACGGTTCCCAGTATCACAAGCTCCAAGATCGAAAATAGTGAGTGTTTTCACGACTGACTCGTTCAACAGTACCATTTCGAGAGGACCTCAACTGAGCGGTGATTCTCGAGTCAACTTGGTCAGGACTCACTCCCTATAAGCCTCATCGAATATCTCACCATCTTATCATAATTTCACTCGAGTCCGGGTGTAGGAATTTGTCTCACCACTCAAGGATATCAACCCAAAAAAGCAATAGATAAATAATTATACAATTAAACAGATAATCAAACATACAAGCAAAATAAAACAAGTTAGGGAAACCCACTAGGTATCCCTAGTGAAGTCGCCATTTCTGTCGCGGTGAAATTTGGATACCAAGCTATTGATGAGCTTGAATCTTAATTCATTACAACTGGTCTTTTATTTGTCCAAAGGAAGGGAAAAAGATCGAATTACCCATAATGCAATGCAAATGTAAAAGCTAGAGAGTTATAGGTTCGAGGGTTGGTTAAACTTAGGGAAGGTGCTAGCATCCTAAGTTTCTGTAGTACTCTACAGGAACCTCTTGTTTTATGTTGTTTATTGCTAAGGGTTATCTGCTTAAGGATAAGAGACCTAAGGGTTTAATTCTAAGTATACTCGCCAAGACGTCGCATCTTGTGCCTACATATCCTGACGGGAATGGAATCAGAGTATTTGTAGTTCCCCTAAAGGGTTTGAGGAGTTCTTTAACTGTGGTCAAAGTTCCTAAGGGATAAGGGTAGTTGATTGATTAGGTCTAGGAGAAAATACGAGTTGTCATTTTAAGGGAGATTACTTAATTTAACCGCCACACTTTCGTAGGAAAATAGTCTTTGCATCGTCTTAAGAGAAGGGCTCAAGTACTCGGATTGTTAACAAGTACGCCTCTATCTCTCTTAAGCAAAAAAGTCCCTACATATTGATTGAATTGTTATGGGGTAGAAGTTTTATCTCGCTTAAGATGATTAACATCTTATTCTCTAATATGTTTGAATAATGTTTGATTAAGTTGATTTGTTTTTGTTTCTATGTTGTAAAGATAAAAGGTCCTCCTTATGGGGTAGGATCTAACTTAAGAGATCGACTTGAATGGGATCAAGGATCAAAGGGGATTATTATGCAAATGATATGTATACGCGCAAGTTTTACGTTACGCGCAAATTCCTCCTTTGGACGTTATGCAATATGATAAGATAAATTGCGGGAAGGTAAAAGACGATAAATATAAACGGAGGATAAAGTAAAGGCATAAACAAACGCATGAAAGCACTAAGACATACAAGTGTGTGTAGGTGAATATGTGAAGCGTAAATTAGTGCGAGGGATGGAAGCGTGCACGATTGATTTAATGGGATATTGTTTTATAGGTGAATGTTAGATTAGAGGGTGGATTGGATTCATTAGTTTTAATAAAATTTGTAGATGATAAATTAATTTGAGAAAAGTTATTTGGTTTATTATTTTAGTGATATTAGCTTAGATTAGAAGTGGTTTAAATTTAGATAGAAATAAAGTTAGATAAATAAATAAAATTGGTTTTATAAAATAAAAGTTTTTTAGTTAAAATAAAATTGAGTTAAAAAAGATTAAGTTTCTAGATTTTAAATAAATAATGATTATTATTATTATTAATAGACCTCTTTAATAAACAAATACATAGTTTTAAATTATTATTATTTAAATATACAAATAGATTAGTAATTAATAAATGGCAAGTTATTTAGAAAAATAGATTTTTTTAACGGTGAATAATATTATTTAATAAAAAGTTATTAAGTTGATTAGTTAATGAAATGAATAGAATAAATTGGATTATTAATTAAATTGATTAAATAAAAGGAAGTTAATTGATTAAATAGCTAAGTTAATTAGTTAGAAAAAGTTGATTAAATAAAATAGGTTTTAATTATTTTAAAAAAATTGATTAAGAAGATGATTAATTAAAGGTTAATTAATTAATTTAAGTAAATGATTGGTTAAATAGCGGTTGATTAAATGGGGTTAATGGGGCGCCTGATTCGGTGTATGTAGGCCATTAGGTTGCGTGGTATGAAGTAGGATATGGATCGTGTGATGGGATCCGTTGGAGATCCGAGGGTTATGTGCGTGAGGGTGCACCGTGTGTGTGTATGCACATACATGTGATTATATTACAAATAAAAACAAAATTAAAGCAAGGAAACCCTAATCCCAATTCATCCCCCCCCCCTCTTCCGCCGTCTCTCTCGATCGATCATCTCCCTGCTCTTCCTTTCTTTCCTTCTCGCCGGCTTTCGAACCTTCTTCTCCGATTTTGATTCTTCCATTCCGCATCCTTCTAGTTTCCTGCATAGATCAAATAAAAGCAAAGTTAAGAGGTTAGAAAAAAAATACTCACGGTTTGAAATGGCTCTTTTCGCAGGTTTTTGATGGCGGCGACGAATGGGCTTAAGGGTTTGAGCACATCGACGACGCGGTTGATGTTATGAGGATTCCGGCGGTAGCTTCGTGATTCCCGGCGGTGGCGATTTCAAGACGATTTCTCGGCGAGCTTCCTGTGTTGTGTGCGGAGGAGTTTAAAACATAAGTTTTCTTATCTTAGGTTTTTTTCTTTGAAGGGATTTCTGGCAGAGTTCGATTGCAAACTCTAGGTTTGATTTGGGGATTTTTGTGAGTGTTGTTCTCGTTGGTTTTGCGAATCTCTCTCTTTATATAGTCTTATTAAGTCAAGACATTGATTTCAGATTAATCATCAGGATTTCTTGTTTTGGCAATAACATAACAACATTGATTTCTCGTACAATTCTCTGCTGGAATGGTTTTGGAAGTGTGATAAAGTTATTTCCCTTTTTATTCAAACATGTCCAGATTTCCTTCTTGATTCAATTAAATTTCTCATTGAATGTTGGATTTGACTACGCGTGGTGTGTGATATTTGCTCTTGATTATCGATGATGGCTCTTGAAGGAATTTAATATTCTGTTTGATTTTGTTTAATGCAGATCGATTAGGCTTCTATTGCCGCAGTTCCTTCATGATTCCAAAATCATAAAATAGTTTCCATGAATGTATTTCCAAACTTGTTGTTATTATGATGTTCACATTTATAGCTATTAATTTGTCTGATATCTGCAAAGGCTGAAATAACTGAATTGCAAATTTGCAGGAATTTTCTTCGATAACAGCGGGTGAACGTGAAACTAAAACAAACCTCGAGTTGGTTGGAAACCTGAATAGGATCTGCTGCCAATGGGATGTTTCCGGATTCTTAGTGGTGGTTGCAGCTGGCTCTTGATGTGCGCAGATTTTTCGACAAACCCGACATGCTTGCCGATGGTTTCAAGATATTGCGAGGGCAGCACCTCTAAAATTATTCTCCAATTTTCTCCTTCATCAGGACCAACCATGGATAGTGAAGTGCGGTCATACTGATAAATGTTGTCGTGCCGGTAAGTCTTTAAAAGAGTGTCTTTTTGCTCAAACTTGTCCGAACATAACTTATTCTGGTTAATTCCCTCTAAATCACTCCCTTAAAATGCTGCTTCAGTGGCTTTGGTGCAGAATCGCTACCGCTTAATAAAGACAGGCCTCAATAAGAGCAGAAGTGGCGCACACCCTATGTTGGATTCTGTTCTAATCTTCTTTAGAGGAGTTTAGATAAAATGGCAGCATCTGATGGTGCCGACAGCTTCGGCAAGAAACCCCACGCCCGAGTTGTCATGAATAGCTCACTTTCACCGGCAAAGTTAATGAAGGTTGAAGTTTGCTGATGGAGTGCGAGATACTGTGGTCAAACATGTGATCACCAAGATTGTCAAGGCATCAAGGTTATTTTTGTGTAGGTTGCGGAGGCGTCAGCGGGTTCTTAATGGCACACCATGTTTCTCAATAAAACGCTCCTTCCAATCACGATTCCTTTTGTAATTACACAGTGAAGTTCAGATTTGCCCATACTTCAGAGTCTAATGGAAAGCTGTAGAAATAATTCAAAATCAAAACAAAAACGGGCATGAAAAACGTTGCCTTTCCTTAGATTTCAACGACATGAGCTTTAGGAAACAACAATTTGTAACAATGTTTCCATTGCAAATTGGAATCTTCTATTATACTTAGACTTGTCTCGCAACTTTGAATGGGTTTAGTGTTCCTGTACTCCTCTTGCACTCTAAATGAACTTTCCTGAATCCATATAATTATAATGATTAATTATTTGAATGATTTGAATAATAAATCTCAAGATGGCTGAAGATGATATATGCCCTTCTACTTTTGCAATTTAAACTCTAATTGGTTTTCATGTGTTTGAAATGATCTCGGGAGCATATGAACTATGCGGAAGCAAACTGATATCTTTTCCTTGAAAACTTTAGATAGTGTACTCCAATTAACTTGGATTCCAAATGATAAACTTGAATAGTCTTGAAATCATCACTTAACTTGTATTCTGGATGATCCGTAAGCATAACTTTACCATTTGGGTTTATTTTGCCTTGGTTACTCAAAGTGAACTCGTAGTTCGAACTTCTTAAATTCTGTAGCGAGAATGGTATGATCTTATGAAATACCCTGAGTTTTGAATATGAAGAGATCCCTCATTCTTTGTGCTTAGGTTTGTAATTGAATGGTAAGGCGCCTTGAACTTCATAATCACAGAACTATTAACTTCTAGGGAATAATGTGCTTAAAAGGTCACAACCCTCCCTTTTCATCATGACCCGTGCCTTGTACCAAATCAGTCATCTTGACAAATCCTCTTTCAATCAATGACCTTGATAGCATATGCGTTGCAAAACCGATCTTAATTCGTGAGATATAGCCAGGGAGCCCGTCCAAGATATTTCTTAAAAGTGTTAATCCAAGGGTGGTGCAAGGAGAAAAAAAAACTCGGTAAGGATTAATGTCGTCTAGGCTTGAGATCAATGCACCTGCATACAGTCATTAGTCGCACATAAAAATAAAGAGATAAAATGTAAGAAAACCAAAAGGAGGTAGAATCTTAGGGTCAAAAATTAGGGTGTGACAGTTGCTTTCAGAATAAACCTCGCCTCAATTAGATCTTTCGAGGGTTGTAATGTGGTCTGGTTCACAATTTATGAAACAAAGGATATTAGGCTCAAAGTTTGATTTGTACCCATCCCATCTTCACGATGTGCTTCAATTCTACATTCAGTTAATTCTGCACATGTTTATCTTGACGGTGTAAACTTGACGATTCAAGGTTTGCTCGAAAATGGAAGTCACCTTATTTTGCTTTTGGAGGAATGTCAGTGACCCATTTGTTTTGATTTGATGGCCCCTGAATTTTTTTTTAGTGAGGATTTAAGGGCCCCTTTTGTTTTGATCCCTAACTTTTGCATGGACTGATTTTGCTTGTCAGATCCATCGGGATTTCCTTGATTTTTCCTAAGTCTTCCTTTTGAGATGTTTGACTTAGCAGGCTATTGATTATTTTGTTGGAGGGTTGTGAATTCCAAATCATGGGTCATTGAAGAACCGTCACGTCTTTTGGATTTTTGCTTTTTGTGATTCGAGTGCGAAATTGGATTAACTAAACACTATCCTGCCCCAAATTGAGTGTAAAGGTTTGAATATCCGAAGGAAACAACTACTTCTTGGCTCGAAGCGGTTTACTAGGAATTAACTCCTTGTATCTCTAGTGTTTGGGGAATTGAAACAATGTCTGTACATCATTGATGAGATTCTGCCCGAAAGCATACAGTTTGCAATTATGGGTATTTCTTTTTCATCATCCTCCCTTAAATCATGCTAAACAACAGTTGATAAAGAGTGAAGTGGATAAAATATGTGTTTGTGATTTGTGATAAAAATGAGTGAATACGACATAACTAATCCAAAACATGCATAAACAATACATTAATGAAAAACCAAATATGAATGACAATGTTCAAAGCATACAATACTTAAATAAACAAATACAAGAATGCAAATAATGAAATGGCAACATGACTGCCTTCTTCAAGAAGTTGAACTTGACTTGATTTGACTTGACTTGACTAATGTTGGCACTAGCTTGATGGCGGCATTAGATTGTTAATGACATTTAGAGTTTTCCTATTGAAGTTGATAGCATTCTGTCAATCATGTCTTGAACCTTGTGCTTGAAAGCCCTGCAGTTCTCGATTGTATGGCCTAGAGTGCCCTTATGAAACTCACAATGAGCATTTACATCATAGTCAGCAGGAATGACAGTTGGGGGAGCTAAATCTCTTGGAACGATGGCCTTTTTCTCCAGCAACTGAGCAATGATATTAGCATATGGCATTGGCAGACGATCAAAGACTCTATCTGGTTTCCACGCCCTCTGCTGATTAGGTTGACGCTGTTGTCGAGTACCTTCCTGTTATTGAGCGGCTTGTAGTTGTTGATGTTAAGGAGGGTATTGGTACCTTTTCTGATTGTAGGACTGTTGCTGAGGCATTTAAGCTTAAACGAATTGAACAGCCGGTGAATAAGGCATTGAAGTGTATTGCGCAACTACAACATACAAATATTGGAAGTAAGGGATTTGATAAGGCATGGGAGCAGGAGCTTGCTGAAGAGCTTGCCCTTTTTGCATAGAGACGGAATTTGTTTCACCCTCCTTCTTCTTGTATATGTTGAAAGGCTTCTTGGCACCATCCTGGCTGCTAGAACCTCCTTGAATCTTTCTGCTCTTCAACCCTTCTTAAATTTTCTCACCGATAATCACCAAGTCAGAGAATCCAGCAGAAACACTATCGATCATCTTTTCATAGTATTGGCCTTGCAAGGTACCCATGAAGATGTCAATCAGTTCACGGTCGACCAAAGGTGGATGCACCCTTGCAGCTAGCTCTCTCCATCGTTGCGCGTAATCCTTGAAGGATTCACTATCCTTCTGAGCCATACTCTGATGTTGAGTACTGTCGCACCCTAATTTTTAACCTTATGACTCCACCTCTTTGTGCACTCCCTATTCTTATTTCTTTCATTTTTTACTTTCATATGTATATTCGTTATAGCTAACCAACTTGCGCAGAAACAATGATTCCAAGGGGACCAACATTCTTCCTCAAAGTTTAAAATTCAAGATTCACGTCTAGATGATTCGTTTCAAGCCTTTAAAAGGGAAAATACAAGTTTTGAGATGCCAAGGGAACACTTATTTGAATTAACCTTGAAGCCCCGATCTATGGTACCTCTAAGAAGTGGGTATTCGTTTCTAAAGGAGAAAAAGCTCACATTTGATCTCAAAAACCCATAATTCAAGTTGTGTTTGCGAATTCAAGTCAAAACTAAGTTCAGAAAATAAGGGAGTTATGGTACAAGCAAGTTGAAGTCATTCCATATTTGATCTATTTGACATCAAGATTTGTTTTAAAGAAGAATGTATCTGGAGCCATGGCATTATGTTTGAAGATTGTCATTTATTTCCGAAGTCGGTTTCCAACAGAGGAAGGTTGCGAGTTAGTTCATATATTTTTACAAGAGGACTTATGCTAAGAGTCATTATAAGATTCAAATGATCAATTCCCAAATACCATCTCATACAACTTAACACAGCACATTCAATTACATAGGAAATTCAAAATGAATAGAAACTGCTATGTGGAAGCATCGTGTTACACCTACTGCATATCACATGCTCTATTACAAGCTCAAAAATTTTTACAGATGTTGCACATCACACCGTATTACATCTCAATTGGTTTTATGCTAAGAACTCATAACAGCCTAACAGCAACTAGCAGGTTTCCCGCTTCTGGTGTAGCAGCAACTCACAAGTACGGCGCCGGCAACGGGACTTGTGATTCAAGCCTCCCTCGTAGGTTCCCCATTGGTTTGACTCAAGAGTCCGTCGGTCACCCCAACCGAACAGGCAACTTTCACTGCAATTCAATCGCCAACCATCGCAAGCATCAGAGAATGGATGAGAGGTAAACAAGTTAAGTATCGCAAGAACTTAAGTCGTTACCACCTTAAGAGCTGGAGGCATCCAACTACTGCAAGAAGACCCTCGCATCTAGGCATAATCAACCTGTCAAGAATGCAGCAGAAGGTTAGAACAGTCGACAAATTTCGAAAGAGCCATAAATCATTTACATAGAAGAAGGCCCCTTCATACCCCTGTCAACTTCGTCTGTTTCACCGTAGAAGGAGTGTTGTAATCTCCAGTTCAAATGTCTGCAGACCCGTGGAGCAGTCGTGAGGTATTTCGCAGCCCCTGCCAGTTCAATTCACCGGTTCCCTGCACCATGATGATGGATCCTAAACACCAACTGCCATCACCTGCAATAAACAACATGAACATCAGCAGGCCATTGGGAATAGAATCTCTGCTGTCACGAATTAAGTCCAATTCAAAAACCAGGAGTATAGCAGTAAATGACAGATTACAAGAATATTGATAGCATTATTCACTAAACAACAACCTGCGGAATTGAATAGCAAAACATCTTCAGGAGATTTCTTCCTTCATGATTCCAAACCTCTTTTGAATAACATCGAGCATGCCTTGACAATTCCTGCAAGAAAGATGATACAACATCAGTTGTGACCGTGTTAGCGCTCGTTATAATGGATATTTCTCAGAGTAGGAGAACAGAACCAATGAAGGAAATTCTTACGAGAAACAGATAGGCCCATTCTCAAACCTTTCTCAAAGTTCCTAGCAGCCGGTATCAGGGTGTCTTCATCTCACATGGCTGCTGCAAACAAGAGTGAAACTTCAGCAAATTCAGTGCCACTCCTAACTCAAGACCAAGAGATAGAATTACCTCCGGACATAACAGCCAACCCATGCCAAAACAGGGTTTATTGTAAGGGACTCAAATTCACCATAGTAGCCCAGGAACCTTTGTTAACAGCCATGCCGCGAGAATATTGGAAAATTGTTGGCAGAAACTTGTCCCTCAGCCATGCCACGAGAATATTGGAAGAACATACTCAACAAATTAGTCCAAAATAGAAACCACGGGGGCATTGTCAAACCTATCCAATTTCCCCCACCCTGTCGCTACTCGAAAAATGCATCGCGCAACGAGGGGGAGGCGAAAAAGATAGGACAGAAGAGTCGCCACCGAACTTTATTTATCCCATGAGGGGAAAGGAAAATATCGAGAAAACCTTAAGAAATAAATGGATAAGATGGTCTCGCGACCAAGAACGGGTTCGGAAGCCGGTTATGCGAGGGGAAGGTATTAGCACCCCTCGCATCCATCGTACTTGATGGGAACCTTTTGTTTGTCGATGTGTGATTATATCTGCTTAAATATTATGCTATAAAAGTGTTCCACGGGGTAAAGAAAGACGGTTGAAAACAGGAAAGAGAGATAACAGGGGGAAGAAGAGAAAGAACAGACTCGGTAGGACTTCGCGGTCCTATGCCTACGTATTCTCAATAGATGTGAGAAAATTAGAGTCGACGTAGTTCGGGGAACTACAGATATGGGGGGATGTGCTCGGCAAGGATTGTGGCCCTTGTGCCTACGTATCTTTACTTGAAAAAGTAAAGAATCAGAGCAGCCGTAGTTCGGCCAACTACGGGTGAAAGGTGAAAAAGGGAGCTCGCCAAGACATCGTCGTCTTGTGCCTACGTACTCTCATCTGACATGAGAAATCAGAGCAAACGTAGTTCGTGCTAACGGTGTGTTGATGTTTTTTATGGATGATGCTATCGTGCGCATTCTAGCAGTTAGGTGCATTGCTGCTCGCTCGTTGGAGACTTAGGCGTTACCTATTTGCGGTAGAACGGACGTAACATATCCTTTTTGAAATATTAGGTTTTCGCCACGCGAGGCAAGAAGTCACATTTGATTGATTTGATTGTTTTTTAGGGGGAGAGACATGTCCTCAGATAGTAACCCCTACGGGTAGTACCCAATTCGTTATCTCAAAGTTTTTGTTGTAAAAATGTGTGGCGAACGTAGCATCTTCGTATTGAAAGACGAGTATCAAGACCACACACACTACAGTGAGTATCCTGACACTCGGAGAGGAAGAAGACTACACTCAATCCTCTCTCTTTAGTTCAACACAAAGAGAACTTCATTCTCTTATTAAAGTGTTTTTGGTTTTGAATGGTAAGTGCTTTGCGACAGAGAACCCTATGGTAAACGTCAGCACTCGGGATAGGAGAAGGCCTACGCCTAACCGCTCCACGACCATTCAAGTTTTTGTTGTGAAAATAATTTGAAAAGCACTCGGTGCGGGACCGAGGTTTTTAGGTGACAAGGGTTGCGGGATGAAGTTGTGAAAGTGAGAGGTGGTGGACAAAGTCGCATCTTCGTATTGAAAGACGAGTATCGAGACCACCCTCACTACAGTGGGCATCCCAACACTCGAAGAAGAAGAGGTCTACACCCAATCCTCTCTTTTTAGTTCAATACAAAGAGAAATTTATTTTAAAGATGGTTTGAAAATAGACTCGGTACGAGACCGAGGTTTTAAGAGCAACAGGGGTGGAATCGTCTTTGTATTGACAGACGAGCATCGAGACCACCCTCACTACAGTGGGCATCCCTACGCTCGAAGAAGAAGAGGTCTACACCCAATCCTCTCTCTTTAATTCGATACAAAGCAAAGATTTTAAGGAGATGAGATTTGAAAATGGCTGGGAAGCGTGTATACTAGCAAAGTGGACTAGTCTCCTAAGTGACCAACTAGAAATAATTGATCAAATAGGTGTCACTGTAAGGAAGCCCAGTATTAAACTTTAAAATGTTGTGTCTGTGACCAAAAGATCGATGGCGATACTTTAAAAGCACTCGACTTACGAAGGTAGAAATAGCTCGACATTGAATCGAGAATTTATTTCGAAATGGTTTGAATATACGAGTGAAAAAAAAAATTCAAAATGGAATTACCTCAAAACATAGAATCAATCAAATAAATTCAAGTCATAAATCCACAAAGTTTGAAATCAAATTGACAAAGAAATTAATTAACATCTAAGTGATTAACAATAACAAAAATCTAAATGACCCAAAAAGATCAAAAGTTAGTAAGGTTTGGCTCACAAACTAAAAATATTTTTTTTAGATTTTTTTTACTTGAAAACACTTAAACTAAATAATATGAATAATAATTAATAATCCTAACAACTTAAAACTTAAATAAAGAGAAGTTTCGAACATTTTCTTTTCTGTTTTATTTTAAAAAAAAGTATATTAATATAACCAATATAAGTCACTTCTTAAAATTTCTATATAAATAAAATGAAGGATTGTGAAAATAAGGAAAGAAAAAAGAAAGATGGGCTTCAAAGCCCATTTGACCACAAAACGAGTGAGGCTCGGAGCTGCTATCTGAAAACAAACACAGAAACAACAAAGAAAATGAAAAAATGCGATACATCTAACCTTCCCCAATCGGCGTCGCTCTCTCCGCTCTTTCAATCCTCGAAGAACAACGCATGCGGAGACTTCTTCTCCTGACCCTTATCTCGCGGTGGCTTCCTCTATTCTTCAAATTTTCTGGTGCGGTGTTTTCCCACTCTCACGATCTCTTCCGGTTGATGACATTTTGAAGAGATATTTGGTGGATGGTTTGAGTTGTTGTTTGTGAATCTGTGCACACCAACTGTTTGTGAAAAGGATTTGTAGGAGGTTGAGTTTGTTGTTTAGGGATTTTTCTGGGTTCAGTCTTGAGTTTGTTTGAGTTGCGAAATGAATGTTGTGAGTTCGTCCATGGCTTGTTACGGGTTGTTCTGTGGTTGAAAAACGAAGAAGAAGGTTATTCGATGGTTCTGAAGGTTTGAGATGGAACGAGTTGGAAGAAGAAAATATTGAAGGCGAAATGGATCGAGTATGAAGATTGTTTCCTGGTTTGGGAGGACTTGGTTTGAAGTTTGTTTATTGACGAATGGTTAACAGGTGCAGAACTTGCAGCAATTCCCGCTAATGGTGTTATTCAGGGTGATGTTACAGCTAGTTTGAGTTGTTATGATCACATATTTTTGAGGTGAGGAGGAAGGTTGAAGGAGGAGAATGGTGATATGTTAAAGAGATTGGAGTCTGTTATTGTGAGTAAGGAGTGAAGGTTTATATTCTTGAAGTGTAGTTTGTGTGAATGATTCAAGATGTGATGTGTATGTTTTTTGCAAGTGGTCGTTTTATTGTGTTTTGAGGGATGGTTTTTTACAGGCTGCTGTTGTTAGCAGAGTATGTTTGTGTAGCAGAGTGCAGCAGGCCGGTACAGCTGGTGCAGAGCTTGTCTGGCATGGCTGTTTGTCTGGAGTGGGCTTGGTGCAGGTACAACTGTTGTGTATTGTTTATGCAGGTGTGTGGGCTGGTGTGAGTTTGTAGCAGGGTAGTGGTCCTGCTGTGTTGCTTTCCAATAGCAGGTTTTAATGCAGGGAATTGCAAAATGTAAGGGTGGGATTTTGGCAATTATCGGAAGTGCAGGAATCTGGCAGCAGATGGGTTTTTAATACTTTGTACAGGATGTACACAGAAAGCAGGTTTTGTCTTGAGATGAATTTCAAATTGTTTTTTATCAATAATTGATACAAGGTCCATTGGAATCAAATCTTTTGGTAAACTTGAAACGTCTTCCACTTTCAAATTGTATGTTGAGCGAATTCTCTCGGCTTCACAGTCAGCTGCCTCAGCTTCAGCAATTTATCAAAGGTGCCTTTACTTCTGAATATTTCTCAGCAGTGCTTGGAGTATGGACCTGTGGCATCTGCCGATTTTCGGTATGAGTAACGTGTGCGGTTTTTCTATTGACTAATGGAGACTTGACTTCGTCTTCCGGCATCACGAGGCGATCCTTGAGCGGTGTTAGTCCTCTGTTCACGCTGTTAGATTTGAAATGTGATGGTATGAATTGAGTGAATGTGCTAGCCAATGCTTCAAAGGATAGCTTAGAAAGATCGGCAATAAGTTGTCCAAAAGATGGCCATCCGGGATCTTCTTTACTGCTGTCTTTGTAACCATAGCGAGCAACGCAGCGGAACATATGGTAGTCTTTTGGACAGACTCTTCGGAATAAAAATCTTTCTTCTTGAGGAACCACAGGAACCGGAACGTATTTAATGCAGACAAAAACTATGGTAGAGTGAAGAGCTGGAAGGCTTAGAAGGAACTGCAGAAAAATCGAGGGAATACCTTGGACAAGCTCGTTATATAGCAAACCTATTCCTGGAACTCTTACCGTTCCGAGATTGGAACTAAGATCGAGCATTAAGTCCATTGAAATTTTTTCTCTGACTTCCCTTCGGTACTTCAATACACTTCCGTAGTTCCACGTGTACATCACGGAGAGGAAAAAGGTAGCGAAGGCAAGTGGAAGCCAGCCGCCTTCGAAGATTTTCGATAGGACCGAAGACATGTAAATAAGCTCCACAGAACCGAACACAAGTAGGAAGCAAAATGCGAGAAACAAGTTTGTTTGCCAAATTAAAAGCATAACTAGTGTCACCAAAGTGGTGCTAACCATCATAACACCGACTTCAGCAATGCCATATGCATTTGCGATATCGGTAGTGCTTTTGAAAATGGAAACGACAACAATACACATGATCATCAGAAACCAATTAATGACGGGGATGTAAATTTGACCCATGAACTTTTTTGAGGTGTGAATTATCTTGAGCCTGGGGAAGCATCCCAAAGCCATTGATTGCTTAACGCACGAAAACGTAGCGGATATCATTGCTTGGCTTGCAATCATAGCACCAAGTGTCGCTATAACAAACACCGGCCAGAAGAGACTCTCTGGAACAGATTTGTAGAATACGCTTGAATAAGAAGCCGGGTTTTTCATCAGAAAAGCAGCTTGGCCCATATAGGCGAGAAGGAGACATGGAAATACCACGAAAGTGAAAGCGATCTGTATTGACGGTACGGTAAAATGTCCTAGATCTGCAAACATTGCTTCGGCGCCTGTAATGCAAAGAACACAACCACCAAGAGCAGACCACGCAGTTTTTCCGTTATTCTTGAAGAAATAATAGATATATGCCGGGTTGAGTGCTCTCACAACAGTAATATCATATCTAAGCATATTATATAGTCCAATAGAACCCAGAGAGAAGAACCATAAAGCAAGTACAGGGGCGAACATGAAACCCACTTTAGCGGTACCGAATCGTTGAATGCTGAACAAAGCCACCAGGACTAGAATCGATATACTAACCACTTCACTTGTACCAAATCCATTTATTTGACCCTGTAGACCGCTTATGGATGACATCACCGATATTGCAGGAGTTAGAATACCATCTCCGATAATCATGGAAGTTCCAATAAGAACCAACACTAACAATACGTTCTTCAAAATCGACGTCCTTTCCAAAGTCTCCTTTATTTTTAAAGCCCTTTTGAGTTCTGGAGTTGGAAGTTTGAGCTTAAAACTAGAGATTAATTCATCAGCTTGTTGGCGATTCGGAAGCAGATTTACATCCGCATACCTACAAATCAGCGAGTATAGTGCAAACGTTCCTCCTTCTCCATTATCATTAGCTTTGAGAACTATGAAAACATATTTTGCTAACGGAATAAGCGTTATCGTGTACATGACTAACGATAACGCCCCCAAAATATCATCGTCTGAGTTAATAGGAACCTTGCTGAAGCATGCATGTAGCATATCCAACCAAAACCGCACCAACGACGGCAAGGATATCTGTGCTGGAAATTGAACTAGATTGGTAATCACAGTCGTCCTGGTCAAGAATAATTTGTCGAAGAGCAGCATTCCCTCTATCAATGACCAGCAATGAACAGGTTGGATGAACATAAACCACGTCGAAATCATTTGAGAACTTAGCATCCTCACTAGGCCCATCCCTGTAGCCAGCAACATTTGACTTTCCTCCAGCGATGGTTGTGACGCCAGCATCTCCAATCTTTCTAATTGCAAGATTCTGAGTATCAGCAACATAAACATTCCCTTTATCATCCATAGTAATGCCTTTGGGATGATTAAACCGAGCACCACTAGGCTTTCCATCGACATGATCAGTGTAGCCCTGAAACGACCCAGCTACCAATCTTCCTCTACTATACTGAGATAATGGCGGGGTAATTCGAACAATGTTGCTATTAATTTCATCAACAGCAAAGAGTTCACCATCCTCTTCAGAGACGCGGATCCGATAAGGGATAACTCCAATCTCATTTCCTTCCACAACAGTCTCAACTACATAACCATTCTCAAATTGAAGAACATTCCCATCTGATTGTGGCATCTTGGTGGCAGACCTTGTCCATTTGATAAGTGAAGACAAATGCTTAATCAATGGACCTGCAGGAGCAGCGTGAGCTTGAAAATGGAGAGAGAAAGTGGAAGCAAGTAAAATGAGAGCATAGAAGAGTGGAGTGTGAGTTGCCATAGTTGGTTTGAGATGATGAAGAAACTACGTCAAGTGAATTCTTCTTCTTCTTCAATTGCCACAAACACAGCTGCAAAACAACCTTTGCGTCTCTCTCTCTCTCTCTCTCTCTCTCTAAAAAGTGCTTTTTGTGAGCAACTTTTTTAACTTGGTTTTAGTAGCATTTACGCGGAAAGTGAGTTTTTCGAGGAAGTGCTTTTACTCCTCTATGTGTTTTTTTTTATTTTGTAATACTTTTGTACATTTTGGTGAATTATGGTGGGCTTCAAGAATTTCAAAATGGGCTTGAACAAAAAGAAACACATGGGCTTTGATTTCTCTTTGGCAGCAAATCTTGAATCGGACTAAAATTGGCTTAATTTGAAAATGAATATTGAATAATAACGTGCTTGACTTGAACCAATAACAAACCCTTTATTGTTGGGACCTTGACTTTGCTCTCTAAGAAACGGATCCCAAAATATGAATAGATTTTACACATACAGCCATTTGGAGTAATGATAAACCAATCGCTCACTATGAAACAAATAAGCAGTAAATGGCCGCACTATAACTGCACCACAAAACCCTGATTGAAATTCCCAGATCTCACATGATTCTTCATCGTGAACTTAACACAACCTGATATATGGGTTCACATGTAGCTGTTTTGATTTGACACATAAACCATAACTGCAACCTCAAATAAGCACCTTTGAATTGATACACCTTGACTTGACAAACCACTAATGAACCTCCATCCAACTTAGCAGCAACATGATTTCGGTCAGCAAGGAGAAAAGAAAGAAACAACATATTTTTATTTTTCTGCCCCTGACAATCACATATGCTTATCTGTTTGTCTTTAAGGACCTTGACTTTGCTCTCTAAGAAAGGGTAACCACTTGGTGACTTGAATATAACCTCCTTGATCAGGTTAAAAACCATTGGTGATTTTGTTAGACACACATTTCTTGATCCCCTGCAAGATGCTATGCAATGCAACGCTTACGTATGTGCTGATGCAATGAAATAAAACATAAGCCAGAGAGGTCGGTCAAATTTTGGGGTACAACAGCTTCCCCTATTCAAGCGACTTAGACCTGAAGGGATGAAAGGTAAGCGACTTTCATACAATCAAGGTAAAAGACGGTTGAATACTCAAGGACCCGGAAATTTGACAACCGCGATACGATCTTCTGACATCGCCGCCAGGCACCCATATTAAGTAAAACGTCTGACCTCGCCGTCAGCTCCTTTAACAGCATCTAACCTTGCTGTCAGATCTCAGCGTCAAAATTATAAATCAACTGACTTTATCGTCCAATTTACAATATTTTCTGACTTCGCCGTCAAAATTTTTACAAAATTGTCTTCTGACTTCGCCGTCAATTCCCATATTAAGTGGAACATCTGACTTCACCGTCAGTCATAAATCAAGTAAACATCTGACCTCGCCGTCAATTCTCACATAACCTGACTTCGCCGTCATCTCTTAAAATAATCTTCTGACTTCGCCGTCATTTCCAACAGCTTTGACTTCGCCGTTAATTCTTAAAACAATCTCCCGACTTCGCCGTCATGACAAAATCCAACATCGCCGCCAGAAACAAACATCTAGCATCGCTGCTAAAGAATCAAACCACTCGACCTCGCCGCCGGAAACAAACATCCAACTTCGCCGTTTGAACAAACAAATCAATCTGACATCGCCGCCAGAAACAAACATCCAACCTCGTCGCTGAACAAACAAATCAATCTGACATCGCCGCCAGAAACAAACATCCAACCTCGCCGCTGAACAAACAAATCATTCTGACATCGCCGCCAGAAACAAACTTTCAACCTCGCCGCTGAACAAACAAATCAATCTGACATCGCCGCCAGAAACAAACATCCAACCTCGCCGCTGAACAAACAAATCACTCTGACATCGCCGCCAGAAACAAACATCTCAACATCGCCGTTGAAGAATCAAATCAGTTGACATCGCCGCCAAAACAAACTTCTCAACATCGCCGTTGAAGAATCAAATCAGTTGACATCGCCGTCAAAACAAACTTCTCAACATCACCGTTGAAGAATCAAATCACTTGACATCGCCGTCAAAACAAACTTCTCAACATCGCCGTTGAAGAAACAAATCACTCTGACATCGCCGCCAGACACAAACATCCAACTTCGCCGTTTGAACAAACAAATCAATCTGACATCGCCGCCAGAAACAAACATCTCAACATCGCCGTTGAAGAATCAAATCAGTTGACATCGCCGTCAAAACAAACTTCTCAACATCGCCGTTGAAGAATCAAATCAGTTGACATCGCCGTCAAAACAAACTTCTCAACATCGTCGTTGAAGAATCAAATCACTTGACATCGCCGTCAAAACAAACTTCTCAACATCGCCGTTGAAGAAACAAATCACTCTGACATCACCGCCAGAAACAAACTTTCAACCTCGCCGCTGAACAAACAAATCAATCTGACATCGCCGCCAGAAACAAACATCCAACCTCGCCGCTGAACAAACAAATCACTCTGACATCGCCGCCAGAAACAAACATCTCAACATCACCGTTGAAGAATCAAATCAGTTGACATCGCCGTCAAAACAAACTTCTCAACATCGTCGTTGAAGAATCAAATCACTTGACATCGCCGTCAAAACAAACTTCTCAACATCGCCGTTGAAGAAACAAATCACTCTGACATCGCCGCCAGAAACAAACTTCCAACCTCGCCGCTGAACAAACAAATCATTCTGACATCGCCGTCAGAAACACTCAACATCGCCGTTGAAGAATCAAATTACTTGACATCGCCGTCAAGACTTCGCTAAATATAAGCGAGCAACAAGATTCACGATATTAAGACCATTCATTGATGATAATCACAAAAGAACCCCGCTGGGGAAGAGAGGCTTAACCAAACAACTATGGCAGGGAGGAAACGAGAGAAACTCAACCAAGTAACTCTGTTGGGTAATACATAATAAGATGATGTTGCGCCATGGTCTAGATACCATTTTGGCTAAAGGTAACATTCACGTTGTCAGAGTCTGAATACTCGAGGGAAATTGGAGCCTGGATGCTCAAGGCAAATCTGAGCCTGGATGCTCTATGCAACAAACCTGAGTCTGGATACTCAATGGACAAAAGAGATCGGTAACTGCCATGGTCTGAATACCACACAGGCAAAGATGACATATCAATTTGCCATGGTCTGGATACCATATAGGGCTAGAAACAAAATCATCAACCGAAGTTCGACGACGCTGCTGGGGAGAAACGTAAGTCGGGGTCTAGATACCATGCGGGCTGACAAAAAGTATTATGGTCTGGATACCAATCTTCAACTTGCCATGGTCTGGATACCATATAGGCACAAATATCAACCAAAATTTGCTAGGTCCGAATATCACGCGGGCAACATAATTCAACCATCTGCTAAAAACACATATGAGAACAGAGCGGTAACCACCTGGCTTATGTTTCAAATGCATATGTTTGAGAATGGCGTAATGCTCCATGCGAGGTGGAAATGCTACGCGTTTAGGTAGATGCTATGCACGTATGTTGATGCAAATGAACCACTTTAGCAAAATAAATGCTAAAGAGAAAAGAGCCAACTTCGTTGGGTCAGAGCTAGGTACGCCTAGCGCAAACAAACTCATGCTGAGGAATACAAGCCCTGGATGGCCTCCGAGAAAAACTTCTGGGTAAAACTGCTCTGCTGAGAATAAATCCACTTCGCTGGGGATCCAAATCAAACTCTACTGCGGAAAACGTCCCAGATGGCCTATCAGCCTACAACTCTTCTGGGGATCAAGCAACTTGGCTGGAGGCAACAACTCCACTCTACCGGGGAAATCAGCTATGAATGATTAGCCAGAATAATTCTACTGGGGAAACACAGCAGATTGCTGAGGAATAGCTTCATTCTGTCGGAGATTGAATCCGCTATCTGCTAGGGATTTTGAATAAGACTTACTGGGAGCTTATCCCAAACTATCTCTGCTGGGGATGGAGATAAACAATTTTTTTTTTTGAGTCAGTTCCACTCTGTGGGGAAGGAAATTAACTCCGCTGACTTGGCTGGGGTTTAGATAAGGAGGGAATTAACATCAATCTCTGCTTGGGGAAAATGAGAAGTAAACTTCAACAATACTTCCGTTTTGAGGAATGAGTCAATGACCTAGACTCTGAGGGGAAAGAAGTCAATTGTTCAGACTCTGTGGGGATAACAGTACTGCACTCGCCTCACTGCTGGGGAAATAAACCCAAATCTGCTTCTATAACTCTGATAAGCTCTGAAGATATGGAGAGGAACACATCTCCTTTGTTTACGATTTTGCCCCAGCCTGTGGGACTTTTGTAAAAACCTTCCTCGAAAGGAGACCTGAAATTTCGGTACCCTGATGGTTAGATATGAACTGCCTCAACACTTCGAACCCCGAAGAATTGCTTCAAGTCAATTTCCTTTCTGGATAAGGATAGTTGTCGTGCTCCTGGGGTGGCCTGCCCCAGCTTTGAAGTGATTTTGCCCCTGATTGGCTGAATTGGAGAAGTGCCTTTGACTTCGAGAGATTTACCTAATCTCGACCTGATTGCCCCAGATTAACCGACCTTAGGGAATGGCGTCTTCGACTGGCCTTCGAGTGGTTTGATGAGTCTCGACCTGATTGCCCCAGATTAACTGCATCTAGGAATGACCGACTCTGTTTACGTTTACCTGACGTGACTTGCCCCTGCTCAAAGGAGTACTCGGGCGCTCTACATCTTATTTTTATCAAACTTCGCATTGTAGAAACGTTCCTGATGTCAAATGCTTTCTCGTGAGTTAAACAATTTGTTTTGCAAAAGATAATATTAATGCAATGCATATGACAGTTTTGAAATCCAAGCCTGTTCACTAGAAAAAATTGTAACATTTAGTGAATGCATCACTTATCAGAATGTCGATATCAATACCCATAGGGTAAGAAGAATCAGTTTCGACGCGATCTTTACCGAAGTATGCTCTCGAAACAAACCTGCTTCAATTAGGACTTTTGAAGGTTGTAACTTGGTTAGGTTCACGGTTTGAAAGAAAGGATATGAGGCTCAAAGTTCTGTTTAACCCACCCACTCTCCTTAATATTCTTCAATCCTATGTTCAGCTAATTCGACACAAGCGCTCACCTCTCAAAGGTTGAATGACTGGAGTGATGGTTCAGGAAACCACAAGTTTTTGGAGTGACAGTCACTCGCTTTTTGTCTTTGGTGCCTGGAGTCACACGACTTGTTTTTCATCATATTTTTACTCCCTATTTTGCATAGACTGACTCTTTCGAGTATATCTTCTGATTTTGAAGTCCAGCGGGACGCCCTGATTTTTGCCTAAGCCACTTGCTTTCAAGTTATTAACTTAGCGGGCTTTTTTCTTTTCTCTTTCTTTTGATTCTCTTTTGAACAAATCGTGTGACATCGGCTTGTCTGACTTGTTGAAAAGGGATTGTGACTGTCTCACTTCTTGGCTGGTGAAGGATAACCACAGTAGTTCTTTAGGTACGACCTATATAGGTGTGATTGATCCTCGAGTTGGCCGCACAGGTTACGCCACCATTGGAGGAAATGGAAATGACCAAGATTTTTCTAAAGACCCTTGGTCCTTTCTTTTACGATAAAATGGTCGCGAGTGCACCCAGTGACTTCACCGAGATGGTGAATATGGGAATGCGATTGGAAGAAGGAGTCCGAGAAGGACGATTGGTCAAAGAAGAGAATGCTCCTAGCAGTGCTAAGAAATATGGAAGTGGTTTTGTGAAGAAAAAGGAAAAAGAAGTGAACGATGTACAAGAAGGAAGGCTCAGAAGGAGGTATTCACCAGCATATCAGGTTGCAGCAGTATCGCCAGTTTTCAATGCTCCAACTTATAAACCTCAACCACAGCAAAGTCCACAATCTCCTCAACAGAATCGGCCATTCAACAATCAAGGTCGGATGTACAGAAAGATAAACTTTGATCCCATCCCTATGAAGTATGTTGACTTGTTTCCAGCCTTGATTCAGAAGGGTCACATCCAGACAAAAGCTCCACTCGAGGTTCCCAAGAATCCTCCTCCTTATTATAAAGCTAATAGATTTTGTCTATACCATCAGGGAACTCCAGGACATGATATTGAAAGTTGTTTTGGTATGAAAGCAGACGTCCAGAGGCTCATTAAGTGTGGAATCTTATCCTTTAAGGATTCCAATCCTAATGTGCAAAATAATCCATTGCCATCACATGGTTCACCCTCCGTAAACATGATTCAGAGTTACCTAGAAGGAGGTGATCAGGAAGTTTCATTTGAGAAGAGTGGAGAAGTATGTGTTATAGTGCCTCACTTCAAGGAATTGGAGCGTATTGAGTTCACATACGACAGTAGAAAGTCAGCCGTTACTCCCTTGGTAATCAATGTGCCAGGACCGGTCCCTTACACTTCTAGTAAGGCTATCCCGTATTGTTATAACGCTACAACGTTGGAAGATGGAAAGGAGGTATTGTTACCTACTTTGCCTTTGGTTATCAATATTGCAGATGTCAACAGAGTAACTAGAAGCGACCGAGTTTACCTTCCAGTGACTTCGAAAGACAAAGGGATTTCAGTAGAGCAACCAAAGGAGAAGGATCCTATTGTGGATCAATCTGGTGAATCCAATTTGTCCAAGGCGGACGAAATGCTGAAAGTAATCAAGAGAAGTGAATACCGAGTTGTAGATCAGCTTCTGCAAACCCCCTCTAAGATCTATGTTCTGCAGTTGCTAATGAGTTCTGAGGCACATTAAGAAGTGCTCCAAAAGATATTGGAGCAGGCATATGTAGAGCAGGATGTCACAATGGAGCAATTTGATAATATCATCGGTAATATTACTACATGCGACAATCTGGGTTTCAACAAGGAGGATCTCCCAGAGGAAGGGAGGAAGCATAATATGGCTTTGCATATTTTTGTGAATTGTGGGAATGATTCTCTGTCCAGTGTGTTGGTTGATACCGGGTCTTCTCTGAATGTGATGCCTAGAACCACTTTATCCAAGTTGTCTTATCAGGGACCGCCGATGAGACCCAGTCATGTCATAGTCAAAGCTTTTGATGGATCTAGAAAAGCGGTAATTGGTGAAGTAGAGTTGCCAATGACTATCAGTTTACAGACTTTCATGATCATGTTCCAAGTCATGGACATTCGTGCCGCCTACAGCTGTTTGCTAGGGAGGCCGTGGATACATGAAGCTGGGGCAGTTACCTCCACACTACACCAGAAATTGAAGTATGCGTTTGAGGGCAAAACAGTTACGGTTTGTGGGGAAAGAGCTTTGGTGGTGAGCCACTTGTCATCGTTTTCGTATGTTGAAGCTGAAGAAGAGGTTGGTATGCAGTTCCAAGCTTTGTCTATCGCAGGAGACAGTGTTCAAAAACCCAGAGTACCTATGTCATCATTCAAGGATGCGCAACAAGTTGTGAGCAGTGGTCCTCAGGCAGGTTGGGGCAAAATGTTGTTTTTGCCAGAGAATAAGAACAAGAAAGCTGTTGGTTTTTCTAGTGGGTCTGCTCAACAAGTCAGCAGAAATCAAGAGGTCCCGCCGATCAATGAGGTGTTCCGCAGTGGAGGGGTCATCCATCCTCCTCATATCAATGCAGTGTCAGAAGACGAATCTGAAGGTTACATATCAGATGGTTCAGCAAGTCTCTCCATTCCATATGAAGATTATGAGCCCTATATGGAAGATCCAGGTTATGTCTCAGATGATTTTGATTACAGTTTTGGGGTCTGTGTTGTTACTGAAGAGGAGTCTGACGAAGATGCACCAGAGTTCGTGACTCTAGGAGTTCTAGTCAAGAATTGGAGTGTGGTTGAAGCCCCTGTTGTGATTCATATATCAAAGTAAACATTTGTTTTAAGGTTTTCGCTCTGCCCAAGGCGAAAATATTGTTGTGTGGGCTTGCTTTTAATAATCCCTTTTGCTCTGCCCAAGGCAAAGGTGACCCTGTGGGGCATTTCTTTGTTTGGATTTTTGCTATCATCAATAAATATTTATCTTTTTGTGTGCTTTTCTTTTGTTTCTTTTTTATTATTGCAATGTTGGAAAATGATAATGAGTAGCATCTCGCATACACACACTTTCCACTTTATAAAACTGAATAAATAATATCACATACGCAAATTGCTACACCCACTACATCGCGGGAATAATGACCCTCTTCCTTCACCGAACTTTGAATTCCTTGTGTTTGAGGCTGAAGACGAAGAAGATGATATCCCAGAAGAGATCTCCAGGCTGCTCGAGAAAGAAGAGAAGGCTATCCAACCTCATCAAGAGCTCGTGGAAGTGATCAATTTGGGAACAAAAGAAATCCGTAGGGAAGTGAAAATAAGAGCTCTGCTCAGGCCCGATGTGAAGGAACATTTGATTGAGTTGCTTAGAGAATTTGTTGATGTGTTCGCTTGGTCCTATCAAGACATGCCAGGATTGGACACTGCCATAGTTGAACATCGCCTGCCGCTGAAACCAGAATGCCCACCGGTTAAACAAAAACTCAGAAGAACCCGACCCGATATGGCTTTGAAGATCAAGGAAGAAGTACAAAAACAGATTGATGCAGGTTTCCTTGTCACTTCCGAGTATCCACTTTGGTTAGCTAACATTGTGTCTATTCCAAAGAAAGATGGGAAGGTCCGTATGTGTGTGGATTACAGGGATATGAATAAAGCTAGTCCGAAAGATGATTTCACATTACCTCACATCGACATTTTGGTTGACAGCACTGTAAGATATGAAATCTTCTCTTTTATGGATGGATTTTCAGGATACAATCAGATCAGAATGGCTCTCGAGGACAGAGAGAAGATATCATTCATTACTCCCTGGGGCACCTTTTGCTATAGAGTTATGTCGTTTGGATTAAAGAATGCCGGGGCAACATACCAAAGGGCTGTGACTACTTTGTTCCATGATATGATGCACAAAGAAATTGAAGTTTATGTGGACGATATGATAGCTAAGTCGAAGACTGAAGATGATCATGTCAAGCATTTGTTAAAGCTATTCGGTCGATTGAGAGAATACAAGCTCCGTTTGAATCCTAACAAGTGCACGTTTGGGGTACGATCGGGAAAATTATTGGGTTTCATTGTCAGCCAGAGAGGTATTGAAGTAGATCCTGATAAAGTGAAGGCTATTCAGGAAATGCCAGCTCCATCTACAGAGAAAAAAGTCGGAGGATTTTTGGGACGTTTGAACTACAGTTCCCGATTTATATCTAATATGACTGCTAAGTGTAAACCTATTTTCAAGCTGTTGAGGAAAGAGTAAGGGTATGTTTGGACCGAAGATTATCAAAAGGCTTTCGATAGTATCAAAGAGTATTTGCTTAAACCGCCTATTCTGATACCCCCGGTAGAGGGGAGACCTTTGATCATGTATTTGAATATGTTGGAAGATTCGATGGGTTGTGTGCTCGGTCAGCGAGATGAGACCGGAAAACAGGATCACGTCACTTATTATTTGAGTAAGAAGTTTACCGACTGCGAGTCTAGATACACTATGCTTGAGAAAACATGTTGTGCTTTGGCGTGGGCCGCCAGGCGTCTACGAAAGTACATGTTGAGTCACACTACTTGGTTAGTTTCGAAAATGGATCCTATTAAGTATATCTTTGAGAAACCCGCATTGACTGGGAGGAGTGCTAGATGGCAGATGCTGTTATCAGAATACAACATTGAATGTCGTACTCAGAAGGCTATTAGAGGAATTATTTTGGCTGACCATTTGGCACATCAACCTATTTTGGATCATCAACCTTTGAACGATGATTTTCCGGACGAAGAAGTTATGTATTTGAAAATGAAGGATTGCGAAGAACCTCTACCAAGTGAAGGACCTGAGCCCGGTTCTCAATGGAGTCTGATTTTTAATGGAGCCGTCAACGCTCATAGGAGAGGAATAGGCGCGATTATTGTGACTCCTCATGGGTCTCATATTTCGTTTACGTCCAGGATAGCATTCCAGTGTACCAATAATGAAGCCGAATATGAAGCATGTATTATGGGCCTCGAGGAGGCAGTGGACTTAAGGATTAAGAATTTGGATGTGTTCGGTGATTCTGCTGTAGTCATTTATCAAATCACAGGAGAGTGGGTAACTCGACAAGATAATTTGGTTCCGTATAGAGATTACGCAAGAAGACTGCTACCTTTCTTTGATAGGGTCAATTTTCATCATATCCCTCGTGATGAGAATAGGATGGCATATGCATTGGCAACTTTGGCCTCCATGATTGTGGTGAATTCTTGGAATGCATGCCCTCGAATTGAAGTAAGGTGCCTTGACAGACCCGTCGTCGTCTTTGCCATTGAAGATGTCGGAGATGACAAACCCAGGTATTATGATATTGAAATGTTTCTCAGAACGCAAGAGTATCCTTTGGGAGCTTCCAACAAGGATAAGAAGACACTGAGAAGGTTGGTCGGTAATTTTCTCCTGAGTAATAATGTGTTATACAAGCGGAACTTTGACATGGTCTTGCTAAGATGTGTCGACAAGAGGGAAGTAGACATGTTAATGACGGAAATTCATGAATGGTCCTTTGGTACTCATACAAATGGATATGCTATGTCTAAGAAACTCTTAAGAGATGGTTATTATTGGATTACGATGGAATCTAACTGCTATAAGTTTTCTAGGAAATGTCACAAGTGTCAGATCTACGCTGACAAGATTCATGTGCCTCCAACTTTGTTGAATGTCATCTCGTCTCCTTGGCCGTTCTCCATGTGGGGGATTGATGTGATTGGAATGATAGAACCGAAAGCATCTAATGGACACCGATTCATCTTGGTAGCCATTGACTATTTCACCAAGTGGGTTGAAGTTGCGTCTTATGCTAATGTAACTCGGCATGTGGTTGTCAAATTTATCAAGAATCAGCTTATCTGCAGATATGGGATGCCGGGCAAGATTATTACAGATAATGGGTCCAACTTGAACAATAGTATGATGAAAGAACTGTGGGAAGAATTCAAGATCGAGCACCATAATTCTTCTCCCTACAGGCCAAAAATGAATGGGGTCGTTGAAGCCGCCAACAAAAATATCAAGAAGATAATTCAGAAGATGGTAGTCACATACAAAGATTGGCATGAGATGCTCCCGTTTGCTCTACACGAATATCGTACTTCTGTACGTACATCGACTAGGGCAACTCCTTTTTCACTTGTCTACGGTATGGAAGTTGTACTCCCAATAGAAGTTGAGATTCTCTCCCTAAGGATATTGATGGAGACAAAGTTATCAGAAGCCGAATGGTGCCAAAGCAGATACGATCAGTTGAATCTAATTGAAGAAAGGAGGATGACGGCCTTGTGCCATGGGCAGTTGTACCAGCAGAGGATGAAGAAAGCGTTCGACAAGAAGGTTCGCCCCTGCAAATTCAAAGAAGGAGACCTTGTGCTCAAGAAGATCCAGTCGTTCCTCACTGACGCCAGAGGAAAATGGGCTCCAAACTATGATGGGCCGTATGTGGTAAAGAAGGTCTTCTCAGGAGGTGCCCTAATGTTAGCCACAATGGACGGAAAAGAAATCACCCGCCCCGTGAACGTAGATGCTGTCAAGAAGTACTTTGCTTAGAACTTGAGGAGTTCCGGTTGATTTAAGAGAAAAATCATTATCCCATCGATGTAATCACTATTTATTATTTTCCAACATTGTAATATTGGAGTCGCGTTGTTTTGCCGACCACCTTTTTAATAAACAAAGTTTTTCAATTATGGCACGTTAAATATTTTACTATGATGGCAAAATCTCGAATATCTTTTAAAAAGAATACTTTGTGTCTATTTGATATATGAGTGACAAGAGGATGCCCATGGATGTTTATTTCATTCGTGGAGACAGAGTTTTGTCGTACCCCGTACAGGACAAGTGAAGACTTCCCTCATGAAACGACCAGCTTGCGGAGATTTGGTTCGAGTGGAGACTTTGGTTCCCGGCTCGTTGGTTTTGTTTGCATACGCACAGCATATAGATAGGTAGCATAGCATTTGCATTTTTGCATCTTTTTTTTTGTTTGTTCTGTCGCTTCGGCCGCGTTTATCCCCAGGCGCTTGGGTGTGTCTTATCCTTCCAAGTAGAATTGTCAGCCCTAGGCAGAAAAAGCCCAACACTTTTATTTCCCCACAGAGTTTGACCCTCGTGGAAGACGGTTGCTTTAGTACAATCCCATTTGAGTTCATACCTCAATGGTCGAGTCTTGCTTGATAATTTCTCTTTGTCTATTTCCCGAATTGAACATCGGTCTCTGACAAACACATTCTGGATATCTCCGACTCTTTGAATCCGGACGAAGCGTGCATTTATTATGCACTCAGCTCCCCAGGAAGAGTTTCATGAAGATAATTATTGAAGATGGATCTTTCTCCAACAATATTATCAGGTTTCCTCGACAATTTGCATCCAGATTGTAAGCAACCTCTTTATTTGAGCAACTCGTTTTGATCAAGATCTCAAATGACAGTCTCCTCAAGGCAGTTTGTCCGTCCCCAGTGATTATCGATTTGGTAAATGGAAAACCTTACAGATATTTCTCTTTATTTGAGAATTTACACTATAAAGAATACATTATTTTACAGTTACAACAAGGGCACTCCTCAGGAATGTATTCCCCCAATGAGTTCATTACACAAGTTTATTTCCATCAAATGGCGTCTCTCCCGAGAAGTTTGGTGAAGTCTATTACATTTGATCCCTCTTTATTTGAGAAGACATACTTTGCAAATCAACCAGTTTACATCTCTTTTGAAGATCCCCGGTGAAGTTTCACAATCTTCAATACCTTATGGCTCACATCCCAGAATTTTACAATTTACAAAGTTCTACAATGATATTTGCAATCTACAAATTTTAAATCCCCTATGAAGATGCTCTCACGAATCTCCATCATTTTGGGTAAGAACTGATACCCGTTCATGGCAAACACACCATGAAGCGTGGGGAGGTTATTTCAAGAACTGAGACCCGTTCATGGCAAACACACCATGAAGCGTGGGGAGGTTATTTCAAGAACTGAGACTCGTTCATGGCAAACACACCATGAAGCGTGGGGAGGTTATTTCAAGAACTGAGACCCGTTCATGGCAAACACACCATGAAGCGTGGGGAGGTTATTTCAAGAACTGAGACCCATTCATGGCAAACACACCATGAAGCATGGGGAGGTTATTTCAAGAACTGAGACCCGTTCATGGCAAACACACCATGAAGCGTGGGGAAGTTATTTCAAGCCCGTTCATGGCAAACACACCATGAAGCGTGGGGAAGTTATTTTAAGAACTGAGACCTGTTCATGGAAAACACACCATGAAGCGTGGGGAAGTTATTTCAAGAACTGAGACCCGTTCATGGCAAACACACCATGAAGCGTGGGGAAGTTATTTTAAGAACTTAGACTCGTTCATGGCAAACACACCATGAAGCGTGGGGAAGTTATCTCAAGAGCTGGGACCCGTTCATGGAAAACACACCATGAAGCGCTATTATCAACACCACATTCAAATAAGAAACAGATTTCATTTTCAATCAAGAAGGTTCGTTTGGTTATTACCATTGTTTGGGCTACCACCCATTGGTAGCAGGCTATGTTTCAAATTCAAGTTTCTCGCTCGTTATCTATGTCACCATATCTCTTGGTGATATGTGTTATTTCTATTGGAGATTCACCGTTGACGTTTGTAGTCTTTCTCCCCGTGGAGTCTCGCTTTATCAAGCCTGTTCTTCGTAGGTCGTGTCCAGCTTATCCCCTGTGGCATCGTGTCCCCACAGGATCCTTGTCTGGCATTTCATATCATGTCATACCATTTCATATCATATTGCATTCGGTGGCCTCTTAGGGCCAAAAATTCGTGCAATGTTTGTATTTAAGTCCCTCCCATCTCGTCGAGATGAAGATTTCAATCTCCATATCTCCGGATAGAAGTAACTTAAATAGGGGCATCTGTCGCACCCTAATTTTTGACCTTAAGACTCCACCTCTTTGTGCACTCCCTGTTCTTATTTCTTTCATTTTTTACTTTCATATGTATATTCGTTATGGCTAACCAACTTGCGCAGAAACAATGATTCCAAGGGGACCATCATTCTTCCTCAAAGTTTAAAAATCAAGATTCACGTCTAGATGATTCGTTTCAAGCCTTTAAAAGGGAAACTACAAGTTCTGAGACGCCAAGGGAACACTTATTTGAATTAACCTTGAAGCCCAGATCTATGGTACCTCTAAGAAGTGGGTCTTCGTTTCTAAAGGAGAAAAAGCTCACATTTGATCTCAAAAACCCATAATTCAAGTTGTGTTTGCGAATTCAAGTCAAAACTAAGTTCAGGAAATAAGGGAGTTATGGTACAAGCAAGTTGAAGTCATTCCATATTTGATCTATTTGACATCATGGTTTGTTTTTAAAAAGAATGTATCTGGAGCCATGGCATTATGTTTGAAGATTGTCATTTATTTCCGAAGTCGGTTTCCAACAGAGGAAGGTTGCGAGTTAGTTCATATATTTTTACAAGAGGACTTATGCTAAGAGTCATTATAAGATTCAAATGACCAATTCCCAAATACCATCTCATACAACTTAACACAGCACATTCAATTACATAGGAAATTCAAAATGAATAGAAACTGCTATGTGGAAGCATCGTGTTACACCTACTGCATATCACATGCTCTATTACAAGCTCAAAATTTTTTACAGATGTTGCACATCACACCGTATTACATCTCAATTGGTTTTATGCTAAGAACTCGTAACAGCCTAACAACAAATAGCAGGTTTCCCGCTTCTGGTGTAGCAGCAACTCACAGGTACGGCGCTGGCAACGGGACTTGTGATTCAAGCTTCCCCCGTAGGTTCCTCATTGGTTTGACTCAAGAGTTCGTAGGTCACCCTAACCGAACAGGCAACTGTCACTGTAATTCAATCCGTTCACGCCAACCATCGCAAGCATTAGAGAATGGATGAGAGGTAAACAAGTTAACTATCACAAGAACTTATGTCGTTACCACCTTAAGAGCTGGAGGCATCCAACTACTGCAAGAAGACCCTCGCATCTAGGCATAATTAACCTGTCAAGAATGCAGCAGAAGGTTAGAACAGTCGACAAATTTCGAAAGAGCCATAAATCATTTACATAGAAGAAGGCCCCTTCATACCCTTGCAAATTCGTCTGTTTCGCCGTAGAAGGAGTGTCGTAATCTCCAGTTCAAATGTCTGCAGACCCGTGGAGCAGTCGTGAGGTATTTCGCAGCCCCTGCCAGTTCAATTCACCGGTTCCCTTCACCATGATGATGGATCCTAAACACCAACTGCCATCACCTGCAATAAACAACATGAACATCAGCAGGCCATTGGGAATAGAATCTCTGCTGTCACGAACTAAGTCCAATTCAAAAACCAGGAGTATAGCAGTAAATGACAGATTACAAGAATATTGATAGCATTATTCACTAAACAACAACCTGCAGAATTGAATAGCAAAACATCTTCAGGAGATTTCTTCCTTCATGATTCCAAACCTCTTTTGAATAGCATCGAGCATGCCTTGACAATTCCTACAAGAAAGATGATACAACATCAGCTGTGACCGTGTTAGCGCTCGTTATAATGGATATTTCTCATAGTAGGAGAACAGAACCAATGAAGGAAATTCTTATGAGAAACAGATAGGCCCATTCTCAAACCTTTCTCGAAGTTCCTAGCAGCCGGTATCAGGGTGTCTTCATCTCACATGGCTGCTGCAAACAAGAGTGAAACTTCAGCAAATTCAGTGCCACTCCTAACTCAAGCCCAAGAGATAGAATTACCACCGGACATAACAACCAACCCATTCCAAAACAGGGTTTATTGTAAGGGACTGAAATTCACCATAGCAGCCCAGGAACTTTTGTTAACAGCCATGCCGCGAGAATATTGGAAAATTGTTGGCAGAAACTTGTCCCTCAGCATTCTTCACAAACCTGGCAAATCAAAGAAGAACATAATCAACAAATTAGTCCAAAACAGAAACCACAGGGGCATTGTCAAACCTATCCAATTTCCCCCACCCTCGCTTTCCTTACCATGAGATTAGGACGGAATACCGTTGTTGTGACTGCAGCGTATTGAAGCTACGCACCAGCATACACATAAGACAAATCGAAGAAGATAATTTGCCTACTCCATGATGATGATACCTGCCAAAGGATGAAACGGAAAGGAAACCACAACCTTGTTATTTGTCTTCTGCTCACTCATGGTATGTTGCAGATGCCCAGAATCCAACAGACACCACATTTAGTTCTTCCTGTTCGCAAGATAGAATTTGGGACAGTACAAACCCTCTCCAACGCATTTACATAAGCTTCCATCAAAGAACCTCAAGAATGGCTGAAACTCGTGCAAGGCATCATATTGTCAAAGAGGCGAGTTGATGTTGCCTTGGGCTGTTGATCTCTCCTGGCCCAAAATCTTCCGCTATCAACACCTACCAAATCACAATTCATGGATTAGTAAATTGATTGAAGAATATACCCTATTCGAAAAAAAAGATCCTATTCAGATCCTATCAGATTCCTCAGCATCAATTAAAGATTCCTCAAATCAAATTACACAAAATGTTTCTCATCAACCACATTAAACCCAATCGATTGCAAAAGGAAGGTTTTTGAATCCTGTCCAACACAGGAATGAAAGGTTTTAATACCAATCAATCATAAATCCAATCAGAGTTTAAAGCTCCTAAACTCCAACTCGCCTATAAAAGAGGGGTTTCGAATCGAAGAAAGACGATTTTTGGAGAACTCGTGAACGCAGTAGAAATCACCGTAAAAAACCCTAAACAACTCGAATCGAAGAAAGAAGAGAACTCATCTGTTTTTGCCGAAGCTTTCAAATATCAACGCCTCTAAAGCTAGCCGCCATCGCCGGAATCGCGCTTCATACGCCGATTCATCGTCAGTAAAACTCCATACTTCTTTTTCATACTGTTAAATGATTGACGCTTTGATCCTTGTTTCAGGTACCACCATAGTGAACGACCGAGAGGGAGACGGATCGGTGGGAGAAACCGAGCGAACGAGTGGCTCCGCTAGGGTTTTTCCGCCGTTTGTGTTTGTTTTCCATATGCGTCTGTTTGTTTCAATTGTGCTGTAAATTAATAAACTATATGCATGCACGACCACGGTAGTACTGTGGTCCCTCACTACTATCACCACATGATTCACTTATTTCCTGATCACACGGATTATACTGCACGCCCATGATAAGCCAAACGCACTGCATAGCACCAGATCTGCGCCTTAATTATAATTAACAGTAAATTAATCTTTTTAAAAAACTATAATCTGTTTTTTAAAACCTTTAATATTCAACTAACTTAGTTTTTCATTTAAGTGATAATATCTTTTTATAATAAACCCTTTTTTTTAGTTAATCTTAATCCTTTTTATTCTTTTAATTTAATTGTTAATTCACTTTTAATGAATCTTTTTGTTTAAAAATCAATTTAATCAATCCCTTTAATTTTTATCCTAATAACTAGAAGACTACTTTCTTTTCTTAATAAAATTAATCCATGTTAATTCTTTTTTAATCAACTTAATAGAACCTTATTTAAATAATATGTTTATTCACTAAAACTTTTATAAATTACTTACACCTAATTGCAATTTACCTAATTAATAATAAAACCCAATCTAGCTTTTTTAAAAACAACCTTTTATTTCATAATCAATGTAATTAACTTTTAAGAATAACCGTGGCTTTTATAAAATAATCTTTTTTGAGATAAAAATTAAAATCAGTTAGTATATCAAACCTTTTATCTCACATTTTATTAATCCTACTTAAAAAAAACAATTTGTTTCCCTTTAAATCAACTCTACCATTTTCTTAAAATAATTAAGATAAATTCGACTAAAAATGAACCAACATCGTAAAACTTGGTCAATCGTGCACGCTTGCACCTTGCTCCGATCCATTCACGCACTCACATTCACTCCCACACACCTTAGCGCTTTCATGCGTGTGTATGGCTTTATTTTTTCGCAATTTATCTTCCGCAATTTAACATTACAGCAATTTACTTTTCTCGCATCGCATTCCGTCCAAAGGAAGAACCTACACATGGTTCAACACTCGTGTGTAGTGCATCTCATTTGCATCATTCCCCTCATGATCCTTGATCCCATTCAAGTCGATCTCTTAAGATTAGATCCTACCCCATAAGAAGAACCTCTATCTTTTACAACTTAGAATAAACAATTCAACTCAATTCAAACTTTTCAAACACAATAGAGAATAAGATGTTAATCATCTTAAGTGGGATAAAACTTCTACCCCATAACAACATAATCAATTTTCCTACAACTTTGTGGTGGTTAAATCAAGTAATCTTCCTTAAAATGACAACTCATCTTTTCTCCTAAAATCAATCAACCAACTACCCTAAACCAGTAGGAACTTTGACCACAGTCAAAGAACTCCTCAAACCCTTTAGGGGAACTACAGATACTCTGATTCCACTCCCGTAAGGATATGTAGGCATAAGATGCAATATCTTATCGAGTATACTTAGAAATAAACCCCTAGGTCTTTTAACCTTAAGCAGATAAACACTTAGCAATAAACAACATTAAAACAAGAGGTTCCTGTAGAGTACTATAGAAACTTAGGATGCTAGCACCTTCCCTAAGTTTAACCAACTCCCAAACCTAAAACTCTCTAGCTTGCATTTGCATTGCATTGTGGGAATTTCGATCTTTATCCCTTCCTTTGGATAAATCAATGTTCGGTTGCAAACGAATAAGATTCAAACTAATCAATAGTTTGATATCCAAATTTCACCGCAACAAGTACGGTTCGGAGCAAGGTCGGTGTTGTACTTGTATTGTTTGACAAAAGCATCTGCTAGCTCATCCCAAGTACGCACACTATTACGCTTCATCTGCATATACCATTCGAGTGATGCTCCAGACAAACTGTCTTGGAAGCAATGAATCATAAGCTTTTCATCTCTGGCATAGGCAACCATTTTGCGACAATACATCTTCAAATGAATGTTCGGGCAACTGAGGCCTTTTTACTTTGAGAATTCTAGCGCTTTGAACTTGGGAGGAGTGACAACATCAGGCATAAAGCACAATTCCAGAGCACTGAGAGATTTTGAGTTGTGCCCCTCCATGACTCGGAGTTTTTCAGCTAGATCACGAAACATCTTGATGGCTTCAGAATCCTGAGCAGCAACAGGACTGGAAATGGGGATTGTAGCATGATAGTTTTGCACGTCATCATACTGGTCCAACAGATTATCTTTGGCATGAGGAGCGGGGATCTGAATGACAGTAGGTTGGGCCTGCGGGATAGCTCTAACAGTAACTTCAGGCGCTGGGATTGGTTGAGATGTGGTTCCTTCGGCTGTGGTAGAGAAGTTCATTGGCATCCCATAGGGGTTGGGTACAGGGACTGAGAGTCTTGAGGTAGACCCTTGTACCTGACCATTGTTGTTGATGACAGCAGCTTCTCGCAGCTCTTCTTCCTTTCTTGCCGTAAGGAGGGCTTCAAGAATCTGGTCAATCTTTCCTTTGATGGAGTCCAACTCTTCCCTGAAGGCAACTTGCTCTTGTTGAATCTGCTACATCACGCGTCTTGTATTAGCTCTAGTTGCGTACTGATGTCGAGGAATCAACTTGATTTACTAGAGAAAAAGGAAGGAGAAATGAGATTCTGCTGAAGGAATGAAAAGGCAAGATGCACAATAGATGCAATGCAATGATATGTATGCAAGATGCAAGATCCAGGATCACAGGGTCACGTGTTCAAACAGTCTAAATCCAGTAACAGTAACAGGTAAATAACCACAGTTTCTGAACAAAGAGACCTTATAGGTAGACCCTATACGTGAAAATCTAGACTCTTTACCCATAAATCCACTCATGGGATGTTTTCTACGTTTGTGGGTACGGTTCCCAGGATCATGGACACTAATCACATCAGCGTCACGCAACAAGCTAGCTGTATTACGATGATATTAATGACAAGGTCTCTTCTGGGCGGAGTCCTCATGCTAGGCACACAAGGAGCGAGTCCTTGGAGACTAACATTACACGACCACCAATATAGAACTGGTGCTAAAAGGGTTCCCAGAATCACGGACCCTTCATTAATCAAGTTGTGCAACAGGCTAGCTGTGTTACAACAAGATCTACGAATAGGTCTCCTCTAGGGGAGCTTTCATGCTAGGCACACAAGGAGCAAGTCCTTGAGGACTAACATTACTCAACTACCAATATAAAACTGGTTCTAAAAGGGTTCTCAGAATCACGAACCCTTCATTAATCAAGTCATGTAATAGGCTAGTTGTGTTACAACAAGATCTACGAATAGGTCTCCTCTATGGGAGCTTTCATGCTAGGCACACAAGAAGCAAGTCCTTGGGGACTAACACTACTCGACTACCAATTCTAAACTATGTGTTCTCTCTTCTTTTACCAAAGCTCGGGCATAGAGCCTTACGCATGATGTCATCCTAAGACCAACAGGTAAAGATAACAAGCAAAAATAAAAGTCACAAGAGAAAAAATACGTAAACGAGAAGAAACAAAAAAAACAAAAAATGTTCCTCACAACACCCTAAGATAGGCTCGACTCTCTCTTGCATGGAGAAAATATGCTCCCCAACAGAGTCGCCAGCTGTCGCAACTCGAAAAATCACTTAGAGATAATTCAGAGAAACGACCCTCGCGCAAAATGTGCGGAAATGCAGTTTGACAGAGTCGCCACCGAACTTTATTTATCCCAAAGAAATGTGAAAGGAAAATATCGAGAAAACCTTTTAAAACGAAAGGACGGGAACAAGGTCGTCACAACCAATGTTCCGGGTTCGGGAGTCTGTTACGCAAGGGGAATGTATTAGCACCTCTCACGTCCGTTGTACTCAACGGGAACCTTTTTGGGTAATTTGCGATGGGCGTTATCTAAGCTTGCTTATTTTCTTCTCAACGATAAATGTGAATTGGTAGGATAAAAGGATAAAGACGATAAGGGGAAATGGATGGTTATAGAATAGGGTGCTCGCCAAGGATTGGGGCCCTTGTGCCTATGTATCTTACATTCAGAAGAGAATGAAGAATCAGAGCGTCTGTATTTCGTGGAGACGACCACGAAAAGATGAAGGGTTGAATTAGTTTGAAGTTTGGGTTTGGGAACGAAAGATTGACTGACAAACAACCCAAGGGCGTGCCTCGAGAGCTGTCACTCAAGAATTCAAGGAATGCGAGATTCCAAGAACTCGGTTCTTTTAGAAATTGATTAAAAAGGTTGAAGCGAGGGTTGAATGTTTTGAATTTGAAAGAGTGAATGAATAACAACTCAAGGGGCGTACCTCGAGAGCTAATAATTTGAAGTTTCAAGGAATGCTAGACTCCAAGAATCTCCTTCTTTTGTAAGTTTGATTACGAAAATGTTTGAATAAGAATTAGGTGTTTTAAGACGAAAGGATGAATGAATGAAGACCCAAAGCATGCGCCTCAAGAGCCATTCATTCGATGATTTGAGGAATTCTAGCCTCCAAGAATCTTCTTCTTTCGTTTTTTTTAAGAAAATCATTTGAATAAAAAAATAGAATCGAATACGTTGCGAAAATAGGTGGACTGCGAGGCAAAAGACACTCGACTTACAACTTGGTTTAAAATACCGCTTGAAGTTGGATCAAGGGTTTGACTTCTATTTACGTGCAAAATGTGATGGGATAGAAATTGGTTTGAAAATATCTCGACAACGAGTCGAGGGTTTGATTGAAAATGGAACCGGCTTGACGACGAATCAAGGGTTAAATTGTGAGAAATGATACTAGTCCCTGAGGGTTTCCCCAATATCGAAACCATGACGAAGTGTGAAGGTGTGTGCGATAGGTTGATGGTGAATGCGAACGAGCACTCGACTTATAAGGGGTATTTGAAAATGGCTCGATGACGGATCGAGAATTAGTTTAAAAACTGTTTAATCTACGCTAGTCCCTACGGATGCTCCTAGAAGATAAACCACAATCAATGAAATACAAATGCGTACATCGAAATGGAAGAGGGATACATGTAAGTTACACGGGATTGCACGAAATAAAAGGTCTCGTTGTAAGGTAGCCCAAGAGAAATTCGTGTGTGTGCGAAGTTTCCTAAACTAAGCCTTGAGCAAAATTCGGACAAAAGTCAGACAAGTAACCAACAGTCCACCAATTTGGGCTTTTAGGTTTCGATAATTGTTAAGTGCTTTTGAAAGAATGTGAATAAGAGATGAAAAATATGAATATGAATATCAACAATATGAATAGTGTGGATAATATGACAAGATATATAACAATATAATCAAGATAACATTCACAATAGTATAATCGAGATGATATTAACGAGTATATGAACAAGATAATATAATCAAGATATATTGACTAAAAATAAAACAAGAGTATATTGACGAAAATTAAAGTTAGTCGTTAGTTGATATGAATTGAATCGGGATGAAATGTAGCGCTAAACCGTCGTAGCTCGATCTATGACGAAGATCAAACTATAGGAGGTCGCGCAAGTTGATATCTATGCTAAAAACAAGATAGAGAAATGATATTGAGGACCATTCTCTAATTTAATCGTGTCGTACAAACCGAAAAGCAAATGATCTTGTCTTAATCATAAACTCGTGTCAATTAATCGAAGGTAGCCTATCACGACCGCAAAGTATAGAAAATGACCCCAATGGTCATTTTCCATAGATTTGACATAATGAAGGTCATCGACTTCGATAAATTGATGTTTACAAATCCAAAGACTTCATCGATCGAAAAATAAAATCAAGATAAAAAGATGTAGAAGAAAATGAAAAATAGAAAAAGAAGTGGTCTCGGATTCATCGCCATTTATCAATAATTTGACTAGTGGTGACTTTGTGGTTTCACCATCGACCCAAAAATAAAAATGAAATAAAATCCAAGATAAAATTAAGGTAAAAATAAAATTGAGAGTGATTTCGTAATAACAAATATCAAAGCATTTAGTAAAATGCTTAACAAAACTCACTAACCAAAATAATAAAAAAAAACACTTAAAAACTAAAAAAATAGCAAAAAGAAGATGAAGGGGTGGATTAAAACAAATGGGTGCACAGACGTAGGAATCATCATGGGCCTCATGGCCCATTCATCCTTTCAAAAGAAACACAGGTAGTCGTAAAAAAAGAAGGAGGTGAGGCAAGAAATTGAGTGGGCCTAAAGCCCACATCACCATCAAGCAACAAAAACTATAACTAACAAAAAAGAACAGCGGGCTTCATGCAACCTGTTGCACCCCAAAATTTGACCAACATTTCTTTACCTAGCTTGTGTTTCATTTCATTCACATCAGCATCATCATTTGCATTTCATTGACATGTATGCAGGAGATCAAGAGGTATGATTACCAATTAGGAGCTATACAAGACTATGAAGCTAGCTGGGAGGCTTATTCAGGTGTTCAAGGGTTGATATCCTTACCAGAGAAGTTAAAAGATCCTCAGAGAGAGTGATTGAAACCAAAAGTGTGTGTCTCCTAACTTGAGAGTTGTGGAAAGCCATCAGATGATTCTGAGGCCATGAGGATAGACTTGAGGTCTTGAGAGAGCTCATGAGAAGTGTTGAAGATCACTTTAAGGCCTAGACATGTCATTGTGCAAGATTAAGAAGACTCAGCCTTGAGTGGTGCAACTAGGGTTTGACTGGGTCAACCCTAAGTCAACTGATGATTTGGAGAAGGTTGAGACCTAATTCCAGAGCCATGTGATCATGGATTGATACATTGAGATGTTCTAAGGATGATTCCAAGGTTAACGCATCATGATTGAAGAGTTTGAGAAGTTTCAGGCTAGGGTTTCTATGACTTGACAGTGTAAAATCCCCTAGTTTGACCCCTGACTTCAAGACTATTTAACTCAAGATATGATCTTCATATAATCTTGACCCCAACAAGATTGCTGTAGGGCATGATATTAGCTTTAATTTGAGTACTAGAAGTCCTTGATAGGGTTTATAGAACTCAAGTTATGAGCCCGACAAGTTACAAGTCATCTGAGGCATGTGAATTTGGAGCTTGAAAGTTACCCAACTTGCATGACACTTTTTCCCTAGAAGGATGACTCCTATGAACTTTTGGTGAACATGAATGTTGTTCCTTATTCTCTTAGATTTCCATAGAGTACTAGAAGCCCATTATTGGATTTGTAGAACTCAAGTTATGGCTTTGACAAGTCAAGGGTATTTTGGGTATTTGGGCATTACAGGTCATTTTGAAGCATAAGTTAATTTCACCATCTTGCAAGCCTCAAATGGATTTTATTTCAACATGAAAGTTGCTCAAAATGATGTTTTTAGCTTGGCCAAGTGTCAAGAGTCCATTGATATGGATTATAGTAAGCATTGGTTCAAGGAATTTTGAAAAAGGAAGAATTAAAAGGCATTAAAGATCAAAAATTCAAAATAAATGTTATGTGTGCAAATAAGGCAAAGTAATAGCTCATTTTGAATGGAAATTGCATTTTGGAAACAATGACATCATTATAATTTGAGTTTGAGTCCTTTTTCATGATCTAATGCTTTGTTACTTCATGAGGAAGTCACACTTCAAATCTAAGCCATAAGATAAAAACAAGGGACAAATCATAGCCATTCAGGTTCAGTGGTTCACAAGGAGTGTGTTAGAAGCTTCCTGAAGGCAAAACTGATGGATTTTCGTGGCCACCATGAGTGAGATTTTGAAGAAAAATTGAAAAGTGAAACTCTGATTTTGGGCTTTTGATTGGGCCCTAGAACCTTCTAGGGCATTCTATATAAGCTCATAATCACTTTCGTAGCTTTTTTTTGGTGAAGATTGGTGGTTGAAGCAGAGAGTGAGATTGGAAATTCAAGCAAGCAACTCAAAATCGGATTCTGAGTTCAAGAGCATATCAAAGCAAATTGAGGATTTCATCACCTTCTACATACATCTTGGAGTGAATCTACACCTTTGTGGAGGCTGAATCGTGCAAGAACAATCTCTGTTGAAAGCTTAAAGTCAGGTTGGTGAATTTCTTGATTATGCATAATTTAGGCTATTTTAGATAGCATTGCGCATGTGGTTAGGATCAGGATGAAGTGTAGTTGGATTTAGGATCAAGAATTGCATGATTAGAGACAAATTAGGTTGACACCTGAATTCTGTTGAGATTTGGTTTAAGTTGTTCTTGAGGATTTAATTCAGTTTGGATAGTGCAAGATGATCAGTTTGGATGAAGAAGAAAGGTCTGGACCGTTGGATCATGTTGAAGACTTTGACTCAGGCTTCCATCCAAGCGCTCACGATGAGCCACGTACCCCCCTCAAAACGCACAGTTTTTGTTTAAGTGAGAAACTCAGGCTTTTGTTCTTCGCTGCGTGAACCAAAGGTGCATTGGTTCGAATCCTCACGCATGCACTTTTTTGGATTAATTTGTGAACTGAATAACTGAATTCACTTGGTCAAAGCGTTGGGCCTCATTCACATTTCTATCCACACACCCCCTTTTGGCCTAACCCAGAGAATGAACTGAAGTTCATTGCTATTCACCACGCGCTTTTGTTTATTTTCCCATTCTTTTTCTTATTTTCTTTATTTTTGGCTTGTTTGATTTTAATTCATAAAAAATATGAAAATTGATCATAAAATCTTGAGATTTTTTCCTCTAAATCTTGCATGTGTCTAGAAATTTTAGAAATAAAAAAAATCATGATTACCATTTATTTTCATTTTATTAGATTTTTCTACATTTTTATTGACATAAAAATTGTAATAATTGCTTCATCTGTTTGTTGAATTTTGTTTGAGCAATTGGTATAGTTTCTTGGCTGGATTTTTGGCTTGTGATTAGGTTAGATATGCATGCTCCTCTAGAATTTTTCTCACATTTTTGTGATGAATTTAGGTGCTGTTTTAGGACTAGAACTTTAGGAGCTCCCTTTTAGGGTTTAATTGTGATACCTTGAGGCTTAGGATTTTATTAGAGGACTTAGAGATTGAATTAGGTACTAATTTTTTAACTGTAGGTCATTAGAGAATGCATGTTCCCATAGAAAAATAATTAGATTTTTAGAATGTGTTTTGATATTTTAGATAGAATATTCAAATTGGTTGTTCATTTGGTGTTTCAACTTTGGTGATTGATTTAGAATGGACTCAAAGTTGGGCTTCCTTGCATAGTGGGCTTCTGGATCTCATTGGAGGATATCATGGACATGATGAAGCTTGTGTGAAGTGGATGGTGGAGCTTGGATTGGAGCTTTTCCTTCTTTTTTTGTTAGCTTTGAGTAGCTTAGGAGATTAGGGCTTTAGAATAGAGCTTTAGAAATAGATTTTTCTTCAAATAATGGTTGGTTTCATTCACCTTCCATTCCCATCCTATGATTCAAAGTCCTCATGTTAAAAGTCTAATATCTCCTTAGGAGGGATGTGTGACAATTACAATGAGTAGAACCTTTGAGGATGCCTTTCTCTGATAACTGGTTGAGTGTCAATGGGATTTCTTGGGTTTCCTGTCTGCTTCCCATTATCAAATAATCATCTTATTGATTCTCTTCATTCTTGGTGGAGCCTATCAAGGATTGAAGCTTGAATATGGAGTACCTCTCTCCTTTTCTTGAAGATGATAGACTTGAAGAACAGTTGCAGACTGTTAGGACTAGATTGTTGTCTGAAGATTGCTTTGCTGTGAAGCTGCGGAGCTGTTGATTTGCTTTCCTGTCTGTCTGTTTTATTTTGTGCAACTGTATTGATGTGACTTGATTGGTGTGATGCATTTAGATTAGGTCATGTAGTTGAATAATCCTAAGAGCATCCTAAGGGTTGAGCTTCTCCCCTTGCTTGTATTGCATTAGAGGTTGAGTTTCTCCCTCTGCTTGTATTTTTACTGTGTGGCTTTGCTTGCTGGTATTTTGTAGAGCTCAGCTCCCTTGCCTATGTGGTTTGTGGTTTGCTTGATGGCATTCTATTTTCTTCTATTATTTTGCAGTTTTTCATATCTGGCTTAAGGTTGAGATGAGCTTGTGGAGGCTGATGCCCCACACACATTTCCTCCCTCACTTGCATTGCATGCATTTTACAGTCGTCTCCTGTACTGTACTGTTTACTGTTTACTGCTTAAGCTGATGCTTTATCTGTTTCTGTATATCATTGACATGATCCCCTAGGAATCTCACTTCCTTTGATAAGGAAGTGATGATTAGAACTTTAGGTTGAAACCTATGCATGATAACTTCTAGGAGATCCCTGTTTCAAACCTCAACTATAGGACGAATCCTTGGCATGACAACATTAGGACTTGATAGTCTCCCCTTAGTTGAACTTGTTCCCTCTCTCTTCTTGTCTTCAAACAAATCAAAATACAGTAATAAAGGTTAACTGATATCGTACGTTACGAGCCTTAAGCTATTTGAGAAAGGGTTGTTGAAGGGTCACTCTTCAACAGTCTGGATGTTTAGTATGGTACCCTTAGGGTGACATGCGATGCATTCACTCTCAGGTCATAGTCTCTAGTGCGATATTGGTTGCAAACATCCATAAAAAACAGTTCTTTCGTAAAAGACAGAAAACAAACTTCAAACCTTTTTGCCCCGTGGGCCCGTAATTCAAAGGAAGCTTTTTTGAAGAAAAGAGTGTCGTTAACTCCCAGTTCTACCGCAAAAGGTAACGCCTAAGTCTCCAAGGGTCGAGCTGCGTACGCCAAACTGCTGGAACTATTTGTTAACCCTACTCGAAAAAACAGATGAATCTGAATTCTCGTAATCCGTATTATCCCGAACTACGTAAGCTCTGATCTCTCATATCTGTTGAGAGTACGTAGGCACAATACTGATGTATTGGCGAGCCACCTTCCCCCATCACCCGTAGTTAGTCGAACTACGTTGACTCTGATTTCTCATTCTCTGATGAGAATACGTAGGCATAAAGTGCGACGCTTTGCCGAGTCATTTCCTTTTCTTTTCAGACCAACCTTGATAGGTAGATAGTAAGACAACCCGTCAGATAAACACAACAAGCGTGGATCCCATCGAGTACGATGGACGTGAGGGGTGCTAATACCTTCCCCTCGCGTAACCGACTCCCAAACCCAGACAATGGTTGCGATGACCTTGTCTTATACCTTTTCGTCAGGTTTTTTCGATCGTTTCCTTTCCCGTTCTGAGGGATAAATAACGAAAGGTGGCGACTCTTCTGTTTTGCTGGCACCTTATTTTCGCGGTAGCGACACAACCCAGACCCATACTAGTGTTAAAATCCAACAACACCATGTCGCTACTGCGAAAATCGGCGCCGGCTATGACAGAAGAGTCGCCACCGTGCGTTATTTATCCCAACGGAGGGAAAGGAAACGCTCAGAGTAAACCTAACGCAAAACGGGAAAGGAATGGTCGTCGCAACCAAATTCCTGGATTCGGGAGTCGATTACGCAAGGGGAAGGTATTAGCACCCCTCACATCCGCCGTACTCGACGGGATCCATGCTTGTTTTCTAGTACGGATCGTTATTCTATCTACTCTACAGGTCTGGATTAAAAAGAAAAAAAATGAAAATGACTCGGCAAAGTATCGCACTTTATGCCTACGTATTCCCGTCTGGAACGAGAAATCAGAGTCAACGTAGTTCGCCTAACTACGGGTTAAGGGGGGAAGGTTGCTCGCTAGGATACGACATCCTATGCCTACGTACTTTCATACAGCATGAAAGATCAGAGCAAACGTAGTTCAGGCTACGGAAGACACAAGCTTGTCTGACTGTTTTTTATTACCTTATGAAAGGGTTTTTCTTGATTAAGAGTCCAAGCGGACAAAAATGACACTTTGATGTTTGTTTTGGATCTTTTACGAAAGAAGTGTTTTTTAGTTGGTTTGCAATCTCTGACGCACTAGAGACTATGATTTGAGAGTGACTACATCGCGTGTCACCCAAAGGGTGCCACACTAAGCAGCCAGACTACTGGAAAGAAGCTCTCCAGCAACCCTTTCTCAAATACCTTAAGGCTCGTAACGTACGACATCGATTAACCTTATTACTGTATTTTTGAGTTATTTTGAGATAAGAAGAGAAAGAAGCTCTAAAAAGCCTAGGGTTGAAAAGGGAATAAAAACTAACCTAATGTTGTCATGCATGGATAAGCATCCTAATGTATGTCATAATTTCCTCCTGCACAGAGGAAATCAGAGATCCTAGGGGATAAACAGAAAAGAAAGCAAGCAAATACAGTAAAATGCATACAATGCAGCAATACAAGCGAGGCAAGGGAGTCCCACTCAACCTCGAACCTGGGAAAACAACAGGAAAAGTGAATCAACATTCTCTTCAAACCTATGGGGCAAGCTGAACAAGCCAACAAACAATACAGAAAACAAAACCCCAAAGCAGAGGAGGCAACCTAAGCAGCAGCACCAAACTCCTACAGCAAACAGCAGCTCTGACAGCAACAGCAAGAACCTTCAAACTTCAATAATATTCAATCTCCAACCTCCATGGAAGAGAAAGCACACTTCAAATAAGGCTCCTCAAACCTAAACAGTCAAGCTCCACAGCTACAGAAAACCCCAGCTCAAAAGCAACAGTAAACCCTAGCTTCAATACTCCAGCAAGCTCCTGACAGCAAAGTGGACAGTAACAACTCCATCTTCAAGCAATCCTCATGAAAGGCATCTTTAGCATCTTCAAGCTTCAAATAAGCTCTTATCTTCAGGCTCCACCCCCAAGAGAGAACCAATTAACAGATTAAGTTGAAATGTTAAGAAAGCTTAGGGACAACCAAAGGAAGCCCATAAGCACTTAACATTATAAGAGACAGGTATCCTCAAAGTTCTACTTCTAAAGTATGTCACTCATGGAGGGATGTGAATATTTTAAAAGGACTTTGTGTCACAGGAATGAATAGAGGCACAAGAAGCTCTCTATGTTTGAAAGAAGAAACAAGTCTATTCTAAAGCTCTTCCTACATAGCCTAATCCCTAAGCCTTCAAAAGCAATCTTCACAAGGAAAGACCTTCATGACCAATCCCCAAGCTTTATCTCCAAGCATCCTCAATGCCTATAGAAGCTCCATCAAGCCAAACCCAAGCCCAAAGCCCAATTAAGACAGCCCATGCAAAGTAACCAAACCAAACATCCAAGGGAAAAACCCACAAACATCACATAAGTTGCAAAAAATCACATAAAATGCTAAAACTCATCATAAAATCCTAAGTAAATTTCTAAGGGAACCTAACCCTATACCCAATACCCCATATACATCCCAAGGCCTAAATCAAACCCTAAGTCCCCAAACTATGCCCTAAACTACAACTAGTTGTGTTAAAACCCTAATTCTAACACCTCTCCCATTCACATATCAAAGTAACCTAAATTTTAATCAAAAAAATATGACAAAATTCCTAAGGGTACGTGCTTCCCTAATATAATCAACCTCATAAGAATCACTCAAAAATTCCTCACCAAACTCTCATACTAAATTCAGAAAAATGAAGTATCAAACAAAAGTAAAATAAAAGCATTAAAATTGTAAAATATGCCAGAAAATATAAATTGCATGAAATTAATATTTTTTAATCCTATAAAATTCTAGAGACCCTAAGGAAACCAGGGAAAAAAGTCTCATCCTAAAATGATCATTTTTCAATTTATTATGAATTAATTATAACCATATGTAAAACATGAAAATAAAAGAAAATCAATTAAAAAAAACAAACTAACGTGATGAATAGAAATTAGGTTCAGTTATTTTCCAGACTGGGCCCAGTAGGGGGTGTAAGTAGTACACGCATATTAGGCCCAAACCACATGAAAACAATTCAGAAAAAATATAATGGAAAATGGAAAAGCTAGCGTGGTAAATAGCAATGGAATCCTGCGTTAATTTCGAATGGGCTTCAAAATGGGGCGTCATTAGCAAAACTTGCACTAAGCCCAAAAACAAATTACACTAAGTGAAACGGTGCGTTGAGTGTATCCAGATTCTTTCACAATCTAAGAGCTAATCGTGACCATTGGATGAGTCTTCAGTCAAGGGGTCAAACATCATCCTAGGGTTATAACATCGTCTTCTCCATTTTTAAACTTTGGGAGGGAATAGCCATGGACGGTGGCCTGAACTTGGTGCCACCGTCGTCCCCAACACAGGCAGGCCAAAACAACACCAATCCTCAAAACTCAACATCCAAACCTACTCGTTTTCACTCACTGAACTCAAATGTGATCTCTATTCCTATTGATTCATCCTCTAATGTAGAATCCGATCCACAGTTCATCCATGGTGTCCAACCTCAAGTGGCACGATTCTTGAAATTAAAAGCCCTAATCTCATCTACGTGCTTCAGGCTTTAATATTAACTACTCAACCATGCCTAAATCTCCAAGAACTAAGAGAATTGATCCTCAACAGAAATGGTGATGCGTCTAACTTTGTCACTAAACTTAAAAATTCTTTACCAGAAACCAACCTAACCATGTCTACAATCTATCTATGCATTCAAACCCTAGCAATTCTACCTAAATCAAGTTATAGAATGAAAGTTACATACCTGCAAAAATTGAGTGAACAGAGCAAGAAATTCTTCAAATTACACTCCAATCTTCTCCAGATACAATCAACAATGCCTTGTGGATCTTCTGTATGCAATGAATTGCTTTGAATCACTCCCAATCAGCAAAACCAATTTTGAGTTGCAAGGGCGAAACTCACTATGCTATCTCTCAGTTCTTCACAGTTCTTGACCATAATTCTCTCCAAATTCAATCACAAACTCATGCTAAAGCTTCTGAATGCACTAGTTTGCTTTGAAATTGCTCCAATTTGTGAAATCGATTCTGTTATGCAAGGTGCAAAATCAGAATGCTCTCTCTCAACTCTCTCTAATCCTTGACCAAAAAAGCAACTAAATCAGTTATAATCCTTATGTAGAACATGTAGGAAACATCTAGAATGATCTGGAATGATCCATGTGAGAATTTGAAATTCTCATGCACCATGAAATCTCATGAGAAGCTTGCACATGCCAGCTGAGTTCTAGCTTGCTTCAGCACCTTGATTCTGATCCAATTTCTCTCCACATGACATTTTGAATGGATTGGTAAGGGTTAGAGCCTTGGTTCTGATCTCATGAGTGATTTGGCAAGTGTTACTTGTAATGCAAGAAAGCACTTTCCAAAGCAACTCATAAAATAATGGCTCATCTCAAAATTGTGACATTGCCAATGTGTTTGAAATTCAATTTCCATTCAAAATGACTACCCATATGCCATGTTTATGCCTTGTAATTCAAAAAAACATTTTTCCCTCTTTTGAACCATTTGAAAAATCTCCCTTCTTAGGCCATTTTGGGGCACTTTGTGAAAAAAGGCAATCCAACTCACCATGACTTCATATCTTACCTAGAAAGACCATTCTAAACACATTTCATGTTGAACATTTTTTCATTTGAGGAGTGGAAGATAGAGATTTTGACACATGTTGAAAAATGACCTATAATTCAACTTTCCCAAAATACCCCTGGATTGCCAAGATCATAACTTGAGTTCCACAAATCTTCTTGAGGACTTCTAGTACTCAAATTAAAGGTAAGATCAAGCCCTAAAACTCTTATGTTGGCCAATAATCCATTTGAAAACTCCTTGAGGGGAAAAAGTTGCTTGGAAGTCAAGTGACTTTCACAGATAAATTTCAGTGTCCTCTGGTGACCTGTAACTTGCAAGAACCATAACTTGAGTTCTACAAATCTCCTTGAAGACTTATAGTACCCAAATTAAATCTATTTAGAAGCTCTACAAGTTTCATGTTGGCCAAGAATCCATTTGAAACTTGTATTTTGACTTATGTGGCTTGGAAGTCCAGGGATATACAAGGGATTTTACCCTAGGAACCCTGTCTCAAACACCTCCAACCACTCTTGATTCTCTTGAACTTGATCTTGACCCATCCATACACATGCTTCAACATATCAATCCATGACTTCCATGACCTAGAGCTAGGTCTTGATGCTCTTTCTTTGCTCTTCTTGACCTAGGGTTACCCAAATGAAACCCTACTTGTACACACCTCAACTGTGGTCCTTGAGCTTGATACCATGACTTGTCTAAGCCTCAATAGGGCCCTCTAGGCATCCCATGAGATCCATACACCTCAAATTCATAATTCCATGTTGATGATCTTCAATACACCTCAAGTTAGGAGAGAAATCCACCTGTGGGCACTCAAACTTCTCATGACTTCAACCCTTCTCTGATGACCTGGAAGACTTCTCCTCTTGGATAACACACCTTGCTAAGCTCTTCTTTTGATAGACACCTTGATCCCTTGTTGGAGGCATGCTATGCTATGATATGCAAATGATTAGACTGTGTATATGATGTGACTATGCAAATGAAATGCAATGAAACATAAATCAGGCAAGAAAAGGTTGAGCAAATTTTGGGGTGCAACAGCTGCCCCTATTCAAACGGCTTGGACCCGACTGGGTGAAGAGCGAACGGCCTTCAAACAATCGAGGTACGAGACGGTTGAATACCAAGAAACCTGGAAATTTGCTAACCACAGAAATAAACTGCACAACTGCTTGGGGAACGAAATCCACCAACTGAACCCGGTTGTTACAGCAACAACTCATTCAACGTCTGATAATAACTTTGATTCCAACATCAACCACCTGTGTAACGCCACAGGTACTGAATGCCTCCATCCACAACTGGACTAATCATGTCAACACAAGAAGATAAACAAATTTTCCAAATCACAACTAAACACCAACCGGTCCACGTCAGGACTCACATTTCGTCAACCCGAAGAGATATTGTCCACGTCAGGACTCCGAATTCCGTCAAAACGGGGAAATCCTGGCTACTCAGCGGGGGATGAGTTGGTCGCCTCCCACCAACACGAGGAGGTCCTATCAATCATAGGAAATAAGGTCCGTCGACCTTACTGGGGAAACATTTCTGTCTAATCACAGGAAACTCATCTGCCTATCCATACAGGAAAATCATTTGCCTAAACACAGGAAACTCCATCTGTCTAATTCATACGGGAAAAGTCATCTGCCTGATCACAGGAAAGTGCATCTGCCTGCTTCATACGGGAAAATCCATCTGCCTGATCACAGGAAAGTTCATCCGCCTGCTTCATACGGGAAAATCCATCTGCCTGAACACAGGAAAGTTCATCCGCCTGCTTCATACGGGAAAAGTCATCTGCCTGATTACAGGAAAGTTCATCCGCCTGCTTCATACGGGAAAATCCATCTGCCTAATCACAGGAAAGTTCATCCGCCAGCTTCATACGGGAAAATCCATATTCCTGAACACAGGAAAGTTCATCCGCCTGCTTCATACGGGAAAAGTCATCTGCCTGATCACAGGAAAGTGCATCTGCCTGCTTCATACGGGAAAATCCATCTGCCTGAACACAGGAAAGTTCATTTGGATATAGCTTTTTTTCCTATTCTTTGCAGTAGCTAACTCCACTGGGGATATTTTGAAAACAACTGCCCGACACCCGTTTTGACAACAAGTGACCATTTCTGAAATCTTGATTCATGAAACCCTGAAATGCTGTCGCGACAGCAAACTGAAGAAATACACCCCGCTGGTCATATAAGAGAAACTTCAACCAGTAACTCTATGGGGAATAATAACAAGCACTGTATCATCACATGTCTCACAGCGAGAGATCGATCGTCTGGTAATAGATCTGAGCTGTAACTCCATACTCCTGCTAGAAACACACCTGAAAACAAAAGGTTAACCAACCTGATTTATGTTTCAAAATGCGTATGTTGGACAATGGTGTAATGCTCCATACGGCGTGAAAATGCTACGCGTTTTTGGGTAGATGCAAACATGATAATATATGCAAATGCAAATGCAGGTTCAGGCTGCTGGGGGAGGCTCTGACAAGCTTGCTTCATCAACATGGTTGCTGAGGACAAATACCACCCTGTTGGGGATACACGGGTATCACAAAGTATTCCGGAAAAATAAATGCCGGAAACACAACCAACTCTGCCGCGGAGAGATTAAACATCGATTTCCACTGGGAGGAAAGAACAACACCTGCTGGGAAGATTAACTAAGCTGGGGAAGAAGCGACCCTTCTGGAGGACAGCTGTCTGGGTACAGTTTACAAACTCGGAGCTAACACTCCGCTGGGGATAATCATCCTAACAAAGGTATGACAACCTGTGAGGAGAAAGAAAACCATCTTATATAGGGATAGCCCTTCTGAACCAACTGAGGCTTGGTTAAACACTGCGGGAATCTCCGATGCTGAGGATTGACCCTGCACATATCCGACTCACTGAGGGGCGCCACCTCTACAGGGGATACTGATTTCGACTTGCTGGGGATATCCCGTGGACAACTTCCCCGAGGATACTCTTCTGGGGAAAATGATTCCCTCCTTCGGGGAGGGATAAACGTCATCTCAAATCTCGGGGATAAGCTGCGACTAGCTGAGGAATGACATCAACTGGAATCAGGCTCTAACGTCCAGCGATTTTGGTTGGGGAATACAATCCCCGACTGTTTGCTCCAAAGGCAAGAACCCTGCAAAACACAAACGGGACAAAACAGGCCTATACAACAGAATCTATCCAGGTTAGCATTTGTGACATTACTTCAGTCAATTCGAAGTTTTATCAATTATTGGCAAGGGCCAACAAGATTATGCAAGTGCAAGTTTATCAAAAACATCGGCGTCTTTCACAAACAAAACAGTAAAGAACAAGCATCAAGTACTGAATAACATGTTTTATTGATAACGGGCCTCTGAATAGGCAAAGTTTTGTACACTGGATGCAACTCCTGAAAAGAGGAAGTTACGCACACACACATACATATATGCACAAGAAGCGTAAATAAAAAATACAAAACAATATTTATATACATATCGGCGACGTGGTAAAGACAAACACCATGAGCTGATCCTCCTATGGCTTGCCTGACTCTGCGCTTTCCCGGTACGCGATCTTCGGAAGAGATTGTTTTGGGATAGACGGCCCCCCAAGTACTCCCAAACCACTAAGAAATGCTGTATCAAATCCGGACCGCAGTCATTTGCTTTTCCAATCCCTAACTTTTGCGTGAATCGCCCTTTGCGGGTTTTCAATTCACCGGGATACCCTTTTTTGTCGAAGTCGCCCTTTTCAGGTTTTCGACTTCGCGGGTGTACATTTTTTCAATTTTATCCCTAACTTTTGCTCGAACCTTTATTCCCTTTTTTTATGGTTCGCTGGGATGCCCCATTTTTGCCTGGACTCTCTTTTTACTGTCCAGTGGGTCACTTTCAAGCAAAGTATTTTTTAACTGCGTCCGAATTCACAGGAGACGTAAAGTCTTCACCATCCATGGTGGATAGTAACAAGGCTCCTCCAGAGAAGACTTTTCTGACAACGTAGGGACCTTCGTAATTAGGAGTCCACTTGCCCCTGTGATCTGTTTGTGGTGGGAGAATCTTTTTCAAAACAAGATCGCCCGTCTGAAAGCTTCGATGGTGTACCTTCTTGTCGTAAGCTTTCTTCATCCGGCTCTGATATAACCGACCGTATGCTAAAGAAGCCAGTCTCTTCTCATCCATTAAACTAAGCTGGTTCAGTCTATCTTTCACCCATTCTGCCTCGTCAAGTTGGACATCACGTAAAACCCTCAGGGAAGGAATCTCAACTTCTAACGGTAACACTGCCTCCATCCCGTATACCAATGAAAAAGGGGTTGCCCCGGTTGATGTGCGTACCGTCGTACGATAACCGTGCAAAGCGAAAGGTAGCATCTCGTGCCAGTCCTTATATGTCACAACCATCTTCTAAACAATCTTCTTTATGTTCTTATTGGCCGCTTCAACAACGCCATTCATCTTGGGTCGGTAAGGAGAAGAGTTGTGATGCTCAATCTTAAAATTCTGACACAGCTCTTTCATTATTTTGTTATTCAAATTTGAACCGTTGTCGGTGATAATCCGCTCAGGGATTCCATATCTGCAGATAATATCTCGTTTGATAAATCTGGCAACCACTTGTTTGGTCACATTGGCATATGATGCTGCTTCCACCCATTTGGTGAAGTAATCGATTGCCACCAAAATGAACCGGTGTCCGTTTGATGTCGTAGGCTCAATCTTGCCAATCATATCAATCGTCCACATCGAGAACGGCCACGGTGATGACATCGCATTTAGAGGACTCGGAGGCACATGGATTTTGTCCGCATAAATCTGACATTTATGACACCTATTTGCAAACTAGTCTATTTCCATAGTTAGCCAATAATAACCTGCCCGCAACAGTTTTCTCGTCATAGCATGCCCACCAGCATGTGTACCAAATGTACCCTCATGTATCTCTTCCATGAGCAACTTCGCCTCTTTCTCATCCACACAGCGTAGCAACACCAAGTCATGGTTTCTTTTGTATAGGACACCGTCTGGGTTCAAATAGAAATTGCCAGCCAATCTCTTGAGAGTCTTCTGATCTCGACTGGATGCCCCAGCCGGATACTCCTTGTTCTTCAGGAAATTCTGGATGTCAAAGTACCAGGGTTGACCATCGGGAGCCTCGTCAATGGCAAATATGAATGAAAGCCTATCAAGTCGAGAGATAACAATCTGGGGGGCCTCGTTCCAGAAGTTAACTTTATACATTGAAGACAATGTCGCCAGGGCGTCAGCCATTTGATTTTCTGCTTGCGGCACATGATGCAATTTCACCTTTTCAAAGAAAGGCAACAATCTCCTTGCATAATTCATATATGGTATCAAATTGGGCTGACGTGTCTCCCATTCTCCTTTAATCTGATTCACCACTAGAGCTGAGTCTCCGTATACATCCAGATGTTTGATTCGCAAATCAATAGCTTCTTCCAAACCCATGATGCAAGCCTCATATTCAGCCTCATTATTGGTGACAAGAAAGGTCAACCAGGCAGTAAAGGGGATGTGCGACCCCTGAGGAGTAGTGATGATTGCACCTATTCCGCTACCATAGGAATTTACAGCTCCGTCAAATATCAACTGCCATTTGGAACCCAACTCTGGTCCTTCGTCCGGCAACGGTTCTTCACAATCTTTCATCTTCAGGTACATGATATCCTCGTCAGGAAAATCAAACCTCATCGACTGGTAGTCCTCAACAGGCTGCTCCGCAAGGTACTCTGACAGAACGCTACCTTTAATAGCCTTCTGCGGGACATATTGGATATCGTATTCGGTTAACACCATCTGCCATCGGGCAATTCTTCTGGAGAGTGCTTGCTTTTAAAACACGTATTTGATTGAATCCATCTTTGAAATTAGCATGGTTGTATGATTTAGCATGTATTGCCTCAAACGTTTGGCGGCCCAGGCTAGCGCGCAACACGTTTTCTCGAGCATTGAGTATCTGGACTCACAGTCAGTAAACTTCTTACTCAAATAGTAGATCGCATGCTCTTTACGTCCGATCTCGTCGTGTTGACCGAGAACACAACCCATACTTTCCTCAAGAACCGTCAAGTACATAATCAAAGGTCTCCCGGCCACTGGGGGTATCAAAACAGGAGGTTCCTGCAAGTATTCTTTTATCTTGTCGAACGCCTTTTGACAGTTTTCATTCCAGGTCAACACCTGATCCTTTTTCAACAACTTGAATAACGGCTCGCATGTCGCAGTTAAGTGAGATATGAACCGGGCGATATAGTTCAACCTCCCTAAAAATCCACACACTTCTTTTTCTGTTTTAGGCGTCGGCATTTCTTGTATTGCTTTTATTTTTGCAGGATCAACCTCTATTCCTTTTTTGCTCACGATAAACCCCGGCAGTTTACCCGATCTCACCCCGAAGGTGCACTTATTAGGGCTCAGTCTCAACCTGAACTTCCTAAACCTCTTGAACAGTTTCAGCAGATTAACCAAATGCTCCTCCTCCGTCTGGGACTTGGCAATCATATCATCAACCTAACCTCGATCTCTTTGTGCATCATGTCATGAAAGAGAGTCGTCATAGCACGTTGATATGTTGCCCCAGCGTTCTTCAATCCGAAGGGCATCACTTTGTAGCAAAATGTTCCCCAGGGAGTAATGAAGGTAGTCTTCTCCATGTCTTTTGGCGCCATTTTGATCTGATTATAGCCCGAGAAGCCGTCCATGAAGGAGAATACGGAGAACTGAGCAGTGTTATCAACCAGCACATCAATGTGAGGAAGTGGAAAGTCATCTTTCGGGTTCGCCCTATTCAAATCACGGTAGTCTACACACATTCGCACTTTACCGTCTCTCTTCGGCACTGGTACTATATTAGCGACCCATGAAGGATAAGTTGTAACAGCAAGGAACCCAGCATCCCACTGTTTTTGAACTTCCTCCTTGATTTTTACAGCCATGTATGGTCTGGTTCTTCTGAGTTTCTGTTTAACAGGCGGACATTCCTCTCGCAGTGGCAGACGATGCACCACCATGTCCGTATCTAACCCCGGCATATCCTCGTACGACCAAGCAAATATATCACTATACTCTCGCAGTATCTCAATCAGCCGTTGCTTGATGTCGCTTTGCAGTGCAGCCCCTATACGGATATTTCTCACAACTTCTTCCGACCCCAAGTTGATAATTTCAATTTCCTCCTGATGAGGCAGAATGATTCTCTCTTCCTGTTTCAACAAACAAGTCAGCTCCTCTGGCAGGTCCCTATCCTCAACAATCTCTTCCTCTGCTTGGAATAGCGGGTGCTCGAAGTCGAAACGAGTCATAGGCGGTTCGTATGAGATGTCATCTGAAATATTAGTCCTGCAAAGGAAATGGTTAAACGCTTCAACACACAAACAAAGCAAATAACCACGTTTCCATTTATTGTTAAAGTAAAGACAAGAAAAACAGGGATCACAATATTTGAATATAAAAAACGACTTTATTTCATGATTAAAACAATGCAATACACATAATCAAGTAGCCCTAATGTAAAATCACTATGCCCCGGGTAGGACTTAGGATTGTTCAACAATTGATAAAACAAATCATTACTGTTTAAAAGTCACTGGGACAGTTTCTCGGATGGACCAGTTGCAGAGACTTTGTCCTGGCACGCTTGGCTTGATCCACGCGTCCATATCGTAGTCGCTATCTCTGCCTTCAGCATCGGAAATAGCGTTGATAGTCTCAAAGCACACCCCGCTCTGCGTAATCGTGATTGGTCCCTTGAACCTGGGTGCTCTTGAAGATGACGCTAACGACGTCGGTCGATACCCTAGCCCAAACTTGTCATTCTTCACGGGAATCTCCAGCAGCTGCCCCCAACCTTTAGTCTCTCCCGTCTGCACTAAATCCTGTGCCTCTTTGTAAGATGACACTGCCACATCTGATATTTTGCTAGAACCCTGAGCTTTGTTTTTAATCCGCAACCCTTCGAAGGCTTGACAAGGCGTCTCGTGTATTTCTCCGTCGACCTCAACATATCTGAATGATGACATGTGACTGACCAAAATATCCTCCTCCCTGCAAACGGTAACAACACTATCACCCACCATGTATTTCAACTTCTGATGTAATGTGGATGTTACGGCCCCTGCAGCGTGGATCCATGGGCGCCCGAGAAGACAGCTATAAGATGGATGGATATCCATGATGTAGAATTCGATATCCAAAATCTCTGGCCCCACCTGCAGCGGTAATGTTATTGACCCAAACACTGACCTTTTCGTCCCGTCAAACGCCCTTACCACCAAATCGCTGGGCGTGCAAATAACTCCCCGTATGTCCAACTTCATCATGGATTTCTTTGGCAATACGTTCAATGATGATCCAGTATCCACCAATACATGCGACATTACGGTGCCCCAGCATTCCACCGATATATGCAAGGCCATGTTGTGCTCCCGACCCTTAGGTGTTAGATCAAAATCTGTGAAGCCCAGGCTATGTCCGGCATTGACATGTGCCATTACCCCCTCTAACTGATTTACAGGAACTTCTTGGGGTACAAACGACGTATCCAGAATCTTTAGCAAGGCGTTCCGGTGCGCTTCGGAACATAACAACAGCGACAAGATAGAGATCTTCGACGGCGTCTGCTGTAAGTGTTCAACAATTTTGTAGTCGCTCTTTCGGATTAGTCTCATGAACTCCTCTACATCCTTGAGCGACGTGTCCTTTTCTTTCGACTGAGAAGGCCCGCTTTCATATACTTTGGCTTTACCTTTGGCCAACCTCTCCGCTTCTATTTCAGGTGAGGTAAAGATCCTTCCGCTACGGGTCATGCCCCCCGTACCAACAACATTATCAACAGTTTCTGCTGGCTGGCTATTCATCACAATCTTTTCACCGTTGCAATACGCTTCTAAACCGTACGTCCATGGGACAGCTTTCGTACTTTCAAAAGGAACAGGCCCTGCTTTGGTAATCGTAATAGTTGGCCGCTGGGCGGGCGCCACTATCATTATAGTCTTCCTCGGGATCGTCACCGTTGCAATATCATTTTGCTCTTCACATAATGCCTCCACAGGCTTCTCAACCGCGGTTCGATCAAATTGCAAGGTCCCTTCGTCGATCATGGCCTGAATGCCCCGCTTCAAATCATTACAACCCTCTGGCTGGGTCCAACACTCTAAACAGTATCCATCACAACCGGGAAATACTCCCCCTATGAGCAACCTGCTTTTCACTTCACTCAATGGTGTCTTCAACTCATTAACATCCAACACCAAGTTCAAATTTTCTTATGTTAAGATAGCATTTGCCCCATGATTAGGCATGGGCTGTTGTACAATATTGGGCCCCACTTGGCCAAAGTTGATGGCTTTACTATCCAACAAATCCTGAACTTTGTGTTTAAATGCCTGACAAGCTTCTACATCATGCCCGGGCGCCCCGGAATGGAATTTGCACTGCTTGTTAGCATCATATCCATAAGGAAGTACCGACCCTGTAGGCGGTGCCAAAGTCCTCTTTTCAACCAAGTTCAACCCTAGCAGGGTCTGAAGGAGTTCTGCATATGTGGAAGGAGGTGCGTCGAACACTCTTTTTGGTCTCGTATTCTGTATCCTTCTCTGACCAGGATTCTGCCCTTGCTGCTGTTGTGGTTGTTGTTGTTGTTGTGGCTGCCTCTATTGAGGAAACGGGATAGTAACACTAGCTATCTGTTGAGGCTAAACATATTGATTCCTTCCTCTGCCCCTTCCCCTGCCACCAAACACGGCACTAGTATCGCCCTGTCGTCTACCACCGAATGCTTTTCTTGTACCTCCTGCTGAGGTAGACTCATCTGCTTGGAATCTTCCAACTTTAATCCCATTCTCGATCATCTCCCCTATAAGAATCAAATCTGAGAAACTGCCCAACGACACACTAAACAATTTTTCGTAGAACATCCCCGTAAATGTCCCAATGAACATGTCGTTCATCTCCCTTTCAATTAAAGGAGGATGCACCCTTGCTACCATATCGCGCCACCTTTGCGCATACTCTTTAAAACTTTCGCCGTTTTTCTGTGACAAACCCTGTAATTGGACCCTGTTTGGCGCCAGATCGCTGTTATATTTGTAATGCATCACGAAAGCATCAGCCAACTGCTTCCAGGTTTTAATCTGAGTGGGCTCCAGCCCCATATACCATTCAAGCGACGGTCCTGACAAGCTATCCTGAAAGAAATGCATGAGCATCCTTTCATCATCCGAATACGCGGACATCCTTCTGTAATAAGAGCGGACGTGGACCTTAGGGCAAGTATCCCCTTTGTATTTGTCAAATGTTGGGGCCTTGAATTTCAATGGCACCCTCAGCCCTGGCACCAACCCCATAGTAGTCATATCTAATCCAGCAGAGTTCTGATCAACCACACCCTTCATCTGCTCTTCTAGCATTTTGATCCTCTGAACCGGGTCCATAGGGCCTTCGGGTCCCATACCTCTTCCTGAAAAAGCGTCATCCTGTTAATCCACATTCTAGTCATTGCCATACCCATCGTAACCCATGTTACGGCCAAATCCTTGATGATTGAACACAGGACCCTGTCCTCGGTTGCCGAACCCCAGATTGACCCCAGCAGGTCCAAAGCCATTGTTGAAAAGAAGTGCTTCAGCCCCGTTCACATTCACATTACCGAATCCACCATTACCGTAGCCGTATCCCTGGTTGTTGCCGTAACCGCCATTACCGAAGCCTTGATTGTTGAACCCGAAGTTCCCGTCTTGATTGACGTTGCCATACCCATTGTTTCCAAATCCAACATTGTCAACGAATCCTTGATCGGCATCCACAGTGTTGCCTTTGTTGTTAATAACATGCCCATCATCGCCATTCCCAGTATTGCCGTTACCAGCGCCAGCACCTGCACCAGTACCAGTGTTTCCATTGACAGTCACAACAGGTGGAGTAACAACTGCTGGTATCTCATTCTCCCGGCGAGGAGTTTCAACAAAAATGTGGTCAGTGTTGCCATTTCCGTTTGCCCGCGTCAGCAGCGGCTGCACCAAAGTCTGAAGATTCTCCTGGACCTTGGCCATAGTCTCCATAGCTTGCATGAACAAAGTCAACTTCTCACGGATTTCCTGCATCTCGACCTGAACTTGATCCATTACTTTCTTGCAGTTGTTTCGGGTTGAGTAGCGGTGGACTCTTCGTTCGTCAATCCTGAAAAACCTGTGAGATGCAGGAAATGAGATACAAATTCAACAAATAACTGGCGATGCAAAAATGAATATGCAGATGCAATATGTGTCTGTGCGTTAGAGAGATCAACCCTCGATTCTAGTGCCAAGGTGCCAGTGTAGTGACAGTGATAGTAATAAGAAGCTCGAAATCCAATCATGGAAAACATCTCATATATTGCGGAAAAGCCCATCGAGTCGGGAATACAATATCACTGAGTGTACAATAGGAAGGCATGACCTCAACCAACAAACCTGGTGATGGCCAGCATAATGCAAATAAAGCATACACATCAATACATAAGATAATCAAGTGCGACCATATGCCTGGTACTCTTCTAACAATCTCTTAGTCTTGGGATGGTTTGGCTGAGAAAGCAACCCTTCGACGAGCGAGTCTCTTTGCCTGATAACACGCTGGAGATCACCAATGGATTCCTCCCAAACACCCTCTCCAAAGCAATCTTCTAGCTTTCGTTTCTGGGACGCAGACTCTTTCTTGCGGTTGATAACTTTGTTCAAGGCATTATGGACATCATACCTCCGCATAACCTCTTCTTCCAACCTCTTCTGGCTAGCTTTCAGCTGACCTTCCAGCTCCGAGACCTGCAGCTTCAGTTTGTCTTCTCTTTCCTTATTGCCGGTCAGCGTGGCGTTCCAGGTTTTGTTGAATGCAGAGATCTCCCGGTAGGCTATATCAAGTGCTTTCTTCTTTGACTCCAGCATATCATGGGAGCTCTTGAAATCTATCCCCAAACGTTCATGCTTCTTTCGTTGTTCAGTCAGTTCTGTGCCTAGTTGATTCACCAGCTTCGTTTGCTGTTCGAAGGAATATACGACTTCATTCCTTTCGCTCCTGAGTTGCACTAGCTCTTCTTCCAACTTCTTGTTGCCTTTTATCAGCTCTTTTTTCTCCTTCACAACCTGTTCATATCTCTCAATAGGCACAGTAGTTGGCTCTTTAATCACGGGGGGAGGAGGAGGTGATACTGCAGGAAACGGCATCAGCGCCTGCTTTGCCCTATCTTGGATGCAAACCTTGTACGGAGCATAGGCTTGACAATCATTCTTACCCAACAACGCCTTACCCCTCTTGTGGACATTATTCCAAGCATGCTGAAGATTGGACAATAGTTCTCCCTTAAAATCACCTGTGAAGTACAGAGATTCCTGTACTTCCTCCTCTTTTGGCGGGTTTTTCAAAGCATACCCGAATTGCCTGATCAACAATGAAGGATTGTAGTTAATGCACCCTTTCCTCCCGATCAGAGGAACATTAGGATATCCGGCGCAACTGTAGATAATCACAGATCCTAGTAAATCTTTATCAAACCAGACGACGTCTTCTGAAGAAAGTCCCATCAGATGCTTAGACCAATCCACCGTATCTGCAGACTCAGCGAAGATACCCTTCTTGGGCAGATGACTCTCAAACCACATATACAGCAAAGGCACACAACAAGAGACGTTCTTGCCCCTCCTGTTCTCGTTCTTATAATGCAGTGAGTGATAGAAATCTCCAATCAGAGTAGGCACCGGATTGCCTAAAGTGAATATATAGAATGCATCCAAATCAACAAAGTCAGGCATGTTCGGGAACAGTACAATGCCATAGATACACAGAGCAAGAATAGCATTAAACACAATCCAACACCCACTCTTGGCATACTCTTGTGCTTTCCCAACCAAGAACTTGAGAGAAAAACCAGACACTCCATTCCACGAGGTTAACAACAACTTTGAGGAGTCTAAATGCAAGGCAACAGCCAAATCCTCCAGCTTGGGCTCAGCACCCATATGAATGAAGGGTACCTTGTTCTGAATAGTCAACTCCAAGATCTCAGCATACTCCTCCATGGTCGGAGCCAGAATGAAGTCAGGGAAAGTAAAACACCTCAGCGGGGGATCATAGAACTGTATTAGCGTGTACAATCCGTTACGCTCATACATGGATGGTTTATAAACCAACCTAAGTAATTTCCCATAACTCTTCCTGAAGCTTCTCTTCACATCATCATCAGCTAGAGATACCAAACCAAGCAAAGAAGAAACATCTGGAGTAGGCAACTTGTATGCCACAGTCTTCTTCAAAGTATCCATAATAACAGCAAACAGAAATTCGGGCAACTAGAATCAGAGGTATGAAAATGCACCTGCAGCACAGACACACGTTAATGATATGCAAAATGAGTATGCAACAATGCAATATGCGAACATGCAACAGGGATCAAGTGATATATTGCTGAAGAGATGCATCCACAATATCTGTCTCAACGGACCCGTAATACCGCTCAAACCTGGTCTCAACAGACCCTCAACAGGCTCAAAACAATGCTCCACCCTGGTCTCAACAGACCTTAATACTGCTCTGGTGAAGAAACCCCAAGTAAACACACATATTGATCCAAAATCAAGGAAACCGGGTAGTCTGGAGGTCAATTTTCCTGCATGCCCCAATCCCTCTCACAGGTAGGTGTCCTATCAACTGACACAAGGTACCGCATCCTATGCGGTCGTCGGCGTGACAGACTTTCAAGAATGATGATACGATACCCAGAAGGTGTGGCATCATCATGTCCTGAAGAGGCCTCACTTAGCCAACTTCCAAATGATCGGTCCCCAGAGTCGACAATCCAACTAACCAACAACCCCCTCAACCCAAAGGGTTGAAAAAGAAGTCAACCAGAAGAACCTCGTCCGAGCGTGGATTTTGCGGGACACTAGTACATGCAAAGCATGCACGCGCCCACTACTTTCCACAACTAATTCTAGGTGCACTCAAGCCCAGGTCCGGCTTATCTCTCAACAGATCACCCCCTCCCCAAAACAGCAATAACAATATAAAGCTGACAATAAAATGCGGAAAGTAAAGACAGAAATGTAAATCCATACAAAACCCACGACGGGAAAACAAGCGCTAGGACTGACTCGCATAGGAAACCGTTGGAGTCCCCAGTAGAGTCGCCAGCTGTCGCTACTGCGAAAATCGGCGCCGGCTATGACAGAAGAGTCGCCACCGTGCGTTATTTAACCCAACAGAGGGAAAGGAAACGCTCAGAGTAAACCTAACGCAAAACGGGAAAGGAATGGTCGTCGCAACCAAATTCCTGGATTCGGGAGTCGATTATGCAAGGGGAAGGTATTAGCACCCCTCACGTCCGCCGTACTCGACGGGATCCACGATTGTTTTCTAGTACGGATCGTTATTCTATCTACTCTACAGGTCTGGGTTAAAAAGAAAAGAAAATGAAAATGACTCGGCAAAGTATCGCACTTTATGCCTACGTATTCCCGTCTGGAACGAGAAATCAGAGTCAACGTAGTTCGCCTAACTACGGGTTAAGGGGGGAAGGTTGCTCGCTAGGATACGGCATCCTATGCCTACGTACTTTCATACAGCATGAAAGATCAGAGCAAACGTAGTTCGGGCTACGGAAGACACAAGCTTGTCTGATTGTTTTTTATTACCTTATGAAAGGGTTTTTCTTGATTAAGAGTCCAAGCGGACAAAAATGACACTTTGATGTTTGTTTTGGATCTTTTACGAAAGAAGTGTTTTTTAGTTGGTTTGCAATCTCTGACGCACTAGAGACTATGATTTGAGAGTGACTACGTCGCGTGTCACCCAAAGGGTGCCACACTAAGCAGCTAGACTACTGGAAAGAAGCTCTCTAGAAACCCTTTCTCAAATAGCTTAAGGCTCGTAACGTACGACATCGATTAAGCTTATTACTGTATTTTTGAGTTATTTTGAGATAAGAAGAGAAAGAAGCTCTAAAAAGCCTAGGGTTGAAAAGGGAATAAAAACTAACCTAATGTTGTCATGCATGGATAAGCATCCTAATGTCTGTCATAATTTCCTCCTGCACAGAGGAAATCAGAGATCCTAGGGGATAAACAGAAAAGAAAGCAAGCAAATACAGTAAAATGCATGCAATGCAGCAATACAAGCGAGGCAAAGGAGTCCCACTCAACCTCGAATCTGGGAAAACAACAGGCAAAGTGAATCAACATTCCCTTCAAACCTATGGGGCAAGCTGAACAAGCCAACAAATAATACAAAAAACAAAACCCCAAAGCAGAGGAGGCAGCCTAAGCAGCAGCACCAAACTCCTACAACAAACAGCAGCTCTGACAGCAACAGCAAGAACCTTCAAACTTCAATAATCTTCAATCTCCAACCTCCAGGGAAGAGAAATCACACTTCAAATAAGGCTCCTCAAACCTAAACAGTCAAGCTTCACAGCTACAGAAAACCCCAGCTCAAAAGCAACAGTAAACCCTAGCTTCGATACTCCAGCAAGCTCCTGACAGCAAAGTGGACAGTAACAACTCCATCTTCAAGCAATCCTCATGAAAGGCATCTTTAGCATCTTCAAGCTTCAAATAAGCTCTTATCTTCAGGCTCCACCCCCAAGAGAGAACCAATTAACAGATTAAGTTGAAATGTTAAGAAAGCTTAGGGACAACCAAAGGAAGCCCATAAGCACTTAACATTATAAGAGACAGGTATCCTCAAAGTTCTACTTCTAAAGTATGTCACTCATCCCTCCAAAGGAGGGATGTGAATATTTTAAAAGGACTTTGTGTCACAGGAATGAATAGAGGCACAAGAAGCTCTCTATGTTTGAAAGAAGAAACAAGTCTATTCTAAAGCTCTTCCTACATAGCCTAATCCCTAAGCCTTCAAAAGCAATCTTCACAAGGAAAGACCTTCATGACCAAGCCCCAAGCTTTATCTCCAAGCATCCTCAATTCCTCTAGAAGCTCCATCAAGCCAAACCCAAGCCCAAAGCCCAATTAAGACAGCCCAAGCAAAGTAACCAAACCAAACATCCAAGGGAAAAACCCACAAACATCACATAAGTTGCAAAAAATCACATAAAATGCTAAAAATCATAAGTAAATCTCTAAGGGAACCTAACCCTATACCCAATATCCCATATACATCCCAAGGCCTAAATCAAACCCTAAGTCCCCAAACTATGCCCTAAACTACAACTAGTTGTGTTAAAACCCTAATTCTAACACCTCTCCCATTCACATCTCAAACTAACCTAAATTTTAATCAAAAAAATATTCAAAAATTCCTAAGGGTACATGCTTCCCTAATCTAATCAACCTCACAAGAATCACTCAAAAATTCCTTACCAAACTCTCATACTAAATTCAGAAAAATGAAGTATCAAACAAAAGTAAAATAAAAGCATTAAAATTGTAAAATATGCCAGAAAATATAAAATGCATGAAATTAATATTTTTTTAATCCTATAAAATTCTAGAGACCCTAAGGAAACCAGGGAAAAAAGTCTCATCCTAAAATGATCATTTTTCAATTTATTATGAATTAATTTCTAACCATATGTAAAACATGAAAATAAAAGAAAATCAATTAAAAAAAACAAACCAACATGATGAATAGCAATTAGGTTCAGTTATTTTCCAGACTGGGCCCAGTAGGGGGTGTAAGTAGTACGCGCATATTAGGCCCAAACCACATGAAAACAATTCAGAAAAAATAGAATGGAAAATGGAAAAGCTAGCGTGGTAAATAGCAATGGAATCTTGCGTTAATTTCGAATGGGCTTCAAAATGGGGTGTCATTAGCAAAACTTGCACTAAGCCCAAAAACAAATTACACTAAGTGAAACGGTGCGTTGAGTGTATCCAGATTCTTTCACAATCTAAGAGCTAATCGTGACCATTGGATGAGTCTTCAGTCAAGGGGTCAAACATCATCCTAGGGTTATAACATCGTCTTCTCCATTTTTAAACTTTAGGAGGGAATTGCCATGGACGGTGGCCTGAACTTGGTGCCACCGTCGTCCCCAACAGAGGCAGGCCAAAACAACACCAATCCTCAAAACTCAACATCCAAACCTACTCGTTTTCACTCACTGAACTCAAATGTGATCTCTATTCCTATTGATTCATCCTCTAATGTAGAATCCGATCCACAGTTCATCCATGGTGTCCAACCTCAAGTGGCACGATTCTTGAAATTAAAATCCATAATCTCATCTACGTGCTTCAGGCTTTAATCTTAACTACTCAACCATGCCTAAATCTCCAAGAACTAAGAGAATTGATCCTCAACAGAAATGGTGATGCGCCTAACTTTGTCACTAAACTTCAAAATTCTTTACCAGAAACCAACCTAACCATGTCTACAATCTATCTATGCATTCAAACCCTAGAAATTCTACCTAAATCAAGTCATAGAATGAAATTTACGTACCTGCAAAAATTGAGTGAACAGAGCAAGAAATTCTTCAAATTACACTCCAATCTTCTCCAGATACAATCAACAATGCCTTGTGGATCTTCTGTATGCAATGAATTACTTTGAATCACTCCCAATCAGCAAAACCGATTTTGAGTTGCAAGGGTGAAACTCACTATGCTATCTCTCAGTTCTTCACAGTTCTTGACCAGAATTCTCTCCAAATTCAATCACAAACTCATGCTAAAGCTTCTGAATGCACTAGTTTGCTTTGAAATTGCTCCAATTCGTGAAATCGATTATGTTATGCAAGGTGCAAAATCAGAATGCTCTCTCTCAACTCTCTCCAATCCTTGACCAAAAAAGCAACTAAATCAGTTATAATCCTTATGTAGAACATGTAGGAAACATCTAGAATGATTTGGAATGATCCATGTGAGAATTTGAAATTCTCATGCACCATGAAATCTCATGAGAAGCTTGCACATGCCAGCTGAGTTCTAGCTTGCTTTAGCACCTTGATTCTGATCCAATTTCTCTTCACATGACATTTTGAATGGATTGGTAAGGGTTAGAGCCTTGGTTCTGATCTCATGAGTGATTTGGCAAGTGTTACTTGTAATGCAAGAAAGCACTTTCCAAAGCAACTCATAAAATAATGGCTCATCTCAAAATTGTGACATTGCCAATGTGTTTGAAATCCAATTTCCATTCAAAATGACTACCCATATGCCATGTTTATGCCTTGTAATTCAAAAAAACATTTTTCCCTCTTTTGAACCATTTGAAAAATCTCCCTTCTTAGGCCATTTTGGGGCACTTTGTGAAAAAAGCCAATCCAACTCACCATGACTTCAAATATGACCTAGAAACACCATTCTAAACACATTTCATGTTGAACATTTTTTCATTTGTGGAGTGGAAGATAGAGATTTTGACACATGTTGAAAAATGACCTATAATTCAACTTTCCCAAAATACCCCTGGATTGCCAAGATCATAACTTGAGTTCCACAAATCTTCTTGAGGACTTCTAGTACTCAAATTAAAGGTAATATCAAGCCCTACAACTCTTATGTTGGCCAAGAATCCATTTGAAAACTCCTTTAGGGTAAAAAGTTGCTTCTAAGTCAAGTGACTTTCACAGATAAATTTCAGTGTCCTCTGGTGACCTGTAACTTGCAAGAACCATAGCTTGAGTTCTACAAATCTCCTTGAAGACTTCTAGTACCCATATTAAAGCTATTGAGAAGCTCTACAAGTTTCATGTTGGACAAGAATCCATTTGAAACTTGTATTTTGACTTATGTGTCTTGGAAGTCCAGGGATATACAGGGGATTTTACCCTAGGAACCCTGTCTCAAACACCTCCAAACACTCTTGATTCTCTTGAACTGGATCTTGACCCATCCATACACATGCTTCAACATATCAATCCATGACTTCCATGACCTAGAGCTAGGTCTTGATGCTCTTTCTTTGCTCTTCTTGACCTAGGGTTACCCAGATGAAACCCTACTTGTACACACCTCAACTGTGGTCCTTGAGCTTGATACCATGACTTGTCTAAGCTTCAATAGGGCCCTCTAGGCATCCCATGAGATCCATACACCTCAAATTCATAATTCCATGTTGATGATCTTCAATACACCTCAAGTTAGGAGAGAAATCCACCTGTGGGCACTCAAACTTCACATGACTTCAACCCTTCTCTGATGACCTGGAAGACTTCTCCTCTTGGATAACACACCTTGCTAAGCTCTTCTTTTGATAGACACCTTGATCCCTTGTTGGAGGCATGCTATGCTATGATATGCAAATGATTAGACTGTGTATATGATGTGACTATGCAAATGAAATGCAATGAAACATAAATCAGGCAAGAAAAGGTTGAGCAAATTTTGGGGTGCAACACACCAGCAACAACATAAAGGAATCCTTTGAATACCAAGGTTTTTTTTCAGAACCAAACCAGAGTTAGGGTATAAATTCACAGAAAAAGCGGTTCACTAAAAAGAGGAATAGCAACACCATAAACATTTGATTCAAGAACAAAATCAAAGGAGAAAGTAACTAGATCCAACATCCTTTATGATGAAACAATGTGAATCAGTAATGAAAGCGCAACAAAATGTTATCACCTTCTCCTCCTTGCCCGTTCTGCTTTCAGATCCGATTTTATTTTAACCAGGTTTGTGTGGTTTTGTTCTTGTTAAATCTCTCTTCTTCTCGGTCTTGTTTCTGGTTTTAATTATGTTATTTGATCTCATGTATGAGGTTTGAATGGTTGTGTGTTGAAGTGGGTTTTTTCTTCAGATTCAGAGATGAAGGATGAAGGAGGATTTATATCGTATGCGTTGCGAAGGAAGGGTTGGGTAATGAATGAAGATATGAAGAATTTTTGGTTTAGAGTTGGAGGTTTGATTTATTGGTTGGGGTTTGTTGTTATGAATGAACATTGAAGGAGAATTAGGAAGCACAATGTTTAGGGGGAGTTTTTGCAGATTTTTGGTTTTTTTTTCTCCAGGTTGTGTATTGAATCCAAATATATATGGAGAGAGTGAAATGGTATAATGGGGAAAGATCAGAGGAAATATAGGGTGGAAAGTTGTGTTGCCGTTTTACGATTAGAGATTTTGCGGAAAAGTTGTTTTGCCGTTTTTTGTCTGACGCAAGTGTAGTTTATGAAAACTTGTTGGATATGGATTATTATGCAGGAGGTGTGGAACTAATGTAGCTTTTTTGTTATGTGAAGTTTGTGGAAGTTTATCTTGTAAAATATTGCTTGGGTGGGGTAGGCTAAATGTGCTTGCTTGGCTGAAAGTTATGTGCATATGAATTTCATGTTTTGTTTTTCATGTGTGTATTATTTTTTTTTGGCAAGTTTTCGCATTTTGTGACATGAGGGATTGTGAAGGTTTGAAGGGTTTTACATCTTTCTTGCAAATGGTTATAATTTGAATTCTATTGGCACACTCATGTTTTGGACTTGGTTTATCATTTGTAAACTTGAAATAATTCTTGCACACTTCAATGTATTCTCACACTATGCCTAATCATGTTAATTCCTTGACTCTTGATTAACAATGTCAATTAAAATTGAAATTCCAATAAGAACCTTTCTTCAAAATTCATGAATCCTTTCACTTAAAATGAATAAAACTCAAATTCATCCAATAATCAAACTCTGAACTTTGCCATCTGGATCCTAATATACCAAAGCCTCACTGTGAAGTTCCTTAAGCAAGAAAGCACCCTGAAATAAGAGGATTAAGACCTGAAATATGAACTTCAGTACTCTGCACAAAAACCCTAATTTAAAGATGAAATGGGTTCTGATGACCATCAACCATGAAGCACTCATAACTCAGCAGAATCTGATAACTTGATCTATACACAACTGTCTTGACTGGAACAAACCCTAGTTGGATCCTTAGATACACATAATGTTTGAACTGCATACCATAACCTTGATTGATCTTGAAACGAAGCTTGTCTGACCAAGATTAGGTCAGACCTAACTGATTTTCACCTCTTACTGAGCCCACACATACACCTGGCTGGATGCCTTCAAAATGAAACATAGACTTAGGCAATGAGAAAGTAACATATATTTTTTTTTATTTTCTGATAATAGCTAGTAGGTAGTGCCATACCCCAAATTTGTCCTACCTCTCATTCTCTTATGCCAAGTATTGGTGTGGGTTATTGACCTTTCTCTATAGGGTCCTTTAGCCCCAGGTCGTGATTATATAAGGTTTGGTTAATGAATGATTCTTGTTTGTGCTTTCTATAATTGCAAACTCTTGCCAAGGTTACGTTTTCAGGTAGAAGGAAGATATATCCTCATGGTCGAATTTCAAGACAAGGCTGGTTGCATAAGTTATGATTAGCTCATCTCAGGAGAGAGTTATTTGCTTTTAGGTGATTTTAAATAAGGATAAGTCTTGTTTCAAGCTTAAAACCATGCTTCTTTAAGTTTTAATTCAAAGAGTTTCACGACTGTGATCAAAGTTCGTTTTCTCAATCCATGTTTAAGGTTGTTTGAAGTTTCAAAATTAATTCATGACAAGTTTTGATTTAATTTGTTTCAAATTGAGATCAAGTTAGCCGAGTTATAATTCAAGTTGTTCAAGATAATTCAATTAGGTTTAAAGAGGATTTTAGGGATTATCTCAAGAAGGTTTTTAAACCACGTTCAAGTTGTGTTTTAAATGTGGTAAGCATATGGCGGGAAAGGTCATTCCTTGATGATGATTAATTGTTTCAATTATGCATCTTCAAGGTATTTTTATTTTCAATTGAGTTTTCAATGTCAAGTTTGGAGTTAAGGTCATGAGTGGTTGTCTTGCCCAGAGTTAAGGTCGCGTAGGAAGCACATGAGGTTCATGCCAACATCGGAGTTGTATATAAAATCCTATGGAAGTTTACTGCATTTGCCTCCAAAAATAAACCAAACTGAGGGACTGGTGGTATGACCAACTTATGAGAGACGTTCTTTTTTTTTTTAGTTGATAAATCATGACAAGTGGTGAATCATGTGATAGAATCCAAAAGTTGTTTCACAAATAGTCACACTTGGCCAAAGTCTATTGTGCATATTTCTAAGAGGATATGAGCGTTACCAATGGACAACTCCAAATGGAAACAGGGTGCTGGTACAAAATAGAATTAAATAAGATCATCAAAATAATTCACCTAAATCAGTCCCAAGATGTGTCTAAGCTAGTCCATTTTTATCAAGCAAAGCCATGTGGGGGTTTACTTCAGACCACGCTTAGGATATTACAGGTCATGTAAGTTTCATACCAAGGCCATGTCATGAACGATTACGACAACAATACTCTAATCCTATACAAGCCATAATTCATGTTGTTCACAGAAATCACAATCATTCAAATTCTTAAGTGTTAAAAAAACCAAGTACATAACATGTTATCCATTGATCAAATGTTTAGATGTGTAAAAGCGCAGTGCAAGGTGCATACTATGCAGGCCTTTTGTTTCAAGACACATCCAAAAAGAAGGAATCAATACAAGTGAAAATTATAGGGACTAAAATATTACAAGACGAGTTCAATTTTTTTTACATAAAGCACAGGTTATAAGATCATTGTGTCAAAAGGGGAAATTCTTCTTACTGAGCTAAAGTTCTTTGTGTGAAAAATCTTTCTTCATGTCATCTTCCAAGGGAGTCGTAATATCTCCCATGTCCAAGGTAGGTCTCACCCAAGTTGTTGTCCCATTTTCCTCATGACAGTATGCAACATAAAAGTAGGGCAAGCACAGTTAGTCCATAACTCAGGATTAAATACAAGAATAAGACTACACCACAATGATTTGAAAATAAAGCTTAGCATGGACAATAAGTTTAAAGGGTCCAAACACGACACAAAGCAGGATTTGACGAATGATTCACAAAAAATCAAGTCACAAAGTCTCCAAGGTACTTTCTCAGCAGAACATACATGCAGTAATGTAGTCACGATGTAGAGTCAACACAAAACCAATGAAGAATGCATCAATATCAAATTCAACAGCAACCTCATAACAGGTTTAAAGCCACTAGGATTTGTGAACAAGATTGCAAAAGCTCATGCCACAAGTTCTACTAATAAAACTTTGAAAGTCATTCTTGTGGTTCTATCCATAAGGCATACACCCCTTTTTTTTCCTTCTAAACCAACACTCAGGTGGACTAAATGAAGAAGGATAGGCAATGTTACGAAACATTCATGAGAAATCTATGGAAAAACGGAACGTATGTGTCGCTACTGCGAAAATCGGCGTCGGCTGAACAGAAGAGTCGCCACCGTGCATTATTTATCCCACAAGAGGGAAAGGAAACGCTCGAAGTAAACCTAACGCAAAGACGGGAAAGGAATGGTCATCGCAACCAAATCCTGGATTCGGGAGTCGGTTACGCAAAGGGAAGGTATTAGCACCCCTCACGTTCGTCGTACTCGACGGGATCCACGCTTGTTTTCTAGTACGAATTGTTATTCTATCTACTCTAAAGGTATGAGGTTAAAAAGAAAAGAAAACGACTCAGCAAAGTATCGCACTTTATGGAGTTACTTATAGGATAATGAAGTTGAAATAACGGCCTTGGTTGCATAAGAAAGGTCCTCCCTGTGCATATAGCTCCCTACCTCATCCAAAGCTCGTATCAAACATGAGATTGAGTACACGGAAATCAGAACAAAATCAACAAGTTAGTTTAAAATATGGGGGCACTAGATAGAAATTTGATGGATAACATGATAACTTTCAAGGCAATGTAATGGCAATAAGCAGAGTTATCATATCGTTCAAATACAAGGAATAGACAACATAATTCCCTAACATATAAAAGAAGAATCATGGAAATATGCATACAAAGGTGGTAAGCATTTTCCCAGGTGAGAGACACGAGATGGAGGGTGTTAAGAGACCAAGAGTATGAACTAAACTTTTTTTTCAACTTGCTGATCAGTTTCATTACCACTATAAAGTTGTAGTTGCAGAGGATTGTTAAGGATCAGGTGAACTTAGAGGTTCTGCTGTTCTGTTTCGTTCAAAAGTTGGTGAATCCTCCCCCCTTTCTCTGTATTTCTTCTCCAAATGCCAACCTTTCAAATATCAAAACAACGATACTAAGTCACATGTTGAGATTAAAAGTATCAAAGTCATTCATAATTTCACAATAAGTAGGGATCAAGTTGAAATTCGACAAAATGACTTGTTATTAAGTTAAAGAGTTACCACATCAACAAAAATTCAAGAGCAGTAAAAGTACAGAAACTACATTTTACGAACAGTGAATATTGGAGGAGAAATAACATCTTGTAGGAATTCCTTTCAGTCACTACAGACAAGAAACAAGATGGAATCACCAGTTGTGGTCCCACAGAATCTCCCTACCCAAAGATCTCGCTCAAATCCTCTAACAGTATGAAATTTATACTAACACATATGAAGGGATATTTCCCTGAAAATCCTCTGAATCCCATGTGCTATCAAACCCTAAAATCCCCGTGTAAATAAGACTCAAGCATTGAGCAAAAAGGGGACGGAAAAAACCTAGCGAAGCTCTGCTAATTTTCACCCTAAGCCCTCACTCCAAAGCTCGTGTTAACAAAGGCTTTCAGATTCACCATTAGAATCTGAAAAAGCTTTGAGCTTGAACGCGCCTACACGTTCCCAGAGTGACGCATTGTAGAGGAGAAGAAGAGCGAAAAAGAGGAAATAGAGGGAAATTAAAAACTTTAGTAAGCAAGCCAACAAGTTAAAGAAACACTCATCGAAGGTAAATCACGAATCCGCCTCCCCTGCTTTTACGCTTTTCTGTAACGGCGAACTGCCGCAGTTAGTTGTTGATTCGTTCGATTTCCATTGATCGCCGCTCTGTTGTTATCTTTGCGTGGAGGTCCTAAGTAAATTTGTTTTTTTATCATTTAAGGCATATGTGAGTGAGGTGTGATTGCTTGGTGTTGAGAGAGTTTTAGAGGGATTTAGATGTATGAGAGAATATTAACGTTGGGTTCGGAGGGAGAAAAGGAAGGATAGGTTCCTCTTTGTGTTCTTTCAATAAATAAAGATAGGAAGATTGTTTTACTTTAAAAGATAGTAATGGATTAATGGCATAGGTATCAGTGTTTTCCAATTTAGAAAACTTTACCCCATACCCTATCATTTATTCCTCTACCCCTACCTTCTATATTTTTTGACCAAAATATCCTTATATAAATAAGTATAAAATTTTTCTAATTTAATTATTTAATATGAAATTTAATAATAAATCTATCTTTAAACACTACTTGATTCATATGTTTAACAAACATGACAAGTATTATGTACTTTCCGTAAAAGTATTATATAATTTTATTTATAAAATTTTTAAACTATAATTTTTTAAAAATTTTAATATTATAATAAATGAAAAACAAATAATCCATATTTTTAAAAACTGATATTTTTATTAATTTCAATTTACTATCAAAAAAATATATTTTTTCTTTTTTAATTCATATTTTATGTTTTTAGTTTTTTTTCAATGTCTTCCAATTTCAAATTACCTCGTAGCTGATATCATGAGAAACTGTTCGTCAAAAATTATTCTATGTTTTTTATATCAGTTTCTTTGAACCGTAATGTCTTTCAACTATTATCTTCAAATTACCTCATGCCCGCATCATTTATAATTTTTTAATAATTAGCCAAACTATGAGGTAACTTGTAATTATGGTTCGAGATATTGGCTATTTCCATCATCTTTCTTCAAACAGGTTGGCTCATACTTGAAGTATTTAGAAAATAAGAAGAAAAAAACTACTAGCTCAAAAATCATGTTGTATATAGTTATTGTCATTCAAATCACATGCAAATATAAATTAGTATCCTTAACATCTTTTTACGAAAAATATATAATACTTTCCATATTTATTGAGAATATTAATTAAGTAGTGTTTAAAATTAGATTTATTTATTAAATTTTATATCAAATAATTAAATGAGAAAAATTTTACACTTTTTTATATAAGGATATTTTGGTAAAAAATATATATATAAGATAAGGATAGAAGAATAAATGATGGGGTATGGGGTAAAATTTTCTCCAATTTATTAATCTTAATGATCATTAAAACCCGGTAGTCAAATGATTAGCATAAAAATAGCCGCCATCATTTGGGTGTGGCTTTAGTTGCTGGCCCATTAACTTAGGTGATATTAGGTTTTTTAATCAAAACATGAAAGTTTAAAAAAAAAAATAATAATAAATCATAAGTAGCATTTTGGAACAAATTAATTTCTTGTTCATGCATAAAAGATATTTGAAAATAAATTATAAAATTTGTGTACTTGATTATTCATATTAAAATTCATGTTAAGATTATCCCCCAATTTGATATCTTCCTCATGTTTGTGTAAATAATCGATCTACCCATTTGGTACTTGTGTATAAGTATTTGTGTATGATTAATCTCTCCTTTCTCAAGTAACTAAAGTAGTGGATTTTTGGAGTCTAGCACTCCTTGAATTATTGAATGATTGCTTTTAGGGTTCACGCCTTGAATTGTGATCATTTCATCTTTCGTTTCTAAATGAATTAAAATACTTAAAATAATTAGAAAATTTAGCCCAAATTAGACACTTAACACTGAAATTTTTTCTTAACAAAATTGAAATTATAATTCATTCTAATTAATACTTCTAAACCTTTTCTTGATTAATCAATGAAGATAGTGGGTTCTTGGGGTCTAGCACTCCTTGGATCCTTGAACAGACGCTCTTGAGGCGCACACCTTGAATTGTGTTTGTTTCTTCTTTCATTTCTAAAATACTTAACTCTGTTCAAAGCTTTCAATATACGCAATCCCTAATCCGATTAGAAAGTTTAACCTAATTGAATTATTTCTCAAGTGGACTAAGCAAAATGTGTTTTTTTCTTAATTAACAATGGAGTTATCGAATTCTTGAGGTCTAGCGCTTCTTGGGTTCTTGAAAGATTGCTCTCAAGGCGCACGCCTTGCGTTGTGATTATTTCGATCCTTCATTTAATCTTCACTCGATTAGTTTAAAATTCCTAAATTTGTTTAATCAAAATACACATTCAAATCAAACTCTCTTTTTTTGCTCCCGTGCGATTGAAACTTTTAAAACCAATTCAAATTGTTTTCTTAATTAAAATACAAAAGAACTGAGTTCTTGGAGTCTCGCACTCCTTGGATTCTTGAGTGACCGCTCTTAAGGAGGACGCCTTAGGTTCTGGGTTGCTTGATCTTTCGTTCCTAAAATACTTGCCCTAATTACTTGGACAAAGCGTTCATTGTCCATCAAATATAAACTTTGTAATTAATTGAATGAAAAAGGTATCGTTGGGATCTAACATTTCAATAATGCTCCGATTAACTGGTTGTGAGGCCGACGTCTCGTTTATCAAATAATCGTCATTCTCCCTTAAAACACTCAACACATTAAACCTCGTTTTTTCGCTCTCGTGCGACCAAAACCCAAAAACCTACTTAAATCAATCTCTTTTCTCAATTCAAACTGTAACACCCTTTTTCTACCCCAAAAATATCAAGGCAAAATAACACAGAAATCAGAGTGAATAAATAAATCTCATTAAAAAGCCACTAAAAGGGCGTATATTTCTCAAATTCATCAAAATAGGTCCATACTCCGTAACTACGGGTTTTCCCAAAATACATCAGAACATCATAAACAGCGGAATTCAAAACATAAATCAAAGTTTTCCTTAAAAGGGAAATTAATCAAAATAATGTCAATAGTATAAAATCAACTCAAGGAACACAACCCGATGTTACATATCAGAGCAAGACCCTCTAAGCTGACCAAAAGACTAAAACACTCAAAAACTTCAAAACTAACTCCTCGCCGGCGTCCACGGCTAAACTGGATCATCTGCACGTTACCCGCGTAGAGGTAACATTCAAACAGGTAGGGTAAGTAAAACAATTCATAATAATCAACGTATAACAATTAATGCATAAACGACATCATAATCATATTCAAGACATCCATATCCTCAATTATGCCTCAAAGGCCACAACGTCATAATTTATACACAAAGGCTCATAAATTCAAATGCAACATAGACTCAATGCATGTGGTATCAATCATCACAACGCGATGGACACTGGGCCATCAACCTTTCATAGATCCTCATCAATAGGATCGGAGCACGTCAAAATACTTCACATCCACACAATGGGATTAAAGTCAAAGCAATTGGATGCACATGAATGCATGATGCACACGTCACAATAATAATTCTCACAATACAACATATGGTGCATCATCATTCATCACACTCATCATCATCACATAAAATCATCATATCTCATGTTATCACATAGTTCATCAAATCATGGTAATTTCATCATATTAACTCAATTGATACATCATAGAAAACTATCATACATCATGTACAAATCACCCAAAACCCACTGTCATACTCAGGGTAATCCATCCCAGAAATTCCAGAACTACACATCAAGGCATCGCTGCAAACCGATCAATTTCGCGGACTCTGCTACGTTCGCTTGCTCGCTCGCTAGGCGAGTTGGTAGCGAACCTTCGTTGGCTTGCTCGCTAGGCGAGCCTGTGGCGAACCTTCGCTGGCTTGCTCACTAGGCGAGTCTATAGCGAACCTTCGCTGGCTTGCTCGCTAGGTGAACAGAGCGATGACAGCAGAAACCTGTTACGACCAGAACTGATTCTTGTCCAAATACTCATACGATTCACCTACCCAATGCCCCCAAAACATCATTAAAACATCCCTACGGTCATACGGCGATAACGGTACAAAATCTATGGTTTATTAGGCCAATCTGGCAACATTTGCACTGCCTAAATCACTATTTTCCTGCAATTGCTCTGAGTGCATCAGAGTTACTCACATATGAACATTCCTATTCCTATAGGGTCAAACATATCACAACCCAAGGTTCTGGGCACAATGGCCTAAGGTTTCCTAATTCTCATGTTTCAAATAAAACAGTAGGAATACTAGCACTAACCACAACCCTCAAGGTTTCATTATCAGTTTCCCTTATTTTCCCACAATCAACCCTAAATACCTTAAATCATAAACCACATAAACAAACCATAAACACATCTAAAGGCATACATAGAAAATCATGAACAACGATACTCCCCATACCTTAGTCGATTCGCAGCTTTCACGATTAACTTTGGGATCTTCTGCCTCCAACCTTTCATTCAGAGCTCTGGCCACCAAACTTTCACAATTAACACAAATGAATTCAAATTCCTTTTCAGAACTCTATTTTGTCCAACCTAGTCTTGGGCCTCACAAATTGGGCTTTTCCCTCATTACCCTTACTAACTCCCTTAAATGCCCAAATTGCCCTTATTTCACTTATATTCCATATAATTAATAATAATACTAATAAATTAATATTATATGCTATTAATCAAATAAACACCCGAAAATGCACATTTTCCCCATATTCACAAAACCACCGGAAATTCATCGAAACATGAATATTCTCAATTAAATAATTAATTAACATATTTCGATTAAATTTGGGGTGTTACACAAACCCTAATACACTTTAATCAATTCAAACAACCTTTCACAAAGAACATTGTTTAGTCCCTTCTTCCGAGCATACAAACTCGTGATTCAGCCTCCCCTAGCAAGCAAACAAGTCAATGTTTAGTAGTAGAATGCAACCTAAACACTCATTCGTTTACAAACCAACCAACCGTAGTCGCCCGAACTACGGGCGCTCTGATTTCTCATTTATCGATGAGGATACGTAGGCATAGGATTGCGAGATCCTAGCGAGCTACCTTTTTATTTTTTTATCCCAAACCTTTTACCGAAGTCCCACGAACTACGATGCTCTGACTTTCCCATTAGACGAGGAAGTACGTAGGCACAAGGGCCCCAATCCTTAGCGAGAACCCTAATATAAAACCACTCATTTCCCCTTTATAAGCAAATCATTAGAAGAAAACAAACAACCTAGCTAACTTTTCTCTCGAATCGAATCAAGAGGTTCCCATTGAATACAACAGACGTAGAGGGTGCTAATACCTTCCCTTTACATAATCGACTCCCGAACCTAGAATTTGGTTGCGATGACCATGTTCTTATCTCTTTAAAGGTTTTATCAATATTTTCCTATTCCTTCCTTGGAATGAATAAAGTTTGGTGGCGACTCTGTTCGAACTTTTTTTTCGCGTCCATCGCGAGGATCATATTTTTCGAGATATGACAGGTAGATGTACAAATGAAAGCTATACAAGGGTAGGACAAATTTGGGGTATGACAATCGTGTTGCAGAATTTTGAGATAGTGTTTGTACGGATCTAGCAAGGTAAGAGTGTGTAGATTTGGCATCACGTAGTAGGATGCAATTTTGTTGCAAGATATGGTTTTCGCGCTTTAGTCTTGGCATGGTTTGAGTAGTTTTAGGCAGGTTCAGACTTATTGCAAATTTTGTCTTGTTTGTGTGTCATGAAGTTGTAGAAATTATGAAGGCTTATGTTGTGTTGTCACCGAATTCTACAGGTTTTGCTGTTGTAGGCTTTGTTTGTATTGTAGCATTGTGTAGGAGAGTGATGCGCAAGAGTTTTGCAGGATGTGTGCAGGAAGAGTATAGCAGAGTGGTTTTTTGGATTGTTTATGGCATTGAGGTAGCATGATTTGGAAACTATGTGCAAGTTTTTTGTTTGGCTTTTGTTCAAGTCCTGTTATTGTGTTATGAAGATTATGGATCATATGCACAGTTTGCAGAATTTTTATCTTTGTAATTTTGACCAATTCAATCAAATGGGCTCCATTATTATTTTTGTATTTTTTTTATGGATTATAATGGTTTAAAAAGGAAAGCAATGTGATGGGCTTTATTGACTTATAATAATAAAAGGTGATTTAGGCTTTTTGTAATTAAAATGAATTAATGGATTTTGGTATTTGGAAAGAAAATGGTTAGTAATTCTAAAAAAGAATATTGGATTATTAATGGATTTAAATGGATGTTGAAATAGATATAAAAGTGTGAATTAACAAAAATGGTTTGAAATGTGGATTCTTGCGAAAGAAACAAACTCTGGACAATGGAAATCCAATTCAACAGAAAACCTCTGATCCCTCATCTTAAGAGCTTAAATGGTGGATGCCCTATCCAAAATGTTGATTTACCAACCCTTGAACTCTCTAGAAGCAACCCTAATTCCACAAGCGAAACAAAGCAAACAAAAACTAATAACTTGGTTAGATATGCAATATTATTAGCCTAAATTATATGCACAAGATCAATGAATCTAAGGGTAAATTTTAGGATATGACAAAGTTTAATTGGAATTGAAGTGTGACCAGTTAGCACTAAAACTTAGTAATGTTAACTTAGTGTAATGCTAGAAATCTAATTGAATTATCATAATTAGTTGTTGATTAATCATGTTAGCACAATGTTAATAAAGTTAAATGTTAAATGAAGAAAGTTAGGTTTGGTGACATGTTGGTAGGTTGAATTAGCAATGTTAATGGGATTGTGTTGTCCTACTACATGATTGAAATGTCAGCTGGTCCATGGTGAGGACAATTTGTGTAACATGGTCTATATTTGCTTTATGTTTTATTGTCTCCAAAATGTATTTTGAATGTGATTTGTGGAGCTAGGTTATGATATTTGTACTTGGCACAATGATTTAACCCAACAACTCTACATCAAACTTGAGTACAAATAATCGAAAGAAACAAACTCTGGACAATGGAAATCCAATTCAACAGAAAACCTCTGATCCCTCATCTTAAGAGCTTAAATGGTGGATGCTCTATCCAAAATGCTGATTTACCAACCCTTGAAATCTCTAGAAGCAACCCTAATTCCACAAGCGAAACAAAGCAAACAAAAACTAATAACTTGGTTAGATATGCAATATTATTAGCCTAAATTATATGCACAAGATCAATGAATCTAAGGGTAGATTTTAGGATATGACAAAGTTTAATTGGAATTGAAGTGTGACCAGTTAGCACTAAAACTTAGTAAGGTTAACTTAGTGTAATGCTAGAAATCTAATTGAATTATCATAATTAGTTGTTGATTAATCATGTTAGCACAATGTTAATAAAGTTAAATGTTAAATGAAGAAAGTTAGGTTTGGTGACATGTTGGTAGGTTGAATTAGCAATGTTAATGGGATTGTGTTGTCCTACTACATGATTGAAATGTCAGCTGGTCCATGGTGAGGACAATTTGTGTAACATGGTCTATATTTGCTTTATGTTTTATTGTCTCCAAAATGTATTTGAATGTGATTTGTGGAGCTAGGTTATGATATTTGTACTTGGCACAATGATTTAACCCAACAACTCTACATCAAACTTGAGTACAAATAATCGAAAGAAACAAACTCTGGACAATGGAAATCCAATTCAACAGAAAACCTCTGATCCCTCATCTTAAGAGCTTAAATGGTGGATGCTCTATCCAAAATGCTGATTTACCAACCCTTGAAATCTCTAGAAGCAACCCTAATTCCACAAGCGAAACAAAGCAAACAAAAACTAATAACTTGGTTAGATATGCAATATTATTAGCCTAAATTATATGCACAAGATCAATGAATCTAAGGGTAGATTTTAGGATATGACAAAGTTTAATTGGAATTGAAGTGTGACCAGTTAGCACTAAAACTTAGTAAGGTTAACTTAGTGTAATGCTAGAAATCTAATTGAATTATCATAATTAGTTGTTGATTAATCATGTTAGCACAATGTTAATAAAGTTAAATGTTAAATGAAGAAAGTTAGGTTTGGTGACATGTTGGTAGGTTGAATTAGCAATGTTAATGGGATTGTGTTGTCCTACTACATGATTGAAATGTCAGCTGGTCCATGGTGAGGACAATTTGTGTAACATGGTCTATATTTGCTTTATGTTTTATTGTCTCCAAAATGTATTTGAATGTGATTTGTGGAGCTAGGTTATGATATTTGTACTTGGCACAATGATTTAAGCCAAAATGTTTTATTGTGTATGGTATATTGAATGACTCTAATGGTGCATTGTATATGATTTACAGGACTGACTTAGCTTAGCACCAAGATGATGGCATGAGCAACACTTAATCATGAGCAAACTTGACTTTGGGGTATAGGACTTGAACATGGGAAAACTTAGCATGATGCACCCTAATAAAGATTGGTGGCTTGGATATGAAAATGGGAGCCATGAAGATGAAGAAGGGAATAGGTCTAGAGTTTAGGATTAGTGGTTAACTTTGGTCAATAATTTGATCAAAAAGTCAACTATAGGTCAAAAAGTGTAGTTTTTTTTATAGATTTTGACTTTGAATATTTTATGATGTAATATTTGATGGCTTGACAATGGAATGGATCTTGAATGGCACAAGTATGGTTTGATTATTAAATGAACTTCCCTCAAAATTATATTTGAATATTTGATTTTGAATTGAATTTGAATGAATTCTTGAATCTTGTAAGCTTTAAGTTGCAATGCCCTAAAACAAAACTAGACAAAGAATCCATGTAAGGATTTCAAGAGATAATGGTCAATAAAAAGGAAACCTCCCCTAGTACACTTATAATAATCCACATGTGTCATAGGACAATAAAAGGATCCAAGAGAGATTAGCCACCAGTTGTTGTGGACCTAGCCAAAAGTCAGAGATGCATAATATACCAAACTTGCAAATCCCATTCTAATGCCTTTTTTATTAAATAAGAAACCTTCGAATCAAATGATGGCACTTGAAGCATGCTCTTGTGAATTTAAGACCTAAATGATTGTGGCATGAATATGCAGATGAATGAATGATTGTATCTAAATGAATGGTTAAAAAAGAGAACTATGTATGTAGAAGGATGTAGCAATAAGCCAGACAAAAATTGAAAAGGTGAGGCAAATTTTGAAGAATGACAGCTACCCCTATTTAATCATCTTTTACCTGAATGTACGAATGCTGATAGTTTTCAAGTATTCGAGGTAAAAGATGATTAAATACAAAAATATCCAAAAATTTGTCTGTTGAGAATGGAGTGATGTAATAAGAGGAAAATAAGTGTATTATTGGGAGTTTTGTTTATTGGGGATATGGAATGACAGACAAACTTTTGTAGGTTCATCCGCTGGGGATTGGCTGAAATATTTGTTAGGGAAACAAAGTCGACATAGGGCTCGGTAGAATAGAGAACAAGGTGTACATGATACAAGTATCAGAGGTACGGGAAATCACCATAATAAAGACCTAAAGCTCTTAAGATTTCTAAGTTATTCAATAGTAAAAAATCTTAAGGCTTTTATAATTACAATCTATAACAGAAAATATGCATATTACAATAGAGTTGATAATCGCTTGATCTTGCAACTCCTTCATCAGAAGAATCCTTGTTAAAATTTAAACTTGAATATTCAGCCATATTTATAGCCTTTGTATACACTATTCGTTGAGGAGGTAACTTGATCAAGTGTCTTTGCCTTTACTCCATAATACAAGAGACGCTGAAGATGGATGGATATCAGATTCTGAATCCAATGTTTAACAGGTTTAACCTTTGAGTCTTCAAGAGGTTCTGTACTAATAGAGCCGTTGAGAGCAGACATCCGTAGAGCATGCTAGCTTTTCTTGAGCCTTGCAATCTTGTAGTCTCTAGCTGACAAACTAATAAGACAATACAACTTGCTTTCTGCAGTACGAACAATCACAATTTTTTCACCAACTCTGAATGGTACCAGATGTTGGTATACAATTACCAAGTGTAGTAACTCGTCTGAGTGCTGAGGCCTTCAGCTCAGAGTCTTCTCCAAGACACACTAGCAATTGTTCTTCAGACTCTGTCACCAGAAGCTAGCAATGAAGCAACTCTCAAGTGTGTACATGTAATACAGATTCTAATTATTTATGTACAAAGATGAGAATCTGCATAAATAAAACACACATCAAATAAACCATTGTTCTTTTAATACTTTGTTATCATAAAAAACAAAAGAGAATATGTCAAGAATAGATCTTATTCTAACAATCTCCCCCTTGTTTATGATGACAAACACAAGTATTTAAAGGACAATGTTGGGCATTTAATTTTCTATACAACATTAGGGTATGAGGTTTGTATGCTCCCCCTAAGTCTGATAGTCCATAGTTGAGTTCTATTGACTCTAACACTAAGAACTATTTTTCAAGAAAAAATAAATCAGCCTTCTTAGTAACATCAGAGTCTGAGGTTTGCAAGCTCCCCTGAGTCAAACAGTTCCAAGATTGAGGTTTGTAAGCTCTCACTTAGTCCCATATTTAAGAAAACCAAAATAACAACATTTTAACTTCCTTTGGCAACATTAGAATACGAGGTTTGTAAGCTCCTTCTGAGTCTGATAGGTTAAGTCAGAAGTTTGTAAGCTCTTACTTAACACTATGTACAAGAAGTTAAAATATGTTTCCCTTTTAACTTTCTTCAGCAACACCAGAATATGAGGTTTGTAAGCCCCTTCTGGGTATGATAGGCTAAGTCAAAGGTTTGTAAACTTTTCCTTATACCTATGTACAAGAAAGTTAAAATACGCCCTGGGCAAGGTAATGATAAAAAAGAAAATAAATAACAATAAAATAAATGAACAATATGTACAACTGAATAGGTACTCAATGGGTTCAATTTCCACTTAAATACTTACCATTATTTCTCCCCCTTTTGTCACATAAAAAAGAATAAAAGAAAAAGAGAAGAAGAATAGAGAAGAATATCAATAATAAATGTATCTCAAATCTTCATTACAGGATCAGTTTCCAAGGAGGAAAATTAATCAAGTAATAAGAATCATTAAGGTTTGTAAAGTGCACGCTTTAAAGTATTAGTGGTCGTTACTATTCTAAGAATTAAATAAGGATTAATTTTAGAATCTTGGTATCCACAAAATCCATTATAAAAGCATCCAGCTCCTAAGTCATTTTCATCAATCATCTACCTAGAGATATGGAGTCGTCAACTGAGAGTCATAACACATCCATCATAAAAAATGCTACAGAAAGCTCTACATGTTTGCATATCTAATCCCCTTAGAGGTGAGCTGCTTCTGAGTCCTCTACAACTGAGCCTTTACCCTCAGCACCACTTACTTTTGAAGAGGCAACTTCAGCAGCACCTAAACAAAATTCAGAAGGAGGTTCAACAGTAACTTCCTTGAAGACAAAAAGAAAAAACATGAAGAGGTAAAGGAAGATAAGGAGGATCAACAAGCAGTTCTACCGCTCTCTCCCAGTCATAGAAGAGGAAGAAGTGATTGATTCTAAAGACGAAGAGGTGAACTACGACAATAGTGGACGTCGTTGGGCACGAGATGCTGTAGCTACAGAACTCTTATAGAATCCTCTTATTCCCTTTATTTAAAATATTTTTGTAATCCATCAGTTTAATTAACAATGAAATAGTTTATTTGACCAAGAGTTCGTTTTAGCATGCAAGTACATTCTAGTAATTTTTCTTTAGATTTTCTGAAAATACATTAACAAAGTGAGACTGACACAAAAAGGACAGTTAAAACAAATCAAACATAAACTCATAGTTATTCAGAGAATATTAATAGGTTATACTGCTAGATAATATTTCCAAGAGTCATTATTAGAGTACTGATAAGATTTAATCAGTACTTAAATAATATTAAACTCAAGACAATGTGTAACACCCCCTTTCTATACCCCCAAATAAACAAATAAATCATTTATCACTTATTAAAATTTCATCAGAGTATAAATAAAACATGGTATAAAAGAGGTATGTCACATCATCACGAAATTAACATACAACACCTGCTCGATAAAAGACATGCAACAGTGGGGTAGTTTCAACAGAGGAACTTAGTCCCTACACCCACATTTCAATATTTAGAATTAAAAGCGGAAAATCTAACCATTGGATCACTTTAAACATGCTAATCATATAAATACATATCATTCAGTTTGATTCACCACATCATTCATGTTTACATAAACATTTGTCATCAGATACATACACAAATGTATCTCAAAAGAATGCTATACAATCCTAACTACCCGGTGCTACATATCAGAGCTTAACCGACCCAAAAGAATGAAGCTATACTTCACAAAAGACTTCCATCAAAGCTAATTTGCAATGCCTCATAGAGCATTATAAAATAGCAGAAGGGTGAGAAATATTATCATAATAATCAAGGCATATATATATATATATATATATATATATATATATATATATATATATATATATATATATATATATATATATATATATATATATATATATATATATATATATATATATATATATATATATATATATATATATATATATATATATATATATATATATATATATATATATATATATATATATATATATATATATATATATATATATATATATATATATATATATATATATATATATATATATATATATATATATATATATATATATATATATATATATATATATATATATATATATATATATATATATATATATATATATATATATATATATATATATATATATATATATATATATATATATATATATATATATATATATATATATATATATATATATATATATATATATATATATATATATATATATATATATATATATATATATATATATATATATATATATATATATATATATATATATATATATATATATACACACACAAACATAGAATACACATATTTCGCATTTCTCACCACCATTCATTATCGTCATCATATACATCACAATATATGTATATATATAAACAAATATGGAATGATCATCAAGCATATTTATCATGCACACATCCATCCTCCTCATCAATTCACACAGAAGCATACTTTCATATAACAAAGATATCTATGCCATGTGACTCATACAAAACTCAATACAACTCAATGCAACTCATGCCATGTGGTACCAACACTTGTTATCATTTTTCGGTTTTTACATTTAAACCGGGTCCGTCCCCTAGACCGATAACAATAAAAGCCCGTCCTCTAAGCTTTCAAACCCACCCTTCTAGGTTTGGGACAAGTCACCAGTCTCCACAAAACTAGCAAGCATTGCCTCTTGACTAAATGATGCGTATGCAATCAACCAACAAATGCACTTAAGACCGTTCTCTCATCTTAATTCCATGCATTCTCAAATAATTTATCACATAAGAATTATAACATGATTGCACACTCACACATCATATCAAAGTATTCATACTTCCAACATCATCATATTATCAAGCAATGCACATATATTCACAATATGTTCTCATACATTATTCAAAATATTGCATACAATCAATATGCATTCACAATTTAATACCATCACCACATTATTCAAGCAATGCACACATATTCACAATATGTTCTCATGCATTATAAATGCCAAAAGGCCACATTTCACATTTTGCACAATCTAGGATTCACTCCATACGGCTACCCACAACATACATATATAACAGCATACAATTACTCATTTCAGATCAACATTAAACACAATCAAACCAAACAATCAACATTGGATGGAATCACAAGGAAAAATAAGGTGTTGTCACATTTGCTGACCCATTCGCCTGGCGAAGCATTAACAAATGCTCGCTGCTTCACTCGCCTGGCGAACTCGCTGGCGAAGGCAGGCAATAGCTACTGGAAGTGTTCGCTGCCTACTCGCTGGGCTTCGCCTGGTGAACCTTCGCTTCTGCTCGCCTAGCGAATCTGCGAACTCAGAACCCCAAACAGTCCAAAATCACCAAATCACCACAAAATCAACCGATTTAATTCCAATCAGTTCCAATAGTCTTAGCCCAACATTACCCGACTAAACTACGCCACTTATTTCGGATTCTAACCGTTCAAAACTCGATTTCTACCGATTAAACCTCTTTCTGCCCTAAAATGGAAAATGTAGAAAAACATCCAACAATCCAAACCAATCATACATAATAATAAACATTGATAGAATAACAACATTTCACACCCTTACCTTGATTAATCGAAAGTTGGATGTTGTTCTTGAGCTTTCCAAGTTTTTCCCTTTCTTCCTTCTCTTTTCTCCTTTTCTCCTTTCTTTCTCTTCTTTTTCTCTTATGTTTCTATCTTTTCCTTTTCTTTCCACTTTTCCTTATATTTCTCCTCTCAATTATCTACCAATAATTCCAATAATTAAAACAATCCAATTAAATCAACTAATTAATATAAATAATTAATTATTGAAAATTGGGTTGTTACAACCCTCCCAAACTTTAGGAATTTTTGTCCTCGAAAATGTTACCTAATTCAAACAACTCGAGATAAGACTCCCTCATCTGACTCTCAAGTTCCCAAGTCACATTTCCACCGGCCGGTCCTCCCCAAGCGACCTTCACCAAAGCAATCTCTTTGCCTAGAAGTTGCTTCAACTCCCGATCCTCTATCCGCATAGGTGATGTCTCCACAGTCAAGTTATCTCTCACCTGCACATCATCTACTTGGACTACGTGAGATGGATCCGCAATGTATTTCCTCAACTGAGATACATGGAACACGTCATGGTGATTAGCAAGCGACGGTGGTAAAGCAACTCGATAGGCTACCTCTCCTATCCTCTGCAAAATATTATAAGGACCAATGAAACACGGCGTCAACTTACGCGACTTCAATGCCCTACCAACACCAGTCATAGGAGTAACCCGAAGAAACACATGATCTCCCTCTTGAAATTCAAGTGTTTTCCTCCTCTCGTCATGATAACTCTTTTGATGACTCTGAGAAATCTTCATCCTCTCTTGAATCATCTTAATCTTATTGGTAGTCTGCTGGACTATCTTGGGTCCAACCACAGAACTCTCTCCAGATTCATACCAACACAATGGCGTTCTACACCGTCTACCATATAAAGCCTCAAACGATGCCATACCAATACTCGAATGAAAGTTGTTGTTATAAGTAAATTCAATCAAAGGTAAGTAGCTATCCCAAGCTCCTCCCTTCTCCAATACACAAGCTCTCAAAAGATCCTCAAGTGACTGAATCGTCCTCTCTGTCTGACCATCGGTCTGCGGATGGTAAGCAGAACTCAAACGCAACTTCGTACCTAAAGCACTTTGCAAACTCTCCCAAAATCTCGAAGTAAACCTCTGATCTCTATCTGACAAAATGCTAGACGGAATACCATGCAAACCGACAATCCTCTCAATGTACAGCTTTGCCAATCTCTCCAACGGGTAATCCATTCGCAGAGGAATAAAGTGAGCAGATTTAGTCAATCTATCCACAATAACCCAAATAGCTTCAAAGTTACTCGGCGTCCTCGGTAAACCAGACACAAAATCCATAGAAATGCTATCCCATTTCCACTCAGGAATAAACAACGGTTTCATCAAACCCGACGGTTTCTGATGCTCAATCTTTGACTTCTGACAAGTCAAACAAGAGTACATAAACTCGGCAATATCCTTCTTCATACGAGGCCACCAAAACACTTTCCTCAAATCTTAATACATCTTAGTAGCACCCGGATGAATACTCAATCCACTACGATGTCCTTCTTCAAGAATACTCTTCTTCAGCTCAATAACATCAGGAACACAAACTCTATCGCGACACCTCATGATACCATTTTCATCAATCCGAAAATCACCACCTTGACCTTGATTGATCAAAGTCAACCGATAAACTAAACTCAAATCAGATTTCTGTCCTTCTCGAATCTCGTTAAGAATACCACTAGTAAGCTTTAACATACCAAGCTTAACTCCGTAAGAAGTCTTCTCACACACTAAGCTCAAATCACGAAATTGCTCAATCAACTCCAACTCTTTTACCATCATCATCGACATGTGCAACGATTTCCTACTCAATGCATCAGCTACCATGTTTGCTTTACCCGGATGGTAATTCAAACCAAAATCATAATCCTTCAGAAGTTCTAACCATCTCCTCTGCCTTGCATTCAATTCTTTCTAATCAAAGAGATACTTCAAACTCTTATGATCACTAAATACTTCAAATCTCGAACCAAACAAATAATGCCTCCAAAGCTTCAGCACAAATACAACGACAACCAACTCTAAATTGTGCGTTGGATAATTCTTCTCATGCACCTTGAGTTGCCTCGAAGCATAAGCCACAACTTGTTTATTTTGCATCAACACACCTCCTAAACCCATCAAAGAAGCATCACAATACACAACAAACGGTTCTGTCGGATTCGGCAAAATTAAAATAGGAGCTGTCGTCAATCTCCTCTTAAGCTCTTGAAAACTTCCCTCACACTTTGCATTCCAAACAAAAGCTTGACTTTTCCTAGTCAACTGCGTCAACGGTAATGATAACTTGGCAAATCCTTCAATGAATTTCCGATAATATCCTGCCAAACCAAGAAAACTTCTAATCTCAAAAACTGATTTCGGAGTCTCCCATTGCGATACCGCTTCAACCTTCGACGGATCAACTGCAACACCTCTACTCAAAATCACATGACCAAGGAAACTTACTTCCTTCAATCAAAATTCACACTTAGAAATTTTGGCATATAACTGTTTCTCTTTCAGCACGGATAACACAATCCTCAAATGCTCGACATGTTCTTCTTCACTATTCGAATAAATCAAAATATCATCAATGAACACGACCACAAACTTATCTAAATAAGGATGGAAAATCCTATTCATGTACTCCATAAATACACCTGGTGCATTAGTCACACCAAATGGCATCACAGAATAATCATAGTGTCCATACGCCATTCTAAAAGCAGTCTTCTGAATATCCTCAGCCTTCACACGAATCTGATGATACCCAGATCTCAGATCTATCTTACTGAACACACTCGCACCAACCAACTAATCCATCAAATCATCAATCCTCGGAAGTGGATACTTATTCTTGATAGTCACCTTGTTCAATTGTCGGTAATCCACACAGAGTCTCATAGGACCTTCTTTCTTCTTAACCAACAACACCGGTGCATCCCACGGTGACACACTCGGAAGAATAAATCTCTTCTCAAGTAGATATTCAAGTTGACTCTTCAACTCTTTCAATTCCGATGCGGACATATGATATGGAGCCATCGATATCGGACTAGTTCCAGGAATTAAGTCGATCGTAAACTCCACTTCTCGTTCCGGCGGTAAATCTATTATCTCCTCAGGAAAAACTTCCGGAAAATCACAGACAATTGGTAAAGCATCAATTGTTCCACTTTCACCAATGTTCAAAGTTACCATCAACAAAAATACCTTCGCACCATCTTGCATTGATTCCTTCACTTGCTTAGCAGTCATAAGCAAATCCCCTTCATCTTCAGGTTCAGGAAAGATAATCGTTTTGTCAAAACAGTTAATATAGACACGACTGAATTCCAACCAATTCATCCCAAGAATAACATCGAGTTGATCTAAGTGAAGACACACTAAATCAACTCCAAAGTCTTTACCAAAAATACTCAACAGACAATTCAAACACACATACGGGGTAGTTACCGAACCCATAGCAGGAGTATCAATAACCATACCACCACTCATAACAGATAACTCAAGATTTAATCTCTTAACACAATCCAAAGAAATAAAAGAATGTGTAGCTCTAGTATCAATTATAGCGATCAAAGGTATACCATTAATGAAGCACGTACCTAGGATTAAACGATCTTCACTAGCAGTCTCTGATCCTGATAGAGCAAACACTTTCCAATTCCCTTGAGTCTTCTTTGTCTTATCACACTTGGTACTAATGTGCCCTTGCTCACCACAGTTGTAGCAAGTCACATTCGCACCGCTTCTGCACTCAAGAGTTTTGTGGCCTGGCTTGCCACACTTGAAACATTTCTGCTCCACACTTTTGCACTCGGGAGCACGGTGTCCTTCTTCACCGCATCTATAACATCTCACTGGAGTGGAAACTCCTCCCCCACTTGGCTTCTTGCCGTAACCAGCTTTTTGTTTCCCCTTATCAGCAGGAGTCACATACGGCTTCCCTCTAAATTAACATTTTCCTTTCTTATCATTTAAACTCTTGTAGTGACTAGGCCGAGCCCTACTATCTTCATCATAAATTCTACTCTTGTTCACCAACTCAGAAAATCGCCTAATCTCCTGATAACCAATAGCTTGCTTGATTTCAGGCCTCAAACCATTCACAAACTTAAGACACTTGGATCTCTCAGCATTAGCAATGTTGTAATGAGGACAAAACTTAATCAATTCCTCAAACCTTGCAGCATACTTGGCTACAGTTGAGTTACCCTACTTCAGTTCAAGGAATTCAATTTCCTTCTTACCACGCACATCTTCTGGAAAATACTTCTCCAAAAATGCCTCTCTAAAAACATCCCAAGTAACCACAATCTCATCCTCTTCAAACCTTTGGTGAGTATTACCCCACCAGTCCTCAGTTTCTTCTTCAAGCATATGAGTGCCAAACTGCACCCTCTGCGCATCCGAACAGTTCATGACTCAAAAGATCTTCTCAATTGCTTTCAGCCATACTTGTGCTTTGTCAAGTTCATGGGTTCCCTTAAAAATCGGTGGATTGTTCCTTTGGAACCTTCCCAAAGCACAAAACTCGTCTTCGGCGTTGTTTCCAGAATTCACATTGGCTTGAGGATTCTGCCCAATCGCTCTAGCCAACATCGCCAAAGTCTCAACAATCGCTTCATCATTCCTGCCTGCAACCACCGTACTTGATTCCCACAACAAATACTTGTTAGAACAACCATATGGATGTTAGAACACAGATTGGTTCTTAATAATTACTCTTTGTTTTGATGATAACTGTTAGGAAATTTATATTTAAGAATTATATACTCTAAAATTTGTTTGAGAGTTTTACTGCAGATTGAAATTATATTAACTCTCTAGAAGCAAATCTGCCTTGAATACAAGAAGTTATTCTGACTCTGAAGCGCCAGATGCACCTTACAGAAGAATCTATTTGCTCCTCACAGAAGATCCTGAGCGTAGTCTCCAGAAGGATCTGAAGCAAGAAGCTCCAAAACATTCTGAGTCAGAAGCATCTGAAGATAATCAGAAGCATCTGAAGCTGAAGCATCAGAAGTATAGAAGAATATTGATTGAAGAGTTTCTCAAAGCATTAGTCTACAGAAGTTTCTGAAAGTACCTACGCTGCCAAGTACTGAAGTTCTGTGTCAAAATGCTCTGATGATCAACACGCTAGAAGCACACACGCTGCAGAAGACTCTGATACAGCATAGTTCTGAATCTCATTAGAAGACTCTGATCCATTCAGACTCTGAAGAACTTGCTGAAACTGAAGAAGTATTTTCAAGAATATATCCGTTGGAACTATTCAACGTCTCTTTCCTTATTTGTGCTAGACACACTTACATAGACAAAAAGGATTTTTCTGTGCCATTTATTTCAAGGAAAGTTCAGTTGATGTGAAGACAAAAAGGCTCAGACCTTTTGGGACTCTCTTTTCATCGTTCAGCTTGCATGATTCAGCTGCCTATAAAAGGAGATCTTCACTTCATTCTTCAGTGCTACACACTTGCTGAAAAGAAATCATAATATTCTAAAAGCTCTCATTCTTATTCTTCATAGAATCTCATTGTACTTAAACTTAAGAGAAAAATCACTGTTGTGATTAAAGCTTTATAGAAGCATTAAAAACTCTTGTATTTAATTTACATTGATTGCAAAGGATATTCCTTAAGAGGATTCAGTTAGAATCAGTAGCTCTTGAGAAGACTAAGAACTGTTGTTCTTAGGTGATACTATTGTAATCAGTTTGATTTAATAGTGGATTAAGTCCTTGTTGAGAAAGGAAAATCACTCTGGAAGGGTGGACTGGAGTAGTTGTTAAACGAACCAGGATAAAAATAATTGTGTGATTATTTTCAAGTCTTAATTTTCCATACTTATTCAATCCCCCCTTTCTAAGTATTATCTCACCTTCAGTTGGCATCAGAGCTCCGGTTCTGAGTGTGCTATCACTTAACAATGTCAGTAAAGATCCAGAGAGATATACTTTGATAAATATATTTATTTGTTATCATGGCTGATAATTCAATGTCAAATATTAACAATAAATATGAAGAGAGGGACAAGATCAGCACCAAACCTCCAATGTTTGATGGAGAAAAATTTGATTACTGGAAAGACAGAATTGAGAGTTTTTTCCTAGGATATGATGCTGATCTATGGGATCTTGTCATAGATGGATATGTACATCCCACAGATGGAGATGGCAAAAAGATTGACAGAAAATCTATGACAGATTCTCAGAAGAAAGACTTCAGAAATCACCATAAAGCCATAACCATATTACTGAATGCTATTTCACATACAGAGTATGAGAAAATCACAAACAGGGAGACAGCTTTTGATATGTTTGAATCCCTTAAAATGACCCATGAGGGAAATTCTCAAGTTAAGGAGACAAAAGCTCTGGCTCTGATCCAGAAGTATGAGGCTTTCAAAATGGAAGACTCTGAATCTGTTGAAGCCATGTTCTCCAGATTCCAGATACTCACTGCTGGGCTGAAAGTTCTGGACAAGGGATATTCCATGTCAGATCATGTAAAGAAAATCATCAGAAGTCTGCCCATCAGATGGAGACCAATGGTGACTGCCCTGAAGATGGCCAAAGATCTGAACAAGATCTCTCTAGAAGAACTCATCAGCTCACTGAGGAGCCATGAGATTGAGCTTGAGGAAGATGAACCTCAGAAGAAAGATAAAGGTAAATCTGTAGCATTAAAATCTAACAAAACTGCTAAAGCTTTGCAGGTCATTCAAGAAAGCTCTGAAGAGTCTTCTTCTGAAGAAGAAGATGAGTTATCCATGCTGTCCAGAAGGATTAACAAACTCTGGAAGCACAAGGGAAAGAAGTTCAACAACTTCAGAAGATCTGACAACAGAAAGGAATCTTCTAGTCACAGAAGATCTGCCAAGAAAGAAGTGGTGTGCTATGAGTGCAAAGAACCTGGGCACTACAAAAATGACTGCCCCAAACTTCTGAAAGAAAAACCTAAGAAGAAGTTCAACAAAAAGAAGAAGGTTCTGATGGCAACATGGGATGACTCAGATGAGTGTGAATCATCTTCTGAATCAGAAGAAGAATGTGCAAACGTTGCACTGATGGCCAGGACAGAAGATCAAGAGGAAGGTACCTCAGGATATGAATCAGAATCTGAATCTGATGATGATGCAGAAGAGGTAATGGCTAAACTTACCAAAGAAGAACTCATTAAAGTTGTAACAGAAGTTCTTAAAAGTTATAACAACATCAAACTCAAATACAAGAAGCTGAAAAGCAATCTTGAATCTGAGATTGATCTTCTGAAAACAGAACTTGTTGAGCAGAAAGAAATAAATTTAAAAATCAAAAATGACTTTGAAAGAACTCAACAAGAATCTGAATCTGAGACTAAGTCATGTGAAAATATTTTAGAAAAATATGACTCTAGTTTTCAGAGATTTCTCACTAAGAGCATAGACAGAAGCAAGATGGCTTCCATGATCTATGGTGTTAGTGGAAACAACAGAAGAGGCATTGGATATGAGTCTTCATCTGGAAGCAATCCAAAACCTGTTGACAAACTTTTCATTAGGAAGACACCTCTGTATTCTCAATTCAAATTTGGTCACTTGAATGACATTAAACACACAAGCTCTGAGAAGAGTACTTATGTGTTTAAACCTAAGGCAAGTCAGAATAAACATTATGTTGCAAAACAGAAGTTTAGACAAACCTACAAACCAACTAACCCCAAAGGACCCAAGAAGATCTGGGTACCTAAAAACAAAATAATTCCTGTTGCAGATGTTCTTAGCAGCAAGGTCAGGACACCAATCATGGTACCTGGACTCTGGATGCTCACGACACATGACAGGAGAAAAGTCTATGTTCCAAAGCTTGGAACTTAGATCTGGAGGAGACGTGAAGTTTGGAGGGAACCAGAAGGGCAAGATCATTGGATCTGGCACAATTGGAAATGGTAAACTTCCCTCCATTACTAATGTTTTACTTGTTGAAGGGTTAAAACATAACTTATTGTCCATAAGTCAATTAAGTGACAATGGTTATGATATAACTTTTAATCAAAAATGTTGTAAAGCTATTAGTCAGAAGGATGGCTCTATCCTATTTAGTGGTAAGAGGAAAAACAACATTTATAAAATAAATCTTTCAGAACTTAAAGTTCAAAATGTTAAATGCCTCTTGTCTGTGAATGAAGAGCAATGGGTCTGGCACAGAAGATTGGGGCATATTAATGTGAGACGTATATCTCAGATTAATAAACTTAATCTTGTTAGAGGACTCCCTAATCTGAAGTTCACTTCAGATGCTCTTTGTGAAGCATGTCAGAAAGGGAAGTTATCAAAAACATCTTTCAAATCAAAAAATGTTGTTTCTACCTCTAAACCATTAGAACTACTTCATATTGATCTGTTTGGACCAGTGAAAACTGCATCCATCAGAGGCAAGAAGTATGGATTGGTCATTGTTGATGACTTTAGCAGATGGACATGGGTAAAGTTCTTAAAACACAAGGATGAGTCACATTCTGTGTTCTTTGACTTCTGCAAGCAAGTCCAGAATGAAAAGAATTTCAAAATTATAAAAGTCAGAAGTGATCATGGTGGTGAATTTGAAAATAAATATTTTGAAAAATATTTTTCTGAAAATGGCATTGCTCATGATTTTTCCTGTCCTAGAACTCCACAACAGAATGGGGTTGTAGAAAGGAAAAACAAAACTCTGCAAGAAATGGCCAGAACCATGATCAATGAGACAAATCTGGCAAAACATTTTTGGGCAGAAGCAATCAATACAGCATGCTACATTCAGAACAGAGTTTCTGTTAGACCTCTTCTGAAGAAGACTCCTTATGAATTGTGGAAGAACAAAAAGCCCAACATTTCTTATTTTCATCCTTTTGGATGTATCTGTTATATGTTAAACACTAAGGAAAATCTGGGCAAGTTTGATTCCAAAGCACAGAAGTGTTTCATGCTTGGATATTCTGAACGCTCTAAAGGCTACAGAGTATACAACACTGAGACACAGATTATGGAAGAATCCATTCATGTCAGATTTGATGATAAGCTTGGCTCTGAAAAGCCAAAGCAGGTTGATAACTCTGCAGATAGGGAAGTAGTCTTTATTGACTCTGAAGTTCCAGAAGCAGACAAACTTCAAGTGAAGGAACCAGAAGCAACTCCAGATGCTACTCCCTTAACTTCTCAGATGAATAATCTAAAAATTTCTGAAGAGTCAACTATCAGAGGATCATCATCCAGAATTAAAGCTTCTCATCCAGAGGATGTCATTATTGGAAAGAAAGATGATCCCATCAGAACAAGATCTTTTCTAAGATCATCTGAGGCGTCTCTATTTGGACTAGTGTCAGAAATTGAACCATCTTCTGTAGAAGAAGCTCTGCAAGACAATGATTGGATTATTGCCGTGCAAAAAGAGCTTAACCAATTCAGCAGAAATGATGTATGGGATCTAGTTCAAAGACCTCAAGGATTTAATATTATTGGTACAAAATGGGTCTTCAGAAATAAACTAAATGAGAAAGGAGAAGTTGAGAGGAATAAGGCAAGGCTGGTTGCTCAAGGATACAGTCAGCAAGAAGGTATTGATTACACTAAGACATATGCTCCAGTGGCAAGGTTAGAATCTATACGCCTTCTTATTTCTTTTGCTGCACAGAATAACATCACTCTATATCAGATGGATGTTAAAAGTGCCTTTCTTAATGGTATTATAGAAGAAGAAGTTTATGTCCACCAACCTCCTGGTTTTGAAAATGAAAAATTTCCAGACAAATTAAAGAAATCTCTATATGGATTAAAACAAGCTCCCAGAGCTTGGTATGAGAGATTGAGTAATTTTCTTCTGGAGAAGAATTTTATCAGAGGCAAAGTGGATACAACTCTATTCTGTAAAACAATAAAGAAAGATCTTCTAATTTGCCAAATTTATGTAGATGATATTATTTTTGGATCAACAAATATTATGCTTGGAAAGGAGTTTGCTACATGTATGCAGGCAGAATTTGAAATGAGCATGATGGGAGAACTCAGATTCTTTTTAGGAATCCAAGTTAATCAAACTCCAGAATGCACCTACATACATCAGACAAAGTATGTTAAAGAACTTCTGAAGAAATTCAACATGTCTGACAGCAAGGTGGCAAAGACTCCAATGCATCCCACTAGCTCACTTGGGAAAGAAGAGAAAATCTGATGATTTCAAATTAGTTGGATTCTGCGATGCTGACTATGCTGGAGACAGAGTGGAAAGAAAAAGTACTTCTGGAATTTGTCAATTTCTAGGAAGAAATCTAATCTCCTGGTACAGCAAGAAGCAACCCACAATTGCACTTTCAACCATAGAGGCTGAATACATTGCTGCTGCTGGATGTAGCACGCAAATGCTCTGGATGAAAAGTCAACTAGAAGATTATCAAATTTTTGAGATTAACATTTCTATCTTTTGTGATAATACTTCTGCTATATGTTTGTCCAAGAATCCCATTTTACATTCTAAGGCAAAACATATAGAAATTAAGCATCATTTCATCAAAGACTATGTTCAGAAGGGAATCATAAATTTAGCCTTTGTTGATACAAATCATCAATGGGCAGATATTTTTACAAAACCCCTTGTTGAAGATAGATTCAATTTCATTCTGAAAAATATTGGTATGGATTTTTGTCCATAATGATATTTATCAGAAGCAAATTGTTCCAGATGCAAAAATACTTAATTCATCTGAAGTATTTTCTTCTGTTCATTTATTCTATTCTGATTAATATTTCTGATGTGAAAATCTGAACTAATCATCTTTAGAAGATCTGAACGATGGCTAACGTTTCATTTCTTGAGAGAATTCAGAACAGCATGCAAGCAAACACGTGTCCCACAAAATCTAATGAGGTGGCGTGTGCACAACTGAAAAGACGTTTGACGTGAAATTTAAATAGTAAATGTCTTGGTTTTCCCCCCAAAATTGTCAGAAGCATTTATTATTTGAAATGATTTTATTCTCTTCATTTAATGCTGCTCAAACGTGCGTTCTTTCTGTCTTTTGGTGTGCCTATGTGATTAGTATAAATACTTGTTGTGTATTCACTTTCACACTTTTCACTCTCAGAATTTACATGCGTTTTCATCTATTGTTCTCTCTGCATAAAAACTCAAAACCTAAGTGTGTTAAAAAGCAATCTTCAATGGCGTCTTCTTCATCAACAACTGCACAGTTTCAATCCACAATGGCTGCTGTGACTTCAGATAACCTAGGTGCTGCTCCATATACTCCTCCAAAGAGAACTCTCCTCACACCTGTTGATAAATTAGAAGTGTTGTGTGAATCCATGGTTGAATTTGATTCTCTGGCTGACAATGGGTTTGATTTTCGCTCCATTGTTAGGGCTCAAGGTTGGGTGAAATACTTTGATAGATTGTTTGGACCAGTTTACCCTCTGCTTGTTAAGGAATTCTGGATTCATGCATCTGTGTATCCCAAGTTTATTCTATCATTTGTGCTGGGAAAGGAGATCATCATCACAGAGGATCTGATTAGAAGACTGATTGGTTATGAAGAAACAGATGGTGTTTCACATCTGCCAGCTGGGCGTGTGGATATGGATAAAGTTTATGAGGAGGTTATGACTGCTGGACAAGCCCCTAACAGATTCAAAGATCTGAAGCCTGATTACAAGATCTGGGCCAAGATCTTCATGGGATGCATACATCACAGAAAGTCAACAAATTCCCCAGATTATGTCAACAATGAACAGATCTATTTTATGTACTGCCTTAGTCAGAGTAATAAGGTAGATCTTCCTTACATTTTGTTCATGCATCTGTGGAATCACATCAATGCATCTAGAGAATCTGTAAAAGAAAAAGGACAGAAGATCAGGACTTGGATACCTTTTGGAAGGTTGCTCTCAGATCTTCTCACTGAAAATGGTTTAGTGGCTGCTCTGTATGATGCTGGTGTTACAGAGGAACTAGAGTTCATTATGGGAAAGCCTCTGAACGCTAAAAGCCTTCTGAGACTCAAGATTGTAGATGAACTTACTACTGCTCCAAAGAGGTTAAATATGTCTGATCTGAATAAAAGGATTCCAGTATCTGACTTTCCTCTATTCTTTGTTGAAGAACCTAGACATATTGTTCTGATGTATATAGAGGAATGCAAAAAGGAAGGAGTGCCTGTTCCAGCCAATGTGTTTCAACTTGTCAAGCAACCACTGCCAGATGCAGGAGAAGAAGAAGAAGAAGTTCCACTTCAGAGGAAAAGATCTCAGCCTGTAGCAGAATCTGAACCTGTCCAGAAGAAGGCTAAGATTGCTGAGAAACCAAAGGATCTTTTAAAGAGAAAGGATTCTGGAGAAGCTGCCTCTGCATCTGCTAAGAGGATTAAACTCAAAGGTATAAAGACTTCTGCTATTTCTAAAACTGTTGTTATTAATGATTCATCTATTAAGTCTGTTCCCAAACCACCTGTCACTCAAACAACATCTGTTGCTGCCCCCAGTTCTGTCTCACCTCAAAAACAAACCACTGCCTATGTATCAAAACCACCTCAACCCAAAATACACATCAAACACTTCACTCCACGTCCATCACCAACAGTTCCACAACCAAAAGAACCACAACAAACAGTTCCACAACCAACAGAACCACAACAAACAGAACCACAACCATCAGAACTACCACAAACTTCTGATAAACAAAACTCTGCTCTACCACAAACAGAAAATCAACCAAAAACTTCTGATCATCCAGAAAAACAAACCATAGAAGATCAACCACAAAAAGACTCTATCATTCCACCATCAAACATTCCATCTTCTGAACCTGTTGCACCTGTTTCATCTGAACCACCTTCTCAACAATCTGATATTCCTTCAGAACCATCTCATATCCCTGAGACAGAAGTTCTTGATATCACTCCATTAAAAACAGTGTTTCAAGTTTCTTCTACATCTTGTACACCTGAAACATCCTCAAATTCATCTGAATCAGAAATTCATCCTGACTTTCTCATTAATCCATCGGACAAATACCCTGTTCATGAACCTGAACCTGAATCAACCTTACCTGCTAAAACTACCATTCCAGATCCTATGCCTCCACCTGCAACTTCATCTGAGATGATTGTCCCCACTTCCAATCCATCATCATCTGGAATATCTTGTGCCCAAGTGTCTTCTCTTTATCATAATTTATCTTATGGTTTCAAACTAAAAGATTTTTATGATAGAGTTGAGCCTTCTGAACCTTTGGAACCTCTGAAACCCAAACTCAGACAGGCCCTTCCATCTGTAATCCTTTCATATATTCAATCTATGAACAATGAAGGATCATTAGCCACCATATCTACTACATCTGGTAAAGCTGCTGTTTCAGCTCTGCATCCTGCATCTGATAAACCATCAAACTCTGCTTTCGTACCATACTCTAATGCATCTTTTGATGTTGTTTACCCATGCACAAGACCTCAACCAAATCTGCTTAATGCTTTAAACAGATCCTTACCTCAAAAACCAGAAATTCCATTCATTCCATATATTCCCCCTCCTCTGATTTCCATCTCAAAATCACTGATACCACCCACTCCCAAACCTAAACAGATGACTCTGGAAACCTTGCTTAAACCACCACCCAGACTTAATATTGATCATTTATTTCAAACGTTTTTGCAAGAAATACAGATGTCTTTAGGTAATGTTCAAACGAGATGCTCTGAAACTATGGATGCAAATGAGACTGACATCATCTGGAAAGGGTTTATCAAGAGATTCAACACTGTAGCTTCTAATCTGAAGAACATCTGTTCTGATGATGCAAAGCTCAGAGCTGAAAGAACTCAATTCTGGATTGTAAACGAGACTGAACCTCTGCTTTGTTTGGATGCTCCTCCTCCTCCTCCACCAGAACCAACTGCCAATGCATTGACTATGACTCTGGTAGAACCCTCTTCAGGATCTCCAGACCCTATGGCAATTGACTCTGTTCAGGATGCAGAACCTCCATTTCCTTCATCAGAGATAAACACAGAAAATCCAGATTTTGGAGACAAGATTGCTGCTCTGGAAGCTGGTCAATCTGAAATAAGATCTTGGATGGTGAAGCAAGACAAGAAATCTGAGGACATGTCAGAGTGGATGTCTAAACAAGATGAGAAGACTGAGACAATGACTAAGTGGATGTCAAAGCAAGAGCAATCACAATCTGAGATCACATACCTATTGAAGATGCTTTTGTCAAAACACTCTTAGATTTTTTTTCCTCATATTTGTGCATCTGTTGTTTTGCATCTGAATGTTCTTGTTATATCTTCTGATATTTTCCAATGTACTTTTGCTCTGTTATGATTAAATGAATCAGCTTGTTATTCTCCATTGAATTATCTGCTCTTGTTCCTTTTATTTGTCCTTATTAAAAGTTTTTACTTTTTGCTTATGACAAAAAAGGGGGAGAAAATAAAGATCTGAACTATTTAATATAATTTCACTAGAATGAATCTTCAGACATATCTGCTCTTTCTAATATCTAAATTGACTATTTCAGAACATTTGATAAGAACACTCTATAAAAGAATCTCTGAGTTTCTCAGTTCATTTATCTTTTATCAAAACTCTGAATCTCATATCTGCAAGATAGTCTGATCCTTAATTATTACAAAACAAACAAGATCTGACTCTGAAGATTACTCAAGATAAAAAGGTAAGTTTCTATTCTTTTTTCATATTCAACTCAGGGGGAGATTCATCATCTCAGGGGGAGTTATAATTCTTTATGTTCAATTAAATAAAATTTCTGATACTTTTTGTCATCATCAAAAAGGGGGAGATTGTTAGAACACAGATTGGTTCTTAATAATTACTCTTTGTTTTGATAATAACTGTTAGGAAATTTATATTTAAGAATTATATACTCTAAAATTTGTTTGAGAGTTTTACTGCAGATTGAAATTATATTAACTCTCTAGAAGCAAATCTTCCTTGAATACAAGAAGTTATTCTGACTCTGAAGTGCCAGATGCACCTTACAGAAGAATCTGTTTGCTCCTCACAGAAGATCCTGAGCGTAGTCTCCAGAAGGATCTGAAGCAAGAAGCTCCAGAACATTCTGAGTCAGAAGCATCTGAAGATAATCAGAAGCATCTGAAGCTGAAGCATCAGAAGTATAGAAGAATATTGATTGAAGAGTTTCTCAAAGCATTAGTCTACAGAAGTTTCTGAAAGTACCTACGCTGACAAGTACTGAAGTTCTGTGTCAAAATGCTCTGATGATCAACACGCTAGAAGCACACACGCTGCAGAAGACTCTGATACAGCATAGTTCTGAATCTCATTAGAAGACTCTGATCCATTCAGACTCTGAAGAACTTGCTGAAACTGAAGAAGTATTTTCAAGAATATATCCGTTGGAACTATTCAACATCTCTTTCCTTATTTGTGCTAGACACACTTACACAGACAAAAAGGATTTTTCTGTGCCATCTATTTCAAGGAAAGGTCAGTTGATGTGAAGACAAAAAGGCTCAGACCTTTTGGGACTCTCTTTTCAATGTTCAGCTTGCATGATTCAGCTGCCTATAAAAGGAGATCTTCACTTCATTCTTCAGTGCTACACACTTGCTGAAAAGAAATCATAATATTCTAAAAGCTCTCATTCTTATTCTTCATAGAATCTCATTGTACTTAAACTTAAGAGAAAAATCACTGTTGTGATTAAAGCTTTATAGAAGCATTAAAAACTCTTGTATTTAATTTACATTGATTGTAAAGGATATTCCTTAAGAGGATTCAGTTAGAATCAGTAGCTCTTGAGAAGACTAAGAACTGTTGTTCTTAGGTGATACTATTGTAATCAGTTTGATTTAATAGTGGATTAAGTCCTTGTTGAGAAAGGCAAATCACTCTGGAAGGGTGGACTAGAGTAGTTGTTAAACGAACCAGGATAAAAATAATTGCGTGATTATTTTCAAGTCTTAATTTTCCATACTTATTCAATCCCCCCCTTTCTAAGTATTATCTCACCTTCAATGGATAGTGCTACACACACATACCAAATGCATAAGGGAATGAACACATTAACAACTTGGTCAACTGACCGACCTGCTCTGATACCACTAATGTAACACCCCCTTTCTATATCCCCAAATAAACAAATAAATCATTTATCACTTATTAAAATTCCATCAGAGTATAAATAAAACATGATATAAAAGAGGTATATCACGTCATCACGAAATTAACATACAACACCTGCTCGATAAAAGACATGTAACAGTGGGGTAGTTTCAACATAGGAACTTAGTCCCTACACCCACATTTCAATATTTAGAATTAAAAGCGGAAAATCTAAACATTGGATCACTTTAAACATGCTAATCATATAAATACATATCATTCAGTTTGATTCACCACATCATTCATGTTTACATAAACATTTGTCATCAGATACATATACAAATGTATCTCAAAAGAATGCTATACAATCCTAACTACCCGCTGCTACATATCAGAGCTTAACCGACCCAAAAAAATGAAGCTATACTTCACAAAAGACTTCCATCAAAGCTAATTTGCAATGCCTCATAGAGCATTATAAAATAGCAGAAGGGTGAAAAATATTATCATAATAATCAATGCATATAATTATATATATATATATATATATATATATATATATATATATATATATATATATATATATATATATATATATATATATATATATATATATATATATATATATATATATATATATATATATATATATATATATATATATATATATATATATATATATATATATATATATATATATATATATATATATATATATATATATATACATATATATATATATATATATACACAAACATAGAATACACATGTTCCGCATTTCTCACCACCATTCATTATCGTCATCATATACATCACAATATATGTATATATAAACAAATATGGAATGATCATTAAGCATATTTATCATGCACACATCCATCCTCCTCATCAATTTACACACAAGCATACTTTCATATAACAAAGATATCTATGCCATGGGACTCATACAAAACTCAATGCAACTCAATGCAACTCATGCCTTGTGGTACCAACACTTGTTATCATTTTTCGGTTTTTACATTTAAACTGGGTCCGTCCCTTAGACCGATAACAACAAAAGCCCGTCCTCTAAGCTTTCAAACCCACCCTTCTAGGTTTGGGACATGTCACTAGTCTCCACAAAACTAGCAAGCATTGCCTCTTGACTAAATGATGCGTATGCAACCAACCAACAAATGCACTTAAGACCGTTCTCGCATCTTAATCCCTTGCATTCCTAAATAATTCATCACATTAGAATTATAACATGATTGCACACTCACACATCATATCAAAGTATTCACACTTCCAACATCATCATATTATCAAGCAATGCACACATATTCACAATATGTTCTCATGCATTATTCACAATATTGCATACAATCAATATGCATTCACAATTCAATACCATCACCACATTATTCAAGCAATGCACACATATTCACAATATGTTCTCATGCATTATAAATGCCAAAAGGCCACATTTTACAATATTGTACAATCTAGGATTCACGCCATACGGCTACCCACAACATATATTATAACAGCACACAATTACTCATTTCAGATCAAGATTGAACACAATCGAACCAAACAATCAACATTGGATGGAATCACAAGGAAAAATAAGGTGTTGTCACATTCGCTGACCCATTCGCCTGGCGAAGCATTAGCGAATGCTCGTTGCTTCACTTGCCTGGCGAACTCGCTGGCAAAGGCAGGCAGTAGCTACTGGAAGTGTTCGCTGCCTACTCGCTGGGCTTCGCCTGGCGAACCTTCGCTTCTACTCGCCTAGCGAACGCTAGCGAATCTGCGAACTCAGAACCCCAAACAGTCCAAAATCACCAAATCACCACAAAATCAACCGATTTAATTCCAATCAGTTCCAATAGTCTTAGCCCAACATTACCCGACTAAACTACGCCAATTATTTCAGATTCTAACCGTTCAAAACTCGATTTCTACCGATTAAACCTCTTTCTGCCCTAAAATGGAAAATGTAGAAAAACATCCAACAAACCAAACAAATCATACATAATCATAAACATTGATAGAATAACAACATTTCACACCCTTACCTTGATTAATCGAAAGTTGGATGTTGTTCTTGAGCTTTCCAAGTTTTTCCCTTTCTTCCTTCTCTTTTCTCCTTTTCTCCTTTCTTTCTCTTCTTTTTCTCTTATGTTTCTATCTTTTCCTTTTCTTTCCACTTTTCCTTATATTTCTCCTCTCAATTATCTACCAATAATTCCAATAATTAAAACAATCCAATTAATAATTAATATAAATAATTAATTATTGAAAATTGGGTTGTTACACAATGTATGTAACACGTCTATAAAAAGGACTCTAGTAAGCTTTCTTCCATCATCATGTAATCCCTAAAACACCAAGATGTAGAAGTAGAAGAAAATATGGGTTCCAAAGAGAGTTTTCAAGAGGGCAGCACTACTGAATGCAGTAACTCAAGCAAACCAAGGCAAAGCAACAACTGAAGGATCTGCAAGCAAGCAGACATCCTTAGAAGTTGTCTCCTCTTCATCATCCTTTGTGAAGACACACAGAAGAAGAATATCTTCTGTATGCAGACGCAGAAACAAACTGAAAAAGGAGGCTTTGGAGTTTGCTAAGGAAGAATGGCAAGATTTCTTAGATAATCTGGAAATGTCAGATAGTCCTAGGGAATTCCTTAGGGTCAATCCAATAGACTAGGAAATACAATTGTCTTGTAATAAATTCGTTTTTATTAATTAAAACAAGTTGCATACATTGAGTTCTTTCTCATATTACTTTCAGATTCTCATCAAAAACACAAAATTAATATTCAATAGTTTAAACTAAACACAAGCAAGAACAAACACTGAATTTGTTAATAAGCACCTTAATACAAAGATTTCAAAATAAATACAAGGAATAAATATGAAGAAATCTAACATCAGAATCTTTCATAGATAGCTTCAAACATGTCTCTCCAAATCTTAGAAGAACTAGCCTCAGAACTTATGTTAACCCTCTGCTGAATAAGTATCTCAGAAATAAATCTTCTAAAAGGAATGGAGAAGGTTTTTCTCTTTTGAAAAGAAGACAGAGACCTCTTCAGATGGTCAAACATAACTTTAGGAAGATCAATCTTCAAATCTGAATTGAGAAGTAGAAGCAAATCTTTTTCAATAGGGTTCACTTGGTCTAAATCTTTATCCTTAGGAAGTAAGTTTGAATTCAGAATCTGACTCCAAACAACAACATCAGGAAGAAGATTTGATACCACTGATGTATTAGATGGATCTACAAAGATATGCCAAGTAGGAAGATAATGTTCACAAGCAAGAGTTCTTGGGATTTCTCCAATCTCCTCACATTTGATCATATTTGCAATCGATTTAAAGGTTATTGTAATAGAAATACCAGTTACTCTAGACAGAATAGCATACTCTGAACTCAGCTCAAGAATGGAGGCATTAACCCAAAACTATTTGACAATACTTGGATAAGTGAAACCATAGAGCATCTCAAAGTAGCCATTCCATCCTTGTTCAGACACAGTCTTCCAGAATTTGAAACCAATCTTAAGCAACTCATCAAAATCCACAAACGTTTCATTGATGATATCTAGCTGGCTCAAAACAGAATTAACTAAAGAACTCATCTCAGGTTTGGTCTGATAAGTACACAACCAAGAAGAAAATAAGAAGAAGAATAAGCAAAAACAAAACAGAACAAGAATCTTACAAGAATAAGAATCTTGTCAGAAAAAGGGCACAATGATGTTTCACAAGACATGGAATAATAACAGCAAGTACCAAAAGAGAAAACATCATTACCCAAAGGTTCTTATCCATCAAATATTTCAATTCCACTAGATGAGTTTCACCTTTATGAAAATTTAAGTATTATAAAAGATTTTAGAAAACTTTTTACTGAAACTACTATATCAGAAGTAAAGAATCTTCTTCTGAATCTCAAAAATTGACAACTTTTAGTGCTATTATCCATCAGAGTCTAGTAGGACTAGATTTAGACAGAAATATCAATTGTCAGTCATAGGTCTCTAAGATTCTATCCAGAACTAGCACTTTACCTTGAAACAAGAGGCACGAGTGATAGATGAACATATATTGTCTTCTTTAGACAGCTAACAAGCAACAATATCATTTCAAAAGGTGAGAAAATTCTTTCCATAAATATGATCATCATCTGGCTTAATAAGACATTAAGTACAGAAAAATACAATAGAGTTTCCTCTTAAAGATTTATGAAGTTCTCTTTTTCAAAAGAACTTCTCTAGAAATATAACAGAAACTTTGTATTTATTTCTATACAAATGTTTCATTGAATCAAAAGATAAACTAGAAAAAAACAAGCATACTCTTTTTTTCGGTCAGACTCAATTCAGTATTTTGACTTGACCAATAAAGTCTGAACACCACTTTGAGTGGATTCTGATTCAATGGTTGTCCAACCGTTGACTCCACTACTCTCACCAAACTCAATGCCACCAGTACATGAATCTGAGTTGTTGGCTCTTCTTTCAATAATAGTTGTAAACAACTTTATGAAAGATGTCTCTGCTTCTTTCCTTGATATCTGTAACATATACATTATGATACTCGTATTTCTATAAGACCATACATGTAAGTACAAACAGACTCTTCTTTACCTTGTGTCTCAAACTAATGACAAAATCATAAATCACTCCAGAGTATAAGGCTGGGATCTGATATGATAGGAACAAAATCTTGTTCTAAGTAGAGTCACTAATCTCATTGTCTAGAATTAAATCTTTTGACTCTGAAATTATTGATAAGCTCAGAACTAGATGGTGTTACTTATCAGAGATTGACACAAAGTAAAACAAAGTACTATCTTAGAACAACTGATAGAACTCAAAGAGAAATTGGATACTTCTCATAGAAATGTCTTATAAAACAACTTCCATGATGATCCTCAATCAAGAAGAAATGGAGTTTACTAAGATATCACCTTAAAGAAAAAACTCCATATAATCAAATATTTTGAAGCAAGATAGATTTGACACTATCTCTTACTTTTCAATACTCGATTTTTATTTCAAAACACATATGCTTCTTTTCATCCGCATCCTACACTAATATCAACTTCAAAAGTTTAAACATTGAATAGCATCTAATATTAGGCTCTGGTAGTGCTACTTCTTGTTTTTATATTTGGGAATTCAGTTGAAATACAAATATTTCAGAAGCTTCTAAAGTTACTCTTCTATCAACAGATATCACAATCCATTCAGCCAGTATAGTCATTCCAAAGAACTTAAGCTAAAGAGAGAAAGTGATCAATTGAATAATTATTCATCATCTAAGTTCATTTCTTTCCTTTGAAGACTGCAAGACAAACCTTCATAACACAGCAAATTCAAGATGTAAACATCCTGAATAACTGTGATCTCAGATTTAAATCTCAGGGCAATCTTCTCAGAATTTGCTTGAAAATATTAGATAAAGTGTAACTGTACAAGCTTCAAAAACTTATCCTTACAAACCCAAGCACAAGAATTCAAATATTTTCTAAGCATTAGATAAAAAATGATGTTGATATACTCAGAAGTGAGATAGATCATCTACCAGAATGAAACTACCTCTGATGATATTCAATATGCATGTTCTAAGCTGATGAAAGAGATTTCCAAGAAGATCATCTTTACACCAACGACTTATATAGTAATACTTCTTTCAAGGATATCCTATAGACCTTCAACAACCTTTATAAAGACCAATGATTTAAAAATATGTTTAGCTATTCCATCATTTAAATCCAGTGGAATCATCCATTGAATATGGTAGGAAAAGCCGTATGATATTTTTCATGTGGCACTTGCTTCCTTCTTGAATAAGAAATATACTTTTCTTATTGGATCATTATTTGCACCACTGTTAATTGTTTAGCACAGACCATGCACTGGTACCAATTGAAGGTGTGAAAAGTACACAAGAAGGGGGGTTAAATTGTGTTTCGCGTTTTCTTTTAATTTAACTTCTGATCACAGTTTCAGAATCAAAACTGGTGTTCAAATTCTGTTTTAATTCATTGGCAGCGGATATAACAGAATTAAACAAAATAACAGCAGAAGGTATAAAAGATGTATACTGGTTCCTCCCTTAACTGAGAGTAGTCCAGTCCCTTTGCCTCACAAGAGATTTTCATTATAACCACTTCATGATTACAATCGCTTATGCTTCTATGTAAGTCTTTTACAACTTCTTAGACCAACTTCCTGAGACTTCCCTTGCTTAGAGCACATATCTAAGACTTCCCTTGCTCATACCTTCTGACTGAGCCAGCTGCTCAAAAAGTCTTCAGGATGAGACTTCCCCTTGATTAGAGCACGTGTCTAAGACTTCTTGCTCACATCCTGGCCAAGCCACCTGCTATTCTGGCTATTCATACTGGGACTTCCCTTGCTCAAGTTGCACTTGAGACTTCTTGCTCACGCCCCTTATATGAAGTCTTCCCCTAGCTCAACCAGACTAGCTGAATAAGACTTTCATAGCTCAAACACTTAAGCAATGAGACTTACATGGCTTAAGCATCTTGGCTCAAGACTTGTTGCTTGAATCCCAATGAGGCAAGACTTCTGCTCAAGCACATAGCAAGAGAATTTAGCTAAACTACAGAAAGCTCAATAAAATATAGAACAAGGTGTACATAATACAAGTATCAGATGTACGGGAAATTATCATAACAAAGACCTAAAGCTCTTAATATTTGTAAAATATTCAATAGTAAGAAATCTTAAGGCTTTTACAATTACAACCTATAACAAAAAATCTACATATTACAATAGAGTTGATAATTGCTTGATCTTGCTACTCCTTCATCATAAGAATCCTTGCTAAAATTCAAACTTGAATCTTCAGCCATATTTATCGCCTTTGTAGAAACTAGCCGTTGAGGAGGTAACTTGATCAAGTGTCTTTTCCTTTACTTCATAGTACAAGAGATGTTAAAGATGGATGCACATCAGATTCTGAATCTAATGTGTAACACGTTTAACCTTTGAGTCTTCAAGAGGTTCTGTACTAATAGAGTCGTTGAGAGCAGACATCTGTAGAGCATGCCAGCTTTTCTTGACTTCTTTAAGTTCCCTTAGGATGACTTCTTTTAGAGCTAAAGCATTGAAGGCTTCTTTGGAAGTTCTTGTGATGATTCCTTTCCCTTATGTGTTTCTTCCCTTGGGCCTTGCCCTACCCTCTTTCTCCAAGTCTTGAAGAGGAGCCCTCTTGGGAGAGCCTAATCCTTCCTTTGGTCTATGCATTCCTCAGGAGGTTGAGCCTTGAATTGACAATCACTGGTATAGTACATTCCTTTGGTTTATACTATCTTTCCCTTCAAAGTCTTGATGAGGAGCCCTTCTGGGAGAGCCTAATCCTTCCTTTGGTTGGATTTTGTGTATTCCTCAGGTGGTTGAGCCTTGGATTGACATTCCTGGCATGGTATATTCCCTTGGTTTATATACTGTCATCCATCTCCAAGTCCTGTTCTTAGGATCCCTCTTGGGAGAGCCTAATCCTTCCCTTGGTTGGATTCTGTGCATTCCTCAACAGGTTGAGCCTGAGATGGACATTCTATGTTGATACACTTTAAATCAGATACCTTAGATTGATATCTAGGACTAATACCCAGTCTTTTATGTCTTATTGACATAAGATCCCTCTTGGGAGAGCCTAATCCTTCCCTTGGTTGGATTCTGTGCATTCCTCAAGAGGTTGAGCCCATCATGGACTCTGGTGTTGATACACCTCCAACCTGATGTAGCCTGGGATGACTTCCCTGTTGCTCATTTTGGTTTCTCTCCCTTGTTTGATTTGCTTGATGCATTAAAATAGGTTCATATATAGAATATTTTAGGTTAGGATAGTTGCATGACTGCATTGAGAGGTTGAGTGGGTCTCCCTATGCTTTCTTGCATTAAGGGTTGAGGTGATCCTCCCCTTGCTTATATGTTCTTCTTCTTTTTATCTGTGTGTTTGCATTGAAAGGTCGAGCCTGTCTCCCTTTGCTTGTGTGTTTCCTCTGTGTATCTCTGTTTGCATCCCCTGTTTGCATTAGAAGTTGAGGCCTCCTCCTTCTGCTTGTACTGTTGCATCGCATCTGCATCCAGTTACCGTATATTTCACCTGCTTGACAGCAGTGTCCCTTTTCCCCGTTTTCTGTAGTTAGCTGAACTATAGCTGCTCTGATTTCTCGTACCAGACGAGAATATGTAGGCATAGGATGCGATATCCTAGCGAGCACACTAACAACTAACTTCTATGTTCTCTCGCTGCCGTGTGATCGAGACTTTCCCACTGACGACTGATGTTCCCTTTCTCTTGCCCTAGCGCAATTGAGACCAGACCGTAGCTCTAGTTCCCGTAGGTTCCCATACCTTTAAACCGATGACATACTACGTCTGTTCTACCGCTATCAGGTAACGCCTAAGTCTCCAACGGTCGAACAACATACACCTAACTGCTAGAATGCGTACGCTAGTATCGTCAACCCTTTCTCTCACCCCTGTGTGATCGAGAACACCCTGGTTACCCGTAGTTACCCCGAACTACGTAAGCTCTGATCTCTCATATCTGTTGAGAGTACGTAGGCACAATACTAACGTATTGGCAAGCCACATTCCCCCATCCTTTTACCCGTAGTTAGCCGAACTACGTTGATTATGATTTCTCGTTCTCTGACGAGAATACGTAGGCACGAAGCGCGACGCTTTGCCGAGTCATTTTTCTTTTCTTTCCAGACCAGCCTTGATAGGTAGATAAATAAACCAACCCGTCAGATAAATACAACAAGCATGGATCCCATCGAGTACGATGGACGTGAGGGGTGCTAATACCTTCCCCTTGCGTAACCGACTCCCGAACCCAGACATGGTTGCGAAGACCTTGTCTTATACCTTTTCGTCGGGTTTCTCCGATCGTTTCCTTTCCTGTTCTAAGGGATAAATAGTGAAAGGTGGCGACTCTTCTGTTTTGCCGACACCTTATTTTCGCGGTAGCGACAGCTGGCAACTCTGCTGAGGATTCGTAGCTGCTGGGACTTTTCCCATCCCCTTTGCTGGGACCGTTTCCCATCCCCTATGCGAGTCAATCCTAGCGCTTGCGTGTTTATCTGTTGGGTTTGCATTTATTTATCGCATTTTACTTTCCGCATTTTATTTTTAGTATAATATGATTATTTGTGCTGTTGTGGGAGGGGGCTCTAATGAGTGAGAAGCCAGGCCCAGGCTTGAGAGCATATACATAGTCTTAGAGTGGATTAGTGGTGGACGTGCTTGCTTTGCTTGCATCAGTTCCCATGTAATCCACACTCAGACGAGGTTCTCTTTGATGACTTCCTATCGGTCCTTTGAACTCGAGAGGATTTTGGATCTGAGGATCGTCGACTCTGGGAACCGACCACTTGTGACTCAGCTAAGTGAGGCCTCTTCAGGGAGTGATGATGCCGAACCAGAAATGGTGAACATATCATCATTTCGTGAAAGTCTGTGACATTGAGGAACGCATAGGATGTCGTACCGTTATCAGTGGATTAGGTCCATACCTGTGAGTGGGACTGGGGTTATGCAGGAAAACGTTACCTTTAGACAACTTGGTTTTTCTTGACAGTATGAATCAGTATCATTGGTATCAGTGGGTCCTAATCATCAAAGCAGTGCTATGTTCTTGTCAAGGCAGTACTTTGATTTCTTTTCAGTCAACAAGCAACAGCTTTGATCCCTTGTGTGTGGCATTTAGCATTTTGCATGTTTGCATTGTATTGCATTTGCATTTCATTTTGCATATCCATCCTCATCCGGAACAGGGGGCTCACCCATCTTTTGCCTGCTTCGCTAGTTGGTTTCCTGACATTTGCATAGGATTTGAATCAGCTTCGAGATCATGAACTCAAAAGAGCAGAACTTGGTTGTTACGAGGGACGAGTTTGAACTGTTGAAGGATCAGTTGAGTCAATTCATGGAAGCTGTGGCAGCTATGACTAGAGATGAGGCTAATAATCAGAGGATCCCGGTGAATATTGTTGCTCAAGCCCAGCCTGTACAGATCCCTATTAGAGACAAAGATGCGTCTTCTCTCCACGACACATAGTATCAGAATTTCACTTTCCCTGTGCCAGATCATCAGAGGGTTGTTCCGAAGGTTGATGCTGAGAACCTGCAGACTGTTGGATTCATGAGAAAATGTCAGTTGTTAGAGGAAAAGCTTGATACCCTGATGAGTCAGAATACTCTTGATTCGAATGCTTCGAGCATGTGCTTAGTGCCAGGTCTTGTGATGCCTCCGAAGTTCAAGATGCCTAATTTTGAGAAGTACAAAGGGGATAGTTGTCCGAAGCTACATTTGATAATGTTCTGCAGGAAAATGACTTTGTATGTCGCCAATGATCAGCATATGATTCACTGCTTCCAAGACAATTTGAGTGGAGCATCGTTGAGTTGGTATATGCAGTTGGACAACAGTTGCATCAGATCCTGGTCAGATTTAGCCAATGCCTTCGTGAAGCATTACGACTACAACCTCAACATGGCTCCTAGCCGCATGCAGTTGCAAGAATTATCTCAGGCGGGCAATGAATCCTTCAGAGGATATGCGCAGAGATGGATAGAATTTGCTGCTCGGGTTTAACCCCCGCTTCAGGATAAAGGGTTGGTTGATATCTTCTTGGGTACCTTGAAAGGCCATTACTTTGACAAGTTGATCAGTGGTAGAGTGTCGAACTTTGCTGACTTAGTGATAAAGGAGAACATGTTGAGAGCGGAATCAAGAGCAGGAAAATTCGAGACATCACAGATACCTCAGTGTTGCACCCCAAAATTTGCCCAACCTTTTCCTTCTTGTTTTTGCATTAGCATAACATCATCATAGCATTATCATAGCATTGCATTAGCATTTATGCAGGGGATCAAGTGTGATATACATCGAGAGAGGCCTATCTAGAGGTTTTATTCGAGCTTGAGGAATCACTAAAGTCACCAGGAAGTGGTTCATGCCCTTGAGAAGTTCAGATGCTTGTGTGGGGTTCATCTTGGAAAACTATGATTACAGGTCATAAAATTACAGGTCAAGTTCAATACTTTGCATAACTCAAATGGACTTTTTTCCAACGTGAAAGTTGCTCCAAATGGGGTCATTTGGTCAACTAAACTTCAAGGTTTTAATGGGCTAGCTCATGGTTGAAGATCGATGAAAGTGATTTTGGTGAAGACATGTGAAAAGGCCTAGTTTGGTATTTTGTCAAAATTTAATCAAACAAGTCCATATTTGTGCTTATTTCGAATGGAAATCGTGTTTTAAGAACATTGGCACTTTTACATTCTTCATTTGAGGATTTTATCATGGCCTATTTCGAGATTTCTTACAATTCAAGTAACATAATGGATCTTGGGCTTGGGCTTAGAAACAAGGAACTATTGCGGGCCTTAAACCTTCCTTATGATGCAAGGAATATAAAAACTAAAAATCAAGGCAATTGACATTCCTCTTCCATCATTTTTCCATTTTTCCACATTTTCACATATTTGAATTTCCATTTTTTCAATCCTTTTTTCTCTCCATTTTTTTGATCCTTTTTCATTGCAAATACTTTCAAAATACTCCATAGAATTTTTCCATCAATTTTTGAGAAGTTTTTAGTGCAATACCATGGTTGTAGTAACATGAAAAGGAAGCTCCAAGTGAAAATTGATTTTCATTTTCTTCACCAATTCAAGCATTCTCCTTCATCCTAATACATCTACCATGGATTGTTGAATGTTTCTACATAATTTTACAAAGAAATTCGTGCTCCATTGAAGCTCAAAAGAGTCATTTTCAGAGGTATAAAGAATTCACCATAACTCATGATTTATGAGTCTTTCATGCATTATTGTTGTTGCATTACATTGCTCTCATCTCCTACATGGATTATAGTACAAAAAAGATGGTTTTTATGACAATTTGGTATTCTTGAAAGTTTGAGATTCATATACGGTTTTTGAGTTAGAGGCCATTTCAAGGGAAAATAATGGTATATTTGGATTCCTCTCGAAAAATCCCACAATTTTCATTCAAGAATCACCTCGTTTGGACAAGAATTGAGAGAGATATGGACCTTTGAATTTTTTTCGGCCACCCCCCTAATTGTCGTCGGCCACCATGTTCAAAGGCTGGATTTTTCCTTCATAATTTCATCCAAGTGGAGAAGACAAGCAGTAGCCATCGGATCAATGCAGAAAAGTGGACTTTTTCCACCCATCCAAGGGCCAGGCGCTATGCCACGTGTCCCAGACCAAAACTACATCGTTTTGGCTCGTACAGGGGGCTGGGAGAACGTGGGTTCGATCCCTCCCCCTGCCACTTTTATTTATTCTCACTATTTCTCTTGTTTTCTCATGTGTTCATGATATTCCATATGTTCTTTTATTTTTCTGTTTTATATGCTGACTTCAAATAATCATAAAAAATAGGAAAATTAATCTTTTTGATCCCCATTTTTTTGTGCTGAATCTTTAAGATATCTAGGATTCAATAACATTGGAATCACGAATTTATCACATTCTGACATTTTATTAGAATTTTTTACATTTGGGTCGTCAAAAAAATAGCAATGCTGGTGCTATCATGTTGTGAATTTTATTTGACCTATCAAAACACAATTTAAATGTCAATCCTTTTTCAGGGATCTCATACACATGTTGAGGTATTGTGATATATTTTTGTGGGAATTTTATTGTACCATTTTAATTGGTTTTGGATACTTTCTTTAACATGCTCCATTTTAACTTTTCCTTTGGTATACATGAGATATCTTGCAATGTTTTCATCTTGTTTGACCATTTCTCCTTGGATATTTTTGTTGTATCTCTCACCCCTGGTTTGTGGCTTGATATAGGGCATTGGAGATTTTTATTTGAATTTTTTAACACCATTTTCTATTTTTCTTATATTTTTGTATTCGGACTTGTAATTTGGACTTCCGAACGGACCTCGGTTTTATTTTGGCTCCAACGGCCTCGATTTGTTTGTGTGGTGAACGCTAGGGTTCCTATTACTCATTATAGACATTATATAGGATATGTAGATCATTGATTGACTGGTTTTATCATACATAATTGCCCATTAGGTTCCATATTTTCATGATAATGCGTTATGATTCCTAATCGTAGTATACGTATGTCATTCGTAGGTTTTATTGCCTCGTATCACTTTATAATCGCTTGTGGCCAAGATTGCAGGTTTAGCATAGGCCACCTTCCATTCATTATGGGCTTGAGGTTGAGATGGTTCTTCCTCCCTCACTTGCATTGCATGTTTACCTTTCTACACTTTGCATTTCATGTATGCTGTTACTTAATCCGTTTTCTGTTGCTTCCTTTGCCTTTCCCTTAGGATCTCCATTCTTCCTTGTTCAAGGTAGACTGTGATAGACATTAGGCTTTGCAACCATGTATGACAACATTAGGGTAGTCTTCCCCTTTGCAAACTTCAACCTTAGGACGAACTTGGCATGATAACGTTAGGATTAAACTAGTCTCCCCGTAGTAACCCGAACTACGTTTGCTCTGATCTTTCATACCAGATGAAAGTACGTAGGCACGAGATGCGATATCTTGGCGAGAAAACTTCCCCCTTTTCTTAGGTCGTAGTTAGGCGAACTACGTTGACTCTGATTTCTCGTTTCAGACGGGAATACGTAGGCATAGAACTGCTGTGTTCTGTCGAGTCACTTTTCTTTTGTTTTGTCCTTAAGCCTTTAGCTAGATAATATTAATCAAACCCTTTTAGATAAACAATTAAGCGTGGATCCCATCGAGTACGATGGACATGACGGGTGCTAATACCTTCCCCTTGCGTAACCGACTCCCGAACCCAGGCAATGGTTGCGATGACCATTCCTTTTCCCTCTTTGCGTTAGGTTTACTCTGAGCATTTCCTTTCCCTCCTTTGGGATAAATAACGCACGGTGGCGACTCTTCTGTTTAGCCGGCGCCGATTTTCGCAGTAGCGACACTCAGTCCATGAAGATGAATCAATTGACAGTTCTCAGGAAGAATGGGAGCGAGAAAGTGATGTCATCCCAGAATCTACAGTACCTCAAATTCAGTGTTCAGACACTTCGAGTGTTCAGAGTCAGCAATCGGTTGGGTCTGCATGTCAGATATCTGTTCCCCGCCAGAGTCAACAGTCGTATCGTCGTCAACCGCGTCAACACGCCAGACATAGGCCGAGGAAGCCAGAGAGACATTTTACTCAGCTACCAGTATCGTACAGTCAGTTGTTGCCGGATTTGATCAAGAGTGGATTGGTTGTGCCAAAAGAAGTTAATCCTGCGATTCCACCGTATCCGCCAGGTTTTGATATCAACGCCCGCTATGAGTACCATGATGGGGCACAGGGGCATTCAACTGAAGACTGTAAGGTGCTTCGAAGCCAAGTTCAGACTTTTCTTGATTCCGACAGGATCTTAGTCACGTCTCAGGGTGTTCAGATTAAGGATCTTCCTTCATCCAGCCGAGTGGGTGTATCAGTTCAGGTTATGGAAGAATTCACCGAGAGAATTTATTCAGAAGAGTATCAAACTGAAGACTCAGTTGAGGGCTGTTTCCCTGTGTAGCATTTGCTCATTACTGCTTGTTGACCATCACCAGGCCTGTTGGTCGAGGTCACTCTGTTTGTACCGAGTTACTCTTGTATGATGCATATTTGTGTGATGGTTATCCTTGTGCTTGAATCTTGGGTTCCTATTTGCCTTATTGCTATTTCCCTGTTGCATTCATACGTGTTTGCATTCTGTATGACATTTTTGCATAACAGGTACTTCAGAACCGTTGATCTTATTCCCTGTGCTAACCAGTTTGTTGCAGGATATCCGATCAGGAAGTTTACAGAAATCCCCACAAGGCTATGGAATAGGTACGAGCAGAGCTGAGTGAGATTCGAGGCCAGATGGGGCAGTTCATGAGGGACATCCAGATGCTCAGAGAGGAAAACCATCAATTGAAGACCCAGGTGGGTTTGATGGCAGAAGTGTTGAGGAACGTACTCCAAAAAGAGGGTGATCAAGTCCCCGAAGCTGCAGCAAAGGTGCTCACTCCACTTGTGTCTGTGGAACCTGTACCAAGGCATGATAGGCCACCGAGACCCTCTGCACAGCTTGAAGATCAAAATGTTTCCTGTCAGCGGCCACGTCAGGTTTCTCAGGACAACCCCAGAAGACATGGTCAAAAGATGAAACTATCTGATAGAATCCTCGATCCAATCCCTTTGGATTATGCCCAGTTGGTGCAAATCTTGCTCCAACTTCAGTTGGTTAAACCCCGGCTTATGGTTCCATTGACTGAGGAACTACCACCCGGCTGGGACGTAAATACCCATTGCGAATTCCATTCTGGATCATCGAGGCATGATGTAACGAAATGTAAAGCTTTTGAGCATAGGGTTCAAGATTTGATTGATTCAAGAGCAACTGAATTTGTGTCGGGCGGCATGAAGGCATCAGGCAAATTTGTTCCTATTCCCTCACCTGAAGTTGAGAAAGATCAAAAGTACATCGTGCAGTCTCTGAAGTCTGAATCGCCTTGCCCACAATTGTTGCCTGTTCCTGGATCGAACTTAAGGATGAAAGCCCCTGAACAGAGAGAGTCCTCGCTAGTTCAGACCTCGTCTCCAGATGTTTCTGCCGTTCAGAATCGACAACCTCTTGCTCCATTGCAGTAGAACTATCGAAGCCCGAATCAGAGTTGACCTTGCAATAACCGCTCTTCTGATCGAGTCTGAAGACTTCAAGGGTCGCTCCCCTCAGCAGCAAATCAATGTGAAAGCCCAGTTTCCTGAAGGCTGGCAATTTTCGTTTTATTCTATTATTTCTTTGCATTCATAGTTTCTTTCCTGTCTATATGCAATTTTCGTTTGTAAAACTTGTTGTTTTTCAATTGATATTGATAAATGGAATAAATATGCATGTTTTGAATAAATCCATTCGTGTTCACTTTATTGCTTTCTTTTATTTTCAAACGCTTGTTTAAGTGGAATCCGGGGAGGATGAAGAAATCGAAAGAAGCAAGCTTCCGAATGTATGCTTTTGGATAAAAACCTGTTGATGATGTACAGGCATTGTTTCAATCCATAAACACTGGAGATATAAGGAAGACAATCCCTTGTTAACCCCTTTGAGCCGAGTAGTAGAAGTTTATTTCTGAAAATGAAAAACCCTCAATCTTAACCCGGGGCAGGGTAGGTGTCAGTTAATTTGACCAAGCGTTCAAATTACAAAAGGAGTGTCCGTTCGAGGATAAATCACACCGCTATAGGTCGTACCTAAAAAACCATGATGGTTAAACCTGGCCCATCAGGAGTGAAACAGTCACATTATTCCCCCAAAGAGTCAGATAAGCCGGTGTCACATGATTTGTTCAAAAAAAAAGAGAAGAACGAAAAAAGAATCGAAAGAAAAAGCCCGCTAAGTCGAATCTTGAAAGCAAGCGACTTACGCAAAAATTAGGGTACCCCGGTGGACTTCAAAATCAAAGAAACTCAAAAGAGTTAGTCTAGGAAAAAGTTAGGGGAAAATGAAAAAAACGAAAAGTCGAAAAGGATTACAAAAGAAAAATCCTCGAGAAAAGAACGAAATCGTGTGGCTACCGGTGCCCAAACAAAGACGAAAAGCGAGTGACTGTCACTCCGAAAATTTGTGGTTTCCTGAACTGTCACTCCTATCATGTAACCTTTGAAATGTGAACGCTAAGGTCGAATTAGCTGAACGTAGGATCGGAGAACATCAAGGAGAATGGGTGGGTTAAAATGAATTTCGAGCCTGTATCCTTTCTTTCTTAAATCATGAACCTGACCACGTTGCAACCTAGAAAAGTCCTAATTGAAGCAGGTTTGTTTCGAAAGCATACTTCGGTAAAGATCGCATCAAAACTGACTCCCTGAAAGGATTCCATCTTACAGCGTTGTATTAATGTTGACATGTTGATGAATGATTTATACACTTTAAGTCACAAAATTTTTCAAGTGAACATATTGGAATTTCAAAACTGCCATATGCATTGCATTTGATATGTCTTTATGCAGAACAGTTTGTTTTACTAGCAAGTAAGCGCTTGACAGCAGGAAAGATTCCACAGTGGAAAGATTTGATCATGATAGAATGCAGAATGCCAGAATATTCCGGTGAATCGGGGCAAGCTACGTCAAATGATCACAACATGGGAGTCAGCCATCCAGAAGTCAGTTAATCTGAAGTAGTCAGGTCGAGATTCCGTGAATCTCTCGAGAACGATCAGAGGTATTCCCTCACAGATTAGCCAATTCGAGGCAAAGTCGTTGCAAGACAGGGGCAGGCCACCCTAAGAGCGCAGAAGTTATTCCTTACCCATGGGGCAATTAATGTGAAGCACCTCTTCAAGGTTCAAGATGTTGAGGCAGATCAGGGTGCAAGGATTGCAGATTTCCTTTCAAGGAACATCCCCACAGAGATCTCACAGGCTGGGGCAAAAGCTGAAAGCGAAGGAATTGTTCCTCTCCGTATCCGCAGAGTTTACCAAAAGTCGTTATAGATTCTGGGGCAAGCCATCATGAGTTTGTTTCATGGCATGTTTTTCCAAGCAGGATGATTCTGTCTTCCCCAGCAGGTTCAGTTGTGTTTCCCCACAGAGTCTGAACATGAGACTGTGAGCATTGATATGTCTCCCCGAAAGGAGATAGATTCTCCCCAACCAGATGCATCATGGGAAGGATCGTCATATCCCCAGCTGAGTCATGCGCAGAGGTGTATACTCGTTCCCAGCAGTGGGTCAACAGGAAGTTTTCTCGTAGAAGACTATCCGTAAGCTCTCGATAGTTTAGACTGAAGTCTTCGGCAGAGCCGTTTGCTCAAGATGATTCTTGAAGTCCTCAGCGAAGTTGTGTGTTTAGGATGATTCTGAAGTCCTCAACAGAGTTTATTCGTCTAGGATGATTCCTGAATCCCCGAAGCAGAGTTACTTGATAGTTCTCCTGAATTCCCAGCGGAGTCGGTCTCACCTTTCCAGCATTTATCTTGCTGGAGTAATTCTGTGATACCCGGTTATCCCCAGCAGAGTCGGTCTTACCTTTCCAGCATTTATCTTGCTGGAGTAATTATGTGATACCCGATTATCCCCAGCGGAGTTGGCTTCACCTTTCCAGCATTTATTTTGCTGGAATGGTCTTTTTGTGTACAGCTTTTCTCCAGCAGCCCGAGCCCGCATTTGCATCTTTGCATATATCATCATATTTGCATCATATTTTCATTTCATCCTCGAATGCGTAGCATTTCCATCGTATGGAGCATTACACCATAGAAAATTCAAACATACGCATATGCATATGAAGCATAAGCCAGTTTGTTATCAGCCTTCCGTGGCAACGTGAATCACCCTGTGATTGATACAGGGGCATTTATCTAGCAGTTGTGTTCAGACAGCTCATCAGCTTACTTTCTCTCGGGTTTCAGATCATACAACGGTTATGTTTTGTCCAGCAGTCCTCTGATGATGACATCCCCGAGCAGAATTCCTTTGTCCATCAGTCCTCTGATGTCGATCGATTCTTTTACCGTTAATCTCTATTAACAATGTGTATCTCCGAGCAGATTCTCTTTCCGTTGATCTCTATTAACGATGTGTTTCCCCAGCAAGTCTTCTTACCGTCTACCTTTAGACAACGCGAGTTGTGAATACGATCTTCCGTGCTTGTTCAACATTTAATGATTTGGATTTTGGATATTATTTTCTCTCCGTCTATCCTTGGACGATGCGAGATTTCAAGACAAACTTCAGATATGGTTTACTCTCCGTCTATCCTTAGACGATGTGAGTGTCGGATATGGTTTTCTTCCCGTGTATTGGATGAGATGTTGTTCTAAGAAGGTTTTCGTGCCATCAATTCCTATTGATGTCGTGGCTCTCTGAAGAATGTTTGATTTCCTTGTTGTTGATTACTATTGACGATATGGCTATTTGAAGATGGTTCTCTTTCTATCAATTCCTATTGACGAGGTGACCCTTTGAATATATTTCTTTTTTCATCAATTCCTATGGACGAAAGGATTCAGAAGTTTACTGAATAGTTGTGAAGTTCGTTGACGTAATCATTGATTTGATCTTTCTTTCCTTCGATTCTATTGACGATGTGGTTCTTTTAACAAGTTCTTCTTCCCGTCTTTCTTTAGACGATGTGAGTATTGGAGTCTTCCCGTCTTTCTTTAGACGATGTGAGTATCAGATTTGTTCCTGTTTACCCTCAGATGATGTGAGCATGGTGGCCTTCTTTCTGTCTACTTTTAGACGACGTGGGTATTGGATGTTTACCCTCAGATGATGTGAGCATGGTGGCTTTCTTTCTGTCTATCCTTAGACGATGTGAACGTATGGTGTCTTCCCGTCTACTTTTAGACGATGTGAGTATTGTTTCTTTCTAACGAAATGAAAGGATCAAGTGCATGTTGATCCTGTTTTCAGCAGTGACTTTCCGTCTTTCTCTAGACGACGTGAGTATTGTTTCTCTTTCTGACGAAATGAGAGGATCAAGTGCATGTTGATCCGGCCTGTAGGTTCGATGTCTATGGTTTTACACAGATGACTGACGTTGAGGTCAGGTGTTTTGTATCTGATGAGCAGTCAGTGTTGTCGTGCAACTGTATTCAGTTTTATGGATATTTTTCCCCAATCAGTGTTGCAGTTTATTTCTGCAGGTTGGCAAATTTCTGGGTTTATTGGTATTCAACCGTCTTTTACCTTGATTGTCTGAAATCCGTTCGCTTTTCACCCAGTCAGGTCCAAGCCGTTTGAATAGGGGCAGCTGTTGCACCCCAAAATTTGCCTAACCTTTTTCTTTAACTGGCTTTTGTTTCACTGCATTCATAGCATCAACATTGTATTTCATTGCATTAACATTTGCATACCATCATCCATTCACAGGGGATCAGGGGGTGTGCTCATCAAAAAGAAGTTATCAAGTTCTAAACCTAAGCAAGGAGTTATATTCAAGATATTCAAGAGCTTATCACCATCAGAAAAGTCAAAGGAATGTATGTGGTTCACCTCCTATCTTGGAGACCATGAAAAGATCACCAGATGATTGTGAGTCCATGGATGTGGGTATGAAGCATTGTGGGAGCTCATAAGAGGTCTTAAGAGTCATTATGGATCTTATTCAAGGCATTATGCAAAGTGCAAGAGGCCACAACCAAAGTTGGTACAACTAGGGTTTTCACCTGGTCAACCCTTAGTCAACTGTGAGTCTTGAGGAGTTTAAGACTCAATTCCAAGCTACTATGATCATGGAATGTTATGTCGAGACGTCTAAGAGATCTTTTCAATATCAATTCATCAATATTCAAGAGTGTGAGAAGTTATTGGGCTAGGGTTTCTAAGCTTGACAGTGTAAAATCCCCTATTTTAGTGCATAACTTCAAGACCACATAACTCAAGATACAAGTTTCATCTCATCTTGATATCCACATGAGACTTGTAGAGCATGTTCATACCTTTAATTTGAGTATTAGAAGTTAATCATTGGATATCTAGAACTCAAGTTATGAGGCAGACAAGTTACAGGTCATCAGATGAATCTGATTTTGGTACTTGAAATTCAACCAACTTCCAAGACATTTTTGAGCTAGAAGGATGTTTCTCCTCAACTCTTGGCCAACATGAATGTTCATCCTCATGATCTTAGCTTTACAAAGAGTACTAGAAGTCTTTCATCTGATTTGTAGAACTCAAGTTATGAGGGTTACAAGTCAGCGCGGTATTTTAGGAAAGTAAGATTACATGTCATTTTCATTATAGGTCAAGTTCACCACTTTGCATACCTCAAATGAAAATCTTGCCAACTTGAAATTTGCTCCAAATGGGATTATTTGGTCAATCAAACCTCAAGAAATCATTGATATGGTTTGGATAGGAAAATGTGTGGAGAAAAATTCATGAAAGGAAGCTTGAAAAGGGCTAGTTTAGATCAAATGCATTTTAAACCAATTCATGTCATGTTGGTACATGTTTTGAGTGCAATTGATGTTTTAAGAACAATGGAAAAATCAGAAATCCAATTTGAAGTCAGTTGCTATGCCAATTTCATGGTTTCTTCACCTTTAAGCAACATAATGGAAATCCACCATAGATTCATTTCCAAGGCACCAATCTCAGCCCTTCATATCCCTTGCATCATAAGAAACTGATATGAATCAAAGTACAAGCTGGTTTGCTCTGTTTTCACCATTTCCATAAAGCTTGAAAGTGCAAAAATGTGAATTTTGGATTGGACTCTTATGGGTTCCCATTGGGCTGAAAATCATTCAAGATCCATTGTATATAACATTTCAATCATTCCTAACAGAAAATAACAGATTTTGGAGGCAATTACAAGAGAAATTCATGGAGAAAAAGTGGTGAAAAAATGAAAATTTGATTTTTGGAGTTTTACACATTTTCAAGCAAGATTGAACATTGTAGAAGCTTCTATGATGATTATGGAATGATTCTGGACACTTTTCGTGAAGCTTCAACAACATCTCAAGCCACCATTGAAGCTCCAAACATGGTTTTTATTTTTCATCCATGCTCTCTGTTTGTGTTGAATTTAGGCGCCATTTTCACATAATTATAATCCCTAGGATGTGTAGAAGTTTTTAGGATTAGTTTGGTTAAGTTCCATGAAACTTCAGGAATTGACACCCTAGGTTGTAGTTCGAATATCTCTCTAATTATTGGATGAAAATGGAAAATAAATATAGATTGTTGATGTAGGAAGTGAGAGGAAGAGATTAATAGTTTCAATTTTAAGTTTTGTGAAAGTTGGATTTTCTTGAGTGATTCTTGGAGGTTTATGATTTTTGAGTTTTAATGGAGGAAAGTGAAAACAAATTGGATATTTCAATTCTACGCGAAAAATAACACAGTTTTGGTTAAAGAAAATCAAGTTTTGGTGAATAAATGAGAAAGTTCCATTGTTGGCATGAGGAAGAAGATGACCGGAGCTTACCTCCGGCCACCGCACCACCGTCCCCCTCACTGCGCGCAGCTCCCTCCGTTTTGGCTTTTGAATTTTCCAGCTTGCGTTATAGTTGTCTGATCGTGTGGAGTCTTGGACTATGTATGTTCATCGCACGGCCTATATTCGTTCTCGCGAATGGCCTTCTCCCTTGTAGTGAAACGCAGAGTTTCACTTTGAAACTCAGCTGGGCTTAGCTAAAGCGCTATCCCCACCCCCACTCGCGCGGCCCATTAGCAAATACGCATAGAATAGTTGCTCGTTACACCTCCTAGTCTCCATTTTAATTTCTTTTTTTCTTTAGTTTTTTTATTGATACTTGTTTGGTTTTAATTCAGAAAAATAGCAATTGTTGTCAATAAATCCTGAAATAAAACCTGTAGGTAGTTTAATATGTTTAGATTTTTTTTCATATTTTTTAATTTCAGTTTTAGTGTATTTTCCAATTAATTGCATATTTCCCATTTTAATGTGTTTTTAATAGTTGAGAAATTACATGCTGTGCTTTATGATTTTATTTCTCTTTCAATAATTCATGTTAGTCTCTGATTTTTTGTATGGTGAATGCTGACACATTATATAATAGTGTAATATTTTTATTGCATTTTTTAGATTCCATTTGAGTAGATTTTAAGGCACATCTTTAGAGCCTTCCCCATTTGATTTCCCCATAGCATACATCTTTGTTTAGCCTCTGGTTAGTGTACTTAGACTTATAGTTTAGACTTGAAACTTTAACGATAGCCCCCTAACACGTTTAGGATCATCTAGGAATTTTACCAAGAATTTAGGACCTGATCTCCTATTTTTCCCATATTTTACTTTCTGACCAAAGTTTGTGTGTTCATGATTGCACCTTCTCGTAGTTTGGCCTAATAAATGAACTTTTAGCCAACTTTGAGCACCCAATCTTCCCATTGACCCTTAGTACCTAGGTCCACACCCTTATAGGTTTATTTTCAAGCCATTATCATACCTTTAAGTTCCCTTAGGATGACTTCTTTTAGAGCTAAAGCATTGAAGGCTTCTTTGGAAGTTCTTGTGATGATTCCTTTCCCTTATGTGTTTCTTCCCTTGGGCCTTGCCATACCCTCTTTCTCCAAGTCTTGAAGAGGAGCCCTCCTGGGAGAGCCTAATCCTTCCTTTGGTTGGATTCTGTGCATTCCTCAGGAGGTTGAGTCTTGAATTGACATTCACTGGTATAGTACATTCCTTTGGTTTGTACTATCTTTCCCTTCAAAGTCTTGATGAGGAGCCCTTATGGGAGAGCCTAATCCTTCCTTTGGTTGGATTCTGTGTATTCCTCAGGTGGTTGAGCCTTGGATTGACATTCCTGGCATGGTATATTCCCTTGGTTTATATACTGTCATCCATCTCCAAGTCCTGTTCTTAGGATCCCTCTTGGGAGAGCCTAATCCTTCCCTTGGTTGGATTCTGTGCATTCCTCAACAGGTTGAGCATGAGATGGACATTCTATGTTGATACACTTTAAATCAGATACCTTAGATTGATATCTAGGACTAATACCCAGTATTTTCTGTCCTATTGACATAAGATCCCTCTTGGGAGAGCCTAATCCTTCCCTTGGTTGGATTCTGTGCATTCCTCAAGAGGTTGGGCCCATGATGGACTCTGGTGTTGATACACCTCCAACCTGATGTAGCCTGGGATGACTTCCCTGTTGCTCATTTTGGTTTCTCTCCCTTGTTTGATTTGCTTGATGCATTAGAATAGGTTCATATATAGAATATTTCAGGTTAGGATAGTTGCATGACTGCATTGAGAGGTTGAGTGGGTCTCCCTCTGCTTGTTTGCATTAAGGGTTGAGGTGATCCTCCCCTTGCTTGTGTGTTGTTCTTCTTTTTATCTGTGTGTTTGCATTGAAAGGTCGAGCCTGTCTCCCTTTTCTTGTGTGTTTCTTCTGTGCATCTATGTTTGCATCCCCTGTTTGCATTAGAAGTTGAGGCCTCCTCCTTCTGCTTGTACTGTTGCATCGCATCTGCATCCAGTTACCGTATATTTCACCTGCTTAACAGCTGTGTCCCTTTTCCCCGTTTTTTATAGTTAGCTGAACTACAACTGCTCTGATTTCTCGTACCAGACGAGAATATGTAGGCATAGGATGCGATATCCTAGCGAGCATACTAACAACTAACTTCGTTGTTCTCTCGCTGTCGTGCGATCGAGACTTTCTCGCTGACGACTGATGTTCCCTTTCTCTTGCCCTAGCGCAATTGAGACCAGACCGTAGCTCTAGTTCCCGTAGGTTCCCATACCTTTAAACCAATGACATACTACGTTCGTTCTACCGCAAACAGGTAACACCTAAGTCTCCAACGGTCGAACAACATACACCTAACTGCTAGAATGCGTACGCTAGTATCGTCAACCCTTTCTCTCACCCCTGTGTGATCGAGAACACCCTGGTTACCCGTAGTTACCCCGAACTACGTAAGCTCTGATCTCTCATATCTGTTGAGAGTACGTAGGCACAATACTAACGTATTGGCAAGCCACATTCCCCCATCCTTTTACCCGTAGTTAGCCGAACTACGTTGATTATGATTTCTCGTTCTCTGACGAGAATACGTAGGCACGAAACGCGACACTTTGCTGAGTCATTTTACTTTTCTTTTTAGACCAGCCTTGATAGGTAGATAGATAAACCAACCTGTCAGATAAACACAACAAGCGTGGATCCCATCGAGTATGATGGACGTGAGGGGTGCTAATACCTTCCCCTTGCGTAACCGACTCCCGAACCCAGACATGGTTGCGATGAACTTGTCTTATACCTTTTCGTCGAGTTTCTCCAATCATTTCATTTCCCGTTCTGAGGGATAAATAACGAAAGGTGACGACTCTTCTGTTTTGTCGGCACCTTATTTTCGCAGTAGCGACAACTGCATTATGTGGCAAAACTTTAGAGTTTATATGTATGTCATACTGAATGTTAGGACATACTTAATGATGTGTGTGCATGGTAAGTTGACTATAAGTTAAGCTGAATTTCATACAGAATGTCATGACACTGACCGTATGACATCCAGCGGGCAAGTTAGTTTTTCTGATATCTAGAAATCAGGAATCAAATCAGGAGCTCAAGCTGAAAGACAGGAGACATTTGAGAAGCCCTAAAGCGAAACAAATAATCCTGAATTAAAGGGCAAACATGCAGAGAATTAAAGAATAGGTTTGTTATGAATAAAACCTAATTTATGCACAAAGGCCCAAAGGACTGACAACTGCTATAAATATCAGAAGGAGCAATCCTAGAAGTGAAGCTCTTGACAGAAGATCAGAGAGTGCAGATTGCAGAGTCCTTGTGAGTGAAGAAGGTTGTTCTTCACGTGAGTATTGTGAGTGAAGAAAGTGTGTTCTTCACATGTGTATTGTGTCTTAGGAATACTTGGTCACCAAGCAACTGTATGCTGCATTGGTTAGGTAGTTTCTAAGTTGTTGTGCCACTCAAAGCTTTTAATTAAGAGTGTGTATCACTTGATCAAAGCTGTGAAGCAAGATCAAGGTGTGTATGAAGTGTTTCTTCATAACTATTCTGTAATTGTGTACTAATATCACTGTGGTGTGATTGAGGGGGAGTGAGTGGGAATACTCAGGTCTAAAGTGTCTCTAGGTTGAAGTGTCATGGGTAGAGATTAAGTGAGAAGTGCAAACTGGTTGTTTGACTTTGAATTGATTATGCTAATAGTGAATTTCCTCCCTAGCTTGGTATCCCCCAGATGTAGGTGTTGTTGACACTGAACTGGGTGAACAATTGTTGTGTTATTTATTTCTTTTACTTACAGCCTTATTATTTAGTACAATAGTCAATGTCATAGTGGATGTTATAACTTTGGCAATAACATCCATCGTGTGCTTGCCAGAATTTCAATTGGCATCAGAGCAGGCACCCTGCCTGTTTATTCTAGGTGAGATCTAGGGAAATAAATTATGGTACTATGGATAAAGATATAGGATTCACTAATAGACCTCCAATTCTGGATGGTTCTAATTATGATTATTGGAAACCTAGGATGATTGCATTTCTAAAATCATTAGAGAGCATGGGTTGGAGAGCTGCAAACTCTGGCTGAGAACATCCTGTGAAGACTGACAAGGATGGAGTAGATGTGTTAATTCCTGAAGAGGAATGGAACAAAGAGCAAGAGGCCTTAGTTCTTGGGAAATCTAAAGCATTGAATGCACTCTTCAATGCTATAGACAAAAACATCTTTAGATTGGTACACCACTGTGAACTAGCAAAGGATGTTTGGGACACTCTCAGAACTACTCATGAGGGAACTTCCAAATTCAAAATGTCAAGACTTCAAATGGTGACCACCAAATTTGAAGGTCTGAGGATGAAGGAAGATGAGACCATTCATGAGTTTTACATGAATGTTCTTGAACTTGCACATACCTCAGGAGCCTTGGGAGAAAAGATGGCTGAAGAGAAGCTTGTAAGGAAGATTCTCAGGTCCTTACCTAAGAGGTTTGCCATGAAGGTCACAGCCATTGAAGAAGCCCAAGACATATGCAACATGAAAGTGGATGAACTCATAGGGTCTCTCCAAACATTTGAGATGGGCATGTGTGATCAAACTACAGAGAAAAAGAACAAAAGCATAGCTCTTGTTTCAAAAACTGCAAGTGATCCAGATGGTGAAGATGGTGAAAATAAGGAGAGTATGTCAGAAGCAATAGCCTTGCTTGGAAGATAATTTAGCAAACTGATCAAAATAATTGATCATAAGTCCAAATCATACACCAAGAACAGCCCATCTGAAGGTAGCCAAAGGGATAAGTCTGAGGAAAATCCCAATCAAAGCAAAGGAGTTCAATGCCATGAGTGTGAGGGATATGGCCACATAAGAAAGGAATGTCCCATCTATCTCAAAAGGAAAGAAAAAGGCCTAACTATCACTTGGTCTGATGGAGATTCTGAAAGTGGATCAGAAGATGAGTCTGCAAAACATGTCACAGCTCTGAAAAGTGTATGTGTATCTGATGGTGACTCAAGTGAAGAGGAGCTAACTTATGATGAACTAGCAGAATCATATAAGAAGTTGTCCATCAGAAGCATTGAATTGCATTAGCAAGGAGATCATCAGAAGAAGTGCATAATGGAATTAGAGGCTGAGAAGATAGAGCAGCTAGCAACAATAGACTCACTCAAAGGTGAGGTCAACTTGTTGGAATCCAAAATAGAGCAGATGGCTAAATCCATAAGGATGCTAAATCCTGGGACTGACACTCTAGAAGAGATTCTACATAGTGGTCAGAACTCAAGAAATAGGTCTGGACTGGGATTTGTTGATAGAAAGATTCCTGTTCTGAAACTCAAGAGATTACAACCTGAGATTCAGAAGGTGAAGAGAATGTCATGACCAAGGTCACAACATCCACCACACAGAAATTGGAACCAAGTCAGAAGTAGATTCAAAGGGTATAGATGCTACCACTGTGGAAAACTTGGTCATATCAAATCTGTGTGTTTCTAGCTGCATGGATTTCCTAGTCATCCTCATCAAGGGAAATCTAAACAGAGAGCTCATGCCAAAAGGCAGCATCAAGCAAAACTTGAGAAGGATGCTACTAACAAGCAAGGACAATGGGTAGCCAAGAATATGGCATTAGTAGCTCACAATTCCCTAAGAACGCCAACCAAAGAGGATTGGTACTTTGATAGTGGCTGCTTCAGACATATGATTGGAATTGAGGATCACTTGATAAAACTCAAACCCCATTCATCTAGTCATGTAACATTTGGTGATGGAGTTAAAGCAGAAATTAAAGGTGCTGGAAAACTAGATGGCCTTGGTGTTCCAAGACTGGGTGATGTCTTGTTGGTGAAAGGACTGACTGTTAATCTCATCAGTATCAGTCAGCTTTGTGACCAAGGATTTAGTGTAAAATTTACTAAAAATGAGTGTGCTGTCATCAATGAAGAAAGTAAGGAAGTTATGAGGGGATCTAGAGCCAAGAACAACTGTTATATATGGGAGCCTAGAAGTAACCTCAATGCCTTGGTCAATAAGGAAAATAAGGACCAACTATGGCTGGAGAAAGGAAGACATCCACTAAGATGGAAAGGACCAGGTCCAACACATCAGCAAGTGGATCTTCAAAGTGTGCTTCAGAGAGAAGGACAGGATGTAAGAAACGTCATGAGGGGAAGCAAGCCAAGAAGGGATACCCAAAGATTGGTCATCAGGGAAAGCTAGATAGGCATTATTGGAATTTGATGGAGTCCCTGAAAGATGGCCTGCATAAAGGAAGAAATGTCACTCAGAATGTCATGACCCTGTTCTGTGATATTAAGAGTATGAACTCTGTGGTATGTAAGAGAGCCATACTCAGGGATAGTTGGTGTCAATATCAAAAGGCTGGTGTAAAAATTGGTGATTCTGACCTAAATGATGCTGAAGTGGTTACACGAGGCCTCAAGGATACTCAATTTAAAAATTCACTAAGAAAGTTGAGGACCTCTATTAATGATGAATTCTAGCAATTAATAGGGAATTATATTTTGAAAAATAATCACATTCTGATTGGTTAAAATATTGAATTCCCTCCTCTTATACAAGTAAACCCTTCTAAACCCGTTCTCGTCTTCCAATCCACCTCCTGCCTTATCTCACATAACCCCATCAGAAACCCTTCTTCGTTACAACCTAAGTCATCTACAATGTCTCAACAACATACCTCCAGCCCTACCAAGCCCGACCCTGCTCAACACAAGAGCATCTATATGATGAATGTAAGTCCTCTTGGTATGATTTCTGGAAGAAGGAGTGAAGACCAGTCATCATCTACTTCACATGCAGACCAAGAAGGCCATAATGTACATGGAATCACCATTCCACTGCCTAGGGTTGATCTTTCTCCAATATCGAATAGGAACCATGAGGAAAATTCAGAGTTCTCCTCTGATAAGACTAACCCTACCACATAAAAACTAGTAAATTTAGATAACTATGTAGTACAGGAGGAAGGACAGGATGATGATCTGAATGAAGCTCCTGCCAATGATGTTGATGTGTCCTCAGATGATGAATTCCTCAAGAATGTTGCTCCGAGCATAGCTCAGAAACTTATGACCAAGAAAGGAAAACCTAGTCTGAAAGACAACTCTCTCAAAAGTCAGAGAAAAAGAGCTCATGTTGGGTCCTCCAAACCCAGGAGCAAAGATGCCTCCAAGAAAAGAAAAGTTACTGAGAGTAGCCCTGAGTCTGAAGGTGATGTCATAACAGATGTTCCTAACATCGTCAATGTCAAACATTCATTGGGTAAGAGGCCACTTAAACCCATGCCAGCTGCCCCTCTGGACAACATCTCCTTTCACTCCATTCACAATGTAACCAAATGGAGATATGTCTATCAAAGGAGAATAACCCTTGAGAGAGAATTAGGGAAGGATGCCCTGGAAATCAAGGAGGTAATGGAACTCATCAACAAGGCTGGACTGCTTAAGACAGTCACTGGAGTTTCCAGATGCTACGAGGGACTGGTCAAGGAGTTCATTGTAAACATACCTGACTCAATCTCTAGCAAAAACAACAAGGAGTTCATGAAGGTATTAGTTAGAGGAAAGTGTGTGCAATTCTCTCCTGCTGTGATCAACAGGTATCTGAGGCGAGCAAATGATGGTACAACAGAATTGGATACTTCAGACAACCAGGTCTGCAAGATCATCACTGCAAATCAAGTTACAACATGGCCATCCAAAGGGAAGTTGTCTGCAGCACTGCACAGTGTAAAGTATGCCATTCTTCATAGAATTGGAGCTACTAATTGGGTTCCTACCAACCATACATCCTCCATTGTTGTTGGACTAGGCAAGATCATTCATGTCATAGGTACCAAAGTCAATTTTGATTTTGGTCTATACATCTTTAACCAGACTGTTAAGCACTCCACAACCAGTGCTGTCAGGTTACCTATTGCATTTCCCTCCCTCATTTGTGAGATCATCCTAAATCAACATCCTGGGATCCTGAACTCAAGAGATGCTGTCAGCAAGAGGGAGCCTAAACTGTCACTTCACTTTAAACTGTTTGAAGGAAGACATGTTCCACATATGATGTTTTCATCTGCTGAGAAAGTTAAGATCTCCAAGAGAATGATGATTGCAGAATTGAAGGAACCTGTAAGGAGTTAGGAGAAACCATCAGTACAACTACTACCAGAAAAACCAAGCTAGAAGATCTTATCCAAAGGCTTGAAAGTGATGTAGATAATAGTGGAGCTATGTCAGAAGATGAGGCTGATGACAATTGTGAGAATGTCCCAACCAATGTCAATAACAGTGAGTTCAGTTCTTCCTCTGGTGAAGAAGATTGAGTATGTGACTCAATCTGCTGAGGTGTACTGCTGGCTTAATGTGTTTATGTTTTTTTTTGTAATTTGTGATGCTCTTCAGAGAACAATTTTGTTGTAATGTAACCCCAAACAGGTGTAATGTTACAATGTATGATCTATGCTAAGTCCTTAGTTGGATCTTAATTTGTGGCTAAAAAGGGGGAGAGAAAGATAGTAACAGCAGGTGAAGAACAGGTGGATAGCTTAAAGAGCATATGTGCTATTATGTGTGCACATGGTATAATCATGCTTGTAGGTGTGAACACAGGTGTTGGATTGCTTGAAGAGCATATATGCTATTATGTGTGCACATGGTATAATCATACTTGCAGGTGTGAACACAGGTGTTGCTGAGAAGATATGTGATAACAACAGTCTAGCTGTTAGTAATGTGCTATGTATGTGAATTCCTATGGTGTGTAGGAATGTTTGTTAGAACTGATTGGTTGATTGTGTATGTTGATAACCTTGTGTGATCCTAGAAGGTGTCTAGGAGTTGCGTGTATCTGCAGCAGAGTGTGTTGTGCAACTCTTCAGGGGGAGTAGCACAGGTGTGTGTACTTCATGATGTTAGCCTGAAGGTCATAACATCCAGAGCAAACTGAATGAGTATGTGTGACTGCAGACTGTTTACAGGTTGTGTGCTCAGCTGAGAGGATATGCATCAGTTGAGGGGGAGTAACCCAGTATGTTACTCAACAAAGTGTGACATCTGTAGTGGCAACTAACAGATGGTTAACAAGGTGAGTTATAACAGTGAGAGCTAACTGTGAGGACTCAGAGAGGCTTGAGCTAGTAACTATCCTGCATGTCAAGACACATCATAAGTCTTCTGCTATGTGTAAACTCTAATATGTTAACAGGGTGTTTTAGCCAAAAATTTGCTAAAGGGGGAGTTTGTAAGTGCTCTTGATTGGCTGCATTATGTGGCAAAACTTTAGAGTTTGTATGTATGTCATACTGAATGTTAGGACATACTTAATGATGTGTGTGCAGGGTAAGTTGACTATAAGTTAAGTTGAATGTCATACAGAATGTCATGAAACTGACCGTATGACATCCAGCGGGCAAGTTAGTTTTTCTGGTATCCAGAAATCAGGAATCAAATCAGGAGCTCAAGCTGAAAGACAGGAGACATTTAAGAAGCCCTAAAGCAAAACAAATAATCCTGAATTAAAGGGCAAGCGTGCATAGAATTAAAGAATAGGTTTGTTATGAATAAAACCTAATTTATGCACCAAGGCCCAAAGGACTGACAACTGCTATGAATATCAGAAGGAGCAATCCTAGAAGTGAAGCTCTTGACAGAAGATCAGAGAGTGCAGATTGCAGAGTCCTTGTGAGTGAAAAAGGTTGTTCTTCACGTGAGTATTGTGAGTGAAGAAAGTGTGTTCTTCACATGTGTATTATGTCTTAGGAATACTTGGTCACCAAGCAACTGTATGCTGCATTGGTTAGGTAGTTTCTAAGCTGTTGTGCCACTCAAAGCTTTTAAGCAAGAGTGTGTATCACTTGATCAAAGCTGTGAAGCAAGATCAAGGTGTGTATGAAGTATTTCTTCATAAATATTTTGTAATTGTGTACTAATATCACTGTGGTGTGATTGAGGGGGAGTGAGTGGGAATACTCAGGTCTAAAGTGTCTCTAGGTTGAAGTGTCATGGGTAGAGATTAAGTGAGAAGTGCAAACTGGTTGTTTGACTTTGAATTGATTATGCTAATAGTGAATTTCCTCCCTAGCTTGGTATCCCCCAGATGTAGGTGTTGTTGACACTGAACTGGGTGAACAATTGCTGTGCTATTTATTTCTTTTACTTACAGCCTTATTATTTAGTACAATAGTCAATGTCATAGTGGATGTTATAACTTTGGCAATAACATCCATCGTGTGCTTGCCAGAATTTCAGGCATGTGTGAGTTCCCATTCTCATTCCCTATAAATAAAGGAACCTTTTCCCTCATTTCCCAAGCTTAGAAAGCCACAGAAACCCTTCCATTTTCTCTGCAACTTCACTCCAAAACCAGAAAACCGTTGCACTAAACCAAGCTTGTTTGATCTTATTTCACTTTAAAAACAACATCGAGCTTCGATTTGTAAAAGGTAGTTTGAGTAAAATTGCACTTGAAACAAGTTACCAGTAGCTTCATCTTGCTTCACTGGTCAATAACCCTAACCTACCTTGAATTTATATTCAATTTTCAGCATTTAATTTTACTTTGAACTTTTAGGGTTTTTGAGGTTGCTGAGTAAATTCTCCATGCTCAGAGCAAATCAGTTGCTCTGAAGCATGGAGACTGAAACAGTGATGTCTAAGGATCATGAAACAAGCTTATTTCCATCCATTAAACACGAGTTTCAAAAGTTTGCAAAAATTGGATGGAGGTTGAAGACGAACATGCTTCGCCGTGATTCTGAACTTCACTCAAAAAATGTTTGTATTCGTTCAATAGGATGAGGACGCATGCTTTTTTTTGAATTTTTTGTCAGTTGTGATTGTGTGCAGTGATCCTATGGTAAGCATGCTTTGACTTTAAATCCTGAACATGTTATCTAATGACTTGGACTTTAGTAATCAGATCTAATGGCTTAGGTTTTTTGCTTTTGTTTATTTTGTTTTAATTAGTTTTTAAATTCATTTTTCTTTCAAAAATCATTAAAAATAGCACCTAACTCCTCTTTTATTCCTTTTTCTTCATAATTTCATAAAAATATTTTCTCCCACATATATTTTTTACATAATTTTTAAAAATCATTTTACATTTAATCCATATTTTCTTCTAATTTTCATTTTTTATTTAATTTTTGATCATTTTCAAATCATTTTGCATCCAACTTGTGAGATCTTTCTATTTGCAATATGTGTGACTTCTCATAATTTTATCTACCATTTATTTGGTGTTTTGAGACACCTTTGGCACTTTTCTTTTATTTTCCACTTAAAATCATTTTTAAATCCTTTTTTCTTCAATTTTGTGAAGGTTTTTGGACTTGTCTCTTGATGATTGCTGAGTTGAGCATATTTTCAACACTTCAAGTGTTTGGTTTATGATCCCTTGGTTGATTGAACCTTATTTGGTTCAAACATGTTAATAGATGATCATTTGGATAATTTGTGACACTTTGCATCAGAGACAACTTATCTCTTGATGATCATTGCTTTGTGGCCTTTAACTTGTTGATAGGTGATTCTTAGTGATTGCTTGAGCATTTCATTTCACTGCCTCATCTCTCTTCTCTTCTCCATCTCCTTTCTTCTTTTATTTTAGTGTTACATTGCTTTAGGAGGATGATTTTCTATCATTTTTCTAGCATATTTGAACATATAAATTATTATTAATCAGTCTGAGGTAGGTGTATGTAACTTCTACATAACTCCACTTACGATTGCTTAACATAGCGCTAAATTGTCCTGACTCGATTAAATCATCATTAATACTAACATTGACATATTAGTTGTGCTAACATCTAACATTTACTTTATGCTCTTTACGTTTATGTCATTTATATTCATGGCATTTACATTCTTGTCTTTTATTTTTGACTTTTATCTTTATGCCTTTTATTTCTTGCTTTTTCATCTCAAAAAGAACAAAAACATGATAAAATGGCTAAGACCCTAAATAACTTATTATTTTGGACTTTGTATTATTATCCCTTGCTTGAGGAGTTTTTTGGACTATGGACTTAGGATCTAGCATTTTCCCTTTGCTTAGAGTAGTATTTGAGACTTTGGAGTTTATCTGAGATATAATACTTCATCTGAGACATAGTGCTACACCTGAGACTTTATGATCCTCAATTCAAAACTTGGATGCTTTCTCTATGGCTTTATGACCTCTTTGTTCATCTGTTTTCTTTTATACTCATCTGCTCATGTTGCTTGTTCTTTTTGTGGCTCAATCAAAAGGGAAAGGAGTGTTGGTTTTGACCTATGTCAAATGCGTGCCTCTTCTTGTGGTTAGTACACTTGAACACACAAAGGCTTTCTCTTAGGCTACCTGACAATGATACCATTTAATTTTTTCTTTAAGATAGTCTCTTCTTCTCCTTCCCACTTCTTAAATTTTCAAAACTTCTCTCTATTTCAAAAACTTATTGTTTTCAAACTTCACATCTATTTCTTAATAAACCTTGACTTTGTCAAGTGATCCAGAAAATAATGTTCTTAATAACAGCTAAAACACTTAAGCATATTCAAACATCTTTTTCAAAAATTATAAAAAAATACAAACCTCATCAAAATTCTTTTTGTGCCTTTGTGCACTTTTCTTTAAGAGCCTTTTTCAAAAGATCATATATTAGTCTATTCTTGTAGTGATGCAAACCACTATACTTCTATAAGATGCTGAGAAATGACTGACATTTTTCACTTGAATGTTGAGATGTTCTTATGGGAAAGTCCAAGTAAAATTTCTTTGTATCAAGATGATGTGAATTCTCTTTTTCTCATACTTGTGGGTAGTAAGTTGAGTTTTTCCACTAAAACACAACAAAATATCTTTTCACTTAAAATTAATCAACAAATAACCTAGCTTTTTATAAACACGGATTTGCAAGTGGTTCCCTTGAAAATCGGAAAACAACCGCTGATCTTCCAAATTTGACTTTGGTGACTCACAGGATCGATCAGATTGATCCTAGGACATGTGCTAAAGTATTCTACGTTTAGAATTAAATTTAAAGTACTTGTGATAACGAATTGGTAAATGTGCTTGTAATGAAAAAGACTTTGACTGGATATTTTAAAGTGCATAAACTTAAAGAAACGCTGTAAAAGGCTTGTAGAAAGACTGCTCGAAAAGGGTAAAAAGTTTAAAGGGAAGAAGGAATTGGAGTAAAAGATGCAGGAAAGGTAAAAGGCAAAATGTAACACTTGCACAAGTGGTTCGACAGAGGGAATGTAAATGTTGCTGAAATTGTAAAAGACTTTATTGAAAAGTTGGTGATTTTACATAACGTACATTCTCTGTGAAAATACTCTTTTCTCACACTCGGGTACTTTGAGTAAATTTGATTGGAGTTACTTTGTACAAATGGTAAAACACCCCAGAAATCTGCCTAACAAATCCCTATTTATAATGCTAATAATTAACTGCTAATAACTTCCTAGTATCTCCTCGATCTAACAAGTGTCATTTTCATGTAACCTCCTGCTCTAGAATTCGCCACGTGTCCTATGAACCAAAACTCCTCCCTCCAATTTTTGAATTTCAAAACGACGTAGCAATGCCATTTGCGGAATTTCGGTCGAATGACCCCTGACACGGTCGAAATGCTCATAACTTAAGGTTTCTTAATTTTCTAAGTTATTTCAACCGTTCAAATTTAGGAAATTCCTTAGAGGCTGTCGAAACCTCTTTGCTTCATTTTACTTAGACATTAATTATGTCTTAATGTTTTAGCAACCCAAGGCAGTGTCGAATTTGGGAGCTAACAAATTGCCCCCAAAGAATGTTCTTTTCGACCTTATTGCAGGAAAAGGACATTTTTTGATAGTATCCCATTCGACACCATCTTTTCGATACTATCAGACCCTTTGGTTTACCTCTTATCCTTTGGAAGATAAAACAGAAGAAAGAGAAATGTTTATATTAAAAACCGCACCACTTTGCACGCTTCTGACATCATCATCGTCATGGCAGGTTTCTTGGAACTCACAAAAATTCAGAAAACATCATCACCCTTTTAGCGCCTAGGGGTATAGGTTACAACCGCCCCTTACTTCTTCCACTAGGTGGCACACGTGGCCCACTAACTTCACCCACGTAAAAATTCTTAATTTTCTGAACCCTTATAAAATCACCAAAAAAAAATTTCATAAGACTTTCTACTCTTTACCACCATTTACTCTTCTCCCCTTTGCTGAAGAAAACCCTTTTTTTAAACACCAGAAAAATCTCCTTTCTCTCTGAAAAACTTCAATCATGGCTCAACAACGAAAGAAAACTCAAACTAGGAGACCATCTTCTTCATCTGCATTGCCACCTTTCGCTACTTTGAGCGGACCAAAGATCACGAAGAACCAACAGCTCATCAGGGAACCGTTAGCAGAAGAGAAACGACACATCTACGAATCTCAGGTAATCATCCCCGTTGATGTGGCTGGAAAAACTTTAGCCATGTCTAGCCCATTGTCACCCCCAGACCTTGATTATTCCACCTTGAGTGACTTTTTTCCTTCCTATCGAAAAACCAAACCCTTAGGGCAAAAAGACGCTAGCAAAATCCCTTCTGATAACCCAGATGACCTTTCTCTTTTCAATGTGGACCTTAAATATTTACATGATGAGGCAAGACTCTTTAGAGCTACGCTGTACTTCAAAGATTCTGAATTTTACCTTAACTGGTTGGCGAAAATAGAGAAAGCGAAGGCACATCATTGGAAAGAAATAGGTATTTATGACCTAATCATGCTGTCGAAGGTTGGGCCACCTAACTGTCCGTTAATGTTGGCCTCCTCTTTGTATTTCTGGGACAACACTCACCATACCTTCCATCTTCCCTGTGGAATGGTGACTCCCACGCTCTTCGACGTTGCTGCTATCGTTGGATTAAAACCATGTGGATTGGCTTACAATCCTAAAATTGATGCACGGGACACCATAGGTTTTGGTACTACGAAACATACTTACACACCCTTCATAAATCATTATCATAAGAAAGACACTGACGTAGTTGAAGACGAGGAGCACATAGCCTTTCTAGCTATGTGGTTATCTCGTTGCATTTTCTGCACAAAGTCCTTGCAGGTGGCGAGGAAGTACCTGACCCTGGCGAATCAGTTACACCTTAAAAGGGACATATGCCTTAGTGAGATGATACTAGCCAGCCTGTATGAGGCTTTGGGAGAAGGCGCTGATAAACTAAGGGATCCAAAAACCCATGGCGCTCTTATAATGGCAGGGCCATTTTGGTTGCTTCAACTATGGTTGAACGCTACCTTCGAACACAACCTTCCTTTAAAGGAGAGGTCGACGAAGCCCAAGTGTCTGAACGTCGGGTCGAATGGCCACGCTTGGTTCAGTTGACGCCAAATGAAGAGGGTCGAAGCCTTTGTGCCAATCTTACCAGCTTCATCCACTTGTTTGCAAAAAGGCATGAATTCACTCCCAGGATGACCCCTTTTGCTCATAGGCTGTATGGCCCTGAATGGTTCACCAGGTCATTTCCTCCAGTTTCACAAAAACAAGAAGCAGAATCAAACCTGATATGGGAGAGATTCTTGACGCCACGCTTGATAGTTCATAAGCTCAACCTTGTCAGAGGACAAGCAATATTAGTCGCTTATCAACCCAACTTGGTGTCGAGGCAATTTGGGTTAATTCAATCATTGCCTAGGTGCTTATATGACAAGAAGTCTCATGTTATTCTTCTCTCTACCAGCTTCAACCCACTTGAGTGTTCGACTCAAATGGCCCGTTACGCCCATAAGTCCCATTTTACTCCAACTTATTTTGAACCCTCTCACCTTTGTACCCCAGACTCTTACAACTGGTGGACCAATCATTACTCCAATAACTTTCTTGATGTTTCGAGTTTTTCACGCTTGATTGACCAGGCTTTTATTGATGTGCAGGAAAAAGTCAAGAAAGGTACGTCTACTCATATCAAAGAGATACAAGCTTTCCAGAAGTACTTTGAAACTGCCTATCGACCAAATGATGTTAGTCGAACCGTCCGCGAGGCTGCTGTCACTTTAAAAGAAAAATTTTCTAAACGAATGGAGAAACTGAAAATCCCCTCATCTATCCCTTATGATAGACGATATGAGGTTGCTTTTAAACTCTTTCCCCCAAAGACCCCTCGATTACCAACCGTTAATTTTGGCGTGGCTCTTGCCCCTCCATTTCCAGACTGGTTTATCTGTGAGGATAGTATAATAATACTTCGACAGCAGTCGAAGCCTAAAGCGCAGAGGGTGATTCCGACTAAACATACACTTGATACCTTTAGAGGGCACCTTCATATCAGTATCGGAGATGTTCACATCGAGACCGAAATTCTTGAAGGTCATCTCCCTTCGATTTGGCTTCCTCTCACGAAGCTTCAACGTTACTAACCTATATCTTCTATATTTACTTATTCGCAGCTGCTCCCAAAAGAAACACTCCGACAAATAAAACAGAAGGAAAGACCGAAAGTTCAAAGGTAAATTCTTACATGCTCTTATTCACCTGAAGCTCTCCTGTATTTTGCTGATCACTTCGATCTTCCCAGGTTGGCCGCAAACCTCCAACTCCTCAAAAAAGAAGAAAAGTTGCAGCCCAAGTCATCATAGACTCCGACGATGATGAATCCCCTCGTGAAGATGTTCCCCTAAAAAGAAAACGAAGGGTAACTCAGGGGCTAGAGAGCATCGAATCTCCTCCATCTCCTACCAAGATACAAAAACAGAACACGCCTCCTGCATCTCCTGTCAAAGCTCTCACGAAAAATGATCCAAATCCTTCTGCTGTTCTCATAGAGAGTGATAACTCTAGTCCGGCTAAGGAAGCCACAAAGGTATTGTGAAAGAATCTCTGACCTTTCTATATCAAACTCTTGTTTCTTTCATCTCGCGTCTCATGAGGTTTATTTTCCCAACTGCAGACTACTACTGAGGCTTCCAAACCTTCGATGCAGCCGTCTCCCTTGCCTATTTATCCATTGAACAGCCAAGGTGAACCCACTTATATTCCTACATCTGATTTGGGCTCTGGTGTGAGTTCTCTTGGTGAAATTAACAAACCTGGATTTTATGCAGCCCCTTCGCCCCTAAAAACTACTACCCAACAATCACAAACTGATGGGTCCGACCACGAGGAAGAGGGAGCTCCTGAGACAATAGTCGTGGCAGATGAAGATGAAAACCCCAAACCTGAGGACACCAACCCTGCCACCACAACAAGTTCCCCTCTCGTTCACACAAAACCCACTACTGACGACGTTGATGCGGACGAAGCCAACGCATGCGAAGAAGAAGCCATGCACCAATCTGAGCTAGGTGAGTCAGATGATGAGGAGAAAGAGGCTACCTTGGCTCAAGAATCCACAAAAGCTGCCCTTGTAGAAAGGGAAATAATTACAAAGGGAAAGTCTGATGAGCCTTCTTGCACCGATGCTACCAAAGTTACTCCCGTCGAGGTGCCACAGGCAATGCCTCTTCAGGGCGAAACGATCCTCTCTAAGGAAGAAATGGCTGCGCTAAAAGAAAGTGATCCTCGTTGATACGTCCAACTACTGCTGCGCAGTCGAGGCAGTTCTTCTAGCAAAACTCGGAGTACTTCGACTTTTGAGGGCCAGGTCTCTAGCAAACCTTCAGATGATATTTTGGCGAAGATCAAAGCCAAAATCTTTAAAGAAGACCTTTTCATGTTGCTGAAGATGGATTCCGTCACCCATCTATCTTTGAAAACGCTTCTTCAACAGGTGAAACTTGACTCCATATCCCCTGAAGCTGCTAACGTCATTCGAGAGGTGGGAATTTTGATAGATCAAGTCTACAAAGACCTCACGTTGCTGCCCCGCCTCGAAAGTGACATTTCGACGAAATTTGGTTGTGAAGCAGCTGCCTGGACAAGTGCAGCGGAATCGGAACAAAGGATCGAAGAGCTAGAGGAAGAGAAAAAGAGTGACCAACTAGAGATTGCTTCTAACAAGGAAAATATCGTCTGTAGGAAACGCAAGATCAAGAAACTTCAGGGCAAGATATAGAAAGAAGAAAAGAAGATTTCTCAACTGTCTTCCAAAGACAATTCGGCCCTTGCTGCTGAACTCGAACATGCTATCACTTTTGCAGAAGAGGCTCGAAGCTTAGAAGAAGAAGTTGCCAGATTAACTGATGAAAGGGCCTCGTGCCAACAACGTATCGAGTCTCAGAAGGCGAGCTACCTTAAAATGAAGGCCAATCTTCCTTTCTGATTTACTGACATATTGTAACAGACTATATTTTGCTGGCCTTTGAAGCCATTTTTGTTATTGTAACTTATCGCGCCATTTTGGCAAATATTAATGCCATTTGTGGCTTTGCTTTATACTTTCTGTTATTCTGTTGTTATTTTAACTTCTTGCAGCATAGGCCTGTACTTTTTCAAGTACTTACCATTTACTTTTAATATCCTCCTATCTTCGCCCAATTCTTCCACTTCATAGGCTCCATTAAAGAAAACCCTTGACACTTGGAAGGGACCCTCCCACTTTGGGGACCATTTACCCAACGTCTTGGCCTTTCGATCCATAGGCAAAATGACTCTCCAAACTAAGTCTCCAACTAAAAAGGTTTTTGCTTTAACCTTCTTATTGTATGACTTTTCCACTCTCTTTTTCTGCCTTCTTAGCAATTCTGGAGCTTTCAATCTCTCTTCGTCTAAGTCTATGACCTCATCGAGCATCATATCCCAATAGACTTCTCTAGGAATTTCGTGTTGCCTTTGAACCCTAATCGACTGTATGTGGATTTCGACTGGCAACACTGCATCGTGACCAAAGGTTAAACGATATGGGGTGGCGTTGGTTGCCTCTTTGGGTGACGTTCGACATGCCCATAGAACCTGATCCAACACTTTGTGCCAATTCTTTGGCTTGGTTCCTACTTATTTCTTTATCATGTCAATGACCACTTTATTTGCAGCCTCGACTTGCCCGTTAGCCTGTGCGTAATTAGGGGTCGAAGTTAAGAGTTTGAACCCCATCTCTCTGGTGAAATCTTGCATCTTTCTACCCGTGAAGATCGACCCTTGATCCGTTGTTATCGTCTCTGGCAGTCCAAACCTAAAGACGATATTTTTCTGAATGAATTCAATCACATCTTCCTGATCCACTTTAGGTAAAGGTACTACTTCGATCCACTTGGTAAAGTAATCTATCCCCACTAAGATATACTTTTGGTTTTTTGAGGATGCTGGTCGAATTTCTCCAATCAGATCCAAAGCCCAACCTCTAAACGGCCATGGTTTAATTATGGAATGTAATTCGCTTGCTGGGACGTGTTGTATGCCTGCATGAACTTGACACTCCTGACACCCCTTGGCGAACTCGATGCAATCCTTTAGCATTGTAGGCCAGTACAAACCTTGTCGAAATAACAACCATTTCATTTTATGGCCAACTTGGTGTGCACCACATGCCCCACTGTGGACTGTCGACAAAGCCAAGTACGCCTCTGATTCACTCAGGCATTTCAGCAAAACTCCTTCAGGGGTCTTTTTGAACAATTCGTTGCCCATCAGGACATAACTCAGCGCTCGATATTTTATCTTTCGATCCCAGGCTATTGACGGATTCTGGAGATATTCGACTAAAGGCTTTCTCCAGTCATTGTCCAACAATTCTCCGATGGTAAAGACTTCGAAAGTCTCTTCATCCATATATCCAAATTTTGTAGCCTCTAAGTCTGATGGCTTCAACCCAACCGACACTACCTTGCCTTTAGCTTCGATTACTTTCTGCAAGTCTTCCTTCGAGACCCTATATCCCGAGGCAATCTGTGCTAGATTGTTGGCCACTTGGTTCTGTATTCTCGGTATATGTCGAATAGTTGATGCTTTGAATTTTTTAAGCAGCCTATTGGCCACTACGAAGTACATGATGAGATTTTCTTTAACGCATTTGTATTCTTTTGTCAACTGTTTTATCACTAATTCCGAATCGCCCATTATTTCGACCTGGGTTGCCCCCAATTCTAACAAAATTTCAAGTCCAGCTATTAAAGCTTCATATTCAGCCTCGTTGTTGGAACACAACCCCTCGACTTTATACTTGAATTTTGTTGGAATTTTATCTGGCGAAATAATCATCAGACCAATACCCGTGCCATGTTTGTGGCTAGAGCCATTGAAGTATAATTTCCATGGTTCCACTTCAACTATATTCAGGGCATTCTCGTTTATAGAGTGGTCGACGATAAAGTCTGCCACTATTTGCCCTTTGACTGCTTTTAGCGGTCTATAAGTTAAAGAATATTCTGTCAATGCCAGTGCCCATTTTCCAATTCGACTGTGCAAAATAGGTTTTGATAACATGTGTTTAATAACATCAAAGTGCGAAGAAACACAAACATCTACTGGTTTAATATATTGCTTTAAATTTGTACATGAGAAATATAAACATAGACATAGCTTTTCGATTTCACTATATCTAGTTTCTGCGTCATTTAAAACTCTACTAAGGTAGTAAATAGCCCTTTCGGCGCCATTCTCATCCTCCTGGGCCAACATGCTCCCTAAAGTTCTATCTGACGCTGCTATGTACAATCGCATGCTCCTGCTTCTACACGAAGGCGAAAGGACTGGGGGGTGAGCCAAGTAATCCTTGATTTTGTCGAAGGCTTCCTGCTGCTCTTTGCCCCACTCGAATCTGTCCCTAATAATTTGAAGCAAAGGTGAGAAGGCTTGCGTCTTGCCGCTTAAGTTAGAGATGAACCTCCTTAGAAAGTTAATTTTCCCCAGCAGCGATTGCAACTCCTTTTTGTTCGACGGCGCTTTTGTTTCTAAGATAGCCTTCGTCTTATTCTGGTTGATTTCGATTCCCTTCTTATGGACAACGAACCCCAAGAAGTCCCCCGCCTGTACACAAAACGCGCACTTCAACAGATTCATTTTGAGGCCGAACTTCCTCATTCTGGCGAACGATTGTCGCAGATGATCCAGATGGCTTTTTCCTGAAACAGATTTCACCACAATATCGTCAATGTATATTTGCATAAAAGATTCAATGAAATCATGGAATATAGAATTCATTGCTCGCTGGTACGTTGCCCCAGCGTTCTTTAGGCCAAATGGCATTACTACCCATTCGTAAGTGCCTAAGGCCCCTGGACAACGAAACGCTGTTTTGGGAACGTCATCTTCCGCGATAAAAATCTGGTTATATCTAGAATAACCATCCAACATACTAAGGTATTCATGGCCAGCGGCTGAATCAACTAACATTTCCGCCACTGGCATCGAATATTCGTCTTTGGGAGTGGCTGAATTCAAATCTCTGAAATCAATGCACACTCTTAGGGACCCGTTCTTCTTGATGACCGGGACAATGTTGGCCAGCCATTCGACATACCTCGTTGTGCAAATGAATCTGCAACGAAGGAGCCTTTCGATTTCCTCCTTGATCTTCGACATGACCTCTGGAGCAAAACACCTTGGGCCCTGTTTGATGGGCTTCTTTCCAGGTTTTATTGGTAGTTTATGTTCCACCAAATCTCTTTGCAACCCAGGCATTTCGTCATAGTCCCAGGCGAAACAATCCTTATACTCCTGGAGCAACTGGATGACTTCGATCTTCAGTTGAGGGTCGAGGTTAGCACTAACGTACATTGGCCTCCTGGTTGGACCCTCTCCTAAATCAATTTCCTCCAATGGATCCTGTGCGAGCATTTTGATGTCGTTCCCCAAAGGATCTCTTTCGAACCCCAGAGGTTCGTCATCATAGATGGCGTCGAGCCTCTGGCTCTCCCGCTGTATTTTGGTGGCTTCTTCAGCCATTTTGTCATGGGCGGCCATTGCGGCCGTTTGTAATTTGGTTTCAGCCACATAGGCCGAAATTCTTCGCAGCACCGCTGCTTCAGTCATCAAATTCACTGCCCCATCCCGTGGGGTCAATTGGGGCTGCCCCTAGGTACGGGAGTCTCTCCCCAGGTATTTCCCTATCCCAACGAAATCCGTCGACAGGGTGGAGGTATAGTGAATAGTACACCTCGTCATTTGGTGCGAACTCAAAGTCCGCTGGAGCACAAGGGCCAATGCTGGCCAAATGCTTGTCGAATTAGAACTGATCTATTTGCCTTCTTGGCACCCTGAAGTATCCTTGATCAGCTTCAATATTTTCAATTATGCCATCCGGCCTCCAGATGGCAATCCTTTGATGCATCGATGATGGTACTGCTCCAATGCCATGTATCCATTCTCGGCCAAGCAATAAGTTGTAGTTGGCCGTGGTTTCGACCACCATGAATACCGTTGGTCTTGTAATTGTTCTGGCGGTCACGTCCACCTGAATCACCCCCTGGTGGTTCCTACGTTTCCTTCATAATTCGACAAGACCATATTATGTGGCTTATTATCAGCGTCATGCTTTCCTATTTTGGTCAGCAAAGAATGTGGCATCAGGTTTACCGTAGCGCCACAATCCACCAGTATTTTGTTGATGGGGATGTTCTCCACTTTTGCTGTAATATACAACGGTTTCATGTGGGTCCTCATCTCTTTAGTGGGCCGTTCGAAAAAGCGTTTTGCTCTTCGACACAGCCGTTGTTCATCACGTAATAGCATACAGGTTTATGTGCTGCCATTTCCCACTCAGTGTCTGCGCCTGGTTCTTCGACCTCTGACACCCTATTGAACTCCCGGGGCATCACCGACACCACGTTGACTACCAGGTCCAAAGAATCATCGGAGTCAAAGTTATCTGTCATGTCTTCGTCCCCTTCCGTCGGTCTGTCTTGTTTAGGCGAAAACAACATTCGCCCAACTGGTAACTTTTCCGCTATCTTCGACTGCTGTTCTTCTTTTCCGGGGGGGGGGGGGGGGGTTTGAACTATTCTTCGACTGATTTTTCTCCATCTCTTCTCTGAGAGCCTTTCTTCTTCTTTGCTCTCTCCTCCATTGAGATCTAGTCATAGGATTCTTACCCTTATAGTTTTCAGATATGTGCGCTGTTTTTGAGGATTGATACTCCTTGCTGTAGGAGACCGAAGATCCTTGATTCACTTCGAAGCTCTTCCACCTTTGCTGCCCTTGCGCCCTCTCTTCATTAGGCTTCTTCCACTTTCCATCAGCGGAATCGACAACAGGTTTGAAACTAGCGGGCCTAGCACATGGTGGCCTGATTCGAGGTTCAGACCGTTGGTCTTTTGTCCTCCTGTGGTAGCTCTTTCGTTGATCAAAACCATGGCCACCTCTGTTCAAATGACGTCGACGTTCTCCCTCTAGCTTCTCTGCTTCTTTTCTATGGAAAATGGCGTTGCACCTGGGGCACAGCATCACGCTCGATCCATTGTCTTTACACCGATGTAAAAAACCAACGATTGACTCTTCTGTCTTTGGGTATGCTAACCTGCTACATCCCTCATGGTGTTTTGATTCTTTCTCTTCCATGGTCTCTGATGGGTTAATGTCGACCATATTGACTTCGACCGTCCCGCCTAGCTCCATTCTTCCCCAGCCCTCAGTGGCCTGGTCCATTATGATGAAATGGTCAGCTGTTTCCTTGGTTACTATGGCGTAACTTAGATGATTTTGAACCCTTAGGCTTGACTTGTTATCGTTTCGACCAGTATTCTCCTCGACTGTGACTGTCGTATCGTCCAAATCGAAACCCATGATGCATTTCGCCATCACTGGTGCTGAAATGAGGTCCTCAGTAACCTCCATCATGTTAACAGAAAACTCGATGCCCTCAGTAGCATCTATCATGTTTGCTTCCATAGGTTCAGCATAAAAAGCATCAGTCAATTGCAGCGGATCAACATCCACCTTCATCTGGCCCTTTGCCTTATCTCCAAATTTCAAGCGTCCCTCCTGTATCGCATTCTGGACGAGATCCCTGAAAAGAAAACATTGAGATGTTTTATGACCCAGAAAATTATGGTACTTACAAAAACCTCTCTTTTTTCGCTGCTCTAAGGGCGGTGTTTTAGCACCAGGCCACACTATCATCTGCCCATCTTTTACTAGCAAATCGAAGATTTCATCACATTTCGTGATGTCAAAGGTGTATGTTTTCTTAGGGAACCTGTCGTTCTTTTCTGATTCGACAAAGCCCTTTCCTTGAGGAGGGGCCAGTACTCGACAGGAATATGGAGGACCCTGCTTTAATTCAGCAAGATCGACTTCGTTCTCCTCGAAGTAGGGGGACTCCTCGCAAGCCTCTTCGCTACTTTCGTTGAGTTCGGCAAAAGCTACTTTCTTGCCTTTGTTAAATCTTGACTTTTCGTCTTTCAGCCTTTCTAGCTGTCGGATTCTGTCGGCCAATTGGGCCATATCTCTCAAATATTGCGTATCTAATTTCTTCCTAATAGAGTAATTTAAACCTCCTACTGTCATTTCGACCAACTCATGTTCAGGCACTTGTGTGAAACACCTTGCCTTGAGTAGTCGAAACCTATTGAGGTATTCTTCGATTAGCTCTGAAAACTTACGCTTTACACCGGCCAACTCTTTCAAACTAATCTTCGTCTGGCCCATGTAAAACTGTTCATGGAAGAGTTGTTCTAACTGCTTCCAGTTACATATTGTACTTGGTGGCAAAGTGGTAAACCACGTGAAGGTGTTCTTTGTAAGAGAACTTGGGAAGTATTTTATCCTAAGGCTTTCGTCATTGGCTATCTCCCCAGCCTCAATTATATAGTGTGTTATGTGTTCGACGGTGGACTCCGTTGTGTCCCCTGAAAACTTAGTGAACTTAGGCACCTTAGTCCTAGGGGTTAAGTCCGCTCGAAGGATGTAGTCAACTATTGGTGAAGTATAATTTGGCCTAGTAAACCCAGTGTTTAGGCCATATCGAGTCATGATCCTTTCTACCATCGTAGCCAGATTTTTTCGACCGCGAGGTTGTTGCGTCTTACTTGCTGGACCACATTGTCTGCATCCTGGTTTCGATTCACCATAATTATTTTTGGGTTTCTCTCGACCTGGACTCTGGGAGTTTCGACAACATAAGGGCCTATTCCTCCTTGGTTCTCTAAATTGGCTTCTGGCGCCACTCTTGGAATTTGTTGTGGAATATTCTCCACAGGGGCTTAGTTTCTTTCTAACGGGGGTACCCCTATAAATTCAGTCAAGCGTGTTAACTGTGTCGCAAGTTATTGGTTAGTGTGAGTTGTGTCTCAAATTAATGGCTGAAAGATCTCGCCCATAGTCTGGGAGAGGGTTTGAACCATCTATAAGTTACTCTCATCCATCTGCTGCCTCAAACAGGCAACAGACGCATTGGTTAAATTGGGACCTTGAGTTGAGTATCCTAGACTTAAACTCTGAGGGTTTCGACCAATGTTTGAACCAGGTCCTGATCCTTGCAAAGGTGACGCCATTATGTTTTCAAAAAATATTGGGGGCGCATTTTGCAGCCCCTACATTACAGTCGTTGACATCCCATACGAGGGATTCCTTGGCAACTGCGAAAGACCAAGAGGGGCAAACTGCCTTGACATTGATGGTCCTACTATTGGAGTTTGGGGATTCGACACTGGTGGCCTAATATACTCTAATACGGGTTGTGTGTAAGGCCTAACTATCGTTGTCCCAGATCCTACTGGGGCAACAGTTTGTTCTAACCTTACGGGAGGCGCTACTTGCTCTCCTGTCGACGGTATAGGCGGTGGGACCATGTTGTTACTGGTTCCTTCGCCAGAACCTTGGACTTGTGGGTTAGGATTGTTTGGCTGGTTCGTTTCCGTCGCCATATTCCTAAGGATTGTTCTTCTTTCTTCGTTAGCAGCGGTAATTCTACCACTTCTTAGTAACATATAATGTACTTTCTACGAAGATTATTAATACTTGTGAATGAGAACTCTTTAATTCTAAGTCGCGGGGATATTTAGCACTGTCCCACTGGGCGTTCCATTTTATTTCCCTTGAAAATCGGAAAACAACCGCTGATCTTCCAAATTTGACTTTGGTGACTCACAGGATCGATCAGATTGATCCTAGGACATGTGCTAAAGTATTCTACGTTTAGAATTAAATTTAAAGTACTTGTGATAACGAATTGGTAAATGTGCTTGTAATGAAAAAGACTTTGACTGGATATTTTAAAGTGCATAAACTTAAAGAAACGCTGTAAAAGGCTTGTAGAAAGACTGCTCGAAAAGGGTAAAAAGTTTAAAGGGAAGAAGGAATTGGAGTAAAAGATGCAGGAAAGGTAAAAGGCAAAATGTAACACTTGCACAAGTGGTTCGACAGAGGGAATGTAAATGTTGCTGAAATTGTAAAAGACTTTATTGAAAAGTTGGTGATTTTACATAACGTACATTCTCTGTGAAAATACTCTTTTCTCACACTCGGGTACTTTGAGTAAATTTGATTGGAGTTACTTTGTACAAATGGTAAAACACCCCAGAAATCTGCCTAACAAATCCCTATTTATAATGCTAATAATTAAACGCTAATAACTTCCTAGTATCTCCTCGATCTAACAAGTGTCATTTGCATGTAACCTCCTGCTCTAGAATTCTCCACGTGTCCTATGAACCAAAACTCCTCCCTCCAATTTTTGAATTTCAAAACGACGTAGCAATGCCATTTGCGGAATTTCGGTCGAATGACCCCTGACACGGTCGAAATACTCATAACTTAAGGTTTCTTAATTTTCTAAGTTATTTCAACCGTTCAACTTTAGGAAATTCCTTAGAGGCTGTCGAAACCTCTTTGCTTCATTTTACTTAGACATTAATTATGTCTTAATGTTTTAGCAACCCAAGGTAGTGTCGAATTTGGGAGCTAACAGTATGAAAACAATAACATAAAATAATTCAATTAACATCAAACAACCATATGATTCAACAGGTTTGTCTTAAAAAGACCCAATCTAAGCAGTCTAGCTACCCATAATGCATTTAACAATTACCATGAGTTTAGATGAAGAATCCATGGAAAATATGGAAGATAGATATCTTCAATGGCTTCCAAAACCCTCAAAGTTCTATTTTAGAACTCAAAGCCGTCACTTTCTCTATAAAATTTGGTACCCCTAAAAAGACTTATTTATAGCAATCACTGTGTGGTAGTTTTGTGATGTATCGCACCCAAGTTGCAACTTATCGCGCCTGTGATGCTGCTTCATCATGCCCACGATAAGAGCATCGCACACACGTGAAATCTATAAACAAATGTGCATTTTTTTATTCATGTTTCCTTAAAATTTATTTAATTCCACTTTCTTCACCCTTTTGCAACTTTGTTTCATTCTTCCACATTTTTTCTTGGATTTTATTCATTATTTCTTCAATTCTGTCGAAATTACTCATGAATTTTACGTAATGACAAAATGTCATCACAACCCCCAACTTTACTCTATTGCTTGTCCTTAAATAACTTGTCCGCACATTGAATATTTCATCCTAATTAAAGTTCTTTCTCTTCTAATGAACATCACCTTTCTTATTTTTGCTGATCAACACTTCCATTCCCTACTTCAATCTAAGTAACTCAGAAAAGTTCTTCCGAATATACAAGTACTCAACTTGTCTCTCATCTCATTTATATTCACTTAATTTGACAAGGTAATCACATAATCAACATGTAAAAGCATTTAAGAATGAGTTTGTAAAGTTTCTAACTGAGTCAATCAAAGTCATATTTAAACACACAAGTTTGAGGTCTTTTTAAGGTTGTAATGTGGCTTACGTTAGGGTAGGATTATTTAGGATAGAAGGATAAAACCTTTGGAGTTAGGTACCTCTTCTTCCTATTTTTACCTTAGTCCTACCATATCACTCTTTTCTTATTTTCTTGGTACTAGAGAGTTCATTGTGTTGGTCTTTTTTCTTTTTATTTTTCATATTTTTTTTTTGAAGAACTCACTTTTTTAACTTCTTGTTTTTCTTTTTCTTTTTGTTTCTTTCTTTTTGACCGATTTCTCTAGTACTACAACCCAAAACTTAAATGTTGCTAACTTTCAAGAGCAGCCTCATACTTACTCTTTTGCATCAGACAAGTAAAACAATTATTTATATCTAACTCCAAAGAGGGTGGACATATTCAATATTTCAAGTCAAATGGCTATATAATAGGATATGTCACCAAAAGAATGGTCAAGGTTCAAAGTGGTTGGTAAGTGATATAATCGTATTTCAATAGGGTTGTTTTAAAAGGGTTAGAGTTTTCATTAACAAATGCCCCATTGTGTATTTTTATCAGACCAATAGACTCAAATTAGAAAAACAAAAAATTCTAGAAAATAACTAATGTATTGATACTCTCATAAGAAGGAAAAGTGAACAATGAAAATATTTGGCTCAAACCTTACTAGTTGAGGTATCTGGAGATTAAGTACAAGTATTTAGTTTCTCTTTTCTTCATTAAATGTTAATCTGCAAGGGAACTTCCATGATGATCACTTTTTTCTCATTCTTTTTAGGTGACTTTTTTTCTTCTCTTTTCATAATGGCACTGATAAGTTAACATATCAAAATTGGAAGAAATCACACCTCGCCCATCAAGGACAAATAGACGTTCAAGCAAGGTGGAAAGGTGTTAGAGGGATTCACACCTCTAAACACGTGTCGCGAGCAGATATTATGTGAGGTTCTCCACTTGCGTGATATCATTGTGCCTCCATCTCCAAGACCGAATGTTATGGGAACTAAGTCTGGAAAATGATGTAAGTTTCGTAAATATAAAGGATACCATACAAAAGAGTGATACCACCTCAAGAAGGAGATTGAGCGTCTGATCAAGAAAAGACGCCTTAGGAAGTGTGTCAATGGAGATTCCTCCATAGATCCAAGCAAGTCTAACTCCCACGAGATTGATGATACATGAAGCCCCATATCTAGGATGGGAAAGGAACCATCCAAAGAAGAGAGTGATAAAGTCGTGCGCCATACACTCAATGTTATTATAGGAGGATTCATTGGGGGCGGAGAGACTAGCTTCCTTCGAAGAAGATAATCCCGTCAGATATTAAATATAAATGGTGTACCCACATATCCAAAAGAAGGCGAGATCAAGACACCAGAGGTCAAGATCGCTTTTTCTTAAAAAGATATAGCAGGTATCCTTCCTCACAAAGATGACCTCATGGTCATCATTGTGAGATGTGATGATTGGAAAATCATAAAAGTTTTGGTATATCAAGGAAAATATGCAGATATCCTTTATTGGGATACATTTGAGAGGCTCCACCTCAACCCAGATGGCCTAAAAGCTTTCAAGAAACCATTGGTTGGGTTCTCTGGGGAGCAGGTATAAGTGACAAGCTACATAACACTAAAAAAACACCTTTAAAGTGGGGGAAAAAGCCAAGCGGATCAATGTCAAGTACTTGGTTATAGATGCCCCATATTCTTATAATATGATTATAGGATGATCAACTTTTAATCAGTTGAGTGCTTCCTTGTCTACTTTATATTTGTGCATGAAAGACCCGCTCTCTAACAAGCAGGTTAGATTCATCCATGGAGACCAAGAAGTCACCATGAAATGATATGTGGAGAGTCTCAAGATGAAAAGAGTTTGAACTTTGGGCATGAATACCAGGAAAGTTGGTTTAGGAATCAAGCCGCTAGATGTAACTCTCAAAGGTGGAGAATCTCCCCCTCGAAAGAATGAGAAGATAGACGATTGAAGCCTCTATGAAAAAGCCCAATTATGTTCTCCTTAAGCCCAATTGAATTTCACTTTTTTCACCTTATGGCCATTTCAATAGTGCACGAAAATCACCTTGCCCAGCTGTGAAAATGACTCAGCTAGCTTGCATTTGAGGTAGGTTAATCCAAGGGCTGAGAATGGCTCCTTAATTTGATCTTATGGCAAGGTTTGGATATGTTACTTAATCTTGAAGAAAACTTGAAAATGGCCACCAAAATGAACTCAAATCTCAAATCCAAAGTTGGCATTGTGTTTGAAATGTATTTGGCACTCAAAAATGCACAAGGTTGGTACAAAATGATTCCAAATGGTTTTAATTTGATTTTCCCCTTTTAAGGCCTTTTTCATGGAAATTTCATTAGGGAACCTTCAATCCAAGCCAAACCATTAATGCCTTGATGTTTTATTGAGCAAATGACCCCATTTGGAGCAAGTTTGATGTTGGACGTTTGAAGTGTGTAAAGTGGTGAAATGAGCCTATAATGAAAATGACCTATAATCCTGCTTTCCCAAAATACCCCTGCCTTGCAAGCCTCATAACTTGAGTTCTACAAATCAGATGAAGGACTTCTAGTACTCTTTGGAAATATAAGATCATGAGGAACAACTTTCATGTTCATCCAAAGTTGAGGTGAAACATCCTTCTAGGTCAAAAATGGCTTGGAAGTTGGTTGACTTTTGTTGACCAAAATCACATTCATCTGAGGACCTGTAACTTGTCTGCATCATAACTTGAGTTCTAGAAATTAGATGAATGACTTCTAGTACTCAAAAGAAAGCTAAGGACATTCTCTACAAGTTTCATGTTAGGGTCAAGATGATATGAGACTTGTATCTTGAGATAGGTGGTCTTGAAGTTAGGCACTGAACATGGGATTTTACACTGAGAACCCTAATTCAGTAACTCCTGACACTCTTGCTTTTTGATGAATTTATCTTGAAATGATATCTCATGTATCTAAACACAACATTCCATGACCATAAAGACTTGGAATTGATTCTTAATCTCCTTCAATTTCACAGTTGCCTTAGGGCTGACCAGATGAAAACCCTAATTGCACCATATTCAACTGTAGCTCTTCACACTCGGTATAAACACTTGAATGAACTCCACAATGACCCTCAAGGCCTCCAATGAGCTTAAATGATAATCTCCCTCCATAACCATGGGCTTGTGATCCTCAAATGACCTTTAGATGGCCTCCTAGACAGGAGGTGAACCACATGCACTTATCTGCCTATCCAAAGGGCTTTGACTTGTCTCTGATGATGGTAACCCCCTGTTGACTTGAATACAACCTCTTGGTTAGGCTTAGAACCCTTGGCAAATTCCTCTTGTTAGACACACATCTCTTGATCCCCTGTAAAAAATGAAAAATGATATGCAATGCAATATGCTAGAACAATGGAATGAAACATAAACCAAGTAAAGAAAAGGTTGGGCAAATTTTGGGGTACAACAATTGCCCCTATTCAAACGGCTTAGACCTGAATGGATGAAAAGGGAACGGCTATCAAACAATCAAGGTAAAAGATGGTTGAATACAAAAGAACCCGAAAATTTGCCAACTGCAGAAATAAACTGCAAACGAGAATCTCCGGAGATACCTGCTCTGATTACAAACATGCCTTGCTGGGGGGAAGAGAAACTTAACGAACAACTCTGCTTGGGGAAAACATCAAATTTTTGGAATCTAGATATTCAACGAACCAAAGTGAATTAATGAAATCTGTCAGAGCCTGGATACTTAACGAGATGAAGAGCACATCAATAAGTGCAAACTGGCCGGAGTCCGAACACTCGACGAGGCACACCAACCGGAGCCTAAACACTCAACGAAACCCACCAAACGGAGCCTAAACACTCAACGAAACAAACCAATCGGAGCCTAAACACTCAACAAAACCAACCAACCGAAGCCTAAACACTCAACGAAACCAACCAAATGGAGCCTAAACACTCAACGAAACAAACCAACCGGAGCCTAAACACTCAACGAAACAAACTAACAGGAGCCTAAACACTCAACGAAACAAACCAATCGGAGCCTAAACACTAAAAGAAATAAACCAACCGGAGCCTAAACACTTAACGAAGCAAACCAACCGGAGCCTAAACACTCAACGAAGCAAAACCACCGGAGCCTAAACACTCAACGAAACAAACCAACCGAAGCCTAAACACTCAACGAAACAAACCAACCGGAGCCTAAACACTCAACGAAGCAAACAAACCGGAGCCTAAACACTCAAGGAAGCAAACCAACCGGAGCCTAAATACTCAACGAAGCAAACCAACCGGAGCCTAAACACTTAACGAAGCAAACCAACCGGAGCCTAAACACTCAACGAAACAAACCAACCGGAGCCTAAACACTCAACGAAACAAACCAACCGGAGCCTAAACACTCAACGAAGCAAACCAACCGGAGCCTAAACACTCAATGAAGCAAACCAACCGGAGCCTAAATACTCAACGAAGCAAACCAACCGGAGCCTAAACACTCAACGAAACAAACCAACCGGAGCTGGAGTATCAGATAAACAATATGAATATGTCACGAACTGAGCCTTCACCGGAACTTGGATACTCAACAGAGCAAGAGATACCATCACACAACTTATTAGGATTAATACAACCAAGCGGAGTCTGGGCACTTCACGGGTAAAGCAAAATGTCACAAATAGAAAATGTCGGAACCTAGATGTTCAACGGAGGAGCCGGAGTCTGAATGCTCGACGTAAAAATCGAACCCTGAAGATCACTTGTAGGGGATAACCACCACCTGAAAACAGAGAGGTAACGACCTGGTTTCTGTTTCAAAATGAAAATGTTTGAAAATGGCGTAATGCTCCATACGAAATGGAAATGCTACGCGTTTGGGTAGATACTATGCACGCATGCAGATGCAACGGAACTAGATCCAATAAAATAAATGTTGGAAACAAAAGATCCCTCCTGCTGGGAAAAGAAAACTACTCTGTTGGAGATGAGCTTCGCATGGCAATAACAATTGGACTTAAACTGGGGAGATAGGCCCTGGGAGACTTCAGGGGAACCTACAATTCTGCGGGGAAATTAACTCGACTAGAGACCTTAGTCTGTCATCTTGATTCGCTGGGGAGTAAGCAAACACCTGTACTCCGTGGGGATTAGAAACGTTTATCGATCAACTGTTGGGGATAACCGTATACTTACGCGCACACCACCATGCTGGGATGAAGAAACCACTTTTAATTGCATGGGAATAAACTCTGGCTGGGGAAAACAGCTTCATCCATACCTTCTTAGAGAGATGCCCTAAGGGTAACAAACCTGCAAAAACAACAGACAAGATACTACACAACAAAGGCTATCTTGGTCATCATCCGTGACGTTGTTAAATTAAATCAAAGTTTTAACAATTATTGGCCAAAGCCTGCAAGTTTATGTATGTGCAAATTCATCAAAAACAATCGAGCGTTTTTCACAAACAAAACAGTAAAAGCTAAAACCAAGCACACAAAGATTTTCTGAATAGCATGTTTATTGATAAACGGCCTGAAAGTAGGCAAATTTACAAAGGATGCAACTGCTGAAATGAGAAAGTTGCGCCAAAGACAAATAAGAAATGCACAAAGATATACAAACTGTCGGCAATGTGGTACAGACAACCACCATGGGACGACTCATCTATGACTCGCATGACTTCGATGCTTTTCCGATGCTCTGTCTTCGAAAGAGATTGACTTGAACGATTTCCCGCGGGTTCTCCCCTAATCCACTATGTTCTGAAGACCAATACGCAGATCGCAGTTGTTTGCTTTTCAAATCTCTAACTTTTGCCTGAATCGCCCTTGCGGGTTTTCGATTCACCGAGATACCCATTTTTGCCAAAGTCGCCTTTTCAAGTTTTCAACTTTGCGGGTTTACACTTTTCTTTTTATCCCTAATTTTTCCCCGAACTTATCCTTTTATGGTTCGCCGGGATGCCCCATTTTTGCCTGGACTTTCTTTTTCTTTCCAGCAGGTCTCTTTAAGCAAAGTATTTTTTGACTGTGTCTGCGTTCACAGGGGACGTGAAATCTTCACCGTCCATAGTCGAAAGTAGTAAGGCTCCTCCGGAGAAAACTTTCCTTACAACATATGGACCTTCGTAATTGGGAGTCTATTTGCCCCTGTGATCGTTCTGTGGTGGGAGAATCCGTTTCAACACTAAATCACCTGCCTGAAAGCTTAGAGGACGTATCTTCTTGTCGAAGGCTTTCTTCATTCTGCTTTGGTATAGACGGCCATATGCGATGGACGCCAACCTTTTCTCATCCATCAAGCTGAGCTGATTCAACCTGTTTTTCACCCATTCTGCTTCATCTAGTTTGACATCAACCAGAACTCTTAAGGAAGGTATCTTGACTTCTAGTGGCAGGACAACTTCCATACCATATACCAATGAGAAGGGAGTTTCCCTAGTTGAAGTACGCACCGAGGTGCGATATCCATGTAAAGCAAAGCGCAACATCTCATGCCAATCTTTGTAGGTCACAACCATCTTCTGCACAATCTTCTTGATATTTTTATTGGCTTCTGCGACTGCGTCATTCATCTTCGGATGATAGGGAGACGAATTGTGATGCTCAATCTTGAAGTTCTGGCACAACTCCTTCATCATCTTGTTATTCAGGTTAGATCCATTATCAGTAATGATCCTTTCAGGTATTCCATATCGACAGATGATGTCTCTTTTGATGAATCGAGCCACAACTTGCTTGGTGACATTGGCATAGGAAGCTGCTTCGACCCATTTGGTGAAATAGTCTATGGCTACTAAAATGAAATGGTGTCCATTGGATGCAGTAGGCTCAATCATCCCAATCATATCAATGCCCCACATAGAAAAGGGCCATGGAGATGACATGACATTCAAAGGACACGGCGGCACATGAATTTTGTCGGCATAGATATGATATTTCTTCACGAATTTGAAACAATCCAACTCCATCGTAAGACAATAATGCCCAGCTCGCAACAACTTTCGAGACATGGCATGTCCGCTGGCATGCGTACCGAAAGTACCCTCGTGGACTTCTTTCATAAGCAGATTTGCTTCTTTTTCATCCATGCATCTCAACAGCACCAAATCATGGTTTCTTCTATAAAGCACACCATCCTGATTCAGATAAAAATTTCCAGACAATCTCCTTAGAGTCTTCTTATCTCGACTGGATGCCCCTGTCGGATACTCCTGGTTCTTGAGGAAATTTTGGATGTCAAAATACCACGGCTTGCCATCGGAGGCCTCCTCAATGGCGAATATGAAAGCGGGTCTATCAAGGCGGGAGATAACTATTCTAGGAGCTTCATTCCAAAAATTAACCTTGTACATCGGAGACAGCGTTTCCAGAGCATCTGCCATCTAATTCTCCGCTCGCAGCACATAGTGAAACTTCACCTTGTTGAAGAAGGGTAACAACCTCCTTGCATAATTCATGTAAGGAATCAAATTAGGTTGACGAGTTTCCCATTCTCCCTTGATTTGATTCACAACTAGCATGGAATCACCATATACATCGAGATTCATGATCCTTAAATTAATAGCTTCTTCGAGACCCATGATACACGCTTCGTACTCAGCCTCATTGTTGGTGACCGGAAATGTCAATCTGGCAGTGAATGGGATGTGAGACCCATGGGGTGTTGTGATGATTGCCCCAATTCCACTTCTGTATGAGTTAAAGGCACCATCGAATATCAACTGCCATTGGGAGCCAAGTTCAGGACCTTCATCTGGTAGTGGTTCGTCACAATCCTTCATCTTGAGGAACATAATGTATTCGTCAGGAAATTCAAACTTCATTGGCTGATAGTCTTCGATAGGCTGTTCGGCGAGGTACTCTAGCAAAACACTTCCTTTGATGGCCTTCTGAGAAACATACTGAATGTCGTATTCTGTCAGTACCATTTGCCATCTGGCAATTCTTCCTGAAAGCGCTTGCTTTTTGAAGACATACTTAATTGGATCCATCTTCGAAATCAGCACGGTTGTATGGTTAAGCATATATTGTCTTAAACATTTGGCAGCCCAAGCAAGTGCGCAACATGTTTTCTCAAGCATTGAGTAACGGGACTCACAATCTGTGAACTTTTTACTCAGATAGTAAATCACATGCTCTTTTCTTCCAGTCTCGTCGTGTTGACCGAGGACACAACCCATACTGTTCACAAGAACCATTAAGTACATAATCAATGGTCTTCCGGCTACTGGAGGTATCAGTATCGGAGGTTCCTGCAAATACTCTTTTATTTTCTCAAATGCTTTCTGACAATTCTCATTCCAAACGAATGCATGATCTTTCTTTAATAACTTAAATAATGGCTCGCAAGTGGCTGTGAGGTGAGATATGAACCGAGCGATGTAGTTCAATCCACCTAAGAAACCACGAACTTGTTTCTCAGTCTTTGGTGCTGGCATTTCTTGAATTGCCTTGATCTTCGCGGGATCGACCTCAATACCTTTCTCACTGATAATAAACCCCAACAACTTTCTTGACTGTACGCCGAAAGTACACTTGTTTGAATTCAGCCTAAGTTTGAACTTCCTTAATCTCTCAAACAACTTTAGAAGATTCACCAGATGCCCCTCCTCCGTTTGGGACTTTGCGATCATATCATCGACATAAACCTCAATCTCATGATGAATCATATCATGAAAGATAGTCACCATTGCTCATTGATAAGTTGCCCCTGCGTTCTTCAAACCAAAAGGCATTACTTTGTAGCAGAACATCCTCCATGGCGTGATAAAAGTCGTTTTCTCCATATCCTCCGGTGCCATCTTAATCTGATTGTAGCCCGAAAAACCGTCCATGAAAGAAAACACTGAGTATTGTGTTGTGTTATCAACAAGCACGTCAATATGGAGGAGTGGGAAATCATCCTTTGGGCTCGCTCTATTCAGCTCTCTATAATCAACGCACATCCTAACTTTGTCGTCCTTCTTAGGCACGGGCACGATGTTTGCAACCCACGGAGGGTAATTGGTCACAACAAGAAATCCAACGTCCAATTGCTTTTGGACTTCTTCCTTGATCTTCACTACCATATCAGGCCTGGTTTTTCTCAATTTCTATTTGACAGGAGGACACTCTTCTCGAAGAGGCAGGCGATGAACTACAATATCCGTGTCGAGTCCAGGCATATCTTTATATGACCAAGCAAAGACATCCTTATACTCTTGGAGTAACTCAACCAGCCTTTGCTTGACATTATCTTGTAGCGCGGCCCCTATTCTGACTTCCTTCTTATCTTCCTCTGTTCCCAGGTTGATGACTTCAACTTCCTCCTGATGAGGCAGGATGACCTTCTCCTCTTGTCTCAACAATCTAGCAAGCTCTTCGGGTAGGTCTTCGTCTTCATTGATCTCTTCTTCTGCTTGAAAGATCAGATTGTCAAAGTCACACCGAGTCATAGACGAGTCTGAGTCGATGGTATCTGAAATGTGTAACCTGCAATGATGATGATTTTATGCTTAAATGATATGCAAACAAAACAAACACAAACCACATTGCCATTTTAATGTTAGAAAACAAAAAGAAGAAAGACAAGGATCACAAAATTCGAATGAGAAAAACGCCTTTTGATTAATGATTAAAAGATGGTTCAAACATAAACAAGCATGCCCTGAACAAAATACCGCTATGCTCCGGGTAAAACATAGGGTTACACAATAACTGAGAAAACAAAGTATTACTGTTCACGTGTCACTTGGAAAAATTCCTCAATAGACCAATTGCATAGCTTCTGTCCGGGAGCGCTTGGCTGGATCTAAGCGTCCATGTCACAGTCACTGTCCCCGGCTTCATCATCAGAAACAACATTGATTTGCTCAAAAATAACACCCCCACTGGTGAACTTGACGGGCCCCTTATAGCGTGGCGCGCTCTGCGAAGATGATGGGTGGTACCCCAACCCGAACTTGTCCTACTTCTGAGGTATGTCTAGCACCTTTCCCCATCCTTGCGATGCTCCAGCCTGAACTGCCGCTTGAGCCTCCTTAAAGGATGACATAGCCACTTCTGTTCCTTTGTTCACAACTGGAGATTTGTCCTTCAATTACACAGTTTCGAAGTGTTGCACCCTAAAATTTGACCAACCGGGTCCCGCATCTGGTCCTTGTTTCGACGCATTTCGCATTCACATACTGCATATAGTGCATTTTCTCAATCATGGTGATTTTATCGGGATTACAGCCCTGCTGTCGCATTTTGGGTATTTCAGGTTATTTTGGGAAGTCGCACGCTTCCTGGGTGTTTTCAGCTTGTGCAGTGATTTTTGAGTTTTGGTGTCCGGGTTACCGTTTGCTTCGATCTGGTCTCGCGCTCTCTTTTATATTGGTTATTTGCCTTTGTTTGCATTTTTTAGGATTTAATAGCCTTTTGTGGATTTTAAATAGGCTTTATAGATTTTTTTAGAATTTAAATAGATTTTTAATATTTTTAATAGTTTTAAATCTTTTTTAGAATTTTATAAATTGTTTTTAATAGATTTTTTAGAATATAATAGGCTTTTTCTTTTAATAGTTAAATAAATTTTAATAGATTTTCTTTTAATAGAATTTTAATAGTTAATAGGATCATTTAGTTTTATTAATATAGATTTTGTGGATATTAAATAATTGATAGACTTTAATTAGGGATTTTAGAATATTAGATATTAATGGTTTCTTTGTAGAAATTAGATAGTAACAGGTTTTGTATAGATTTTTAGATTTCCTTTTATTAAATTTTAAGTAGAAGTTTGTAGATGGTTAGTTTTTAATATTAGATTCAATCAGGTTTAATTGGGATTTAATTAGGATAATTCTTTTAGAGTTTTAATTAGGTACAGGTAAACCCGCTTTTAATCCCAATTCCATATTAATCATGCTTTCGTTTCAGTATCATTTCATTAATCATTTCCGTTAATCCATAGTATGGCCATTAATCATCTTCATTAGTTTTAATCCATGTTATTTCATTAACCAGTTTTTCATTTTCAGTCATATTAATCCATAATCCTTCAGAGTTTTATTGGGCCTCATTATCCACAAATTCGTAAAGCCCAGAGTTCAAGTCCAAGAGTCCAATTGCCAGCATATATATAGTCTAGCCACGTGTTATCTTCAGGGGACTCCACCCACAATCCCTGCATGCGTGACAACGCAGCATCCCACATTCTCCTCTCCACGCCACGTGTAGCGCATGCCATGACTCTCTCCACTAACCTCGCCACGCGTCCACCTCCCAGCACCCCTCAGCTCTCACCAGAAACTCCCCTGACCGGCATGCAAGTCCGGTGACCACCCTAACAGCTCCCCGCCGGCAACCCTAACCACTCTCCGACCACCGTCCATATCGCCGGAATCACGAAAAACCACCGATCTTCATAGATCCTCCAACACAATCATCCATCCAACAAGAAACTCCGATCATCAGCTTCAATCACCATCGCGTGTTCATCGTCAATTCATCTGGAATTTCCAGAAACCTCTAACAACCAACAAACACCGTGATTTTTCCAGAATTTGACTGAACTTCACCACGCGTTCTTCACCTCCTTCAACAATTTTCAATAGTTTCCAGATTTTTCTCTTTCTTTCTTCAGATCCGTCAACAACTTTCGAAGAAGATCATCATAGTTCATCATCCCTCTTCAAGATCTTCAAAGATCTTTTGAAGATCTTCCTCAGAACGCTCCCAGAACTCCAAGGATCTTCAAGATCCAGATCATCTAGGGATTCGTTACCTTCAAGAACATCCAAGCAACTCCAAAGATCTTCAAGATCCAGATTCTCCAGGCGTTCACTACTTCAAGAACTTTGTTCTTCAGAGAGCTCTGTGAGATTCTTCTTGCGCACTCACCAAAGCTCGTAACCTTCAAGGCGCGATCATCAGGTTTTTATAGTTCTTCAGTTTATCCAGATTTGCACTACTTTTCTTTTTTGTCCGTGAGCAAGGCGTGAATCTCCACCTTCATCATGTTTCTCCATCAAAAGCTTCAATGCTCAGGATTCCAGAAACCCTAGAGCAGCATTTAGAGATGAAGTTCATTAGACCTCCATCCACAATTCCTTCTGAGTTTGCCAAGGATGATGAGATCTAGAGCATTTTTAGTTTGGGATTTGTTGAAATGAAAGAAGAACAAGGAAAGATCAGAAGAGATGAAGAACGAGAGAGAGAAGGAGACGGCGCTGAGATGTGAACAGTGCCGAGAGGGGATTAGGGTTTCAGGCGTTTGAGTTGGAGAGAAATAAGAAAGGGAGCCCGGGTTTGGATTGGGCTTCAAAGGCCCAAGTCATTTTTCTGGAAACACTCCCCCCTTTTCCATGCCCCCTCCGTTTTTTTGGCTGAATGACTATGAGCTGGGCCCAACGAGATTGCTGGATATCCCCCCTGTTTCACTTCTGCATCCCCTCCATTTTTCTTGTTCAGCTGAATTAATGGGTTGGGCCCTTATTTTGTGTTTAGTGTTTTTTACTGCTTGTATACCCCCCTGTAATCTGCTGTACCCCCTCCCCTCTTTTGTATTTTTTTTTCTTTATGTTCATTTGTTTAGTTTTTTTCTATTTGAAAAAAGGAAATATGAACAAAAATAAAAAAAATAGAGAGAAGAACATATTAAAAAAGAGGAGAAAAATACTTGAAAAATAATATTAAAAAAAAAGGAAATGAGAAAAAGAAATATGAAAAGAAAAGTATTTTGAAAAAATAGAAGAATATTTGGAGAAAAGAGAAAAGAAATATTTGAAAAAATAGAAAAGGAAAGAAATGAAAAAAGAAGAAAATGTTTTGAAAAAGAAAAAGAAAATCGAAGTATGAAAAAGAGAAAAAAAATATTAGTGTAGATTTAATATTTTTTAGAGTACATTTTTTTCATAGAAATTATTTTACACCTTTTTAGAGGTAGTTTAGAAGTCCATTTGTTAGGGGACTTTTTACATTTTTAGAGATAATTTTAGAAGTCCACTTGTTAGGGGACTATTTTCCATTTGATTTTTCAGGATAGGATAGGATAGTATTTCCTAGGAGTTTATTTTCCAGTATTCAATCATTGTAACCATTTTTCAGAATGTTAATAAAACGAGATTTGAGCTGTGGTCCCGAAAGTAGCCGAACTACAGCTGCTCTGATTTCTCGTACCAGACGAGAATATGTAGGCATAGGATGCGATATCCTAGCGAGCACACTAACAACTAACCTTTTTGTTCTCTCGCTGCTGTGCGATCGAGACTTTCCCGCTGACGACTGATTGTTACCCTTTTCTCTTGCCCGAGTGCATTTGAGACCAGACCATAGTTTTTTCCATAGGTTCCCGTACCTGTAAAACCAGTTTGATTTCTCACTGCTGTGTGAGAATACCCCAGCCTTGCCGTAGTTATTCTGAACTACGTAAGCTCTGATCTTCCATGCAGTGTGGAAGTACGTAGGCACAAGACGCGAAGTCTTGGCGAGCCATTTTTCCCTGTAGTTTCCCGAACTACGTTGACTCTGACTTTCTCTCTTGAGAATACGTAGGCATAGAGTGCGACGCTCTATCGAGTCAGTTTCCTTCTGTTTAGATTTAGCAGCCGTAGATAGATTGTTTTGCATCCTTTAGACAACCCAAGCAAGCGTGGATCCCGTCGAGTACGACGGACGTGAGGGGTGCTAATACCTTCCCCTTGCGTAACCGACTCCCGAACCCAGGTTTTGGTTGCGATGACCATACCTTTCCCGTTTTTTGCGAGGTTTACTTCGAGCGTTTCCTTTCCCTCCGTTGGGATAAATAACGCACGGTGGCGACTCTTCTGTCAGCCGGCGCCAATTTTCGCAGTAGCGACACGAAGGCCTGACACAAAGTCTCATGAATTTCCCCGTCTACCTCGACGTATTTGAAAGATGACAAGTGGCTAATCATGATATCTTCCTCCCCACATATCGTCACAACACTGCCTCCGACCATATATTTCAGCTTTTGATGCTGAGTGGACGTAACAGCCCCATCAGAATGTATCCATGAACGACCCAACAGACAGCAGTAAGCAGGCTGAATGTCCATGATATAAAATACCACCTCGAATACCTCTGGGCCCACTTGGATAGGCAGAGTTATCTCCCCAAAAACAGATCTTCGGATTCCATCAAAGGCTCGTACAACCAGATCACTTGGTGTACAATAAAGGCCCTGATGATCTATCTTCATCAATGCTTTCTTTGGGAGTACATTCAAGGACGACCCTGTATCAACAAGGACGTGCGACATCACTGTTCTTCGGCATTCAATTGAAATATGCAGTGCCAAATTGTGGTTTCTGCCCTTTGGCGTTAAGTCCAAATCTGTAAACCCCATACCGTTTCCTGTGTTTACATGCGCCACAACTCCTTCGAGCTGGTTAACCGATATTTCTTGTGGCACATAAGCAGTGCTTAAAACCTTCAACAACGCATTTCGACGCGCTTCTGAACATAACAGCAGTGATAGTATAGAAATCTTGGAGGGAGTTTGTTGCAGATGGTCGACTATCTTGTAGTCGCTTTTTCTAATCAACTTCATGAACTCTTCCATATCCTTTTCCAGAGATTCCTTCTCGCCCGCCCAAGGAATTTCTTCTACCACTGTCTTGCCTTTCCCTTTATCAGTTTTCTCAGTCACCACTTTGGGCGTTGAAAAGATTCTACCGCTTCTGGTAATTCCTCCAACTCCGACTAGATTATCCACCGAATCGACAGGCAAACTCTTCAATTCTACCTTCTGTCCATTACAAAACACCTCGGCTCCGTAATTCCACGGGATAGCCTTAGTAATTTCGTATGGCACAGGGCCTGCTTTGGTGATGATGATTGTAGGTGGCCTTGGAGGCGCTGAAATAGTGATAGTTTTATATGGGATTGAAATCGTCGCAATTTCATCCTGCTCCTCCTCTACTACTTCCACGGGTTTCCTTTCAACGGTCTGATCAAATTGTAACATTCCTTCATCCATCATGATTTGAATATACTTTTTCAGATCATCACATCCCTCAAGATGGCTCAAACAGTTGACACAACCTTCACTACAACCTTGGAACACTCCCCCCTTCAGCAGCTTCTCCTTCACAAAACTTAATGGCGTCTTCAGCTCATTCACGTCGGTTATCAGATTTAACCCTTCCTCTACCAGAACAGCACCAACCCTAGCCGGCCCATGATTCGGCATAGGGTTTTGCACAACATTTGGTGCATCATGTGAAAAATCTATTGCTTTTCTATCAATCAGATCTTGCAACTTATGTTTGAAAGCCTTGCAATTGTCAATAGTATGGCCGGGGGCTCCGGAGTGGAACTCGCATCATGCATTCGCATCAAAGTCGGGCGGTGGTGGACCTGTCAGAGGAGCCATAGTCCTCTTTTGGATCAATTGCAATTGCAATAAAGTTTGGAGCACTTGGGAATATGGCATAGGTGGTGGATCAAATACTCTATTTGCTGGCTGAACCGGATATCTTCGATAACCCTGCTGATTTTATTGGGGTGGTTGCTGCTGCCGTTGTTGTTGTGGTTGTTGTTGCTGTGGTACAGGGATCGTAATGCTAGCGACCCGTTGTTGATGATATTGATTATGAGGCTAACTTCTCCATCTTCCTTGAAAACTAGATACTGAGTTGGTTTCTCCCTCGCGCCTTTTGTTACCAAAGACTTTCTTTCCTCCTCCTCCAGCTGAGGATCCTTCGCCTGCTTGAATCTTCCCAATTTTGATACCATTCTCTATGCGTTCCCCTATGATTATCATGTCGGAAAAGCTGTCGGACATACAGTTGATAAGCTTCTCATAATACATGCCAGATAAAGTAGCCACGAACATGTCGATCAGCTCGCGCTCCACCATCGGAGGTTGAACTCTTGCAGCCAATTCGCGCCACCTTTGGGCGTACTCTTTGAAGCATTCATTATTCTTCTGGGTAAGATTTTGCAACTGAACCCTGTTTGGAGCGAGGTCACTATTGTATTGATAATGCTTCATGAATGCCTCAGCCAAATCCTTCCAGCTACGGACATTGGTAGGCTCCAATCCTATGTACCACTCAAGGGAAGGACCGGACAAGTTGTCCTGGAAAAAGTGCATTAACAGCTTTTCATCGTCTGAGTAGGCAGACATTTTCCTGTAATACGAGCGCAAGTGAACTCTAGGACATGTAGTACCCTTGTACTTATCAAAGTCAGGGACTTTGAATTTCTGCGGTATCCTTAGGTCAGGAATAAGTCCAAGGTTGTCCATATCAAGGCCCATAGAGTTCTGACTCTCAAAGCTCTTTATCCTGTCTTCCAACCATTTGAATCTTCTATTCGTTTCAGAAGGCACTTCACCACCAAAATCTCTCACTGAGAAGATCTCATCATGTCTGTCCTCAAACAACTGCTGATTCAAGTTGCCATGAATAGCACCGTTAGCTTCAGGCCCATACACATTACCCTGACCAGTAATTCCCACATTACCAACTCCAATGTTACCAAATCCAGTGTTACCATTGCCTCCACCAACATTACCATTGGTTCCAACATGTCCATTACCGTTTCCAGTTGCGTTCCCATTTCCAGCACCATTGCCATTTCCATTTCCTCCAGTATTGGGGATAGCGTTATTAGCGTGCTGAGTCTCACCATGAGGTGGGTTGGCAGCAATTCCTCCATGTAATACGCCGTTGTTATCAACCCGTGCAACCAGAGGCTGCACCAAGTTCCTGAGCTGGTCTTGTCCACTAGCTACAGTCTGCATTACTTTCATCAATTGAGCCATTCTATCTCTCATTTCCTGCATCTGCTCCTGCATCTGTTCCATGATCCTTCTCTGACTTCCTCTAGTCGCGTACCGGTGATTTGTTTTATCAGCAATCCTGAAACACACTAAATGGAGACAGGGGATAAGAAAATAGTTCTGATGCACCTGCAATGCGAAAAAGATGCTAAATGCAGACATGTATATATGCAACAGGGAGATTTCCCCCTCGATTCTAGTTTCCAGAAGAAGAAACGACCATGAAAAACCCCACAGACAAGCAGACAGAATAATAACTTCTCATATAATAACAAGCCAACCAACAGTGTGCATACATCAGCTGAGTACAAAATAGAGATAATCTCACTCAACAATCCTGATGATGGTCAATACATAAGCAAAACAACAAGATACAAAGAAAGACAGTCAAGCTGAATGCGGAGACTGGAAATGCTCTAGCAGCTTCCGCGTTTCGGGATGATCTGGTCTAGTGAGTAGACCCTGTATGAGTAGCTCTCGCCGGCTAATGGTGTGCTGTAGACTATCAACATGGTCTTCCCAAGCTCCTTCCTCAAAGCACGCCTCAAGTCTGCACCTCTTGGTGTCCGCTCTCAACCTACAATCTTCCATGTTTGCAATAGCTTTGCTTAATCTGTGCTCACTGTTATATCTGAGTAATTCTTCCATCAAAATCTTCTCGTCCTTCGCTTTGAGCTGAATCTTCAACTCGGCGATCTGCTGTTTCAGCTTGTCCTCGCGCTCTTTGTTGTTAGTGAGCGTGGCATTCCATACTGATTCAAACTTAGAGATCTCCAAGTAAGCCTTGTCCAAATCCTTCTTCTTGGTAGCAAGCACACTACTGACAGCATTCAAATCCTGGTCTGAGTGTTCTCTGGCGCTAGTCTCCTTCGTCAAGTCCGTACCTAGCTTGTTGACAAGTTCAGTCTGCTTCTTGAAGGCATGAACATCATCGATCTTCTCGCTTCGGAGTTGAATGATTTCTTTCTCTAATTCTTCATTTGCTTTCTTCAATTCTTATTTCTCACGCAACAGTTGGTTGTACTCCTGAATATCCACGGTAGTGGGTTCTTCAATCATGATGGGGTACAAAGGCGCAACTGAGGGAAATGGCATCAGAGACTTAGCATCTCTATCCTTGATCCAAACCATGTAAGGGTCATAAGCTCGATTGTTGCTCTTTCCTAACAATGTCTTTCCTCGTCTGTGAATGTTACTCCATAAATACTCTATTCTAACCAAAGTATCAGCTTTCAGCAAGCCTGTGAGATACAGAGATTCCTGTATCTTGATCAGTGGGTTTTAGTTGTGTTTTTCAAACTGTGTTTGTCGGTTGCTTTGCATTGTTTTTATCCGTTTTCGAATCTTTTGTTTATGTTGTCATAGTTATTTTCAGTCGTCTTTGTGTGAGTCTTATTTTGAGGTTTGTATCACTTTTGCCGCTGGTGCATTTAATTTGGTTGTTTTTAGTGTGTTTTTGGCAGGAAGTGGTGACTCGATATCTATGTTGTTTCAGAGACGAAGAAAAGCCGAAAACGTGGAATTCAGAGGCCTGACACGGGTGCCCGTGTTGCACAACACGACCCATGTCAGGAAGGACACGGTTGGATGACACGCCCAAGTTTTGAAGAGAAAAATGGAGAACAGAAGAGCAACACGGGTGCCCGTGTCACACAACACGGCATAGATATCGAGTCACCACTTCCTTCCAAAAACACACTAAAAACAGCCAAATTAAACGCACCAGCGGAAAAAGTGATACAAACCTCAAAATAAGACTCACACAAAGACGACTTAAAATAACTATGACAACATAAACAAAAGATTCGAAAATAGATAAAAACAATGCAAAACAACCGACAAACACAGTTTGAAAAACACAACTAAAACCCATTGATCAAACTCCCCCGAACTTGAACTTTTGCTTGACCTCAAGCAAAAAGCTCTCCAAACAAAACTTGGTATATTTTTTTCCGCACAAATGAACCGTCAACAGGACTGCGAGTTACGGTGATGATACTCATACGTGAGTTTCTCGTTCCAAGTCCCACGAGGATTAGTCTCGGCCTACTCCGTCAAAATAGGTAACACACAAACACTAGACCGCGGCAAAACCACAGACCTCAATCTCCCTATCGGTAACCTCTCCGACTATGCTTTGAACTTAAGTCTTCTTTTCAATTTTCAGCCCTTTTCATTCGGACAATCACTTAAAGGCTTTTATGATTTTTTCCTCGCATGCACAAGATTGATCAACAATTTTTCTGGAACTGTTACTTATATATATTTTTTGAATGGCTTTCAGGTTCGACCGCCGTTGGGTTGAATAATCGGGTGAGGGTTACCCAACTTAGAAGGGTTGGTCGTCTAATTGCCTTTATTTTAACTTTTTTTTTTCTATGCCTTTTCTCAATATTTTTTTATGATCAACCTCGCACACACGATTCTTATAAATTAAGCCTGACTGTCAAGATAAACTACTATGGGGTACTTCTCAGATCAAAGTACTATGGTACAAATCTACACGTCAGACTCGTTCCTTATTCGGGAAACTCCGGATGTTCGCGTTTTACCTACCTCTTCAGAATATTCCAATTTCCTCCTCATGGTTCTTTTTACCAAGCACTCTATATACTTTCTCAACACCTCACTCGCAGAATAGTTTAAACACATATCTCTTCAGAAACAATTTTTTTCAGCTCGAATTCGGGGGTTTTCACTATGGGACATCAATTATGCTTTCAAACTGACACAACACACGACAAAACAGAATAAAATGACTGACATAATAAAGGAAAAGAAAAAAACACAAATAAATATCCCCACACTTGAATTCAACAGTGTCCCCACTGTTGAAGCACTAGTAGAAGGGGGACTCACAGAATTCATGGTTGAGGAGGTCGGTCCTGCAACATCATCTGCCGCATCCATTCGTGCATTTCACCTGTCATCCTTCCTTGGCGGATTTGCTCGTTGTCTTGCCTCGTTTGTTCCTCTCCTTGCCTCGTCTGTTCGCTTTGGAGGTAACATACCTCATTCTCCATCCAATCCCACTCTTTCTGTGACAAGCTCCAAGAGCCGGAACAAGACTCCTGATGGGGAGAGACTCGAGTAGTCGGTAAAGGGGCTTCTGCCGTCTGATCTACTTCCTCATCAAAAAAATTTGTACCTGTACCATCATTGAATTGGTCGTCGTCGTCCTGCATTATATTCTCATACAACCAGTTATTCACATTTTGAATGCTAATAAAGTCAGGTGCAGGTAAAGCTAGAAGATGACTGTTTCGGCTTACCAAGGAGTAACAATTATCACAGACTTGAATCATACCTTGGACGGTGAGGGTGGCTAGGTCTATCTTTGTCTTACCTGCGACCGTGGGTTCCTCCATCAGGAGAGGACCGTGACCAAAGTGATTGGCGATCTGAGTTATCATCCCGCCGACACTTATTTCGCCTGAAGCCGCGTTCGCAACCCGCTTCAGATGGTCAGCTGCAAAGGCAGCTACATTTATCAGGTCTTGATTCGCCATGCCATACAATAATTATAGCTCCCTCTGAGTCGCCACTCCCGTGTTGTCACCCCTGCCAAACAGTGTGTATGCCAGCCCTTTTTGCGCATTCCTGAAACACGGGTTATGAATGCAAGAGGCTTTTGCCGCCTTCGCGACATAATCAGTTTTACCTGTAACGGCCTTCCAAAAGTCACCTGCACTAAAATTACCCGGAGGTGCTCCAGGTCCAAAACTGGGGAGCTTCAGAATATCTCCCAATTCCGTTATCGCCAGACTGTGGTCGGTATCGAACAGACGAAATTTCAGCGTACCATAGTATTCCTCCTCCGTACCTGTCCACCGATGCTTGAGCTGAAATTCTAAAGTACTCATAAATTCAAGAGTTATGCGCTCATACGTCGGCGCTTCGAATTGCATAAACTCAAGCATACCAAGAATGTGAAACATTCAATGTACTTCTATTCTCAACCCTAAATTATCAAGCGTATGGTTGCAGATATACCTGGTCAGGATAATCTTACGCTTTACCATGTTTAAATACTTCCTCTGGTGGGGCGGCTCTTCAAACAATATGTTATGAGGATTCGCCATGCGGTGTGCTCTTTTTCTAGGGCGCGAAGCTTCGGCCACGACTTTACCGGTGTCTCTACGAGGCGGCATGCTTTATCCTACAAAACAAAAAAACACAGAAAATTCGAAGTTACCTTTAGAGAAAAACATCACCGTAGAATTGACCACAACGATGAGGGGAATGTTTTTCGTGAAGGGGGAAGATGCTTTTGATGAGTGGGTGTTGGTGAAATTGGAGCTTTTGTGGAGAGGGGGCTATGGACTTTTAGGTTTTGATAAGGAGGAAGATTGTAGAAGATGAGAGAGATAAGGTAAATGAGATAAATGAGAGGGTGAAAATGATATAAGTGAGATGGGGCCCATACGGAAAAATGAATTTTGACAGTCGCGCTTGCAACACGGGCCGTGTCACACAACATGGGCACCCGTGTTGCTCCTCCTGTAGCTTAATTAATGATCCTTTTTTTCAAGACCTGGTATCTATGACACGGGCTGTGTCCCACAACACGGGCACCCGTGTCACACCACTGATTTTCCCTCAAAACTCATTTGCTCTTCCTTCTCCTGACACGACTCGTGTTGTACAACACGACCACCCGTGTCTGGCTTCTGACCTCCAATTTTTTCACTTTTCGCCCAGTTTTTGACATCCTCCTTTCACTGATGAACTGTAAGCCAATACAACCTATAAAGAAAAGAAAAAGAATGAAAACATTAGTATAAAATGTGTGGGTTGCCTCCCACGAAGCGCTTTGTTTTACGTCGCATGGCTCGACGGTCCTTCATCCTATCCTGTGAGATGAAAGACTTCACTTCTATCCCTCTGCTGACCATCGTGGTAGGGTTTCAATCTCTGACCATTCACTTTAAAAGTGTCCCCGTTTGCCTGGTTTTTCAGTTCTATTGCTCCGTGAGGAAACACCTTGTGTACAATAAACGGTCCCGACCATTTCGATTTAAGCTTTCCAGGAAAAAGTTTCAACCTAGAGTTGTATAAGAGCACTAACTGCCCTTCCCAAAATTCTTTCTTTTGAATTCTCCGATCATGCCATTTTTTTGTTTGTTCTTTGTAAAGTTTGGCATTTTCATAGGCTTGATTCCGAAACTCTTCCAACTCGTGTAACTGAAGAATTCTAGAACTTCCGGCTAGCGATAAATCCATGTTCAAGAACTTTGTCGCCCACAATGCCTTATGTTCTAGCTCTAATGGTAAATGGCAGGCTTTTCTGTAGACAAGATGGTATGGTGACATGCCGATGGGTGTTTTAAACACTGTTCGGTATGCCCATAACGCATCATCCAACTTAAGTGACCAATCCTTCCGTGATGAACTTACAGTTTTTTCTAAAATTTGCTTGAGTTGTCGATTTGATACCTCCACCTGACCACTTATTTGAGGATGATACGGAGTCGCTACCCGGTGCTTCACATTGTACTTCTGAAGGAGTCTCTCCATAAGGTGATTTAGGAAGTGAGTTCCTTCATCACTTACCAACGCTCTCGGGACTCCAAACCTTGAAAAAATGTTTTCTTTTAAAAACTTTACCACAACCTTTGCATCATTAGTCGGCAAAGCCACAACTTCAACCCATTTAGATACATAGTCCACTGCAACCAAAATGTAGTTCTTTCCAAAGGATGGTGGAAACGGCCCCATGAAGTCTATGCCCCAAACATCAAACAGTTCAACCTCCAGCATGAAATTTTGGGGAATTTGATTCCTTTTTGAAATATTCCCAGTTCTCTGGCATTTGTCGCATTCTTTCACCAACTCTTGAGCATCTTAAAAAATAGAGGGCCAGTACAAACCCGATTGAAGGACTTTTGCTGCGGTTCTATCCCCGCTGAAATGTCCTCCGTACTCTGAATTATAACATGCTTCGAGCACCTTCCTCTGCTCATCTTCAGGAACACATCTTCTGACCAATCCATCCACCCCTCTTTTGTAAAGAAACAGGTCATCCCATAAGTAAAACCTGCAGTCGTGAACAAACTTTTTTCTCTTGTTAGAGTCAAAGTCGTCAGGTATTATACCCCCGACCAAATAATTTGCGTAATCAGCAAACCACGGAACACCATTAATAGCTAGGATGTATTCATCAGTAAACTCATCCTTTATCGGGCGCTTGTCCTCATTTTCTTCAATTGGTGACATTCGTGAGAGGTGATCAGCTACGGTGTTTTCACACCCTCTCTTATCACGAATCTCCACATCAAATTCTTGGAGAAGTAAGATCCATCTCAGGAGCCTGGGCTTTGATTCCTGCTTAGCAAAAAGATATTTTAAAGCAGCATGGTCAGTATAAACAATCACTTTGGAACCCAACAGATATTGCCTAAATTTGTCAAAGGCGTACACCACAACTAACAATCCTTCTCGGTAGTTGCGTAATTCATCTGTGCAGGGTTCAAAACGTGACTAGCATAGTAAATAACATGCAACAGCTTCTCTCTCTGCTGCCCCAACACAGCCCCCACAACGATGTCGCTGGCATCACACAATATCTCAAACGGTAGAGACCAGTCGGGGGCAATTACAATCGGTGCTGAAACTAATTTGTTTTTCAGTTTTTCAAACGCATCAGCACACTCCCTATTGAACACAAGCGCTTTGTCCTTGACCAACAAGAACGTCAATGGTTTAGCTATCTTGGAGAAGTCTCTTATGAACCTACGGTAGAAACCCGCGTGGCCTAAGAAACTTCGAATACCTTTCTCGTCCACCGGTGGTGGTAACTTGGATATCACCTCCACTTTGGCTTGATCGACTTCGATCCCCTTGTCAGAGATCTTGTGACCAAGGACAATGCCCTCTCGCACCATAAAATGGCATTTTTCCCAGTTTAGGGTCAAGTTACTTTCCTGACATCTCTGCAAAACAAGTGAAAGGTTAGTTAAACAATTACCGAACGATGAGCCAAACACAGAAAAGTCATCCATGAAGACTTCCATATGCTTTTCGAGCATATCAGCAAAAATAGACGTCATGCATCTTTGAAACGTCGCTGGTGCATTACACAGCCCGAATGGCATCCATCTGTATACAAAGACACCGTATGGGCAGGTGAAAGCCGTCTTCTCTTGATCCTCCGGTGCAACCGCAATTTGGTTGTACCCGGAGTACCCATCCAAAAAGCAATAGTAGTCATGCCCAGCCAATCTCTCTAACATATGATCAATGAATGGCAACGGAAAATGGTCTTTTCTTGTGGCTAAATTTAACCTCCTGTAATCAATGCACACCCTCCAACCAGTGACCGTTCTAGTGGGAATCAGCTCATTCTTTTCATTAGTCACTACAGTTGTACCTCCTTTCTTGGGGACCACATGAATAGGCCTTACCCATGAACTGTCTGATATAGGGTAGATAAGTCCCGCATCCAACAACTTCACTAATTCCTTCCTTACTACCTCCTTCATAACGGGGTTTAGTCTCCTTTGGGGCTGCACAACCGGTTTGTGATCTTCTTCCATAAGAATTTTGTGCATGCAAACTGTAGGACTTATACCCTTGAGGTATTCAATTTTCCACCCCATTGCACCCTTAAATTTTGTTAGAACTCCAATCAACTTGTCCTCTTGGACACTTTTCAAACTAGAGCTAATGATCGTGGGACATTTTTCTTCAGTGTCGAGGAACACATATTTGAGATTCTCAGGAAGTTGTTTCAATTCTGAACATTTTGGCTTTTCTTCATCACCTTCCAACACTATAGGTTGCCTTAAGTCTTCCCAACGATGTGGTCGGAATCCTCTTTGAAAAGGTTGAGTCTCCAACATCTCCATCACCTCAATGTCACTATCATCAACTTCTTTATCTTCCTTAAAAATTGACATGCTTAACACTCTCTCAAGTGGTAATTGGGTCACACTCTCCAAATGTTCATTCTCTATCACTTGCTCTAGTACTTGTATGTTCCTACTTATGCAAAAATCCTCTTTATGCTTCATGGTATTCCTCACATTAATTTTTAACTCCTAGTTATAAACCTTCAAGGTAAGGGTACCACCTTCCATATCTATCATGACTCTCCCGGTTTCCAAGAATGGTCGGCCTAAAATCAAAGGGATTTCTTAATCTTCCGGCATTTCAAGGATCACAAAATCGACCGGAAACACAAACTTATCTACTTTCACTAGCCGTCTTGGACTACTCCGTAGGGTCGTTTAACCGAATGATCTGCAAATTGGAGAGTCATCCGAGTATCTTGAACTGCACCGATACCCAACTTTCTGTAGATGGACAAAGGCATGAGAATAATACTTGCCCCTAAATCGATTAAAGCTCTTTTGAATTCCCTATCACCAATAGTGCATGGAATAGTAACCGCTTCGCTGTCCTTCTTCTTCACTGGAATCTTCAAACCCTGCAAAATAACACTACAAGTTTTGGTTAGAATAATAGGTTCGAACTCACTGGTTCGCTTCTTAGCGATGATATCTTTCATGAATTTTGCATAAGTGGGCATTTTCTCAAGTGCTTCCAATAACGGAATATTCAGCTCTAACTTTTTAAATAATTCAAGGAACTTCTCAAAATTCTTCTCTTACTGTCCCTTCTTTTTATTTCTTGATGGATAAGGTAGCTTGATCACCATTTTTGGTTCTACAACTTTTTCTTTAGTCACCGATGCTGGTGTTACCACTTCTTCTTCAACAACATCATTTTCTTTTATTTCCAGTTCCACTTCAATCATATGATCATCTAGCTCAGCTTCCTTTTCCTCCATTTCCTTGTATTTACCACTTCTTGTTACTACCACCTTAACTTGGTGGTGATCTTTAGGATTTGGCACTGTAGCACTCGGAAGTGTACCCGACGCTTGAAAACTCGCGAGTTGTTGAGCAATCTGACTCATTTGTACTTCAAGATTTTTAACGGATGCACTAGTATTCCTTAAATTTCTCCTTGTTTCCCCTTGAAATTGTGAGCTTTAAGCAACCATCTTTTCAATGGCGACCTCCCAATCGGCTTTTCTAGGGGCTTGTTGTTACGGTTGTTGGTATTGAGGTTGGTATGGTGGCTGTTGATATTGTTGTTGCTGAGGTTGATACGGTTGTTGGCCTTGAACAGGCTTCTGCACATTTCCTTGCTGATCTTTCCATGAGAAATTTGGGTGATTTTTCCAACCGGGATTATATGTGTTGGCATAAGGATTCTTCTACCTCAACATATTAATATGTTCCACCTGCTCTTGAGTTGCCACACAATGCACGGTAAAGTGCGGTCCACCGCATATTTCACAAGGTGGTGCTTGAACTGGTTCAACTTGGGCTACTGTCTGAGTTCCAATATTCATCTTCTTTAACCTTCTCTCTACCTCAGCGATAATTTGGTCCTCCATTTTAACGACCTGCTCAGCCAGCTTCAAATCAATCTTACCCTTCGGTTGGTTCACAGTGCGATTATACAACTCAAGATGCTCGTAGGCTGCAATTGCTTCTATGATCCTTTTGATACCGGTGGCTGCTGAGAAGTTGGTTGAGCCACCGGCCGCAGTGTCAATAAGTTGTTTTGTTTTGAGTCGTAATCCATTCACAAAATTCTGCATCTGCTCAGTGGCGTCCATGTTATGAGTAGGACATGCCGTCAGACACCTCTTAAACCGCTTATATGCATCCCCTAAAGGTTCCCCTTCTTTTTGTTTGAAGTTGACAATGTCATATCTTTTTCGAATAAACACTGAAGCATGGAAATACTCGTTAAGGAACACAATTTTCATCTCTTGCCAGGTTGTAATACTCCCAGCTAGAAGTGAGTAGAACCATTCTTCTGCATCATCAGTCAGTGTGAACGGAAACATAACCAGTCTCTTTGCTTCTTCGGAATGGCCTTCTATCTTCAAAGATGTGGTAGTTGTTAAGAATCTTTGTAGATGCTTGGTTTCATCTTCATTGATTCTTCCTGCGAAAGGCTTACTCTCCAACTGGAGAATAGTGGAAGGATGTAGCTGAAAGTGTGCCACATTCACCGGTTGATTCACGATGGTCATCCGGTTTGGTTGAGCCTTGGCCCCTCCATAGTCTCCCAAAAGTCTTTCAGGCTGAGGTGGATTCCCAACCATTTGAACAGTTTCAGGTGTTGTCTCTCTCTCTCTCTCTCTGCTTCTGAGTCACTGTGCACAGATATAACTTCTTCTATTTCTAGCAACACAGCACCGGAGCCTGAACTTGACCCTGCCAGTCTTTTAACTGTATCTTTTCTCAGTCTCTCGTGCAATGCTCGCTCTGGTTCTGTATCAAAAGAATATTTAGCTGAGGCATGACCTCGCATACAAAGTCAGACAAACGTTAGATATTTTAAACACAGAGAAAATACAGCGAATAATTAAAAAATTTAGTCGCAGAGCAACAAAATTTCTTTTGGATCCTAAAAACAACGTTAATTTTGCAGTCCCCGGCAACGGCGCCAAAAACATGATCGGAAAAATAGCAAGTGTACTATTTTCACCGATGTAGTAATAAGGGAAAAATTCCCAAGTATCGATCTTGAGGACTGCGTAGTAATTAACAGTAGTTTTAGTATTCAAAGGAACAAAAATGCCTTGGGTTTGTTTGGTAACAGGATATAAAACTAGTAAAATAATGACTTTTAGATTTATCTAAGAACAATGCTAGGGACGTGGATAAATTGCAAGTAAAGACCATAAAGAATTATTCTGAGATAATTGTTTCCCACCTTAATCAGTCAAATTTCAAAATCAGTTTTTCTTAATTCCTTAATGAAAAACCCTTTGATGAATTTCATGCACACAAATTCCTCAGTTGCCCATGAAAAACATCAAGCAATAGTTCTGATATAAAACATGTGCTACGGGATATCCCCATTCCTAGGCAATATCTACCGTAATGTTATTTTGCAAAAGCATTAGGTTGACTTTCCAGACCAAAACCTAATCGTAAATCAAATTCTATTTTCCAATACGAATAAGCATAAAGATCGTTGCAAAATAAAAGGTATAAGGTGAATAACATAAATCTCATAGAATAATCCCAACAAAGGTCAATACATCGCAATTTAAAAACAATGCAAAACAACCGAAAAACACAGTTTGAAAAACACAACTAAAACCCACTGATCAAACTCCCTCGAACTTGAACTTTTGCTTGACCTCAAGCAAAAAGCTCGCCAAACAAAACTTGGTATATTTTTTTCCGCACAAATGAACTGTCAACAGGACTGCGAGTTACGGTGCTGATACTCATACGTGAGTTTCTCGTTCCAAGTCCCACGAGGATTAGTCTCGGCCTACTCCGTCAAAATAGATAACACACAAACACTAGACCGTGGCAAAACCACACACCTCAATCTCCCTATCGGTAACCTCTTCGACTATGCTTTGTACTTAAGTCTTCTTTTCGATTTTCAGCCCTTTTCATTCGGACAATCACTTAAAGGCTTTTATGATTTTTTCCTCGCATGCACAAGATTGATCAACAATTTTTCTGGCACTGTTATTTATATATATATATATATATATATATATATATATATATATATATATATATATATATATATATATATATATATATATATATATATATATATATATATATATATATATATATATATATATATATATATATATATATATATATATATATATATATATATATATATATATATATATATATATATATATATATATATATATATATATATATATATATATATATATATATATATATATATATATTTGAATGGCTTTCAGGTTCGACCGCCGTTGGGCTGAATAACCGGGTGAGGGTTACCCAACTTAGAAGGGTTGATTAGAAAAAAAAAATATTGAGAAAAGGCACAGAAAAAAAAAGTTAAAATAAAGGCAATTAGACGGGGGTGGTCCTAAATTGTGATGTATTGACCTTTGTTGGGATTATTCTATGAGATTTATGTTATTCACCTTATACCTTTTATTTTGCAATGACCTTTATGCTTATTTGTATTGGAAAATAGAATTTGATTTACGATTAGGTTTTGGTCTGGAAAGTCAACCTAATGCTTTTGCAAAATAACATTACAGTAGATATTGCCTAGGAATGGGGATATCCTGTAGCACGTGTTTTATGTCCGAACTATTGCTTGATGCTTTTCATGGGCAACTGAGGAATTAGTGTGCATGAAATTCATCAAAGGGTTTTTCATTAAGGAATTAAGAAAAACTGATTTTGAAATTTGACTGATTAAGGTGGGAAACAATTATCTCAGAATAATTCTTTATGGTATTTACTTGCAATTTATCCACATCCCTAACATTGTTCTTAGATAAATCTAAAAGTCATTATTTTACTAGTTTTATATCCTGTTACCAAACAAACCCAAGGCATTTTTGTTCCTTTGAATACTAAAACTACTGTTAATTACTACGCAGTCCTCGAGATCGATACTTGGGACTTTTTCCCTTATTACTACATCGGTGAAAATAGTACACTTGCTATTTTTCCGATCATATCTCTTCTTCCTTAGGAGGACTCTTCAAAGCACAACCCCATCCCTCTCACAGGTAAGGACCTATCCACTGACAAGGTTTGGCATCCTATGCGTTCATCAGCGTCACAGACTTTCAAGAAATGATGATACGTTCACCATTTCTGGTTTGGCATCATTATCCCTTAAAGAGGCCTCACTTAGCTGACTCACAAATGATCGGTTCCCAGAGTCGACAACCCTCAGATCCAAAATTCCTTCGAGCCCAAAGGGCCAGAAAGAAAATCATCAAAGAGAATCTCGTCTGAGCGCAAATATCATGGCTAGCTGGTGCATGCAAAGCATACAGGCTCACCACTAATCTTCACTTCTAATGCTAAGTCTACACTCAAGCATGGGTCTGGCTTATCTCTCAATGAAACAATCCCTCCCCACAACACAACAATAATGAATCATGCGGAAAGTAAAATGCAGAAAGCAAATAAAGATAAAGCACATATGTACACACCTGTTGCACCCTAAAGTTTGCCCTACCCCTGTATATATCCTTCATCTGTCATACCCCAAATTTGTCCTACCCCTGTATATCCACCCGCTGTTTATAATTCGAAAATTTCAGATAAAATATGTTGTTTCTATCACAAGGTCGAGTTGAAAAGAATTCATCAGGATTGATTTGTAGTTTCTCAAGAAAAGTCCATTCATTTTTGTGTCAGTCTGTCCATTTTCAGTGATCATTTCCTAAATTCCATAGATATTCTTTTTTTTTTTTATCCATTTCTCACTTGTCCAGTCATCCATATATGTTGTCCACTTTTCACAAATGAGGCTTAAATCCATTGATCCAAGTTTAAAATTATTTTTACCCGTTAATGCAATGTGGTGTTACAAGAGGAGGTCCAATTTTCTTCAGGATAAAAGAGCTTACGGCTCGACCAACAATAGTTGAGCATGCCCGCAAATACATTAATGGGCTGGGACAAATTATAAAAGAGTGGAAAGCAAAGAAGTATTGACTTCCAAAAGAATGAGTAGATATTGCGAAAAAATTAAAGAATTGGTTGGATGAGAAAGGAATTGAGCAAAATAAACTTCTGGATTCATTAAGCATGCATTCACATTTGAAGAAATACGTTTAAAGGTGTTTGAATTGCAAAACAAGGTTGCCATTATTAAAAGAATTCCCAAGGCCAAGTTACAATTTATAAGAAATTCATAAGACATATATTTTGAATGAATCTAAGCAGCCTGCACCAGTTGGTTCTTAGCTTGAATTACAGTAAGCTTCATACATTTTCCTGCATAATCAAACTCACGCTAAAATCCAAGACTAGCAAGTTATGTTGCTTCAAACCGCGCCGAATGCTCACTATGTAATACTGGAACAACATGCCTTCATAACCAGTCTAGGAAAATGTAGCTCATGCAACGAAAGCTGATAGAATTTGATGCAGCAAGCACCTTAACTGCAACACTTCCCTGTGTCGTATTGTCGGTAATTCATCTCAGAAAGAACCTGCACTAAAACAGAGATTACAACCATCACAATTGTTATTCAGCAATAAGAAAATAAGAGGTGGATGCACGGGCCTGCACGAACGGTCGATAACCGTTGTCCTGTGAAAAAATAAAGTCATTCACAGCTCCTATACCGTTATGGATTGTACTGCACATAGTAATCTCATGCAACATGATTCATAACAATGCAGAAAGGGAATTTTTCACAATACTTTCGGATGCAAGCCATCTCTAGCCGGCACCAACTTGGCTATGGCATCAGCTCATGATTCACCCGCACCGGCAACAACAATAATTATGACTTGAATTCAATCAGAAACAATATGGAAAAATAGATAAAAGCTGAAGAGAACGATGTTTTCCAAGAAGAAAATGAAATAGTGCTCGGTGGGGTGGAAGATCCCTCTGAGATGAAATTTTATCCTGCAACACGAGAGGTTGAGATCGATGAGCAATTCAATGATGGGGAAACAAGTTTGAGAAGAGAATCGAGTGTTGAGGTGAGCAGCACCAGATCAAGCCAGTCTTTCCAATCAGAAGTGATTGACGACATACCTGATGATGAGTCGGAAAAAACTGCAAATTTGCAGCATGAAGATGGTCACATCCCAGAATCGAGAATTTCAACCCAATTTTCAGTAGAGGAATCGAGAATTTCAACCCAATTTTCAGTGGAGGAATCGGGAATTTCAACCCAAACTTCAATGAAGGAATCAAACTTCCAGCATATAAGTCGTGAGGTGGAAGACACCCACCTAGTAGAACCTGTTTATGATTCTAGTCCACTCGCAGCAGAAAAGCTCATATCTTTTTCTTCCGTGTCTTCTGATTATGCAGCAGAGATTTCTGAAACAGTGTTGCCTCCTGTTTCAGTCGATACTACTGCTGATGTGGCTGATAAATAATCCGAGGCACACAACGACAGACCGGATAATTATTCTTCTGGTCATGAGAAAACTCAAGCAGCCTCTTCTGAACTGCATGCGGAAGTCGAACATGAAATGAGTGCCGAGAAATCTGAAGATATAGACCAGCACAATGTTGCTGCAGAGGAGTCATCTGCAGTTATACCAAATTCTGTTGATCAAAATGGTTCAACAGTGACTGAGTTTGTGGATACAAATTTTTCTTCGGATGTTGTATCAGAAAAGGGTGTAGCTGATTCAGGCATGGTTCGTGGACATGATATAGAATCTCCAGAGTCAAACTATCAACTGGCTTCTTCTGAAAAGTTAGATGATGAGTCTGCGGAGGAAGATGCGCTGCCGAATGAAATATCAAGACAAGATAATGAAGATATGTCTGTTCCAATCCAAGGCGATAATGAAACTCTGGACTCAGTGCCTTCTGATGCCCACCGTACACCTTCTAATAGTTCACCTATGCATGCGGCAGGGGACTCATAGTTCTCACAGGTAGATACGGAGCATTTAGAGAAAAGTCGGTCAACTGAAGAACACATATTTCCAATTGAACAAGATAATGTCTTTTTTTGTCAAGTTCCGTGGAGCAAGGTAACACAGATATCCACCAAGATTTGGATAGCAATATGGTTTCTTTCACTACTGATAGCCAACATGAAGCCGATGTCAAATCTCCCTCCGACTTGGAGAGTCATCTGTCAAGCTCTGATAAATTGGTGGATCCCAGTGATCATGATGAAAATCAAAACTCCGACGATGTTAAGGTAGAACCTTCACAGGATGTTGGCACTTCCATTTATGGAGTTGGGGAATTGCATGACGACTTAGATGGAGCTTCTGTTTTCATCTCTTCTGCAACTTCTGTTAATTCTGACACACCTGAATTCCGTTCACCCACTAGTGAATCGCATTTGGAAGTTTATAAGCAACGTAGGGAAATTGCAAATGAAGATCAAAATGAAGGTCTACAGAATTTAGTTCCTTCAGCAGAGGGCTTCATGTCTCCGAACAATGAAGAAAATATCAATGAATTTGATTACGTGAATGAAATTGACGAGGAATTCTTGTCAGAATTGGACACCGTTGGGGATTTTAGTGTCGGTGATGTCGGTGTACTGCATCATACTGACATTGTACAAGATGAAACTAGAGATGCTCAAGTTAGTTCACTGCCAGAGGATGTAAAGACAGCAGAGGTTGAGCAGGACAATGACATACCGGTTCTGGAAGCAAGATCGCTTGAAGATATCGACATAGCTTTTAAGCAACTTCAAGAAGGAGTTGATGTGAATGATGTCATCCTGCCAAGCACGATAAAAGATCAGCTTGATAGTGAAGAATGTAAAGATCATGTGGAAGTTAATTCAGACCTTCAAGTTATTGAAGCCAGATCCCTGGAAGATATTGATGTTGTTATAAAGGAAATCTCCAAAGATAATCAAGAGGAGCTTCCAGAAAAATTGGATGCAGAAGATGCTTCAATCAAAACAGAAGCAGATGAAGTTGGCTCGGCAAAGTTGAATGAGCAGAAAATTGATGTATCAACCAATGCTGAAGAAATGAGCAGAACTACCATTGATAAATCGGAAAATGCATCCAGTAGCAGCTCTGGTAATAAATAAAAATCACACAGTAAAAAAATAGGGTAAAAAGCAATTTTTTTTTATTCACTACAGACAAATGCAGAGGTCACTATCAAGTCTCAGAAAGGCAGAAATCATGGTATTGCCTCCTAACAGAATCGTACTACACAAATGCTCCTCATTGTCCTACCTCACACGGATCAAGCACTCCCTTCAGCAAAATTCAAATTCTCACACGTAACAGAAACCCTAAAAACCCTCCTATAAATATGGTCCTATTCATTGGCAAGAACACGGAAGAAAAAAACCTAAAGAAACTCTGTCAAAATCGACCCCCAACCCCATTAATCACTAGAGCTCAAAAATTTCAAGAGTTACTCAGGTTCAACATTAGAACCTGAGCTTACTCTGAGCTAGACCAGAACACGCGAGTTTCGAAGGGAAGAGAAAAGGAACAAGGGACTCGAAGCAAAGAGAAGAAATCGCTCACCGTCATCATTGAACCAAGTCGGTAAAATCTTCATCGCCTTTAACTTGTTTTTTCGCTTCTTGATATCCTTACGCCGTCTCGATGATTTATCTATAACCCTTGATGATTGTTTGTTTGCTGCGTGATTTCCGCGTAAGATTGAGGGGTTAGAGTTAGGGTTCGTGGATTGATTTGGGAATAGGGTTCCGGAAGGAGGATTGTTTGCGATCGGAGGCTATAACGTTGGGACTTTTTGAGTGAGAGAGAGATTTTAGTGAGCAGAGAGATGTGATAGTATTGTTGTTTTGGATTTCATTTTTTAGTTTTGTTTGGAAGTAGTCAAGCGCAGAGAGTGATTTTGACGGTGAACCATTGTGGAAGAAGAAGGGGTTTTTTCCTTGTTTTTTTTTATTTCTGATTTCGATTTAGGGCTGGATCAAACCGTGAGGCCCATTAGGATCAACATCCCTCCGTTTTCATTTCCTTCAGACCCCCTATTATTTCTTATTTTTCTTTAATGTTTATGTAAATTATTTTAGGATTTATAACATGTAATATTTATTAATGTATTTAAAAAAAAAACAGTTTGTTAAATTTTTGTTTTAATTAATTTATATGATTTTTTTTCTAACGGTTTTTGTTTGTTTGTATATACATACATATTTTATGTTTAGTAAATATACATTAGCTTTTTTTAGAATTTTAATATATTCTAATTTAACCTTTAGAGTTATATATTATATTCAATTTCTTTTAGATTTCTATTCTATTTATATTAGAGTTTATATTTTCTTATTTTATTTTTAGAGTTGAATTCTATTTCATTTGTTATTGGGCATTTTGTCCCATTTTTCTCCTTTTTGGTCGATGACGAGACCTCCGTAATTCATTACCAGTCAAATTATTGATAAGTAATGTTGGATCTGAGACCACCTTTTTTCTCTCCTCGCTTCTTGTCCCAACTCGATTCAAAAACATTTTCAAACCAACTTCAAAATCAAATCATCTTTGTATTGAACTAAAACGAGGGGATTAAGTGTAAACTTTCTTCCTCTCCGAGTGTTGGAATGCCCACTGTAGTGAGGGTGGTTTCGACACTCGTCTTTCAATGCGAAAACGCTTCCCATCCATTTTCAAATCTCATCTCCTTAAGATCAATTCCTTGTATTGAATTAAAAAGAGAGGATTGGGTGTAGACCCCTTCTTCTTCGAGCGTTGGGATACCCACTGTAGTGAGGGTGGTTTCGACGCTCGTCTTTCAATACGAAGACGCTTCTAAACTTTTCCTCCTAAAACCTCGGTCTCGTACCGAATCCATTTTCAAACCATAATAAATTGATTTCTCTTTGTATCGAATTAAAGAAAGAAGATTGGGTGTAGACCTCTTCTTCTCCGAGTGTTGGGATGCCCACTATAGTGAGGGTGGTCTCGATACTCGTCTTTCGATACGAAGACACGACTTCTTCCACCACCACCTCGCTTTCATAACTTCATCCCATGACTTTTCACACCTAAAACCTCGGTCCTGTACCGAGTGCATTTTCAAATCATTTTCACAAAAAAACTTGAATGGTCGTGGAGTGGTTAGGCGTAGGCCTTCTCCTATCCCGAGTGTTGACGTTTACCGTAGGGTTCTCTGTCGCAAAGCACTTACCATTCAAAACCAAAAACATCTTTAATAAGAGAACGAAGTTCTCTTTGCATTGAATTAAAGAGAGAGGATTGGGTGTAGACCTCTTCTTCTCCGAGCGTAGGGATGCCCACTGTAGCGAGGGCGGTTTCGACGTTCGTCTTTCAAAACGAAGACGCCTTGTTCGCCACACCCTTTTATAACAAAAACTTTGAGACAAAGAATTGGGGTACTACCCGTAGGGGTTACTATCCGAGGACCTGTCTCGCCCCCTAAAAAACAATCCAATCAATCAAATGTGACTTCTAGCCCCGCGTGGCGAAAACTAATCAATCTTTCAAAAAGGATATGTTACGTCCGTTCTATCGCAAACAGGTAATGCCTAAGTCTCCAACGAGCGAGCAGCAAAACACCTAACTGCTAGAATGCGCACGATAGCATCATCCATAAAAAACATCAACACACCGTAGGCCGAACTACGGCTGCTCTGATTTCTCATACCAGATGAGAATACGTAGGCACAAGACGGCGATGTCTTGGCGAGCACTTTTCCCCCCAATATCTGTAGTTCCCCGAACTACGTCGACTCTGACTTTCTCACATCTATTGAGAATACGTAGGCATAGGACTGCGAAGTCCTACCGAGTCTGTTCTTTCTCTTTCCTTCCCCGTTCTCTCTTTCCTCCTAACTTTCCTGTTTCTAACCCTTCTTTTACCCAGTGGAACACTTCTTATAGCATAATGTTCAAGTAAATAAATTCACACATCGACAAACAAAAGGTTCCCATCGAGTACGATGGATGTGAGGGGTGCTAATACCTTCCCCTCGCATAACCGGCTTCCGAACCCGTTCATGGTTGCGAGACCATCTTATCCGTTCTTTTCCTAAGGTTTTCTCGATATTTTCCTTTCCCATCATGGGATAAATAAAGTTCGGTGGCGACTCTTCTGTCTATCTTTTTCGCCTCCCCGTCGTTGCGCGATGCATTTTTCGTGTAGCGACAACACCTAGAAAATAAACAAACAAACGCTAGGATTGACTCGCATAGGGGATATTCCTTTCCCCAGCAGAGTCGCCAGCTGTCGCTACTGCGAAAATCGGGGTCGGCAATGACAGAAGAGTCGCCACCGTGTGTTATTTATCCCAAGAGAGGGAAAGGAAATGCTCAGAGAAAACCTAACGAAAAGAGGGATAGGATCGGTCATCGCAACCAAATCTCGGGTTTGGGAGTCGGTTACGCAAGGGGAAGGTGTTAGCACCCCTCACGTCCGTCGTACTCGACGGGATCCACGCTTGTTGTCTATCTAAAAGGGTTATTGAAACTATCTACCTACAGGCTTGAGGACAACAGAAAAAAAAGTGACTCGGAAAAGCAACGGTGCTTTGTGCCTACGTATCTCATCTGACGTGAGAAGTCAGAGTCCATGTAGTTCGACTAACTACGGGTGAAAAGGGGGAAGGTTGCTCGCCAAGACATCACGTCTTGTGCCTACGTACTTTCATCTGGTATGAAAGATCAGAGAAAACGTAGTTCGGGCTAAAAGGAAACACAAGTTTGTTCAACTGTTTTACCCGAGTAGGGTTAACAATCAGTTCTAGCAGTTTGGTGTATGCAACTCGACCATTGGAGACTTAAGCGTTATCGTTTGCGATAGAACCAAGAGTTAAAAAAACTCTCCTTATGAAAATTATTTTCCAAGATTAAAGGCCCCAAAGGGCAAAAAGGGTTTGAATGATTTGTTTTTGTGTTTTTTAGAGAAGAAGTGTTTTTGAATTGTTTGCAATTCATATCTCACTAGAGACTGTGACTTAGGAGTGAATGCGTCGGATATCACCCAAAGGGTGCTATACTAAACATCCAAGCCATTGAAGAGAAACTCCTCAACAACCATTTCCCAAGTGCTTAAGGCTCGTAACGCACAATAATCATTAATTTTTATTAAGTGTTTTATGATTGTTTTGAGATGAGAAGAGAAAGGACACTAAAGGGGGACTAAATCCAAACCTAAAGTTGTCATGCAATGGTGATCCTAAGATTGAGATAGGGGAATTCTACCTAATGTTATCATACATGGTTAAGATCCTAAAGTCTATCATAATCTCCCTTGAACAAGAGAGATTAAAGGTCCTAAGGGAAAGGAGACAAAAGAAACAACAGGAAACAACATAAACATGCAAGAATGTAAACATGGAATGCAAATGAGGGAGGAAATTGGTGTGGGGCAGTAGCCTCCACAAGCTCATCTCAACCTTAAGCAATAGTATGATAAATGCAAGAGATGAAAGGGAACAGAAACGCATCAAAAGAAACACACAAGTGCACTAAAGTGGGATGAAATAGCCCAAGCCATTCAAACATCAACCACAATGCCAAAACACAAACACAAATGAAAGGCAAAGAAGACCTAAAACAAAGTGAGGATGGGAGGCTATATGAGGACAACAAGGAACTCATAATGTGCACTCAACCATGAGCATCACAAGAAAGGTGCAAAAGAAAGCACAAAGAAGTCCTCATGGATTCATCATTTTAGGCATGCTTCAAGTACCTCCAAAGGAGGGACCAAGCTACCTCAATTGAGATTCCAAAGTCATTGGACAACAAGGGAAATTAAATAAAAGCTCTCAAAAGAAAAAGCAAGTAAAATACAAGGAAATGCAAGCAAATTCCCAAAGGAAAGCAAGCATGTTTCACATACAAACCCTAATTGGAAACTCAAAAGTAAACAACCAAATGAACAAGCAAAATACAATATAATGACCTAAAAATGAGCAAACAACATCCTTAACATGTCAAAAACATGAATCAATAGGCATTGAGGGCTCAAAGGATCCAAAAATGTCATATCCAAAGCAAACTAGGTCAATGTGTTTGTATGAACCTCCTTTTGGGTAACTTGACTTGCAAGTTACCCTAAAATTAGGAAAATGATTCAAAAATTATCAAATAAAACGAAAGAAGCTCATAAGCATGTTGGCAACCATAGGCCAAAAGATTACAATCAGAATCAATTCACAACACCACCAAAGAAATTGATTCACAAGGGTGTTCCATTGTGAATGAGGATTGTCAAGGGTCAAATGAAGTGCATCAAAAGTCAACCAACAGGGGCAAAATGGTCCTCAAAAATTCATCAACTCATCATTGATATGAGGATTGAATTTTACTCATTGGATCAAAAGGAAATGAGAGAAACAAAATAAAGAACAAAACATGTCAAGATTTAGGTTAAATAAAACACTTCCAATGTTAAATTCCATTTTTAATTGAAAAATAATTAGAAAAAATAAAATAAAAATTTCATAAAATAAAAGACATCTCAAGGAGTCTAAAACATATTTTTGTGGAATTTTAACATTCTTGTAAGTATTTTAAAATGATTTAAATCTAAACAGAAATAAAATAAAAACAAAAAGAAAATAAAATAAAAATAAATAAAAGCTGGGTGCAAATAGCAGCCCAGTAATGTGTAAAATAAAGCTGGACCCAGCAGGGGGGTGTAAACAACAATAAATTCCATCAGCAACAAAAAATAAATAAAAACGTGGGGATCCAATGTGATGAGTCAACCAAGGTCCATGGTACACCAAGCTTCAGACCGTGTGATCAGAAAGTAATCAAATCAAGGGGCTCACAGCACGCCATGTCATTTAATGAAGTTCTAGCTGGATCTGGTGTGTGTGGTCAATGTGAGTGTATCATGGGTCTTAATCGTGATCGTGCAAACAAAAAGTAAACGCATCCAAAGGCTGTGAGCAACACACGTGGCTCAGGCGAGGTACAAACCATGGAGGGAGAGCCAGACGGCCGGAACCACTGTTCCGGTCGTCTTCTCCGGCGAAACCCTCAAACCAGTCACCGCCAGCAAACGCAGGTGCCTCAAAACTTGATCAAATCACACAAAATAAAAGCCAAAAATGATCTACGTCTCGCGTAGAACATTAATCCACCATTATTGAAACCTAAAACGCTATAACAAAGCCAAACTGTGAGCAACAAGCTTGGAGCTCAAATCTCAAAAGCTCATAAACAGCTACAAAATCAATCCAGAAACCATCTATGATATGCAAGGATTATAAATACATGAAAATGGTGTGATAAAAATGCTTAAACAGAGAGATATTTGGATGGAAAGAAAACCTAAAAGAAAGCTTCCACAGAGCTTGTTTCTTTAGCAAAGCTTAAAATAAAACACCCAGAAATATTCTATGAAACTCAAGGAATGTTTTGAAATGTTTGATTTGGGTTGAAACTCAGTGAAACTTAAAAAACGATTTTGACTTTTTCCTTACTTTCTCTCAATGTGTTCTCACTCAATCTCTCACCAAAACCAGTTCTGAAAGCTTGTGTGTGATCCTGAGAATATGTATGATGGATTTGGATTGAGAAAAAGCCCAATTTTGTTCTCCTTAAGCCCAATTGAATTTCACTTTTTTCACCTTATGTCCATTTCAATAATGCACGAAAATCACCTTGCCCAGCTGTGAAAATGACTCAGCTAGCTTGCATTTGAGGTAGGTTAATCCAAGGGCTGAGAATGACTCCTTAATTTGATCTTATGGCAAGGTTTGCATATGTTACTTAATCTTGAAGAAAGCTTGAAAATGGCCACCAAAATGAACTCAAACCTCAAATCCAAAGTTGGCATTATGTTTGAAATGTATTTGGCACTCAAAAAATGCACAAGGTTGGTACAAAATGATTCCAAATGATTTTAATTTGATTTTCCCCTTTTAAGGCCTTTTTCATGGAAATTTCATTAGGGATCCTTCAATCCAAGCCAAACCTTTGATGCCTTGATGTTTGGTTGAGCAAATGAACCCATTTGGAGCAAGTTTGATGTTGGAAAGATTTCCGTTTGAAGTGTGCAAAGTGGTGAAATGGACCTATAATGAAAATGACCTGTAATCTTGCTTTCCCAAAATACCCCTGCCTTGCAAGCCTCGTCACTTGAGTTCTACAAATCATATGAAGGACTTCTAGTACTTGTTGGAAAGCTAAGATCATGAGGAACAACTTTCATGTTCATCAAAAATTGAGGAGAAACATAATTCTAGGTCAAAAATGGACTGGAAGTTGGTTGACCTTTGTTGACCAAAATCACATTCATCTGAGGACCTGTAACTTGTCTGCATCATAACTTGAGTTCTAGAAATCAGATGAATGACTTCTAGTACTCAAACGAAAGCTAAGAACATGCTTTACAAGTTTCATGTTAGGGTCAAGATGAGATGAGAGTTGTATCTTGAGATAGGTGGTCTTGAAGTTAGGCACTGAACATGGGATTTTACACTGAGAACCCTAATTCAGTAACTCCTGACACTCTTGCTTTTTGATGAATTTATCTTGAAATGATATCTCATGTATCTAAACACAACATTCCATGACCATAAAGACTTGGAATTGATTCTTAATCTCCTTCAATTTCACAGTTGCCTTAGGGCTGACCAGATGAAAACCCTAATTGCACCATATTCAACTGTAGCTCTTCACACTCGGTATAAACACTTGAATGAACTCCACAATGACCCTCAAGGCCTCCAATGAGCTTAAATGATAATCTCCCTCCATAACCATGGGCTTGTGATCCTCAAATGACCTTTAGATGGCCTCCTAGACAGGAGGTGAACCACATGCACTTATCTGCCTATCCAAAGGGCTTTGACTTGTCTCTGATGATGGTAACCCCCTGTTGACTTGAATACAACCTCTTGGTTAGGCTTAGAACCCTTGGCAAATTCCTCTTGTTAGACACACATCTCTTGATCCCCTGTAAAAAATGAAAAATGATATGCAATGCAATATGCTAGAACAATGGAATGAAACATAAACCAAGTAAAGAAAAGGTTGGGCAAATTTTGGGGTACAACAAAGATGACAAAAAAAATGAGGATATGGGGTTGTTTATGAAGCGATACAATCACTATGTAAAGAAAAATGGTATCCAACATTCCGAAAAAAATCTAGTCAATTTCAGAAAATAATCAAGATCTTCTAAGAATGAGGACAACAAAAGAAGTAGAGTTAGAGGGTCATGTTTCAATTTCGGAAAAGCCGAACATTACAAGTCGTATTGTCCTTTTATGAAAAAGGACAAAGGAAAGGAGAGTAATTGGTCACACAAGAAGAAAGTTAAGCCTAGAAGAGCTTACATCGCATGGGAAAGCGATAGCGAGTCATCCGAGGATGATAGTTCTAGTGACGAAGAAGAATCCGTCAACCTTTGTCTCTCCGCTCATCAAAAGAAGAAAAACAAAAAGGTACGACATGAAAAATACGAAAACTTCACTAGATCGTCTCATTCTGAATTACAAACTGTCTTTGATACCTTACACCATGAAGCCAAGGAAGCCTTTAAACGGATGGCCTCAAACAAACAAATTTTTGCTCACTTAGAGCAAAAGATTCTCAATTCCGAAAGGAAATTAGAGGCTTTAAAGGCTTCCATAGTGGAAGGAACAAAGGTGGATTGTGAGGAAGTAAGAAAAAGAGTGGTTAATTTTGGGTGTGATACTTGTTACATTTGGCAAAATGAGGTTAGAAATCTCAAGGTCAAACTTAACAAGGCTCTAGAACCCAAAATCACGTTCGCTATTGATAGAGCATATTTTATAAAAAGTATAGTTAATCCTTATCAAAAATATACATATGTGGCCAGAAATCAAGATAGCAAAAGTGATACAAGAGTTAACTTTACTTGCTTGTATTGTTGCAAGGGTCACACCATTGCTAAATATCGTTATAGGAGATTTTTAGTTCCTAAAGGGGTTTATCAATGGTTGCCTAAATGCAACCAAGATTTCACTCACAACCAAGGACCCAATAAACAATTGGGTATCTATTTTTGTTGATTGTTTTTATAGGTACAAAGTCTTGAGACTATCGAGAGAAGATGGGTTCTTGACAATTGATGCTTAAGACATATGACAGGAGACATATCTCTCTTCATTGACTTTATGGAAAAGAAGAAGGGATTTGTAACCTATGGAGACAACAATAAGGGAGCAATACTTGGAAAAGGTAGTGTAGGTAATCCCTCATCTACTATTATCTCTGATGTATTGCTAGTCGAGGGCCTTAAACACAATCTCATTAGCATTAGGCAATTATGCGACAAGGGATACAAAGTATCTTTTTCAAAAGATTGTTGCTTAATTGAACACAATGATAAAAAGAAGGATGTGTTTAATGGCTTGAAGGTAAATAATGTTTATATGCTAGACTTGAGTGAAGTATCATTGAGTAGTGACAAATGTCTCATGACAATGAGTGAGGACTCATGGTTGTGGTATAGACGTTTAACACATGTCAATTTTGACTTGCTAAACAAGATAGTTTCAAAAGACCTAGTTATTGGCTTACCCAAAATCAAGTTTACCAAGGATCACTTATGTGATGCATGCCAAATGGGGAAGCAAACAAGGATCTCGTTTAAATCTAAAAAAATTGTTTCAACTACGAGACCGCTTGAACTTCTTCATATGGACCTCTTTGGGCCATCTAGAATTAAAAGTCTAGGTGGTAAGTACTATGGTTTTGTTGTAGTCGATGATTTTTCTAGGTTTTGTTGAACTATCTTCTTGGCTAGCAAGAGCGATACATTCTCTGCCTTTGAAAATGTTGCAAAACTTTCTCAAAATAAGTTAAACACAAACATCATATCAATTAAAAGTGATCATGGGGGTGAGTTCGAAAATTATCTTTTTGAGGAATATTGTGGTAGACATGAAATTGATCATAACTTCTCTGCTCTGTTTACCCCTGAACAAAACGGGGTCGTGGAACGTAAAAGTCGAATTTTGGAAGAGTTAGGAAGAACTATGATCAACGAAAGTGGGCTTCCTAAATATTTTTAGGCTGACGCCATTAGTACGACTTGTTATGTTTTGAATAGGGTGCTCATCCGCCCTATTCTCAACAAGACTCCATATGAACTTTTAAAGGGGCAAAATCCAAATGTGTCTCACCTTCAAGTCTTCGATTGTAAGTGTTTCGTGTTAAACAATGGAAAAGAGAGTCCAGGCAAATTTGACTCCAAGGCAGATGAAGGCATCTTTCTCAGGTACTCTCAGTCAAGTAAAGCCTATAAAATATACAATAAGAGATTACTTACAGCTGAAGAGTCTATTCATGTCACATTTGATGAGTCTTATCCAAAAAGTGTCGAAAAAGGTAGTTCATTTCATGGTGCAGGTGTATCTTCTGAAGACATACTCAAGGGTGCTGAGACAGGAATTGATCAACCTGACCTAGTCAAAGTTGAGGAGGAAAAACATCACCACCATGAGGGTATTGAGGAAGTTCATCCATCCAACACCGATGATCTCTCTCCAGCATGAAAGTCTTCTAAAGACCATCCCATCGATAATATTCTCGGTGATATCTCAAAGGGAGTGACAACTTGATCAAAGCTATGTAGTTTATGTTATCACTTCGCCTTCGTTTCTCAAGTAGAACCTAAAAACCTAAAAGAGGAATTACTCGATGAACATTGGTTCCTATCAATGCAAGAGGAACTTAATCAGTTTAAAATAAATGAGGTTTGGGACCTTGTCCCTCCTCTGCAAGACCATCGAGTAATTGGCACCCGATGGGTGTTTAGGAATAAACTGGACGAGAACAAAGTAATAACTCGAAATAAGGCACGTTTGGTCGCGCATGGGTATAACCAAGAGGAAGGAATCGACTATGAGGAAACTTATGCACTGGTTGCCTGACTCGAGGCTATACGCCTTCTGCTTGCCTTCGCTTGTGCGAAAGATTTTAAACTATTTCAAATGGATGTAAAAAGTGTGTTCCTTAATGGTTATATAAATGAAGAGGTTTATGTTGCCCAACCTTCTGGGTTTGAATCCCATGAGTATCCTGATCATGTGTACAAATTGAAACGTGTTTTGTATGGACTCAAGCAAACCCCTAGGGCTTGGTATGACCATCTAAGCAAGTTTCTTGTTAATCAAGGGTGTCGCTTCCGCGAAAATAAGGTGCCTCCAAAACAGAAGAGTCGCCACCTTTCGTTATTTATCCCTCAGAGCGGGAAAGGAAATGATCAGAAAAACCTGACGAAAAAGGTATAAGACAAGGTCGTCGCAACCATTGTCTGGGCTCGAGAGTCGGTTACGCAAGGGGAAGGTATTAGCACCCCTCACGTCCATCGTACTCGATGGGATCCACGCTTGTTATGTTTATCAGACGGGTTGGTTTTATCTATCTACCTATCAAGGCTGGCTTAAAAAGAAAAGAAAATGACTCGGCAAAGCGTCGCACTTTATGCCTACGTATTCTCATCAGATAATGAGAAATCAGAGTCAACGTAGTTCACCTAACTACGGGTTACGGGGAAGGTGGCTCGCCAATACGTCAGTATTGTGCCTACGTACTCTCAACAGGTATGAGAGATCAGAGCTTACGTAGTTCAGGATAATACGGATTACGGGGATGCAGATTCATCTATTCTATCGAGTAGGGTTAACAAACAGTTTCAGCAGTTTGGTGTACGCAGCTCGACCCTTGGAGACTTAGGCGTTACCGTTTGCGGTAGAACTGAGAGTTAACAACACTCTTTTCTTCAGAAAAATTTTCCTTTGAATTATGGGCCCACGGGGCAAAAAGGTTTGAAGTTTGTTTTCTGTCTTTTACGGAAGAACTGTTTTTTATGGTTGTTTGCAACTAATATCGCACTAGAGACTATGACCCGAGAGTGAATGCGTCGCATGTCACCCAAAGGGTGCCATACTAAACATCCAAGCTGTTGAAAAGAAACTCTCCAACAACCTTTCTCGGATAGCTTAAGGCTCGTAACGTACGACGTCAGTTAACCTTTATTACTGTATTTTGATTTGCTTTGAGATGAGAAGAGAGAACAGGCTCAACTAAGGGGAGACTATCAAGTCCTAATGTTGTCATGCCAAGGATTCATCCTATGGTTGAGGTTTGAAATAGGGAACTCCTAGAAGTTATCATGCATAGGTTTCAACCTAAAGTTCTAATCATCACTTCCTTATCAAAGGAAGTGAGATTCCTAGGGGATCATGTCAATGATAAACAGAAACAGATAAAGCATCAGCTTAAACAGTAAACAGATATATAGTAAATGACTGTAAAATGCATGCAATGCAAGTGAGGGAGGAAATGTGTGTGGGGCATCAGCCTCCACAAGCTTATCTCGACCTCAAGCCAGACATGAATAAATGCAATCATACAGAAGAATAAAATAAAGTGCCATTAGGCAAACCACAAACCACATAGGCAAGGGAGCTGAGCTCTACCGAATACCCGCAAGCAAAGCCATACAATAAAAATACAAGCAGAGGGAGCAACTCAACCTCTAGTGCAATCATGCTCCTAGTCCAAGTCAATCTAGATATGAACTTATTCTAATGCATCAAGCAAATCAAACAAGTCACACCAGTACAGTTGCACAGCAAGCAAACAGACAGGAAAGAAAGCAGATCAACAGCTTCCACAGCTTCACAGCAAAGCAAACTTCTGACAGCAGTTCAGTCTTCAGCCTCCAACTACTCTTAAAGGCTTTCATCTTCAATAGCAAGTGTCAACTTGCTTCTCTGAGCTTCCAACCCATCAACATAAGTATCAACTTATTCTCTCTCCCTCAAGCCTCAGCTCTTCAGTAAATTCCACCTTCAGGCTTCAACCCTAATATCAAGTATCAATTTGGCTCCCTCAGACTCTCAGTGCACCAAACATAAGTATCAACTTGTCCTTTATTCCTCAAGCCTCATCTCTTCACTCAATCTCAATTTGATCTTCTTCAGAAGTGTCAACTTGGTCTTCAAGCTTCAGCTCTCTCTTCTTCACCAGTATCAACTTGTTCCTCTTCATCTACAGGCTTCAGCTCCTAAGGGTAATCTTCAAACACAAAGAAGTATCAACTTCATCCTTCAATCTTCTAACAAGGAACTCCATCCTCTAGCAAGAGAGAAAGATTCATCTATCAAGAGCAAAGTTTGGATGATTGGTAGCAGAGTGAAGACCAAAGGTCACCACTAAGCCTCCTATCATCAGAGAAAGGGACCCTCAAAGGTTCTACCAACTTGTAAAGAGCCACACATCCTACCAAAGGAGGGATGAGGCCTTTACAAGGGGACCTTACATCATAGGGAAGAATGGAAGTGATCAACATCTTCCATGTTTATGAAGGAAGAGAATCTATCTAGAAGCTCTGTCTACAAAACCCTAATCTTAACACCTAATCAACACTACACCGAAAGAAGGAAAGATCTCCACATCCAAGCTTCTTCAAGAAAACCAATGCATCCTCAACTTGTCTTCATCATCACCCAAGAGCAAGAGAGAGAAAACCCTAATCTAAGGGAACTAAAGAAGTTAATCTAGTTGAATTAGTGCCTTAGAATCATCTAAAACTAGCACCTAAGCTAAAATCAAACAAAAATAGAAAGCTATATTGAAAATTCCTACAAAAATTCCTAAGGGATCCTAATTCAATCATGAATCTACCCTACAAAGAACAGAGCTTGAATCATCCACCAAGTTCTAAAAATAAAATCTAAACCACAAGGTATCAACCATAAACCCTAAAAATGGAGCTCCTAAAGTTTCAACCTAGAACTACCACTTACATTCATCAAAAAAATGTGAGAAAAATCTATGGGGAGCATGCATATCTATGCTAACTACTCACAAAAAATCAAGGCCAAAATCATCATCACATGATCAAACCAAATTCAACAAAATCAACCATCAAACATGATTATTTTAATATCAATTAAAATATAAAAAATCCCATAAAATCAGAAAATGCATGAAATAATAATATTTTTTATCTATAAAAAGCTAGATTCAGTCATAATCCATGGCAAAAAGTATGGGATCAATTGAGTTATTTTTCCATTTTTTATGAATTAATCACTAACCATGAATAAAATGGAAAATAAAAGAAAATCAAAGGAAAATAAACAAACGCGTGGTGTAGATAGCAAGGCAATCCAGTTCATTTTAGCAATTGGGCCATAAGGGGGGTGTGGTTATCAATTCTGACTTAAGCCCAAAACCACAACTTAAATGAAACGCTGCGTTTCATTTTACTCAGAAATCCTTCACAACTTTTCCTGCGCGCATGGCCATTGGATCTTCATCTGGTCAAAGGTCCTACCTTGATCCAAGGGCTCTGTGATCATCTTCCCCAATTTGAATCTCTGCAACTCAGGTCACCTGCGCGCCATAGTCACCGCCGGTGACTTTCTCCGGTCAACATCTCACAACCCTAACTTGCTATAGAATCAACCATAGGCCACGATTCCTTGATGAATCTTGTCCCAAATCTCACAAGGAATCCATTCATGCCCTTAATTCAATCTAAATCCTCAAGATTCACAAGAACACCATCTCAACCGAAAATGGTAACAACCCTAATTGGTCACTACTTCTCAAATTAATGATCCCTAAACCTTCCTACACCATTCAACTATGCATCTAACATCCTAATTCCTCTTAATTCTACCTAATTTAACCTGGAGATTGAAAGTAACTAACCTGAGAATTTCGTGTGCACAGAGGTAGTAAACCTTCAAATCAAGCTCTCAAATGCTCCAGACTCCTTCAATGAATCAATTCCAAGCTTTTGTATGCAATGAAATGGATGGAAATGCTCTGGATTCTTGGAACCAACTCTGAGTTCCAGGTGACAAAATCTGAGATCAAGAACACTATTCAGCCACGAATTTGCCTTGATTATGATCTGGAATCATTCACTAGCATCCATGGAAGTGATTGCAATCAAGAAAATGGATGGAAAGTGAAGAAAATGGTGTAACCGAATTCAGTTGCAAACAAGAATTTTTCAATCTCAATCTCTATTCTCTCCTTCAATCATCACCAACCTTGGCCTTGGATCACCTCATATGCTTATATAGAACATGTATGGATGATCTAGAAAGCTCTAGATCCTTCTAATGAGAAATTCAATATCTCACTTCATGGAAATTTCAATCTCATGCCATGGTCATACCAATTCTGCTAGTAGCTTGTATTCACCCTCATTCTCTTCCAGTTTCTCTCCTAATGGTATTTTGGATGTGTTTGGATTGGAAGAAGCCTTGGTCATGCCTTGAATTTTGGTTTGGCAAATGTTACTTAAGATGTAAGTAACTACTTTTCAAAGCAAGTCCACAAATTAAACCTCAAGTCAAAATTGTGGCAATGTCAATGCTCTTAAAATGTGTTTTATAATCAAAATGACATATTACATGCCTTGGTTTGGACATGTAGGTCAAAAATCCCAATTTCCATCTTTGGTTCATTTGAAAATCACCCTTATTTTAGGCCATTTTTGCAACTTTGAGCTACAAGCAATTCCAACCTCTCATGACCACTTGGTTAGCCTTAAAACATCATTTTGAACAAGTTTGATGTTGAACATTTTCCCATTTGAAGCTTGCAAATAGGAGTTATGGCCTTATGGTTGAAATGACCTATAATCTCCAAATGACCAAAATGCCCTTGACTTGTCAAAGCCATAACTTGAGTTCTACAAATCCTATCAAGGACTTCTAGTACTCTCATGAAATCTAAGAGGATAAGGAACATTCATGTTGACCAAAAGTTCATAGGAATCATCCTTCTAGGGCAAATGTTTCATGCAAGTTGGACAACTTTCAAGTTCCAAATTCACATACCTCAGATGACCTGTAACTTGTCAAAGTCATAACTTGAGTTCTACAAATCCTATCAAGGAGTTATAGCACTCAAATTAAATCTAAGATCATGCTCTACAACATTAATGTTGGGGGAAAGATGAGGTGACAATCCCATCTTGAGCTACACTGCCTTGAAGAGAGGGGTCAAACTAGGGGATTTTACACTGTCAAGTCTTAGAAACCCTAGCTTGAAACTTCTCAAACTCTTCAATCATGATGATTTAACCTTAGAATAATCCTTATAACATCTCAATTCATCCATCCATGATCACATGGCTCTTGGATTAGGTCTCAACCTCCTCCAAGTCTTCAGTTGACTTAGGGTTGACCCAGTCAAACCCTAGCTGCACCACTCATGGTTGAGTCTTCTTATTCTTGCCCAATGACCTGTCTAGGCCTCAGAGTGATCTTCAACACTTCACATGAGCTCTCTCAAGACCTCAAGTCCATCTCCATGACCTCAGAATCATCTGATGGTTTCCCACAATTCTCAAGTTAGGAGACACACCCTCTTGGTTTCAACCACTCTCTCTGAGGCTCTTTCAACTTCTCTGACAAGGATACCAACCCTTGAACATCTGAATAACCTTCTTAGATAGCTTCAAAGCCTTGTGTAGCCCTTGATTGTTAATCATACCTCTTGATCTCCTGCATACATGTCAATGAAATGCAAATGATAATGCTAATGTGAATGAAATGAAACACAAGCTAGGTAAAGAAATGTTGGTCAAATTTTGGGGTGCAACAGCTGCCCCTATTCAAACGGCTTGGACCTGATTGGGTGAGAAGCGAACAGCTCTCAAACAATCTGGGTGAAAGACGATTGAATACCAACAAACCCGGAAATTTGCCAAGTGCACAAGTACACAGTACTCTGATGGGAACAAATCTTCGAAAACTGAAACAGTAGCTGCACGGCAACTAGCTGGAGAAATACTGATCTGAATCTCCGTCAGGATGATTCTCTGATTTATCTAATATCATTGTGTCCTCAAATCATCGAGGGATCACCGGTTGTATGGTAACTGGTGATTTGCCGACCGCACAGGTAAACAATACTCTGATTGGTAGGAACATCAAAACTGAGCATGACAGTTGCACGACAACTCTGCTGGGGAATTGGTCACATGGTAACCGGTGAAAGGTCTGATTTTAAGTCTCCGTCAGGATGATCATCTGATTATGCTGTAGCTTCGTCCTCAAGTCATCAAGGGGTCACCGGTTACGCGGTAACTTGCGATACATAACTGATATTACCTTCAGGCATTCTGCGACACTGTGGCAGAAGAATTCCTCGGGACTCATCAGGTCATTAGGAACTTTTTAACAATCAAGTTAATCATGCCGTCGGGCATTCACAGAAACTCTCGGGCGTCATCCGAACTTCATCACTAAGTCGGGAATAGAATTCTCAGTCAATCATGAACCAAATATAGATATCCAAACTTCTACCATCAGGCGCTCCGCATCAGCTGAGAGAACTGCTTCGACATCACAGTTAGACTTCATCAGTAAGTCTTAAAATGGGATCCTTAATCCATCTCGGACCAATAAGGATAGACATTCTTTTGCCATCAGGCGCCCTGCGTCAGCTAGGCAGACTGATTTGACCTCGCAATTAGACTTCATCATCAAGTCTTCAAGGGAATTTCAACTTCTCTGTTGAAAACATGTTGGGGATGACGCATCTCCGCTGGGGATTCTGGAGAACTATCAAGTGACTCTGCTTCGGGGATCCAGAAATCATTCTGGGTGAATCATATCTGCTGAGGAAAACAAGAATCATCTTGGACAAATAACTCCGCCGGAGGCTTCAAGAATCATCCTGAACCAATAACTCTGTTGGAGATTTCAGGAATCATCCTGAGCAAACACTCTGCCGGGGACTCTAAGCATCAACTTGAGCGACCCTCTCTGGCGACTTCACTGGGGAATTCAAGAATCATCTTGAGCAAACCATTCTGCGGAGGAACACCTGCAAAACAAGAACGGTAACGACCTAACTCATGTTTCATATGCATATGGTTCGACAATGGCGCAATGCTCCACACGGTGGAAATGCTACGCGTTTTAGGGTAAATGCTATGCAATCATGCAAAATGCCATGACCCCATCAGCAAAATAAATGCTGGAGGGAAAAAGCCTCCTGTCAAGGAGAAAGAACCATTCTGGTGGAGGAAGGACTCATCCTGCCGAGGAGAAAAAGTCACGCCAATCTCAATTGGACTCCGCCTGGGGAAACGATCTTCAGTTGACTGCTGCAGGGGAATAAAGCTCTACGAGAACCTGAACCTGCTCATCTGGGTATACAAACCACAACCTGTCGAGGAAACGATATCAATCGCAGAAATAAACTGCACGGCATTCGCAGCCAAGCTTTCCTGGAGATAACGACTCCGGTGGGGAAATACAGCATCAGCTATTCAACACTCTACTGGGGAAAACCAATCATGATCTGAACAACTTCCAAGGACTCGGATCTCTTGGGGAACTGCCAACTCGGCTGGGGAAGAAGGAATCATCCTGCTTACAGGGGAGAGTACGACTCTGTGGGGAACTTCAATTCTCCTGGAGACTTCAGTCTGTACTATCGGGTGCTGCACGCTTCAGCATATGACTCAGCTGGGGAGACGATGATCCTTCAGGATACATCTGATTGGGGAGACAATCTTCTCTGCTTGGGGAGACATATCAATGCCTACGATCTCATGTTCAAACTCCACGGGGGAGACGCTGCTGGACTTGCTGGAGGAGAAGGAATCATCCTGCTTGGGAAACATACAGCGTACCGTCTGGAATGTGCTACCTGTAACAACACAAACAAACAGACAAGATACCCTTCTCAAAGGGACCTATCAAGGTCATCATCTTGTGACAATGTTCAAGTAATTCATTGTTCCAACAATTAGTGGCCTAGGCCAGTAAGTTTATGTATGCGCATTTTATCAAAAACATCGGCATTCTTTTTCGCAAACAAAACAGATAGATGCTAAACAAACAAACAGAATTGCTGGATAGTATACATTTCATTGATAACGAACCCCTGAATGGGTAAAAATGTTTTACAATAGAAGCAAGCTCCTGGAATGAGGAAGCTGCGCAAATATAAAATATAAATATACATCAGTATATACACAAATGTCGGTAATGAGGCGTAGACGAACACCATGAGTTGATCCCTCTATGACCCACTCGACTTCGATACTTCTCCGACGCTTCAGCTTCAGAAGAGATTGATTCAGATAAACAGCCCTCAGGTCTTCCAAACCACGAAACAATGAAAGTCCACACGCGGAACGCAGTCATTTGCTTTTTCAAATCCCTAACTTTTGCCTGAATCGCCCTTTCAGGTTTTCGATTCACCGGGATACCCTTTTTTGCCAAAGTCGCCCTTCCGGGTTTTCGACTTTGCGGGTGTACATTCTTTTCTTTTATATCCCTAATTTTTGCCCGAACCTTTTCCTTTTTTATGGTTCGCCGGGATGCCCCTTTTTGCCTGGATCTTCTTTTTCTTTCCAGCGGGTCATTTTTTAAGCAAAGTATTTTTTAACTGCGTCCGCGTTCACCGGGGATGCAAAGTCTTCGCCATCCATTGTGGATAACAACAAGGCTCCTCTCGAAAAGACCTTGCTGACGACGTACGGACCTTCGTAATTGGGAGTCCACTTGCCCCGGTGATCGGAGTGTGGAGGAAGAATCTTCTTCAGGACGAGATCACCCGTCTGAAAGCTTCTAGGACGCACCTTCTTATCATAAGCTTTCTTCATTCGGCTTTGGTACAGACGACCATGTGCAATCGATGCTAGCCTCTTCTCGTCCATCAGGCTGAGTTGGTTTAGTCGGTTCTTAATCCATTTTGCCTCATCGAGTTTCACGTCAACCAAAACTCGCAAAGAAGGAATCTCAACTTCTAACGGTAGGACAACTTCCATACCGTACACCAGTGAGAAGGGAGTTGCCCCGGTTGATGTACGTACTGTCGTACGATAACCGTGCAGCGCAAATGGCAACATCTCGTGCCAATCCTTGTAGGTCACAACCATCTTCTGTACAATCTTCTTGATGTTTTTATTGGCCGCTTCAACGGCGTCATTCATCTTCGGCCGGTAAGGAGATGAGTTGTGGTGTTAAATCTTGAAACTCTGGCACAGCTCCTTCATCATCTTGTTATTTAGATTCGAACCATTATCAGTAATTGTAATACCCCAAATTTTACCCTTTCTTTTTTATTTTTATTTCAAATTCTTATTAACTTAATAAATTAACCTTTTTTTTTAGATCTTGTTTTTTTAACTAATAATAATTTAATTAATTTTTTTTATAACTTTACTAATGTTTGTTTATTAACTTTTTCCTATTTATTTTATTTATTTAAATCATTTTAAGCTCTTCTTACTAACTTTTAGGATTTAGATTAAAACTTAACTTTTTTTTTTCTTCAAGAGTTTTTTTTTATAACCTTTTTTAAATTAATTTCTAACACATTTTTTAATCAAATTCTAATACCTTTTTTTAAATAAAAATCTAACTTGTTTTTAAAATTAAATCTTTTTTCTAACTTTTTTAAATCTTTTTTCTAACTTCTTTTTAAAGTTAAATCTTTTTTTTCTAACTATTTTAAAAATTAAATCTCACCTTTGTCACTTTTTTTTGTTCTTTATTATTTTTACTCTAAATTTTTCTATCTTTCATTAAAAAATAACAAAAATAGTTTTTTATTATTATTTAATTATTATTTTCGTATTTTAATTAAATCATTTTTTAAAATATTATTTTTTTCACTTTTTTCTAAATTATTCATAAAAATATCCAAAAAATCATAAAATAAAAAATATTGAAAAAATTTTTGTTCTTTTTATAATATTTTTGATTTTAGGAATCAATAGGATTATTAGTTTATTTTAATTATTTTAAATTATTTAAATTTTATTTTTTCTTAACTAATTATTTAGTTTGGGCTTTAAAATGGGCTTTAGGGACATTATTGACAATTGGGTGTTAACCCTCATTTGTTCCCTATATATACATGTGTTGCCTTGTTGGAAAAGGGGAGAGAATGAAAAAAACCTAAGAGGCGTCAGAAGGTTTTCTTCAGAAAAGAGGAGAGAGAGGGAGAAACAAAGGAGATCCCCAGAGAAGAAAGGCGGTCGTTCCCACAACTCGTTAGAAGGATTGGAGCTCTCCAGTGTTCCCTTATTCAAACCTTTTTCACATTTACCGAAGCAAACCTCCGCTTCGTAGGTTAAATTACTAAACCTTTTGCCTTTTCATGTTTATGTGCATATTTTGCCATGTTAATGTGTTTAGGTCCGTTAAATTACTAAATCCTTTGCATTTTTCATATTTATTTGCATCCTTGCCATGTTAACCTTCATTGTTGTTTAGATCCGTAGATTTTGATCTGTATGAACCATGATTGTGTCGTATAGGATTGTTTGCATGTCCATGTTTGCATTTGCAATTCTATTGTTATTTTTTTTATCAAAACCTTTTTCAAAATCAAAACTTTTTTTATTAAAACTAAAACATTTTTTCCCAAAAAAAAACCTTTTTTGTTGCCGTAAACATTTTTTCCCAAAAAAAAACTTTTTTTTATTCCCAAAAACCTTTTTTTGTTCCCGTAAACATTTTTTTCCAAAAAAAACCTTTTTTGTTCCCGTAAACATTTTTTTCCAAAAAAAACCTTTTTTGTTCCCGTAAACATTTTTTTCCAAAAAAAGCCTTTTTTTGTTCCCGTAAACATTTTTTTCCAAAAAAAACCTTTTTGTTCCCAAAAACATTTTTTTTTATATATAATTTAAACTTAACATTTTTTTATAATTTAAACTTAAATTTTTTTAACTAAGTAATTCCATTTTAAAATTAAAACCTTTTTTTATATATATAATTAAAATATTAAAAAAATTAAAACATTTTTTTTCTTTCTTACATAATTAAAATATTAAAAAATTAAAACCTTTTCGTAAGGAACTCCTTATGTTTGCCGTGTCATTTTGTGTACCTTTTATTTTCTTTATTCCTGCATTTCATTTGCATGCTTGAGGTTGAGATGTGCTTGTGGTGGCCACAGCCCCACACTATTTTCCTCCCTCACTTCATTCTAAGTGTCATTACACATTTTCATATTCTTCATGTTTTCAGAAATGTTTCTTTGTTTCTTTATATCCTCTGCCTTTATTACTTTTCTTATTTCTGTACCTTAATTATTCCTCCATATAATGATTTGTCATATTTTCACATTTTTTACAGTTTTATCCTTCCGAAGGATTAGGTCCAGCCTTTTGGCCGCTGAGTCAATAGCCTTACCCCTTTTATGAATCAAACCCTGTTTAGCCTAGGTGTCCCGCCGTGGGCAAAATTGCTTTTATCCTAGTGTTAGGCCAAAAGAGTCGCCGTACTCTGTTTTAAGGTTTCCCGCCGCGGAATCCCTAACCTAACCCTAATTCACTTAACAATTTGCAACGTAGATATTGGAGTTTCTACACTCCGCGTAAGCGTGTCCCTAAGATACGTTTATTCCCCATTGAAACCTTGGCCACAGTCAAGACGTTTCTAACCTCCCTTTTGAGGGGAACTACGATTACTCTGATTCCACCCCCGTAAGGATACGTAGGCACAAGATGCGATGTCTTGCCGAGTAAACTTAGAATTAACCCCTTAGGTCTCTTTTCTCACTTTTAATCCTTTGTACATATACCTTAAGCAAATAAATAAAGCAAATAGTAAACATTTGAACAAAAGGTTCCTGTAGAGTACTACAGAAGTTTAGGGTGCTAATACCTTCCCTAAATTTAACCAACCCCCGAACCCTAGATCTTTCCCCGCATTGTGTTTACGATGCAAAATAGGTTTTCCCTCTTTTGACCTTTTCCTTCGGATAAATCAAAGAGCGGTTGTGAATTGAATTGCGATTCAAACTCATTAATAGTTTGTGATCCTATTTCCACCGCAACAGAAAATGGCGACTTCACTGGGGACTCTCTAATTTTGAGGGTTATCCCTAGCTTGTTCATATTTATTACTATCTGTGTTATTATTCATTTGCAGGTATATATTTGTGCTTTGATTGTGGGACTGTTCCTTGTGCTGTGAGATGAGTCCTACACCCGGATCTAGTGTACCTTAGGTAAATGGCAATAGACCAAGGAAACTGTACGACGTATATCGATACGGTTGATCTGGTGGCCATAGTTAGTGCGACTTCTTGGTTGGTGCTTATATTCCTTAAGTCAAGTTGAGGATAATATTGAGGCTGCCATATGTTGTCAATGCACTAACTGACTTTTAGAACCCTAGTTAACTCATCTTAGCCTTTAGAAAGTAGTGAGGTAACCGGCTTTGGTGCAGACTGAAGTTGGTTGACACTCGATACTACGCTCATTGAGATCTTAAACTTGGAGGGTTTTGGTTGGCAAGTAAGTTGCCTTCTGAACAACCACCCTTGTGAAGGATCAATGATATTGAGATCCCTTAGAACCTGGTTACTTTTGTAGGACAGGATGAACCATCTAACTTCAGGGGAGGGTATTTGCCTTTGAACCTCATGCAAGCTTTTAACCTAGGACTTTGTGTGTTTTCATGCATTGCATCCATAAAGCATCTCATTGCATTGTATTTCATGGAGTTCAAATATCATTTATGGATATCGCGGGATACCATAAATAAAAAAAAATAAAATAAAATGAAAAAACAAGAAAAAGATTTCTTTGGTACCCCACGACATTCGTAAATGTTTTGAATTCCATGAAATCTTCATTTACATTCACATTTTAGCATCATACTCTTGCATTGCATGTGTCTCCCGATTTCTCACACTCGGTTCTCTCACCTTCCAGTTTCGTCACCCTGAGTTCTCGGCACCAATACAACACCAGAGCTCAAACTCGGAAAAGAATGGAGGATCAGGCAAAAGAGATTGATCGCCTTAGCAATGAACTTGAAGACCTTCGAGGGGGTATGGGGCGAATGATGGAATTGTTACATGTCATGAATGCTAAGATGGATACCCAGCCCACTGTTGTTTCTGAGATTACCGGCGTTACTGTGGACCCTCCACCAAGTGTGACCGTAGCAGGGGACCCACCTTATGGTCTTGCTCCCGGTTTTGTGCCTCCTCAAGCCACTGTTCCGATTAATCAACCTGTTCAGCAAGCCGTGCCCTTGTTTTCTGAAGTTTCTAGGGGGGCTCCTATCTTTGCACCACCTGTTGTACACACTCGTGCGCAACCGTACTTCAATGAGACAGTTTTTGATAATCTTGATGAGAATGTTGAGGGTTATGAGAAACATGATAAGCTTCGTGAGGAAGTAAACACTATCGTCCAGAGATTGAAAAAGGTAGAGGGTGATCAAATTTTTGGGACTGCTGCAAGGGATGTTTGTTTGGTCTCGGGTTTAGTTATTCCCCCGAAGTTCAAAACTCCGAACTTCAATCGCTATGAAGGTGCCACCTGTCCTAAGAGTCATTTGATCATGTATTATCGCAAAATGGCTGCCCATGTTGAGAATGATAAACTGATGATTCATTGCTTCCAAGACAGTTTGAAGGGTGCTTCTTCCAAGTGGTATTTAACTTTGGACCAATCCCGCGTTAAGAGCTTTCAAGATTTATCTGACGCTTTCATCAAACACTACAAGTACAATATGGATCTGGCTCCTGACAGAAGACAGTTGCTGAGTATGTCACAAAAGAATTCTGAGTCATTCAAAGAGTATGCTCAAAGGTGGAGAGAGACTGCTTCGCAGGTAGAACCTCCTTTGACCGAGAAAGAGTTAGCTGATTGGTTTGTCGACACAGTCCGTCCAGAATTTTACGAGAGAATGGTGGGTAGTGTGACTTCAAATTTCTCCGACATCGTTGCTGTGGGTGTCAAGATTGAATTGGGTATGAAGAGTGGTAAAATGACAAATAATCATGGCGCTTCTAAGGATCAGCCGAAGAAACCTCCGTATAGCTCCCAGAAAAAGGAGAGTGAGACTAATGCTATATCCTCTGGTAGACCAAGGGAACGCTTTTATCGACATCCGCAAGGTTATGCTCAACCTCAAGGGTACCCAGTCCAATATGCTCAACAACCCTATGTGGCAGCTATTACACCTTCTTTCAATCAACAGGTCCCCATGTATCAACCTATGCAACAACCTCCTGTTTATCCGCCTCCTGTCAACTACCTACAGGCACCCAATACTCCTGCTCCTCAATGGCCAAAGAGTCCGGCTCCTCGCCAGAATATGCCGAATAGAAGAACGTATAAACCTTGTCCGCCGATTCCAATGACTTTTACCGAGTTGTATCCCTCTTTGGTCAAGCAGGGTCTCATCACTACTCGGGCTTTGGGTCCGCCTCCTAATCCTCTACCCGCCAATTACAACGCCGCCGCTCATTGTTTATTTCATGAGGGTGCGCCTGGTCATGATCTGGAGAATTGTTATGCTCTCAAAAATATTGTCAGGGATCTATTGGAAAAGAAGATTTTGTCATTTGAAGATCCTCAACCAAATGTTAAGAAGAACCCTTTCCCTAACCATGAGAGTGTCAATGCCGTTAGTGTTGATTCGGGGGATGGTTATGCCCTTGACGTTGAACAGATTAAGACTCCTCTCAAAATGTTCCATTCGAAACTGTTTGAAGCTGGTTTAGTAGATACTTCCCACGTTGCATGTGTAAGTTGTGAAGCCAGTACTAAGGGTTGTGTGTTAGTTCAGAACGATGTTCAGAGGCTGATTAATGAGGGTGTTTTACAAGTGACAAGCCAAGCCAAGAAGGATGTAGTCGCTGTGGTTGAGCCTGTTTTCCATCAGCCTGAATCAAAGGGTAAGGTACCAGTGTTTAATTTATCAGGGGCAGGCTCCGCCAACCTCGTGTTCGATATACCAAGGTCGTATACCCCTGAAGTGAATCAGCCTAAGCCTATAGTTATTCGAAGACCGAGTCCGTTTCCTTTCAGTGATCCTAAAGCTGTGCCTTGGAAATGTGACGTGACTATGATCAACGAAGAATCTGGGAAAATTATTTTGAAGCAACGACTGAAAACTGTTGAAGATGTGACCAGCGTAACTGGGGCAAGCCATGACGACTCACAATGATCGTAAACCAGACGTTCTTTCCATTGAGGCTCCGCCAAAGGAAACTGTTGCTCTTAGATTTCATAAACATTTAGAAGGATTTTTCCGACAGTTCATTTGTTTATTTATATGCATTTCTCTTTGATTAAGCATATTTAGCATGTACGAATTTGTTTATCTTTGATTGATTAATGCAACGCATATGTTTGTCTTGAATAAGTCCATTCGTTTCACTCATTCAAAACATATTTTTCATAAATTATAATGCCAACTTTACCCGATCTCTTGTTCTGATAGAGAATTGGGAGGAGGATGACGAACCCAAAACGTCAGATTTCTTGTCGTATGCTTTCGATTGAAACCCGCTGATGATGTAAGGCATTGTTTCAAATCCCAAACACTGGAGATATAAGGATGTTAATCCCTAGTCAACCCTTTGAACCTTGAAGTAGGAGTTTTTCTTTCTTTTTAAGAACCTTCATCCTAACCTGGGGCAGGGTAGGTTTCAGTTAAACCGATCGAGCGCTTAGATCCTCAAAAAGGAAGAGCAAACCTTCGAGAATTTATCCTTAGCATCTTAAGAAGTCCAATACAATGACTATCCCTCGGTTACCTAAGGAGTGGGGCAGTCACGAGCCTTTCAAAAGATTTACACAACTTGTGCATAAAGGAATATTCAAAAAAATAAGAGCCCGCTAAGTCAAAAACCTATGAAGGAGACTTAGGCAAAACTGGGGCATCCCGCTGGACTCCAAAGTCAGATCAAAAGACGTTGTCCAGGCAAAAGTTAGGGAATAAAAGCAAAACAAGAGGGTACAATAAATAGTCCCTAGTAAAGAACAAGATCGTGTAATAGGTGAGAGACTGCCATGTCCAAAGCCTTGATAAGTTCTCGACCATAGCAAATCCGCTTGAGATATGAGCGTTCGTATCCGGTTAACTGAATTAGGATTGGAGAACATCACGAAGAATGGGTGGGTACAAATATAACTTTGAGCCTTTATCCTTTTGTTTCTTAAACCGTGAACTGAGCCACGATACAACCTTTAAAAGACCTAATTGAAGTAGGACTTCGGTTGAAAGCATACTTGACAAGATCACGTTTCCTGACTCCTACGAGCTATGCTTAGAAAAATTCATGATGGCATTATAATTAAAACTTATATCCTGACTAGTGATTTCGGTCACAAGTTGTTGCGATATCCTTTTTTCAAAACAAAAATTCAAGACAAATATATGTGTACATTGACAAGCTCAGGATAGGCATTTCAGGCATGACGACTTTGCTTGATATCTTAGAGATTTACATATGGACATAACCCGTGGAACTTGATGATCCTGCTAAACAGGGGCAGGCAGTTTCCCAGTTCGCTTACCAACGCGAGTCTGACATTCTTAAAGAGCTATTTCCCAAAGATTTCGTCGTAACACGATTAATTTGTGCCAGTTACGTCGAGACCTGACGAATCTCTCAAAGAGTTTGAGAACAATGGGGCAACCGGACTCGGTGTTCTCTATAAAATCCTCTTGAGATGACCCTACCTCGCAACGCAAGTATCCTGGGGCACCATGTTTTTAAAGGAAACAAATGGCGACTACTATAAGGTCCTTCAAGATTAAAACCATGTGGTTCCACAACTTTCTTCATGCACCCGATGGATTTTACTCACGGCGGCCTTCGTTCCCCAGTAAATCTCAGTGTTGCAACAGGCTCCCAAGCTATTGCCTCATCACAGTCCCCAGCGAGACTATAAGCTGACAACTTTTTCTTGGGTAACTCAAAAGTGTCCCCCAGGTTTTCTCCTCCCCATGTGAAGACGTGATACTGTACACCCAAGCAGATTACCTTCTCCTCAGAGAATTCAGAACTTTAAAACCAGACTTGGTTCTACCATTGATCTTTCTTACCCATGATTGACGTATTGGTTGCAGAGAACGCAGGGTATTTCCGTCGAGATGTTTATTTCATCTCTCGTCCCGTCTCTAGCCTGTTTCGTCAGCATACGCAAGGGCATAAGCATCACATGCCTATATTCATTACATATTCATTACATATTCATTACATATTCATTACATACTCATTTCATAAACATTAACATACATAGACATTAACATACATTCACATTAACATATGCATTAACATATGCATTAGCATTCACAGGTTCATTGTGTTTCACCATCATTTGGTTGTTACCGCCGAGTAACTGGGTTTGTCCATTCTCTCCAAATAGATTGTCAGCCCTAAGCGTAAAATACATAGGTGTTTCCAGTTTCCCCACAGAGATCGATCCTCGTGGATGACGGTTACTTCAGCTATCTTTCCTCGCCAGGATAAGATATTTACCCTTCGAGTTCATTCCCTCGATGGAGTCTTGATTACCAGTCTTCTTTCTAGCTCGATCCTAGATTGAATCTCAGTCTTGTCGGTCGTCGAGCCCAACCGGACGTGCATTTATTTTGCACCATCTAAAGATTTTCACCATACCATGACAGATACGCGACTATTCTCGCCTGAGAAGCTTATCACTATACCCGGATGTGCATTTATTTTGCACTATCTTTCAAGAAAATCAATCACAAGCCTTTACAGATACACGCCAGTTCACGCCTGGAAAATATATCAGTACAACACTTTACAATCCTACATGTTACAACCTTTTACACTTTACATTTTACAGCATCAACATACGACATTTCTCACCTAAGAAGTCGATCATATCCTCGTTATGACTCGCAGCAAATGGCCATCTCCATGGAGCAGTTGGGCTTCCATTTACCTGCCGTCTTGAGGTTTGAACCAAATCGTATTCAGGAGAGCACGATCCTGAAGTACGAGGAGGTTTGAGCGGAATCATATTCAGGAGAGCACGATTCTGAAGTATGAAGAAGTTCATTTATCCTTTAGTAAAAGAAGGAACGGAATCATATTCAGGAGAGCACGATTCTGAGTTATGAGGAAGTTCAGTTGGCCGTTTTTCAGGAGAGCACGATTCTGAAGAATGAAGAAATTTCAGGAACCGAATCATATTCAGGAGAGCACGATTCTGAGTTATGAGGAAGTTCGATTATCCAGTTTCATATTCAGGAGAGCACGATTCTGAAATATGAAGAAATTCAGTCATCCAGTTTCATATTCAGGAGAGCACGATTCTGAAATATGAAGAAATTCAGTCATCCAGTTTCATATTCAGGAGAGCACGATTCTGAAATATGAAGAAATTCAGTCATCCAGTTTCATATTCAGGAGAGCACGATTCTGAAGTATGAGCATATTCAGTCATCCAGTTTCATATTCAGGAGAGCACGATTCTGAAGTATGAGTATATTCAGTCACCCAGTTTCATATTCAGGAGAGCACGATTCTGAAGTATGAAGAAGTTCAGTTTACCCGTTTCATGTTCAAGAGAGCACGATCTTGAAGCAGTTTATTTATCCTTCAGTAAGAGAAAAATCAGAATCGCATTCCAGGCGCCGACCTTAAAATGCGAGAAGATTTATTTATCAGATAAGCAGCAGCCTCTTTATTTGAGTGCTTATCCATTTTTGCATATAAGTCCCTTCCAACGATAAGTGACCGTTCTCCCTCGAGAAGCTTATCCGGGCAGTTCCCCTCAAAGTCCATTTATTGTGGCATACAGTCGGTTTTACCCTGTATATTTGATACGGATTTCCGAGAAGTTCGTTTGATCCTGTCACGAGAGATAGTTCACAGAAGCTTGGATGTTATTCTTTGCTCAATGCTCCAGCATTCTATAATCGATCTTGCAATCGTACGTGATCCAGATTTACTTTTAGATTCCCAGTGGAGGCCGTCTCACAGGTGCCATCTCCATTTGAGAATCTCGTTCCCGTTCTAAAAATGACAATTGGTCGTGTTCGCACCAGTTGACCATCATTTTAGAATTCCCCGGTGTTGTGCTGTGTCCCAGCGCGTCGTTTTCCCCAGTGTGTTCTTCTCGTAGCGCCTGTGTCGTCGCATTCGTCAGCATTTTCGCATTCATCATTCCAGCATACGCATCACATCATATTCACGGCATCATCTGCATTAATCTGTTCTCGCTTTGTCCATAGCATTGCATATCGCCGCATATAAGGGCAAAATTTTCGGTTATCTATATTTAAATCCCTCCACCATGATCCCTCGAGTCTCCGCCACTCAAATCATCCGGTGTAGTTATTTAAATAGGGGCAACTGTAATACCCCAAATTTTACCCTTTCTTTTTTATTTTTATTTCAAATTCTTATTAACTTAATAAATTAACCTTTTTTTTTAGATCTTGTTTTTTTAACTAATAATAATTTAATTAATTTTTTTTATAACTTTACTAATGTTTGTTTATTAACTTTTTCCTATTTATTTTATTTATTTAAATCATTTTAAGCTCTTCTTACTAACTTTTAGGATTTAGATTAAAACTTAACTTTTTTTTTTCTTCAAGAGTTTTTTTTTATAACCTTTTTTAAATTAATTTCTAACACATTTTTTAATCAAATTCTAATACCTTTTTTTAAATAAAAATCTAACTTGTTTTTAAAATTAAATCTTTTTTCTAACTTTTTTAAATCTTTTTTCTAACTTCTTTTTAAAGTTAAATCTTTTTTTTCTAACTATTTTAAAAATTAAATCTCACCTTTGTCACTTTTTTTTGTTCTTTATTATTTTTACTCTAAATTTTTCTATCTTTCATTAAAAAATAACAAAAATAGTTTTTTATTATTATTTAATTATTATTTTCGTATTTTAATTAAATCATTTTTTAAAATATTATTTTTTTCACTTTTTTCTAAATTATTCATAAAAATATCCAAAAAATCATAAAATAAAAAATATTGAAAAAATTTTTGTTCTTTTTATAATATTTTTGATTTTAGGAATCAATAGGATTATTAGTTTATTTTAATTATTTTAAATTATTTAAATTTTATTTTTTCTTAACTAATTATTTAGTTTGGGCTTTAAAATGGGCTTTAGGGACATTATTGACAATTGGGTGTTAACCCTCATTTGTTCCCTATATATACATGTGTTGCCTTGTTGGAAAAGGGGAGAGAATGAAAAAAACCTAAGAGGCGTCAGAAGGTTTTCTTCAGAAAAGAGGAGAGAGAGGGAGAAACAAAGGAGATCCCCAGAGAAGAAAGGCGGTCGTTCCCACAACTCGTTAGAAGGATTGGAGCTCTCCAGTGTTCCCTTATTCAAACCTTTTTCACATTTACCGAAGCAAACCTCCGCTTCGTAGGTTAAATTACTAAACCTTTTGCCTTTTCATGTTTATGTGCATATTTTGCCATGTTAATGTGTTTAGGTCCGTTAAATTACTAAATCCTTTGCATTTTTCATATTTATTTGCATCCTTGCCATGTTAACCTTCATTGTTGTTTAGATCCGTAGATTTTGATCTGTATGAACCATGATTGTGTCGTATAGGATTGTTTGCATGTCCATGTTTGCATTTGCAATTCTATTGTTATTTTTTTTATCAAAACCTTTTTCAAAATCAAAACTTTTTTTATTAAAACTAAAACATTTTTTCCCAAAAAAAAACCTTTTTTGTTGCCGTAAACATTTTTTCCCAAAAAAAACCTTTTTTTTATTCCCAAAAACCTTTTTTTGTTCCCGTAAACATTTTTTTCCAAAAAAAACCTTTTTTGTTCCCGTAAACATTTTTTTCCAAAAAAAACCTTTTTTGTTCCCGTAAACATTTTTTTCCAAAAAAAGCCTTTTTTTGTTCCCGTAAACATTTTTTTCCAAAAAAAACCTTTTTGTTCCCAAAAACATTTTTTTTTATATATAATTTAAACTTAACATTTTTTTATAATTTAAACTTAAATTTTTTTAACTAAGTAATTCCATTTTAAAATTAAAACCTTTTTTTATATATATAATTAAAATATTAAAAAAATTAAAACATTTTTTTTCTTTCTTACATAATTAAAATATTAAAAAATTAAAACCTTTTCGTAAGGAACTCCTTATGTTTGCCGTGTCATTTTGTGTACCTTTTATTTTCTTTATTCCTGCATTTCATTTGCATGCTTGAGGTTGAGATGTGCTTGTGGTGGCCACAGCCCCACACTATTTTCCTCCCTCACTTCATTCTAAGTGTCATTACACATTTTCATATTCTTCATGTTTTCAGAAATGTTTCTTTGTTTCTTTATATCCTCTGCCTTTATTACTTTTCTTATTTCTGTACCTTAATTATTCCTCCATATAATGATTTGTCATATTTTCACATTTTTTACAGTTTTATCCTTCCGAAGGATTAGGTCCAGCCTTTTGGCCGCTGAGTCAATAGCCTTACCCCTTTTATGAATCAAACCCTGTTTAGCCTAGGTGTCCCGCCGTGGGCAAAATTGCTTTTATCCTAGTGTTAGGCCAAAAGAGTCGCCGTACTCTGTTTTAAGGTTTCCCGCCGCGGAATCCCTAACCTAACCCTAATTCACTTAACAATTTGCAACGTAGATATTGGAGTTTCTACACTCCGCGTAAGCGTGTCCCTAAGATACGTTTATTCCCCATTGAAACCTTGGCCACAGTCAAGACGTTTCTAACCTCCCTTTTGAGGGGAACTACGATTACTCTGATTCCACCCCCGTAAGGATACGTAGGCACAAGATGCGATGTCTTGCCGAGTAAACTTAGAATTAACCCCTTAGGTCTCTTTTCTCACTTTTAATCCTTTGTACATATACCTTAAGCAAATAAATAAAGCAAATAGTAAACATTTGAACAAAAGGTTCCTGTAGAGTACTACAGAAGTTTAGGGTGCTAATACCTTCCCTAAATTTAACCAACCCCCGAACCCTAGATCTTTCCCCGCATTGTGTTTACGATGCAAAATAGGTTTTCCCTCTTTTGACCTTTTCCTTCGGATAAATCAAAGAGCGGTTGTGAATTGAATTGCGATTCAAACTCATTAATAGTTTGTGATCCTATTTCCACCGCAACAGTAATGATCCGCTCGGGAATTCCATAACGACAGATGATGTCCCTCTTTATGAATTTAGCCACCACCTGCTTGGTCACATTAGCGTATGAGGTTGCCTCCACCCACTTGGTGAAGTAGTCGATAGCTACTAGAATGAAGCGATGACCGTTGGATGCAGTGGGCTCAATCTTGCCTATCATGTCGATGCCCCACATGGAGAACGGCCACGGGGAGGACATGACATTCAACGGGCACGGCGGCACATGAATCTTATCAGCATAAATCTGACATTTATGACATCTCTTCGCGAATTTAAAGCAATTCGACTCCATCGTCAGCCAGTAATATCCCGCTCTCAGGATCTTTCTTGTCATAGCATGCCCGCCGGCGTGCGTACCAAATGTGCCTTCATGGACTTCTTCCATGAGCATGCTCGCTTCTTTCTCATCTACACATCTGAGTAGCACGAGATCGTGGTTTCTCTTGTACAAAACTCCATCAGGATTGAGATAAAAATTTCCAGAAAGCCTCCTCAGAGTCTTCTGATCCTGGGTTGACGCTCCCGCAGGATACTCCTTAGTCATAAGGAAGGTCTGGATGTCATGTAACCATGGCTTGCCGTCGGAGGTTTCCTCGATCGCAAAGACGAATGCAGGTCTATCAAGACGAGAAAGGACAATTCTTGGAGCTTCATTCCAAAAATTGACTTTATACATCGAAGCCAACGTGGCTAGGGCATCAGCCATCTGATTCTCTGCTCTGGGCACATGATGGAGTTCCACTCGATCAAAGAACGGAAGTAGCCTTCTGGCATAGTTCATGTACGACACCAAATTTGATTGACGAGTCTCCCACTCCCCTTTAATCTGGTTAATCACAAGTGTCGAGTCACCATATACATCTAGGTTCTTGATTCTCAAGTCAATTACCTCTTCTAGACCCATGATGCATGCTTCGTACTCCGCTTCATTATTGGTGACTGGAAACGTCAGTCTCGCGGTAAACGGGATATGGGATCCGTGGGGAGTCGTGATGATTGCCCCAATGCCACTTCCGTAAGAATTAACCGCCCCGTCAAATATCAATTTCCACTGGGATTTCCTATCTGGACCCTCGTCGGGCAACGGTTCAACGCAATCTTTCACTTTGAGAAACATGATGTCCTCATCAGGGAATTCAAATTTCATCGGCTGATAATCCTCGATCGGCTGTTCGACCAGATATTCAGACAATACGCTACCCTTGATGGCCTTCTGGGAAACGTACTGAATGTCATATTCCGTCAACACCATTTGCCATCTGGCAATCCTGCCCGAAAGCGCTTGCTTCTCGAAGACGTACTTGATCGGATCCTTCTTCGAAATTAGCATGGTTGTGTGATTGAGCATGTATTGTCGTAAACGTTTGGCGGCCCAGGCTAGTGCACAACACGTCTTCTCCAGCATTGAGTAACGAGATTCACAATCCGTGAACTTTTTACTCAAGTAATAAATGGCATGCTCCTTTCTGCCCGTCTCGTCGTGCTGACCGAGAACACACCCCATACTATTCTCAAGAACTGTCAAGTTCATGATTAAGGGTCTTCCGGCCACTGGGGGTATCAAGATCGGAGGTTCCTGTAGATACTGTTTTATCTTATCAAATGCCTTCTGGCAATCCTCGTTCCAGATAATCGCCTGATTCTTCTTTAGCAGTTTGAACATCGGTTCACACGTGGCTGTGAGCTGAGAGATAAACCTCGCAATGTAGTTTATTCTGCCCAGGAAACCACGAACTTCTTTTTCTGTTTTTGGCACAGGCAACTCTTGTATTGCTTTTATTTTCGCAGGATCAACCTCAATGCCTCTTTCACTCACAATAAACCCCAGTAGTTTTCCGGACCGTACTCCGAAAGTACATTTATTAGGATTCAGCCTCAACCTGAACTTCCTAAGCCTCTCAAAAAGCTTCAGCAAATTCACCAGATGTCCCTCCTCCGTTTGGGACTTCGCAATCATGTCATCAACATAGACTTCAATCTCATGATGAATCATATCATGAAACAAAGTAACCATTGCTCTTTGGTAAGTGTCCCCTGCGTTCTTCAGACTGAAAGGCATTACCTTGTAGCAAAATGTTCCCAAGGGTGTGATGAACGTAGTCTTCTCCATGTCCTCCGGCGCCATCTTGATCTGATTGTAGCCGGAGAAGCCATCCATGAACGATAACACCGAGAACTGAGTTGTATTGTCGACCAACACATCAATATGAGGCAGCGGGAAATCATCTTTAGGGCTCGCCTTATTCAAATCCCGATAATCGACGCACATTTTCACTTTACCGTCCTTCTTCGGTACAGGCACTATGTTGGCGACCCACGGAGGGTAAGTAGTGACCGCTAAGAAGCCAGCATCAAGCTGCTTTTGCACTTCTTCTTTGATCTTAACGGCCATATCTGGTCGTGTCCTCCTAAGCTTCTGCTTAACGGGAGGGCAATCTTCTCGCAGCGGCAAGTGGTGGACCACGATGTCAGTATCAAGTCCGGGCATATCTTCGTATGACCAAGCAAAGATGTCACTATACTCTCTTAGCATCTCGACCAATCTCTGCTTGACATCACTCTGCAATGCAGCCCCTATCCTGACGTTCCTGACAAGTTCTTCAGAACCCAGATTCACAATCTCGATCTCTTCTTCGTGAGGCAGAATAACTTTCTCTTCTTGTTTCAACAAGCGGGCCAACTCTTCGGGAAGGTCTTCGTCTTCATCAATCTCTTCTTCGACTTGATAGATCGGGCAATCGAAGTCAAAGTGAGTTGTAGAAGGTCCATAGTCGATGTCATATGCTATGTGGATCCTGCAATAACAAGGGTTAAGCTTAAAACAAGGATATGCAGGTTAGCACAAACCCCATTGCCATTTTATTGTTTTTCAAAACAAATATAAAACAGGAATAACAGAGATCACAACATTTGAATACGAAGAAGAACGCCTTTTGATTTATTGGTAAAATGCATGTACATAATCAAACAAAGCCCTGACAATAAAACCACTATGCCCCGGGTAAGACATAGGGTTGTACAACGATTGGAAAAAGTAAATCATTACTCTTTGCTTATCACTTGGATGATATCCCTGACGGACCAGTTGTTGAGGCTCTCGCCTGGTTTGCTTGGCTGGATCCAAGAGTCTAGATCGCAATCACTGTCTTCGCCGTCTTCAGACATTGCGTTGACGCTTTCAAATATCACCCCGCCACTGGTAAACTGGATCGGCACTTTACCTCGCGACGCACTGCTAGAAGAGGAGGCTTCAGCCGCAGGAGAATACCCCAACCCAAACTTGTCTTGCTTGTTAGGTATCTCTAGAATTCGCCCCCAGCCTGGGGTAAATCCGGCTTGAACAACGGCCCGGGCTTCCTTGAAGGAAGAGAGAGTCATCTCTGGCTTCTCAGTGACTACAGGAGCTACGTTCTTGACTTTAACAGCTTCGAACGCTTGACATAGGGTTTCGTGGATTTCCCCATCCATCTCAACATACTTGAAGGACGACAAATGGCTCACCATTATATCTTCCTCGCCACATACAGTCACGATGCTACCTCCGACAACATACTTGAGCTTCTGGTGCAACGTGGAGGTCACGGCGCCAGCAGAATGGATCCATGGCTGGCCTAAGAGACAGCTGTAGGCAGGCATGATGTCCATAATGTAGAAAATTGCGTCGAACGTTTCCGGCCCAACTTGGATTGGTAAGGTCACTTCCCCGAAAACATGACGTTTGGTTCCATCGAATGCTTTCACAACCAGATCACTGGGTGTGCAGATCAATCCCCGAGTATCCAACTTCATCAATGCTTTCTTCGGAAGAACATTGAGTGACGACTCCGTGTCCACCAACACGTGAGACATAATCGTTCCCCTACACTCTATCGAGATGTGCAGAGCACTATTGTGGTTTCTTCCCTTCGGCGTCAGCTCCAGGTCAGTGAACCCTAACCCGTTTCCAGCATTCACGTGGGCTACGACCCCTTCTAACTGGTTGACCGATATTTCCTGCGGTACATAGGTGGAATTCAAAACCTTCAGCAGCGCGTTGCGATGTGCCTCAGAACACAGCAACAAATTCAGGATGGAAATTTTCGAGGGTGTTTGATGGAGATGATCCACGATCTTGTAGTCACTCTTTTTAATCAACCTCATAAACTCTTCGGCGTCTTTAACAAGTAAGTCTTTCTCTACCCCATGAGGGGTTTCCTCAACGACTTTACTCTTCCCTTTATCATTTGCGTCAGCTCTGTCCGCTTTGTCCGCCACGACCTGAGGTGGCGCAAACACTCTCCCGCTACGAGTAATTCCGCTAACGCCCACTAGGTTCTCCACAGACGACCCTGATGGTTCCAATTCCAGCTTCTGTCCGTTGCAGTAGACCTCTGCTCCATAGTGCCATGGGACAACATTAGTACTTTCAAAAGGTATCGGTCCAGCTTTGGTGATGGTAATCGTGGGTGGCCTGGGTGCAGAAATAGTTATCGTCCGGAGAGGGATGGTGATGGTGGCAACCTCATCATCTTGCTGCAGCATTACCTCTCTCGATCTGCCTTCGGCCCTTCGGCTAAACTGCAGGATTCCTTCGGTCATCAGACTTTGAATCCCCTCTATCAACTGTTCGCATCCATCAGGACTAGTCGCGCAACCCATACATAGCTCTCCACAACCTGGAAAGAAACCCCTTTTCATCAGCTTAGCTTTAACGAAGCTAAGCGGTGTCTTCAGATCTCTGACGTCAGTCAACAAATCCAAGCTCTTGTCTTCAATAATGGCATTTACTCCACCTCCCCTATGATTCGGCATAGGGTTCTTCGTGACATTCGGCACATTATCTGAGAAATTGATGATCTTAGCATCCACCATGTCCTGCATCTTGTGCTTGAAGGCTTTGCAATTTTCTATTGTGTGGCCTGGTGCCCCTGAGTGAAATTCGCAAGTCGCATTCGCATCATAACCTGGCGGGGGTGCCCCTGTCAAGGGAGCCAAGGTTCTCTTCTGGATCAGCTGTAACTGGAGCAGAGTTTGTAATAGCTGAGCATAAGACATGGGCGGAGTCTCGAGGTGACGACTGGACAGAGGTGCCCTGTTCTGATACTTCCTGTACCCTTGTTAATTCGGCTGCTGTGGCTGCTGGGCTGCCGGGATAGTTATGCTGGCCACCTGCTGGTGCTAGACCTTGCCTTTCCTTCGAGCGTTGGACACGGCGCTCGTCTATCCTTCCCTCCTTTTGCCACTATAAGGTCTCTTTCCTCCTCCAGCCAAGGACAGATCACCTTGAATTTTCCCCAGTTTGATCCCATTTTCAACGTGCTCACCCGTGATAATGAGATCTGAGAAGCTTTCAGACATACTGCTGACCAATTTCTCATAGTAAACCCCTGGGAGGGTGGCTACGAACATTTCCACAAGCTCCCGTTCAACCATCGGCGGCTGAACCCTAGTTGCCAATTCACGCCACCGTTGGGCGTATTCCTTGAACCCTTTGTTGTTCCTTTGTGACAGATTCTGCAGTTGGACTCGGTTCGGAGCCAAGTCACTGTTATATTGGTAGTGGTTCACGAATGCTTCAGCAAGTTCCTTCCACGTGCGCACACTGGTAGGTTCCAGACTCATGTACCATTCGAGGGATGGCCCGGACAGACTGTCCTGAAAGAAGTGCATCAGCAACTTCTCGTCCTCAGAGTGAGCGGACATTTTTCTGTAATATGATCTCAGATGGACGCAAGGGCAAGTGGTGCCCTTGTACTTTTCAAAGTCAGGTACCTTGAACTTGGGAGGCACCTTGAAATCAGCAATCAGTCCCAACTTGGACATGTCAACACCCATGGTGTTCTGGTTCTCGAAATTCCTCATCTTGTCCTCGAGTGCCTTAAACCTTAGCCGTGCTTCAGCAGTCAGCTCTCCTTCAGCACCTTTCTATGAGAACACATCATCTTGACAGTCTTATAACCATGGCTGAGGCCCATACAGATTTCCTACACCCGCATTGCCGTTGCCCAGTCCAGCATTGACATTAGCTTCAAAATTCCCATTACCGACGCCAGTCGTATTACCGTTGAGTCCCATGTTAGCTATCACATTGCCGTTGGCACTGCCATTCCCCCCGGTCACGGGGACGCCATTCTGAGGAGTTTCAACAGGCGGAGGGGTTGGCACAGTCCCACCATGGAGTATACCATTGTTGTCGACCCTTGAAATCAGAGGCTGAACCAAGGTTCTGAGCTGATCCTGGCCGTTGGCGACCGCTTGCATGAGCTCCATGAAGCGGTCCATCCTTTCTCGGAGTTCTTGAACATCGGTTTGCATTTGCTCCATAACTCTGGTTTGATTTGCTCTGGTCGGATAGCGGTGGATAGGTCTCTGATCAATCCTGGAACAACCTGAAACAACCTGTATGCACAAAAGGGTTAGAAAAAACAACAAAGTGCTCGTTATGCAAATGCTTCATGCAAATGCAAACGTGTGTCTGTGTGTTGGGGAGGTTCCCCCCGATCCTAGTGCCTGAGTGCCAGTGCTGATAATAAGGAGTCCGAGTCCAATCATGGAAATAACATCTCATATATAAAGAAAGCCCATCAAGGCAATACACAACGTCACTGAGTACAAGATGAATCAATAGCATGACCTCGACCAACAAGCCTGGTGATGGTCAGCATACAACAATGATCAACACAAAAGGATTACAAGCATAGTCAAGTACGGCCACGGGCTCGAAACTCTTCTAACAGATTCCTCGTTTCTGGATGATTAGGCTGAGTGAGCAACCCTTCGACGAGTAATTCCCTCTGCGTAATAGTGTATTGAAGACCTTCAACTGAGTCTTCCCATGCTCCTTCGCCGAAACAATCTTCTAACTTCCGCTTCTTGAATTCAAACATCAGCTTGCGCTCCTTCAGGTTAGCAAGAGCTTTGTTGAGCCGGCCTTCAGTGGCATATCTGTGAGCGGTTTCTTCATCAAACCTTTTCTCACTAGCCTTCACCTGGGCTTTCAGCTTGGAGATTTGTTGCTTCAGCTTATCCTCCCGTTCCTTGCCGTTAGCTAGGATGGCCTTCCAATGCTTGTTAAACTTGGATATCCTCCGGTTCGCTTCATCCAAGTGCTGCTTCTTAGTGGCCAGTACATCGTTGACAGCTTTGAAGTCTCGACCCATGCACTCGCGCTCAGCTATCTGCTTAGTCAAATCTGTCCCCAACTGGTTCACCAGCTCTGTTTTCCTCTTGAAGGAATGAACGACTTCGCTTCTCTCGCTTCTGAGCTGAGCCAATTCTTTCTCCATTTCTTCATTTGCCTTTTTCAGCTCATCTTTCTCAGCTAACACCTGATTATGCTGCTGTATAGGCACGGTGGTAGGCTCTTCAATCACTGGAGGGCTTTCTGGCTTGGCAGGAGGAAACGACATCCCTATAGCATCTGCTCTGGCTCTGATCCAAGTCACATATGGAGCGTAGGCCTGGCTATTACTCTTTCCCAGCAATGGTTTTCCCCGCTTATAAATACCATTCCAAGCGCGCTGAAGCTTAGATAACATATCCCCCTCTAGAAGACCAGTGAGGTACAAAGATTCATGCACCTCTTCATCCTTCGGCGGAGCTCTCAAAGCATAAGCAAACTGTCGGACTAGCAGAGATGGATTATAATTGATACAACCCTTCCTGCCTATCAAAGGCATGTTCGGAAACCTGTTGCAGCTGAAGATAATCTCAGTACCCAACCTATCTCTATCAAACTAGTCAATATCCTCCGCTGACAGACTCATCAAACGCTCGGGCCACTCAGCTGTGGCTGCAGACGAAGCAAAGGGACCCTTCTTGGGTAGGTGACTATCAAGCCATCTATAGAGTAGGGGCACACAGCACGAGACATTCTTACCCCTTCTGTTCTTGTTTTTGTAGTGGACGGAATGGTAGACATCTCCTATCAAGGTAGGGACCGGATTCCCTGATGCAAAGATGTGAAATGCGTCGAAGTCTACAAAGTCAGGCATATTGGGGAACAAAATGATGTCGTATATGCACAGAGCGAGGATGGCGTTGAACACGACCCAACATCCGTCTTTGGCGCACTGCTGAGCTTTTCCCACTAAGAACTGCAAGGAGAAGCCAGGGACCTTGTTCCAACTAGACAAAACCAGCTCGGAGGCATCCAGATGAAGTGAGGGAGCTAGACTAGCCAAATTAGGCTCAACATCCATATGAACAAAGGGCGTCTGACTCTTGATAGGCACACCTAACAGATCAACATACTCCTCAAGTGTGGGTGCGAGAACAAAATCCTGGAAAGTAAAGCATCTCAACGGAGGATCGTAGAACTGCAGCAGGGCGTGCAACCCATTCAACTCAAACACAGAGGGTTTACGAACCAAACTGAGCAGTTTACCGTAAGACTTTCTGAATTCATCTCTCACAGAATCATCTGCTAAAGCAATCAAACCAGTCAGCTGGACAACATCAGGAGTGGGGAGCTTGTAAGCCACAGTCTTCCTCAGGGAACCCATGATAGCACCATAGAAGGTAAGAAATCCTGAATCGGGGGAAACGGTACCTGCAACACAGACACACGTTAATGAAATGCAAATGAGTATGCAAAGTAATGTAAAATGCAATCATGCAGTAGGAGATCAAGATGACTGTGCTGGTGAAGAGATGAAGATTTTGTATCAACAAAACCACAATACTGCTCTATCAAGGACAACCCCATCTCTGATGAGAAGAAAACCCTGATATCGGACCATAAATTGCTCTATCAAGAACACACACATATCTGATGATGAGAACCTCTGATACAGGACCATAAATCTGCTCTATCAAGAACAAACATACATCTGACAATAAGGACCTCTGTCATAAGACCATAACTCTGCTCTGTCAAGAACACATACATCTGACAATAAGGACCTCTGATATAGGACCAAAACTCTGCTCTGTCAAGAACAATCATATATCTGATGATGAGAACCTCCGGTACCAACAAAACTGATTCACTATCAAGAAAACCAGGTAGTCTGAAGGTTAAGGTTTCCTGCAACAAACTCGGCCCTGCTCACAGGTATGGACCTAAACTGACACAAGTTCGGCATCCTATGCGGTCATCAGTGTCACATACATTCAAGAGGGGTGATACGATACCCAGAAGGTGTGGCATCACCGTCTCCTGAAGCGGCCTCACTCAGCTGAATTCCAAATGATCGGTCCCCAGAGTCGACAATCCTCCAAACCAACAACCCCCTCAACCCAAAGGGTTGAAAAAGAAGTCAACCGGGAGAACCTCGTCTGAGCTTGGATTTCATGAGACACTAGTGCCTGCAAAGCAAGCACGCGCCCACTAATTTCCACAAATAATGCTATGTACACTCAAGCCTGGGTCTGGCTTCTCACTCATCAGAATGCCCCTCCCACAACAGCACAAATAATCATATCATACTGAAAATAAAATGCGGGAAATAAAGTGCGATAAATAAACACAACCCAACAAGTAATCATACAAGCGCTAGGATTGACTCTCGTAGGGGACGTTGGATCCCCAAACTGACTCGCATAAGGGACGTTGGATCCCAGGAAACTATGAAGTCCCCAGCAGAGTCGCCAGCTGTCGCTTCCGCGAAAATAAGGTGCCCGCAAAACATAAGAGTCGCCAACTTTCGTTATTTATCCCTCAGAGCGGGAAAGGAAACGATCGGAAAAACCTGACGAAAAAGGTATAAGACAAGGTCGTCGCAACCATTGTCTGGGCTCGGGAGTCGGTTACGCAAGGGGAAGGTATTAGCACCCCTCACGTCCATCGTACTCGATGGGATCCAAGCTTGTTATGTTTATCGGACGGGTTGGTTTTATCTATCTACCTATCAAGGCTGGCTTAAAAAAAAAAAGAAAATGACTTGGCAAAGCGTCGCACTTTATGCCTACGTATTCTCATCAGAGAATGAGAAATCAGAGTCAACGTAGTTTGCCTAACTACGGGTTACGGGGAAGGTGGCTCGCCAATACGTCAATATTGTGCCTACGTACTCTCAACAGGTATGAGAGATCAGAGCTTACGTAGTTCGGGATAATACGGATTACGGGGATGCAGATTCATCTATTTTATCGAGTAGGGTTAACAAACAGTTCCAGCAGTTTGGTGTACGCAGGTCGACCCTTGGAGACTTAGGCGTTACCGTTTGCGGTAGAACTGAGAGTTAACAACACTCTTTTCTTCAGAAAAATTTTCCTTTGAATTATGGGCCCACGGGGCAAAAAGGTTTGAAGTTTGTTTTCTGTCTTTTACGGAAGAACTGTTTTTTATGGTTGTTTGCAACTAATATCGCACTAGAGACTATGACCCTAGAGTGAATGCATCGCATGTCACCCAAAGGGTGCCATACTAAACATCCAAGCTGTTGAAAAGAAACTCTCCAACAACCTTTCTCGGATAGCTTAAGGCTCGTAACGTACGACGTCAGTTAACCTTTATTACTGTATTTTGATTTGCTTTGAGATGAGAAGAGAGAACAGGCTCAACTAAGGGGAGACTATCAAGTCCTAATGTTGTCATGCCAAGGATTCATCCTATGGTTGAGGTTTGAAACAGGGAACTCCTAGAAGTTATCATGCATAGGTTTCAACCTAAAGTTCTAATCATCACTTCCTTATCAAAGGAAGTGAGATTCCTAGGGGATCATGTCAATGATAAACAGAAACAGATAAAGCATCAACTTAAACAGTAAACAGATATACAGTAAACGACTATAAAATGCATGCAATGCATGTGAGGGAGGAAATGTGTGTGGGGCATCAGCCTCCACAAGCTCATCTCGACCTCAAGCCAGACATGAATAACTGCAATCATACAGAAGAATAAAATAAAGTGCCATCAGGCAAACTACAACACACATAGGCAAGGGAGCTGAGCTCTACCGAATACCCGCAAGCAAAGCCATACAGTAAAAATACAAGCAGAGGGAGCAACTCAACCTCTAGTGCAATCATGCTCCTAGTCCAAGTCAATCTATATATGAACTTATTCTAATGCATCAAGCAAATCAAACAAGTCACACCAGTACAGTTGCACAGCAAGCAAACAGACAGGAAAGAAAGCAGATCAATAGCTTCCACAGCTTCACAGCAAGCAAACTTCTGACAGCAGTTCAGTCTTCAGCCTCCAACTACTCTTCAAGGCTTTCATCTTCAATAGCAAGTGTCAACTTGCTTCTCTGAGCTTCCAACCCATCAACATAAGTATCAACTTATTCTCTCTCCCTCAAGCCTCAGCTCTTCAGTAAATTCCACCTTCAGGCTTCAACCCTAATATCAAGTATCAATTTGGCTCCCTCAGACTCTCAGTGCACCAAACATAAGTATCAACTTGTCCTTTATTCCTCAAGCCTCAGCTCTTCACTCAATCTCAATTTGATCTTCTTCACAAGTGTCAACTTGGTCTTCAAGCTTCAACTCTCTCTTCTTCACCAGTATCAACTTGTTCCTCTTCATCTACAGGCTTCAGCTCCTAAGGGTAATCTTCAAACACAAAGAAGTATCAACTTCATCCTTCAATATTCTAACAAGGAACTCCATCCTCTAGCAAGGGAGAAATATTCATCTATCAAGAGCAAAGTTTGGATGATTGGTAGAAGAGTGAAGACCAAAGGTCACCACTAAGCCTCCTATCATCAGAGAAAGGGACCCTCAAAGGTTTTACCAACTTGTAAAGAGTCACACATCCTACCCAAGGAGGGATGAGGCCTTTACAAGGGGACCTTACATCATAGGGAAGAATGGAAGTGATCAACATCTTCCATGTTTATGAAGGAAGAGAATCTATCTAGAAGCTCTGCCTACAAAACCCTAATCTTAACACCTAATCAACACTACACCAAAAGAAGGAAAGATCTCCACATCCAAGCTTCTTCAAGCAAACCAATGCATCCTAAACTTGTCTTCATCATCACCCAAGAGCAAGAGAGAGAAAACCCTAATCTAAGGGAACTAAAGAAGTTAATCTAGTTGAATTAGTGCATTAGAATCATCTAAAACTAGCACCTAAGCTAAAATCAAACAAAAATAGAAAGCTATATTGAAAATTCCTACAAAAATTCCTAAGGGATCCTAATTCATTCATGAATCTACCCTACAAAGAGCAGAGGTTAAATCATCCACCAAGTTCTAAAAATAAAATCTAAACCACAAGGTATCAACCATAAACCCTAAAAATGGAGCTCCTAAAGTTTCAACCTAGAACTACCACTTACATTCATCACAAAAATGTGAGAAAATTCTATGAGGAGCATGCATATCTATGCTAACTACTCACAAAAAATCAAGGCCAAAATCATCATCACATGATCAAACCAAATTCAACAAAATCAACCATCAAACATGATTATTTTAATATCAATTAAAATGTAAAAAATCCCATAAAATCAGAAAATGCATGAAATAATAATATTTTTCATCTAAAAAAAGCTAGATTCAATCATGAATCCATGGCAAAAAGTATGGGATCAATTGAGTTATTTTTACATTTTTTATGAATTAATCACTAACCATGAATAAAATGGAAAATAAAAGAAAATCAAAGGAAAATAAACAAACGCGTGGTGTAGATAGCAAGGCAATCCAGTTCATTTTAGCAATTGGGCCATAAGGGGGTGTGGTTATCAATTCTGACTTAAGCCCAAAACCACAACTTAAATGAAACGCTGCGTTTCATTTTACTCAGAAATCCTTCACAACTTTTCCTGCGCGCATGGCCATTGGATCTTCATCTGGTCAAAGGTCCTACCTTGATCCAAGGGCTCTGTGATCATCTTCCCCAATTTGAATCTCTGCAACTCAGGTCACCTGCGCGCCATAGTCACCGCCGGTGACTTTCTCCAGTCATCATCTCACAACCCTAACTTGCTATAGAATCCACCATAGGCCACGATTCCTTGATGAATCTTGTCCCAAATCTCACAAGGAATCCATTCATGCCCTTAATTCAATCTAAATCCTCAAGATTCACAAGAACACCATCTCAACCGAAAATGGTAACAACCCTAATTGGTCACTAATTCTCAAATTAATGATCCCTAAACCTTCCTACACCATTCAACTATGCATCTAACATCCTAATTCCTCTTAATTCTACCTAATTTAAGCTGGAGATTGAAAGTTACTAACCTGAGAATTTCGTGTGCACATAGGTAGTAAACCTTCAAATCAAGCTCTCAAATGCTCCAGACTCCTTCAATGAATCAATTCCAAGCTTCTGTATGCAATGAAATGGATGGAAATGCTCTGGATTCTTGGAACCAACTCTGAGTTGCAGGTGACAAAATCTGAGATCAAGAACACTATTCAGCCACGAATTTGCCTTGATTATGATCTGGAATCATTCACTAGCATCCATGGAAGTGATTGCAATCAAGAAAATGGATGGAAAGTGAAGAAAATAGTGTAACCGAATTCAGTTGCAAACAAGAATTTTTCAATCCCAATCTCTATTCTCTCCTTCAATCATCACCAACCTTGGCCTTGGATCACCTCATATGCTTATATAGAACATGTATGGATGATCTAGAAAGCTCTAGATCCTTCTAATGAGAAATTCAATATCTCACTTCATGGAAATTTCAATCTCATGCCATGGTCATACCAATTCTGCTAGCAGCTTGTATTCACTCTCATTCTCTTCCAATTTCTATCCTAATGGTATTTTGGATGTGTTTGGATTGGAAGAAGCCTTGGTCATGCCTTGAATTTTGGTTTGGCAAATGTTACTTAAGATGTAAGTAACTACTTTTCAAAGCAAGTCCACAAATTAAACCTCAAGTCAAAATTGTGGCAATTTCAATGTTCTAAAAATGTGTTTTAGAATCAAAATGACATATTACATGCCTTGGTTTGGACATGTAGGTCAAAAATCCCAATTTCCATCTTTGGTTCATTTGAAAATCACCCTTATTTTAGGCCATTTTTGCAACTTTGAGCTACAAGAAATTCCAACCTCTCATGACCTCTTGGTTAGCCTTAAAACATCATTTTGAACAAGTTTGATGTTGAACATTTTCCCATTTGAAGCTTGCAAATAGGAGTTATGGCCTTATGGTTGAAATGACCTATAATCTCCAAATGACCAAAATGCCCTTGACTTGTCAAAGCCATAACTTGAGTTCTACAAATCCTATCAAGGACTTTTAGTACTCTCTAGAAATCTAAGAGGATAAGGAACAACATTCATGTTGACCAAAAGTTCATAGGAATCATCCTTCTAGGGCAAAAGTTTCATGCAAGTTGGACAACTTTCAAGCTCCAAATTCACATACCTCAGATGACCTGTAACTTGTCAAAGTCATAACTTGAGTTCTACAAATCCTATCAAGGACTTCTAGCACTCAAATTAAAGCTAAGATCATGCTCTACAAAATTCATGTTGGGGGCAAGATGAAGTGACAATCCCATCTTGAGCTACACTGCCTTGAAGAGAGGGGTCAAACTAGGGGATTTTACACTGTCAAGTCTTAGAAACCCTAGCTTGAAACTTCTCAAACTCTTCAATCATGATGAGTTAACCTTGGAATAATCCTTATAACATCTCAATGCATCCATCCATGATCACATGGCTCTTGGATTAGGTCTCAACCTCCTCCAAGTCTTCAGTTGACTTAGGGTTGACCCAGTCAAACCCTAGCTGCACCACTCATGGCTGAGTCTTCTTATTCTTGCCCAATGACCTGTCTAGGCCTCAGAGTGATCTTAAACACTTCACATGAGCTCCCTCAAGACCTCAAGTCCATCTCCATGACCTCAGAATCATCTGATGGTTTCCCACAATTCTCAAGTTAGGAGACACACCCTCTTGGTTTCAACCACTCTCTCTGAGGCTCTTTCAACTTCTCTGACAAGGATACCAACCCTTGAACATCTGAATAACCTTCTTAGCTAGCTTCAAAGACTTGTGTAGCCCTTGATTGGTAATCATACCTCTTGATCTCCTGCATACATGTCAATGAAATGCAAATGATAATGCTAATGTGAATGAAATGAAACACAATCTAGGTAAAGAAATGTTGGTCAAATTTTGGGGTGCAACAAAGGGTACTCGAGAGGAAAGGTTGACACAACCCTTTTCATTAAACGTCAAGGAAAACACTTGATTTTGGTACAAATATATGTTGATGATATCATTTTTGGATCAACTAAGATGAATCTGGTAAGGGAGTTTTCTACATTAATGCAGGGAGAATTCGAGATGAGCATGATGGCAGACCTAAACTATTTCCTCAAATTGCAAATCAAACAACTGCAAGAAGGTACTTTTGTGAGCCAGGAAAAATACTTCCTTTAGCTTCTAAAGCGTTTTAACATGGCAAACTCCAAGGCTATCGACACTCCAATGCCTACGTGTGTAAATCTTAGCCAAGACGAAAATGGGAAGGATGTAAAGGTGAAAAAGTATTGAGGTATGATTGGATCTCTCCTCTATCTCACTACTTCTAGACCCGACATTATGTTTAATGTCTATATGTGTGTGAGGTATCAATCATCTCCTAAAGAATCTCACTTAAAAGTAGTAAAGCGCATACTTAGATACCTCTATGGGCTTTGGTATTCTAAGGGAAATGATTGATCCTTGGTTGGCTTCTCTGATTCTGATTTTGTTGGTTGCAAATTATATAGGAAAGGCACGAGTGGCACGTGTCATCTGTTTTCAAATTCTTTGGTGAGTTGGCATAGCAAAAAGCAGGTTTTTGTTGCTTTGTCAATAGCCTATACGGAATACATTGTGGCCGGTAGTTGTTACGCTCAAGTCTTATGGCTTAAGCAACAATTTCTCGACTTCAACCTAAAACTTGATCGTGTTCCAATTTTTTGTGATAACGTTAGTGCTATTAACCTAACTAAGAATCTCGTGCTGCATTCACACACCAAGCATATCGAAATACGCCACCACTTCCTTAAGGATCATGTGGGGAAAGGCGATATGTGTCGCTACTGCAAAAATCGGCGCCGGCTATGACAGAAGAGTCGCCACCGTGCGTTATTTATCCCACAGGAGGGAAAGGAAACGCTCAGAGTAAACCTAACGCAAAACGGGAAAGGAAGGGTCATCGCAACCAAATCCTGGATTCGGGAGTCGATTACGCAAGGGGAAGGTATTAGCACCCCTCACGTCCGCCGTACCCGACGGGATCCACGCTTGTTTTCTAGTACGGATTGTTATTCTATCTACTCTAAAGGTCAAGGGACAAAAGGAAAGAAAATGACTCGGCAAAGTATCGCACTTTATGCCTACGTATTCCCGTCTGGAACGAGAAATCAGATTCAACGTAGTTCGCCTAACTACGGGAAAGGAGGGGAAGGTTGCTCGCTAGGATACGGCATCCTATGCCTACGTACTTTCATACAGCATGAAAGATCAGAGCAAACGTAGTTCGGGCTACGGAAGACACAAGCTTGTCTGACTGTTTTTTATTACCTTATGAAAGGGTTTTTCTTGATTAAGAGTCCAAGCGGACAAAAATGACACTTTGATGTTTGTTTTGAATCTTTTACGAAAGAAGTGTTTTTTAGTTTGTTTGCAATCTCTGACGCACTAGAGACTATGATTTGAGAGTGACTACGTCGCGTGTCACCCAAAGGGTACCACACTAAGCAGCCAGACTACTGGAAAGAAGCTCTCCAGCAACCCTTTCTCAAATAGCTTAAGGCTCGTATCGTACGACATCGATTAACCTTATTACTGTGTTTTTGAGTTGTTTTGAGATAAGAAGAGAAAGAAACTCTAAAAAGCCTAGGGTTGAAAAGGGAATAAAAACTAACCTAATGTTGTCATGCATGGATAAGAATCCTAATGTCTGTCATAATTCCCTCCTGCACAGAGGAAATCAGAGATCCTAGGGGATAAACAGAAAAGAAAGCAAGCAAGTACGGTAAAATGCATGCAATGCAGCAATACAAGCGAGGCAAGGGAGTCCTGCTCAACCTCGAACCTGGGAAAACAACAGGCAAAGTGAATCAACATTAACTTCAAACCTATGGGGCAAGCTGCACAAGCCAACAAACAATACAGAAAACAAAAAAAACCCAAAGCAGAGGAGGCAGCCCAAGCAGCAGCACCAAACTCCCACAGCAAACAGCACAAGCAGCAGCTCTGACAGCAACAGTTGATTAAACAACAAAAAGTTGACAGCAACAACCTTCATCTTCATGAATAGCCCCTATCCTCAAGCTTCAATAAACTTTCAATCTTCAACAAGCACCAAGCTCCAACAAGCTTCAAACTTCAACCAGTAAACAGCTTCAACAAGCTCCTAACTTCATCTTCAACAAGCAGCAAAACCCTAGCTTCATCAAGCACAGACTTCATCAAGCACAAACCCCATCTTCAACAAGCTTCAACAAGCACTAAACTTTCTCTTTACCAAGCTTCAACAAGCACCTCCAAGGGAGAATCATTCAACAAGATCAAGTTGAAGTGTTAAGAAACTCAATGACAACCAAGGGAAGCCATTAAGATCTTAACACTGTAATAGGAAGGCACCCTCAAAGTTCTACTCTTAAAGCATGCCATTCATCCCTCCAAAGGAGAGATGTGACTTCTTTAAGAGGACTTTATGTCATTGGATTGAATGTAGATGAAAAATATACTCCATGTTTGAAGAAAGGAACAAAACTAGTCTAATGCTCTTCCTAAAACCCTAGTTTCCCTAAGCTCCTGACAAGCACTCCACCAGATGTGAAATTCTTCACATTCAAGCTCCTTCAAGCTCTCCAAAGCATCTTCAATTGGTCTTCATCTTCATCCAAGCACAAGAGCACCACCACCCTAATCTAAGGGGAACTATTGGATTAAACTAGTCAAGTTAGTGTGCTAGAAACACCTAGAAGTTAGTCCTAAAACTAATTCTAACTAAAATACCAAAAATGATTTTAAAATCCTATAAAAAATTCTAAGGGTTCCTAAACCTCTTAAGAATCACTCCATACAAAAACCAATGGGTTAATCATTCATTAAGACCTAAAACTATGCCCTAGACCTAAGGGTACTATCTTAAAACCCTAAAATTATAACACCTAATGTTCAATATCCAAAACAACCTAAAATTCCATCACAAAATTATGAGAAAATTACTAGGGGTACATGCACATCTAATATAAATAACCCAAAAAGAACCACCTAAAAATCCTACACCAATCATCCATACCAAAATCAGCAAGATCACATATCAACCATATTCAAAATAAAAGCAATTAAACTTCAAAAAAATGCAATTAAATTCTAAAATGCATGAATTAATAATTTTTTAATCCTATTAAATTCTAGACTCTTTAAGGAGTCAGGAGAAAAAATCTAGCCTAAAAATGTTAATTTTCCTATTTATTATGAATTTAATTTCTAACCTATATGAAAATATGAAATAAAAAGAAAATAGATGAAAATTAATAAATGCGTGTGACAAATAGCAATAAAATCCAGTTGTAATCCTAGTTGGGCCCAAAGGTGGGGTGCGCGTATCAAACTGTCTTAAGCCCAAACCAAACTAAAAAATAATCAGAAAAAAAAAAGAAATGGAAATTGGAGAAACTCTTGTGCTGAATAGCAATCCTTTGACGTTGTAATTCTTCATTGGGCCTCAACTGGGGTGTGGTTAGCAAGAAAATGATTAAGCCCACCCAATTTAGTTTAATGAAACGGTGAGTTTCATCAACTCACTCTCTTCAGCTTTTGAAACGAAATCGTGGCCATGGAATTGTGGAATTAGTCAAAGTCAAAGCCTCATCCAACGAAGGATGTTCATCTTCTCTAAATTTTAAATCTGAGAGGAAAATGTTCAGGACGGTGGCCTGAGCTTTGCGCCACCGTCGTCTCTGGTTAGGTCATCCCCAAAGCGCATCAAACAACAAAACTAAACATCCAAACTCACTCGTTTTTTCACCCTGAGCACGAATATGACCTTAGAATTTATTGATTCTCACTCAAAATCCAAAACCGATCCAATGTTCAGAAATTCACCCCAATCTTAATTGTCACAAAACTTAAAATTAAAGATCCCAATGTCATCTACACGCATCAGGCTTCAATTCTTGCTATCCAAACACGATCAAAAACCTCAAGAATCTCAAGATATATGCTTCAACAGAAATTGCATCACACCTAGTTTGGTTTCTAATCATTCAATTCTTGTGCCTAAATCCTTCTAAGCATCATCCCTAACCTAACCATATGCTCATTTCTAATCAATTCCCTATAAATTGGAGCAAAAATTGAAAGTTGCAAACCTGGTAAAAATGGATGAACAGAGTAGGCTTTTGCTCGAATCAGCCCTCAATCTTCTCCAGATTCATTCAAGAACCACTCCTAAAGCTTTTCCAATGATCAATTTGCTTTGAAATCCCCTTAATCTCCAATCAGGATTTCTGATGCAGCTCTGCAAAATCCACTTGCTTCCTCTGATTCCTTGCTCAATCCTTGCCAAAAACTATCTGAACACATTGCAAATGTTATATAGAAGTGGATATAACCCTCTAGAAACTTCTGTAACCAACTGAATGAGATTTTCAATTTCTCATGCACTTCCAAAATCTCATATGCAACTGTCAGGTTTTTCTCTGCCACAACCCTTGGTTTTACTTGAATTTCTCCTCTTGTGACATTTTGAATTGAATGGGAGTGGTAGATCCCTTGTTTTTGATCCCAAGGATGTGAATTGAAGTGTTGCTTCATCCTTAAGTTACAAAATGAAAGTGTGTGTAAATGACCTAAAATCCAAAATGTGCTATTTCCAACCTTCTCCAAATGCATTTTCTGATCAAAATGACATATAACTTTGTTCAATTTGGCCACAACACAATTTTCCCCAAATTTTGGCCTTTTAAGGTGTATTAAAGTTCCTTTTCAAAGCCATTTCAAATGAATTTGTGTTCCAAGCCAAACCAAACTCTCATAACCACTTTCTTGCACTCAAAACACCATTTTGAACAAGTTTCATGTTGAACAATTTTCCATTTGAAGCTTGCAAGTTGGAGTTATGGACCTATGATCACAAATGACCTATAATCCCCAATACCCAAAATACCCTTGGCTTGCAAAGATCATAACTTGAGTTCTACAAATCCTATCAAGGACTTATAGTACTCTATGGAAAGATAAGACCAAGATCTACAACTCTCATGTTATCCAAAAATCCATTTGAAAACTCCTTGAAGGGAAACAGTTGCTTGGAAGTCAAGTGACTTTCACAGATAAATTTCATAGCCATCTAATGACCTGTAACTTGCAAGGACCATAACTTGAGTTCTATAAATCCCCTTGAGGACTTCTAGTACTCAAATTAAAGGTATTCAGATGCTCTACAAGTTTCATATTGGACAAAGATCCATTTGAAACTTGTATTTTGACTTATGTGGCCTTGAAGTTAGGCACTAAATAGGGGATCTTACACTGAAACCCTAATTTAGCAACTTCCCACATTCTTGATTCTTCTTTGCTTAATCTTGGAACAACACCACACATGTATCAACATACCAATCCATGAATCCCATGACTTCAAATTAGGCTTTGATGCTCTCCAATTTGCAATTGACCTAGGGTAGACCCAGATGAAACCCTAGTTGACTGCATCTCAACTATGGCTCTTGTACTTGAATCAATGACTTGTCTCAGCTTCAATATGGCCCTCTAGGCATCCCATGAGATCCATACACACCTCAAATTCACATTCCATGTTTCACATCCCACTGATGATTCCTAATATTCCTCAAGATAGGAGCAAAACCCACATGTAGGCACTCAAACTTCTCAAGACTTCAAATCATTTCTTGATGGCCTGGATGACTTCTCATACTTGGATAACACCTCTTTCTAGGCTCTTCTCTTGATAGACACCCTTGATCACTTGTTGGAGGCATGCTATGCTATGATATGCAAATGATTGAACTATGTACATAACTATGCAAATGAAATGCAATGAAACATAAATCAGGCAAGAAAAGGTTGAGCAAATTTTGGGGTGCAACAATATGGTGTTTGAGCATGTTGATACTAAAAATCAACTTGTGAATATCTTTACAAAACCACTCGCTACAGAGCCTTTCTTTCACATCCGTAGGGAACTCGGTGTTCTCGACATCTTAGATCGTGTTTAGGAAATAACTTTCGCATGCTTTATATCTATCTCTCTATGTGTTTTGTTCATCTTTTATCTAACAAATGAAGAAGTATAGAGCCATATGTGAGGTCATTAGCTAACAATTGGAGCTGAGGTACTATCTTTCCTTATTTAGAAACTCTCGCACTTATCTTGTTCATATAAAGTAATGTATCAAATTGTGTGTCATTGTTGTCGTTTATTCCATGATTACACTTATTTCATCCCGTTGTATGTTTGAAATATGGATAGGATGCTTATTTATGTCTCTTTGAATGCTTATTGAACAAAAATTGATGATTTTTGCTATTTTTGCCTGTATGAGTCGACGTACATAATGTTTCGGTCGACTCACAATAATAGAATTTTTTTTATGTCAGTAAAGCGGGTATGCTCAGGTCGACTCTATGGTTGACACATACCCTAAAATTTTTTGAGTATATGTTTTAACACAGTGTGCGTCAACGTATGACCTCTTCCGGTCGACGCATCGCGCGAGAATTCTGCTAAATTGTTGAACATTATGGATAGGATGTTTATTTATGTCTCTTTGAATGCTTATTGAACAAAAATTGATGATTTTTTCTATTTTTGCCTGTATGAGTCGACCTACATAATGTTCCAGTCGACTCACAATAATAGAATTTTTCATGTCTGTAAAGCGAGTATGCTCAGGTCGACTCTATGGTCGACGCATACCCTAAAATTTTTTGAGTATATGTTTTAACACAGTGTGCGTCAACGCATGACCTCTTCCGGTCAATGCATCGCGCGAGAATTCTGCTAAATTGTTGATGTACTATTCATATTCATTCATCTTTAATGCATTTAAAATCATGTTGTCTATTCAAACTCATCATCATTAGCATTTGCGTTGAGCATTGCACCTATTCAAAGCTATCTATCTTCCTTTCCTCTTCCCAAAGCTCTATTCAAAACCTAGTTTCTTCATAAAAGGGTAAAGTTACTTTCTTCTCTCCATCTCCAAGAGTAAAATTCTGCATCTACAAATTCTTCATCTCCACACAAGAAATCAAAATGTCTACAAGAAGAACCACTAGAAAGAGAACCACTAGAGTACCATCTACTCAAGTCGGTCCATCAAGAGGAAATTTAATGGCAATTGTTGTCTCTCTGTTACCTCCTGAATCTTTAGAAATTAATGAAAATAACTTTAGCAAACAATCTATAGTTAAGCAACATGCTTACTATAGAAAGGTTGTTGAGCGAATGCATATTCCAGAGGTAATTGATCTTTTGGATGCTCAAGATTTCAACAATTGTTTGGAGTGTGACATCAAATACAACGAAGACCTAGTGAGGATCTTCTACACAAGTATTCAAGGTAAATTTCAAGGGTTTGAGTTTACTACAAAGCTGGTAAATACCAAGGTTTGTGTAAATGACTTGGTATGGAAAAACTTGTTTGACATGTCACCTGTATCCGCTGAGAAAATTATTAAGGCAATGGATGCCTGCACTGTGGTAGGCTATGATTTCAAAGAATCCTTAAAATCCATGCTAAAGAAACCATATGGTGACGATATTGTAGCAAGCGACTTCTTTCCAAAAAAGGTCACAACGGGAAAACTGAAACCCGTTGATAGAATACTGCAATGGATTGTGTCACACATTCTGCAGCCAAAGAAAGGCGGCTACTCACGAGTGGATCAAGCCGAGGAAAACTTGGTTTACATACTTAAGAAAAAGATCAAGATTAGTTGGCCTCATAACATTGCCAGTCGAATCTATTCGCTAAAGGATTCTGGTAGAGGAACAACTCTATCATACGGGTCCTTTATCCAATTTATTCTCAACAATGCTAACATCAATGTTCAAGGCATCCCCTACACATCCTTGACCTCTAATCAAGAGTTTTTCAAAAGACTCTTACTATGATGGGCTATATATGGGATCCAAGAGAAAGTCGTTATTGATTCATTGCCAAGGCTACTACCTCTCGGTTGGAAGAATCGGATGAAAGTGATGAACAAATAGAGGAAGCAGAAGAAGAAGAAGTAGGTGGACATTCTATGGAGACTGATGATCGATATGATAGTGGGTGGCTAAACCAATCACCCCACTTGGCACATGATGATGACCAAGGGTGGGGTTCCTGGAAAAACACTAGTTGGACATCGTTAGGTGCAAATTACATGCCATAACAAAATTGGGATCATCAAGACACCCCTGACTAGAGTTATGTGCCTCTATCTTCTTCGCGTCCCCAATAAAATACCTATTAACTTCTCGATATGATAAGGACCATGCAGTTTGAGCAACATACCTTCATGACTGCCCAGGATGAGAGGTTCTCGCAATTGTATAACCAATTTCAAGCTCACAGGGAAAACTTTAATGCCTTTTCATCAGCTGTAATGGGGAGGATAGATGGGATAGTTGAAACTGCAGCAGGTCAACATCGAGCCCTTACCACCATTTCTATTTGTCTAATTCTTCATGCTTTGCGTCGACACATGACCTGCTCCGGTCGATGTAAAGTTCTATTTTTTGCACAATCTGAAATTCGGGTAAGCTTAGGTCGACCCTCCTTTCTGCATAGGTCGACCGCTCGCGCGTTTTCAGTTAAAAATCTGTTATGTGAAACTGTCTTTGTGGTTTTTATGTTTGTTAATTGTTTTTGACTTGCATATATAGTGAGTTTTTCTCTTCCTTCAAAATAACAAGAAAAGTGAAAATAGACACTGATTGTTCTCATCATCTTCATCCTTTTCCTTGTATTTTCTCAACAACTACATATAATTATTTTTGTTGTGCATTCTACTTGTTAGAGGTGATAACGTCCAAACATAGGATTGGAGTAATCGGGTTTGGGTTGAGAAATCAGTAGGTATTTTTGAATTAAACCGTTAGGGTTTTGTCCTCCAAGAATCTTGGGTTTTGGGGCTTTTTGCACGAATCGGTCCATCACAGATTCAGCCGAGCGAAGGTAATCGAAGAACGGGTTGTTCTGTCGGTTTAGTAGTGGTAACTGGAGGACTGTGAGAGGAAGATCCGGGTTTGAAGCTTTGGTGATTGAAATCAGCCGAGAAAGATTTGAAAACCGAGGGGCTGTTCAAAGGGTGTGTCGTAGTCTGAGGTTTATTCATTGCGTTCGAAGGAGTTGATTCATCTTGAATCAAGGGAAGATAAGGAATAGGCTTTGCATAAACAACTGTGTTTGATCGTTTGATTTTTATTTTCTTCTCTTGTAAACATTTACCAACAGGTTATATCTATATACAGGTCTCAATTCTTTTTATAATTGAGGGCAGACGTACCCCGAGCGAGGACGACGGGGGAACTGCCTTAATATATTGGTGTTCTCTCTTTACTTTTCAATTGCTTAATTTTTGAGTTTGGGTGCAAACAATTGTGTTAATCAAAATTCTGATGTGAGTAGTGTTGAACCATTTTTGAAGCCTATTACAATCCTTGATTGTAATTGAACACCTGAGCATTTCACTTTCATATCGGAATTCACTTGTGGTGCCTTGCACACCAAGTGTTTGACCAATTATGTGAACAATAAACAATTATGTTGTCTTTTCAATTTGACTATATTTTTCAAGCATTGGAAATAGTCAAACCTTATAGTGAATGAATTCTGGTTGATGTGTGTTCAAATTAGTGATTCTTAAATCTTGTTTTTATCGGATTCCATAGGCTTTGCACATATTCGGTTTTTTAGGTAAAAGTTCGTTTTAGACAAATATAGTTCCTCGGCCGCTTCCTCCTAAAAACATTTTAAAACCAAATATTGGTAGCATGGACTCTGTTTTTAACAAGTGATCTATTCAATCCCCCTCCCCCTTCTAGATATGTGTCGTCGTCTAACATAAAATTCTTCAGAAGTGAAATATATTAGCCTCTCTGGATGTGAAGTACTTATAGTCGTACTCAATAGTCGTCATAGTTTTGTCCATCCTTGTCAAATCAAAGAGGGGGTGCCATCCGCCCCCATCACAATGTTAGAGCCCTCTCTTCCTCTCGTCCTCTCACTCGCACAAACATATCCTTCCAATTATTTTAGTGATTGGAGTGGGGTTTGAAGGTGATAAAAAATAAGAAGGGGATTAAATTATGTTGACTATTTCCTTTTTAATCTTTTTCTTCTAATCTCAATCATATTCTAAACACTTGGTTCAAAGTCTAACTCAAAAAACATGGTTTACTTCTAAGAGTCCTTATCAGATTCTGAACTAGAATTTGACTTAGAGTATCAGAGTTGATAACAGCTGGATAATAAGTACATAAGCAAGGAAAGTAAAGGCAAAGACACAGACAATTATCCCGGTTCCTCTTACAAATTGAGAGTAGTCCAGTCCCTTTGATCTTCCAAGGGATTTCCATTATAACCAAACTGATTACATTTGCTCAAACATCTAGCAAGAGACTTCCAATGCTCAAACCTACAAGTAAGATACTTCTATGCTCAAACACACAAGAAAGAGACTTCCAATGCTCAAACCCTCAAGTAAGAGACTTCTATGATCAAGCATACATGCAAGAGTCTTCAAATGATCAAGTACTAAAGCAAGAGACTTTTAACTCTATAAAAAACTGTTAAGAGATTTAGGTAACAACTACACTTGATATATAATAAGAGGTGTAGACAGAATATAAATTAAAAGACTCTAAGACTTAAGAACTTATAAAACATAAAGTGTTAATATGTTCTAAGTCTAGCAAATTTGACAGAGTAACTTCTCTTTGAAATATCAAGGCTCAGATTATATATAGCAGTGTGTTGTATTGTTGTGTAGTATAATGGTCTTCTTCTTTAGGACTTTTGCTCCTTTTATAGAGAGGAAGAAATAAGACGTTGATTACTTTCACCAAAAAGGTTAGGCTTGCTTTGTACTTGATTGGACACGCCAAGAAAGCACATTTCTGTAAGACGAGTTATCCGTTGAAGCTCAGACAATAAATAAGAGATTTTTCCTTAAGTCTTCATGTGACCAAAAAATATTTGAGTCTACCAGAGTTGCCTCGGTAGAAGAGAAGATGCTTCAGAGGTTGACCTTCTTCATACTTCACTCTTCAGAGGTAGATCGCTTCATATTCTACTTCTTCGCTTCTAAAGATTCAGAGTCTAGGTCACCAGAGGCTGACTTTCTTTAGGGTTGACTTCTTTAGAGTTTTGGTATTCCTTCAAACCTTGAGTCTTCAAAAGTGATCTTCAAAAGCCAGAGTTTGAACTTCAGATTTAGAATACTAAAGCTTCTCTTCATCTGTTCTCAACTGTATAATTCTGCATAGTTGAACAGATGTTAGAATGCCCAATTGTTCTTTAAATACTTTGTTATCATCAAAACTCAACAGATATTGAATGAATCATTTTTGTTCCAATAATTTTCCCCTGTTTTATAATGACAAACATGAGTATTTAAGAATAATGGTTGTTAATTTAATTAACATGTTGACTTCAAGGTCTGAGACTTGTAAGCTCCCCCTGAGTCTGATAGTCCAAAGGCTGAGATTTGTAAGCTCCCCCTAAGTCTTATCTAGGTTAATTAAATGCATTTAAAAGCACAATAAAATTAATCTTCGGAAAGTAATTAGTACTAATAATAATCATCAGATTCAGATATTTAAATACTCTTTATCACTCCTCCTTTTCCCATCAACAAAAAGATAAATAAAAAGTATAGAAAAGATAATGAAGAAAAAATCATTAACCAAAAAAGAGATGCATATCATAAGTTCAGAAAAGATAAAACAAAGGGTGACTAAATCCTAGAGCCTAAGGTTTATGCTTCAGAAGCTCCAGAATTGCTTTCAAATCAGCACCCATGTCATCTTGCCTAGCAGTCATAGCCTTCATCTGATCATCCATCTCCCTTTGCTTTGTAGCCATATATTCCTGATTAGCAACAACAGAAGCTAGCTTTGCTTCCAAAAGCTCTTGCCTCTGACTGGAAGAGGCAACAAATGAAGGTGAGAAAAATACACAAGAAGGGGGGCTGAATTGTGTTTTCCGTTTCTTAACTTTGCCTTTGACCAGAGTTCAGAATCTAAACTGATGTTCAGATTCTCATCAATACGTTGCAGCAGAATGTAGAAGCAAAAATAAGATAAAGAACACACATATTTATCTTGGTTCCTCCCAAACTAAGAGTACTTCAGTCCTCTTACAACTCAAGATATTTTTCATTATAATCAAATCAAGATTACAATTGCTTATGCACTTAAGCATAAGAATTTTCTTTGCTAAGACCCTCATCTCGAGACTTCCTGCTTAAACCCCTCAGGTCCAAGACTTCTGCTTAGATTCCACGAATCTAAAGCTTCCTTTCTCAAGCCCCTCAGGCCCAAGAATTACTTCTTAGACTTATAGTCTAGGACTTCCTGCTTAGGTTCCATAAACCCAAGACTTCTGCTCAAGCCCAAGACTTCCTTGCTCAAACCGTAACCTAAGACTTCCTTGCTCAGGTTCCACGAATCCAAGACTTCTGCTCATACTCTCAAGTATAAGAATTTCTTGTTTAATCAACAACAAATCAAGACTTTCAATGCTCTAGCACAAAGCAGGAGACTTACTTGTCTCAAGCTTCTTAGCAAGAGACTTTGATGCTCAAGCACATAGAAAGAGAATTTATCTAAACTATTAAATAACATGTTTAGCATGATAGAGAACAAGGTGTACTTGATACAAAACCAGAGGTATAGGGTAATCACCATAACAAATACCTTAAGCACTTTCTAAGATATTCTATGTTTAATAAATCTTAAGACTTTGTCCAATTTATAACATATAACAAAATTTCTGCGTACATAGTTTTGTTGCTTATTGAAGATCTTGTTATTCATCCATCCAGATAGAAGTGTTAAACACTCATATCCTTCTTGGATTTCCTTCTCTAATACTTTTTGTCCCTTGTTCCTTGGTGAAGATTTAGTTTGAATCTTCAGCAACTTATATAGTAGTTGTAAAAGACTAGTCGTTGGAAGAGATAGCTTGAACAAGTGTCTTTATTTTCCATAGTACAAGAGATGTTGAAGATAGATACACCAAAAGATCTTAATTTAATGTGTAAATTGTTTAACCATTGTATCTTCCATGTAATCTTGTACTACAAATTCGTTGAGAGTAGATATTCGTAAAGCATGTTAACTCTTCATGAGCCTTGTGAACATAGACTCTAGCTGACAAGCTGATTTAACAATGCAGCTTGCTTTCTATGACACAAATAACTTTAGCTTTATTACTAACTCTGAATGTTCATCAGAAGCTGATACATTTACTAAGTGTAGAGACAATATGTTGCTCTTCTGATATTGAGGCCTTCATCTTTAAAGTCTACGTCAGACATCACTTAGAGAGTGTTCTTCAGATTCTAAACCACTAAATGCTAGTAACTTAGTTTCTCTTAAGTGGGTCCTTATATAAAATTATGGAAGTATTCTCTTTAAGCTTTAGAACCTGCATAATTGGAACACACATTAGATACCACCATTGTTCTTTCAATACTTTGTTATCATCAAAATCCAAGGGATATATTTCATGAACAAATCTTGTTCTAACAACAGACTCTGAGGAGATGTACTTCTAATTCTAAAGAACTGATACCACAGAGGTTTTGAGAGAATCCCATTTTATTGTATAAGCTACTGGGTCTGAAGTTGCAATTCTCTCAACAACTATACTTTTCAATCTATCAAAGAAGACAATTTTATATTCTTCCATTTATGCTTGGATATAGGGTGGAGGATGTGGAATGTCAGTTTATGGAATGTTGATTTGATTGGGAGTGGATAGGATTATTGTGCCAAATTCTAATACAACATCAGTTCTTTTAGGAGAAGAGTGATAGTTAGATTGTTGGTTTTCATGGTTAGATCAGTTTAGGGAGGTTTCTGGTGGAGGTTAGTGAAAAGAGACATGTTTAGTTTCAATATGAGGTTCATCTGTAATTTGATCTTGAGATTGATTCTAAGCAAGATTAGGTTATGGTTGACATGTTGGTTTAGGTGAGGGTTAGGGTGTAGGTTCAGGTGAGGGTTGGGGTGTAGGTTGGGGTTTATGTGAAGGTTCAGGTTCTGATGTAGGTTCAGATTCTGGTTGGTCTTGGTTAACATGTTCAACTTCAAGTTGAATAGATAACTTATTCTGATCAGAAGTTGTTTCAACAAAACATGCTTGGTCATTTTTTGGTTTTTGTGGGGTGAATGTTTTTTAAGGGGAACACTTGTATAGGTTTAACAAAACTAGGTTTGAGACCAAGAGCAGGAATAAACTCAAAATCATCTCATTCTGAGTTAGAACTGGATGAAGCTTTCCCACTAGAAACATCTACGTGTAGTCCAAACATGGTTTTTAAGGGTGGAGGTTTTTCAGAATCAGAAAATTATGTTAGTTGTTTCTGATTATCAGTGGTTTCACTAGTGGGATGTTCAGAATCAACTAAATTCATAGTATTATCTAGAATTTGAATTATAGGTGTTGGGTTAGGGGAATTCATCATAGGTTCTGATTGTTAAACCCTGTTATAAACATATGGTGGGGTGTGTTCAAGAGATGCTTTGGGTGAGGGTGTTGGTGATATATGGTTTAAGGTGGAAGAATCAAAACAATCCTCAAAGATAGAATTCAGATTGTTACCTGTTATACCAGTTTCCTTAACATATGGAGAAACTTGCTCCCTTTCACCATCAACTTCTGAAGCAAGATCGATAGCAGCTTCTGATACACTTTCTTTTGTCACACTAAAAGCATCAGGGTATGAGGTTTGTAAACTCCCCCTGAGTTTAATAGTCCAAGGTTGAGTTCTGTAAACTCCCCGTACTATATTTAAGGAAAAATGTTTTAATTTTCTAAGTAACATCAGAGTCCGAGGTTTGTAAGATTCCTCTAATTCTAGTAGTCCAAGGTTGAGGTTTGTAAGCCCCCCTTAGTTCTATATTCAAGAAAACTAAAATATATCATCTGGGCAAAATAACCAAAAATAACTAAAATAATAGAAATTTAAAAAGTACATTAAATTATAAATGAACAAGATTAAATCAGAAGGGTTCAGATTCTTTATTAAATACTTCTATATCTATCTCCCCCTTTTGCCACATCAAAAAGAATAAAAAAAGAAAAGAATTAGAGTCGTAAATGCATAACAGAGCATCATTACGTGACCAGTTCCCAAGGAAGAGAAAACGATCAAGCAACAGAGATCATTAAAGAATTGTACAATACATCTTTATTTTATTGGTCATAACAGTTCCAAGAATCAAGAAAAGGATTTTATTCCGATGTTTGGGTCATCCAAACCCCACTATAAAAGCAACTGAAGTATATGTCATTTTCATCAATATCCTACAACACACTATGGAGGCAACAATTGAGTGCACCAACATCTTCGTTTTAATTGAAGTTTCAAAGAGTGCTACTTACATGGAGACTCAAGGTCTTTAGAAGCCAGCAAACTCTAAAGCATCAGTGACTGGTCCTTTCTCTACTACACTGAAATCTCCTAACGAGGCTTCATCCTCAGCTGCTCAGGGACCTACTGAAGAAGGTTCATCAGCTACTGATTTGAAACCAAGGAAGAAATCAATGAAGAAGAAAAAGAAGAAGAAGATCAAATATGAGATATTTTGAGTTGATTATCTCAAAGCCAGAGGATGAGGATGTGGACAAAGATGAACCTGACGTCAACTGGGGAAACTGGATAGGTCGCAAGGCAATGGAGGAATTAGATTAGTTATAATCTTAGTACTTTCCAATCCCTTTTTTTAATCCTTTAAGTTGATTAATGAAAAATTATTATGACCATTTCTTATTTTACATGTGCAATCTTTTAATTTTTCTCTAAGATTTTCTGATAACGCATAAATGAAGTAAGAAGATCAACAAAAATAACAATTAACTTATCAATATAACATTTACAGTTGTTAAGAGAATTTGAATAGGACTGAACACTAGACATCAAATCCCAAGAGTCAGATGTTAAAACATTGATTTGACCAATCAATAGTAAAATAATAAACGATATTCTTTAATCAGATGCAAGCATGGAATTTTAAAAGATTTTCAAATTGCTTGATTATGAGATAGAATAACATTCTTTGCAACTCAGATAGAAGTAGTATTATCACACTGAAGTGTAATTCTACTTTCATAAATGTGAAATTCTACTGAGTGGTATTAGAATATCAGGATTAGAAACTGTTGAATAAAAACAAAGAAATTTCCGTACCTTTCTTTGTGCAACTTTTGATTTGCTGATGAGATTGTTCTTGAGGAACCACTTTGTTCCTACAATGCTTTTCTGATAACCAGCATGAGTCTTTTTAGAGCCATTTCAACTGAATGAGCTTCAAAGGTTGGTTAAGCATCTGAAGTACCAACTTTTGATTAATCAACTTTAGTCTTCCCAGTACTAGTAGTCTTTCCTTAGTAGTTTCTTCCAGACTCCACATTTTCTTCATTCTTCTGAGATAGGATTTGAAACATAGGTTTTTCTGTTTTTATATATTGTAAGCAGCCATTGTTCTATTACTGAATCTTTTACGTTGTTATTCCCTTTTAGAATATTTGCAGCAAAGACAATTCACACTTTAGTGTCGCATTGCTGTGAAGAGGGGTCGGCAATGACAGAAGAGTCGCCACCATTTGTTATTTATCCCAAAGGAGGGAAAGGAAATGATCAGAGAAAACCTAATGAAAATGAGAAAAGATAGGTCATCGCAACCATGTCTTGGGTTTGGGAGTCGGTTACGCAAGGGGAGGTATTAGCACCCCTCACGTCCGTCGTACTTGACGGGATCCACACTTGTTGTCTATCTAAAAGGGTGTTTACTATCTAGCTACAGGCCATGGGGACAAAAGGAAAGAAAAGAGACTCGATAGAGCATCGCCGCTCTATGCCTACATATTCCCTCGTGCAATGGGAAAGTCAGAGTCAACGTAGTTCGGCTAACTACGGGTGAAAGGTGGGGGAAAGTTGCTCGCCAAGACATCACCGTCTTGTGCCTATGTATTCTCATCTGATATGAGAAATCAGAGCAGAATGTATTTCTGGATAATAAGAACACCGGTTGGTTCAAAATCTTTTACCCGAGTAGGGTTAAAACTTAGTTCTAGCAGTTAGGTGTATGCAGCTCGACCATTGGACACTTAGGCGTTACCTGTTTGCGGTAGAACCAAGAGTTAACAAAACTCTCCTTATGAAAAAGGTTTTCCAAATTAAGATCCCGAAGGATAAAAAAGTTTGAAGTTTGTTTTTGTATTTTTTAGAGAAGAAGTGCATTGATTATTGTTTGTAATTCATGTTGCACTAAAGACTATGACCTAGGAGCGAATGTGTCGCATATCGTCCAAAGGACATACGCTAAACACTCTAGACGGTTGAGAGGAGGCCCCCCAAGCATCATTTCCCAAGTACTTAAGGCTCGTAACGTACAACACAAATTAGTCTTTATTAGATGATTTGAAGTGTTTGAAGATGAGAAGAGAAAGACACTCTAAAGGGAGACTAAGACTCAGCCTAATATTTTCATGCAAAGTGCACCTATGATTGGGATGAAAGGAAATTCTACCTAATGTTGCCATACATGGGTTCAAGCCTAAGGTCTATCATAATCTCAAGAGATTAGAGATCCTAAGGGAACATGGCAAAGAAGAAAGAAGAAGAAGAAGGAAGCATGAAATAAGAGGGATGCAAAGATGCATATGCAATGCAACACACAAGCAAAGGGAGGAAAAAGTGTGGGGTAAACACCTCCACAAGCACATCTCAACCTTTATTAATGCAAGAAGGAAATGCAAAAACAAAGAAGAAAGCAATCCAAAAGAAAGCACACAATTGCACACAAAAGTGGGATGAAAATGGGAGAATAAATTCTACAACCATGCAAGCATCAACCACCATGCCCAAAGGCAAACCAAAAGAAAGGAGAAGAGGACATAAAGCCAAGATCAAATGAGAGAATGGAAGGCAATGTGAGTACAACAAGGAACTCACATGGGCAACTCAACCATAAGCAATCTCAATGACTATGCAAGAACACATGAGAGAAGTCCACAAAGAATCAACACTCAAGACATGCTTTAAATACCTCCAAAGAAGGGATAAACTATCTGAAATGGGATTCTAAAGTCATTGGACAGAGGTAGGGATGAGAGGAGAAGATGCACAAAACAAAAAGCACATACATCAAAAGAGAATGCAAGCAAAGGCATGGAAGAAGCTATATGATCCGTTGATCTCATTTAGTCAATATTTCAACCCACGCACGTGGCAGCCAGGGCATCTCAATGGATAACAAACCATACGTCGGACCACTGTGCTCCGGTCGTCTTCTCCGATCAACCACCGGAGTATCAGATCCAAGACTTAACCAAAACACGCGAAATCCTATACTAAAATGATCGCCACGCAATGTAGATCATAAATCCAAGTTTAGTTTCCATTTATCGCTCACAAATAAAGAGATTCCAAGCATTAAAGAAATGAGCATCAAATTGAAAACATCACAAACATCATCCTAATCTATCCATAATATTTCTACACATGTAGGACTTTAATATGCAACAAGAATGGCGTGAAATGGATGCCTAATAAGAGAGAAATCTTGCAAAGTAAATTACCTAACGGAGCCTCTCCTTTGGGGCTTCTAATGCAATTAAGCTTGCGCAAAATGATCCAGAATCAATCAATGAACATAAAGGAAGGTGATGCTAATGTTGATTTGGCTTCAATTGGCTTGCATTTCAGTTTTCACTTTTCACTTTGTTCTTGATTTTTCCAACTACTCCCAAGCTCTTCTTGCACGAAAATGGTTGAATGAGGCTTCATTCTTCATCAGAAGCTTTTATATTATGGATCTACAATCATTTGGGGGCCCAATTATGGCTGGTTATGGTGAATTAAAGAAATCCAAAGTTGGAAGTGAGAGCTTCATACACACGTGCCAAAATGGCTCCAATTCCCTTGGAGATGATTCAAATCAGTTGCTGGTGATGTGCCTTAATCAGATGGATGACAATTGCTCCTTGAATTGATCTAATGGTTGAAATTGAATGTGAGACTTATACTTGAAGTAATATGAAATTTCATAAGTTGTAGCTTGCATAACTCAAAAATCCTTGGTGCATTGTGTTTTTTGTGATAAAGCGAATCAAAATATGCACAAACATGTTATGAAAAGGAATTAAAACCACTTCAATTAAATTCATGCCTTTAAAGTTCATTTTCCTTGATTTTTCTTCACCAATCTTCATATCCATGCCAAATCCATGACAATTTGATGTTTCATGATGGAATTAAGATCATTTGAAGCAAGTTTCATGTTGGAGAAAGTTCCATTTGAAGTGCACAAGATCATGAAATGGACCTATAATCAAAATGACATATAATCTCACTTTCCCAAAATACCCCTGCCTTGCAAGCTTAATCACTTGAGTTCTACAAATGAGATGAAAGACTTCTAGGAATTTTTGGAAAGCTAAGATCATAAGGAACAACTTCCATGTTCATCAAAAGTTGAAGTGAAACATGATTCTAGGTCAAAAGTACCTTGGAAGTTGGTTGACTGAAAATACATTCATCTGAGGACCCATAACTTGTCAGCATCATAACTTGAGCTCTAGAAACCCAATGGATGAGTTCTAGTACTCAAAATAAAGATAAGAACATGCTCTACAAGTCTCATGTTTATGTCCAAGTGAGATTACACTTGTATCTTGAGATATGTGGTCTTGAAGTTAGGCACTAAACAGGGGATTTTACACTGACACACCTCTGAAACCCTAATTTAGTAACTTCTCAGACTCTAGATTCTTCCTGAGTTGATCTTGAAATGACATATTAGATGCCTCAACACAACTATGCATGATCACAATGACTTAAAACCAAGTCTTAATCTCCTTCCAATCCCCAGTGGATCTTGCACTAGGCAGATGAAACCCTAGGTGTACAATCCTTTGACTGCAACCTCTTGCACATGATATAATCACTTAGATGAGCTCCACAATGACTTCAAAAGTACTCAATGAGCTCTTCAACCTCTCCTATCCATAACCATGGACTCATGATCCTCTGATGACCTTCAATCGGCCTCCAAGATAGGAGATAAGCCATACACATCCATTCACTTCCTCTAAGAGCTCTGACCTTCTCCTGATGACGATAAGCACTTAACCACTTGAATAAAACCTCTTTCTTAGGCTTAGACCCTTGGCAAAATTTCTCTTGTTATGCACACCCCTCTTGATCCCCTGCCAATGAATAATGACATGCAATGCAAATGCTAGAACAATGCAATGAAAACATAAGCCAAGTAAAGAAAAAGGTTGGGCAAATTTTGGGGTACAACAGCTGCCCCTATTCAAACGACTTGGACCTGAATCGGTGAAAAGCGAATAAATTTCAAACAATCAAGGTAAAAGACGGTTGAATACCAACAAATCCGGAAATTTGCCAACCGCAAAAATAAACTGCAAACACTGATCGGGGATAAAAATCTCCGGAGATAACTGAATAATTTTCGCAATGTCGACACACATTCGGAAGAATCATCTGACATCGCTGCCAGTCAACGACACTAAGCCGGAAAGATCATCTGACATCGCCGTCAGGTACCGACACTAAGTCAGGAAAACATCTGTTATCATACAGCTAATAATGCACCTCTGACTTCGCCGTCAGCCCTCTGCATCAATTTAGAAAAAAATCTAACCTCGCCGTCAGGTAATAACATCAATTCTGAAAGAAGATATCTTTGACTTCATCGTTAGGCCTCTGACCTTGCCGTCAAGTATCGACACCAAGTCGACAAAATACATCTGACATCGCCATCAGGTATCTACACACATCTGACATCGCCGTCAGGCCTTGGTATCAAGTTGGTAAAAGCATCTGACATCGCCGTCAGAAACATTGAACCCAAAACGAATAAACCAATCGACTCCACACACAGTTGAGAATAAACATCTGACATCACCGCCAGACATTCGTAAGATAAAAACAGGTATCGGATCCTGAGATAAGGACTCCTGACATCGTCGTTAGGCTTTTGCTAAATAAAAGCGAGTAACAAATTTGAAAATAGAATCAACACAGAGCATCTGACATCGCCGTCAGGCATCTATTGAGTTGATGAAGACATCTGACATCGCCGCCAGGAATTCATGAAGCTGATACACACCTGCTGGGGATAAACATCTAACATCGCCGTCAAGTATCCACGCAGTTGAGAAACATCTGACATCGCCGTCAGGAATCCATACACATCTGACATCGCCGCCAGGAATCTGTAAGGGATGAAACATCTGACATCGCCGCCAGGAATCTGCGAATTTGATAGACATCTGACAGCGTCGTCAGGCCTCTAACCTCGCTGTCAGGCATCGACATCTAGCAAAAAAACACATTTGACCTCTCCGTCAGGTATCTTGCTTGATAAAATACAAACACCAAATCTGAAGATAGGCACTTCTAACATTGCCGCCAGACATTCGCTAAATAAAAGCGAGAAACGAACCCGAAGGTAAAGACATCTGACATCGCTGCCAGACCTTCGCTAAATAAAAGCGAGAATCAAGCCCAACGGTAAGGACTTCTGACATTGTCGCCAGACATTCGCTAAAATAAAAGCGAGAAACAAACCCGAAGGTAAAGACATCTGACATCACCGCCAGACCTTCGCTAAATAAAAGCGAGAATCAAACCCAACGGTAAGGACTTTTGACATCACCGCCAGACATTCGCTAAAATAACAGCGAGGATCAAACCGAGAGGCCGAATCAACCGAAGCTGATACTCCGCTAGGGAAGAGAGAAACTTAACCAATCAATCTGGCAGGGAGAGAGAGAAATTTAACCAAATAACTCTGCTTTGGGAGCGCAAAGAAACTTAACATGGTCACTCTGCTGAGAACTTTAACCAAATCACTCTGTTGGCGATCCCACTGGGGAAAGAAGAGGAACTTAACCAAGTAACTCTGTTGAAAAACATCTGATAAGATGAACACATCCCTCAAATATTGCACCATGGTCTGGACATCATACAGGCTTATAACAACCGCTAAAGTCTGATGACGCCACTGGGGAAAAATGTAAGCCAGGGTCTGAATACCACACGGGCTAATAGAAACTACCATGGTCGGGATATCATTTGGGCAGAAATACCAGTCATCTGTCGGAGATACACCTACAAAGAAAGAGATAACCACCTGGCTTATGTTACGCATACGTATGTTTGGAAATGGTGTAATGCTCCATACGAGATGGAAATGTTACGCGTTTGGAGGAAGCTATGCAACTAATGCAACATGAAACGGAACCAAATCAGCAAAATAAATGCTGAAAGCAAGCCCAAGATCCACCCTGCTAGGGAAAAGGTTAACACATGCCAATCGCAGTTGGACTTCTGCTGGGAAACAGACCCGGGATCTTCTTTACCGGGTAACAAAGTTCTTATAAGAACAAGAAGTTCAAACTCAGCTAGGGATTCTCATCAAAACTTGCTGAGGAAAATGACTTGAACGGCCTTCCAGAATTCAACTCTTCTGGGGAGCAGACGGCTCTACCGAGGATAGACAGCCATCCTTTGAAAACGAATTCACCCTGTTGGCGAATCAACAACTCTGCGGGGAATCCCAGAATCAACCATCAAGATTCATAACACGCCTTACTGAAGAACATAGTGTTGCACCCCAAAATTTGACCAACATTTCTTTACCTAGCTTGTGTTCACTAGCATTATCATCTGCTTCTCATTGATATGTGGGCAGTAGATCAAGAGGTATGATTACCAATCAAGAGCTATACAAGACTTTGAAGATAGCCAAGGAGCTTATTCAAATGTTCAAAGGTTGATATCTTTGTCAGAGAAGTTAAGAGATCCTCAGAAAGATTGGTTGAAACCAAGGTTGTGTGCCTCATAACTTGAGAGTTGTGGGGTCTCCTCAGATGATTCTGAGGCTATGAGGATGGACTTGAAGCTTTGAGAGAGCTTATGATATATCTTGAAAGCCATCATGAGGCCTAGAGAGGTCATTGTACAGGATTCAGAAGACTTAGCCATGAGTGGTATAATTAGGGTTTGACTGGGTCAACCCTAGGTCAACTGATGATTTGGAGAAGGTTGAGACCTAATCCAAGAGCCATGTGATCATGTATTGATGCATTGAGATGCTATAATGATGATTCCTAGATCAACTCATCATGATTGAGGAGTTTGAGAAGTTTCAAGCTAGGATTTCTAAGGCTTGACAGTGTAAAATCCCCTAGTTTGATCCCTATCTTCAAGGCAATTTAGCTCAAGATGTGATTGTCATATCATATTACGCCCAACATTAATGTTGTAGAGCTTGCTCTTAGCTTTAATTTGAGTACTAGAAGTCCTTGATAGGATTTGTGGAGCTCAAGTTATGACTTTGACAAGTTACAGGTCATCTAAGGTATGTGAATCTGGGGCCTTGAAAGTCACCCAACTTGCATCAAACTTTTGCCCAAGAAGGATGATTACTATGAACTTTTGGTCAACATGAATGTTGTTCCTAATCTTCTTAGCTTTCTAGAGAGTACTAGAAGTCCTTGATAGGATTTGTAGAACTCAAGTTATGGCTTTGACAAGTCAAGGGCATTTTGGTCATTTGGATATTATAGGTCATTTCAAGCATGAGGCCATATATACTATTTCCAAGCTTCAAATGGAAAAATTTTCAACATCAAACTTGCTTAAAATGATGTTTTAAGGCTAGTAGGGAGGTCATGAGCTGTTGAAAAGGCTTGTAGCAAAAAGTGATAAAAATGACCTAAAATGGAGGCATAAGTTAAATAAGTTCAAGTTGGAAATTGAAATTTCCAAGTTACACATCCAAACCATGGCATATAATAGGTCATTTTGACTCTAAAAGACATTCTAAAAACAATGGTTCAGCCACTTTTTTGAATTGAGGCCTAGATCATGGGGTTGCTTTGGAAAATGCTTGCTTGCATAATAAGGCACAAATGCAAAACTCAAGGAAAGGCAATGTACAAGCTAGTAAAGGGTTTTAACACATCCCATATCTCATCTAAGGAGAATTTCAGGTCAAGGAAAGTTGCTGCAAGAGGCTTGGCATGAGATGAGTGTCGCTTGCGCGAAAATAAGGTGCCGGCACAACAGAAGAGTCGCCACCTTTCGTTATTTATCCCTCAGAGCGGGAAAGGAAACGATCAGAAAAACCTGATGAAAAAGGGTAAGACAAGGTCGTCGCAACCATTGTCTGGGTTCGGGAGTCGGTTACGCAAGGGGAAGGTATTATCACCCCTCACGTCCGTCGTACTCGACGGGATCCACGCTTGCTGTGTTTACTCGGACGGGTGAAAAACAATCTATCTACGGCTGCTAAATCTAAACGGAAAGAAATTGACTCGATAGAGCGTCGCACTCTATGCCTACGTATTCTCTTCAGAGAAAATCAGAGTCAACGTAGTTCGGGAAACTACGGGTTAGTTGCTCGGCAAGACGTCGCGTCTTGGGCCTACGTATTCTCATCAGAGAAATCAGAGCATGACGTAGTTCAGGCTAACCACGGCTAGACCAGGGTATTCTCGGTCACACGGGGTGAGAGATTAAGTTGACGATACTAGCGTACGCATTCTAGCAGTTAGGTGGACGCTGCTCGACTATCGGAGACTTAGGCGCACCTGTTTGCGGTAGAACGGACGTAGTATGTCGGGTTTTTGAGGTATGGGAACCTACGGGAACTAGAACTACGGTCTGGTCTCCAATGCACTCGGGCAAGAGAAAAGGATAACATCAGTCGTCAGCGGGAAAGTCTCGATCGCACCGCAGCGAGGAGAACAAAAGGTTAGTTGTTAGTGTGCTCGCTAGGATATCGCATCCTATGCCTACATATTCTCATCAGAGAAAATCAGAGCAGCTGTAGTTCAGCCTAACTATGGGTAGAACGGAGACCACAACATAAATCTCGTTTTATTAATATTCTGAAGAAATTACAATGATTGAGTACAGGAAACTAAACTCCTAAAAATCCTATCCATCTATTATGGAAATTCTAATGAAAAATAGTCCCCTAACAAGTGGACATTTAAATCTAATCCTAAAAGTGTAAAAAAGGTCCCCTAACAAATGGACATTTAAAACTACTTCTAAAAGAAAAGTGAAAAATAAACTCTATGAAAATATATCCTAAAAAAGAAAATATTAAAAATACTATTATTTTTATATATATTTTTATATTCACTATATTTTCCATTATTTTCATTACATGTTTTTTATCACATATTCTTTTCTTTTAAAAACACTAAGCAAATGAATAAAAGAAAATAAAGAAAAAAGAGAAAAACGCAAGAGGGGGTGCAAAACTGCAGCCAGGGGTATGAGCCAGTAAAAATAAAGCAGAACTGTTAGGGCCCAGCCCAATAAGGAAATTCTGACAAAAAACAAAAACAGGGGGTGAAAGGCCAAACGGAGGGTGTGCCCAATAAAGACGAATTGGGCCCGGCCCAATCAGACTAAACAATAATCAGCAAAAAAACGAAAGGTGAACGCCCAAAATGGAGGGTGTACGGACGAAAGAGCTCGTTGGGCCTAGAGGCCCACTAAGCAACCCAGTCATTCCTCACTTCTCAGAAACCCTAATCACTCTTCTCCCTTCTTTCTCTCAACCTTGCGCCGTCACGACCGCCCACCTCTCCTTCTCCGACTCCGCTCTTCCTCAAAACAACATTATCACAAAACGCTTCACCAATCAACTCCTATTCCACTTCACCTTAATCCTCCAACCTACTTTGCCATCATCGGAGAACTGGATAGAGATCTGTGAGGTTTTGCTGATAGGGAGAAAAACTCATTCGCGGTTGAATCCATGGATCTTCCACACACTGATGGTTCTTCCTCAAAGATCTTTCTGGAAAATCAAAACACGAAGATTGGTGAAAGAACGTCTCACGCATGTTATTGAAGATCGCTGGTAAAGGTTAAAGGTTGATGAACGATGATGATTGCTTTTACGATTTCTGGAGATTTCACATGATGATAATGATGATGATGATTTCTGAGACGATGAACTTCAAAAATCTTGATGAAGATCTTGATGTTTGACGAAGGAATCTGAAGAACATTAGCGTTTCTGGAGAATGAATGATGAACGAATGATGATGGAGGGCGATGAAGGTTCTTCGTTTCTGGGCGAATCTGGGATGAACAAGATGAACATTGCTGCAAATGGATGAAGATGGTTGATGATCATCAGTTGAGGACGATGAAGATTATTGGTGAGGATTCCGGCGAGATGAGGATCATGATGGATCTTGATGATGAGAGTTGAAGATTGTGAAGAATCTGGGAAGAACAACAACGAATCTGGAGTCTCCTTGGATGTTCTTGAAATCTGGAAATCTGATGAACTCTGAAGAATTTCTGGCGAAATCTTGATGAAGATTGATGTTGAGGACGATGAAGATGGAAAGATGCAGATTCCGGTGAGTTTGAGAACTCCGGCGACGGTTACCAGCGACCGTTGCGGCGGCTGCATGGCCGGCGGTGGGGCCTCCGGCGAGGTGGTACGCGTGGCAACGCGCATGCAGAGGGAGGATGGCGTGAGGACGCGTGGTGATGCATGCTGAGGGGGAAGGACAAGTGTGGCAGTAACGTGGTGTGTCAGTAGAGAGAGAGGGATGGAAGGGTGAGGTGTCAGCCTTGTGAGTGAAGGTGAAAATGAGGTGGCTCCCTCCTGAGTTACACGCGTGGCAGCAATTTATAGCGACAAGTGGCAATGGATTTGGAGAATACTGGGCCTCCAAAGACCACTTATGGGCCCACGAAAGACTCTCAACAAAATGAAAAAAACTGATTGGATTGGATTAAGACTAATTGAATGAATTAAATGGACTATGGATTAAACTAATGATGAATAATACAAAAAGATTAAAGGCTAATGAACTAATTAACTAATGAACACCTAATTAACTCTAATGATTAAGCCTAATTAATATTGAATTAAAACTAAACAGAAACTTAAAACTACAATTAAGACTAACTGAAAATTAAAACAGTAATTAACCTAAATGAAAATTAAAACAAATCTAATTAATTCTAATAAACTCAATTAAATCTAAAAAAGGGAATTAACATCTAATTAAACTCTAAAAAACTATTAACTTCTATTAATCCTAATTAAATCTAAGAAAAGAGAATTAGCTATTAAATCTATATTAATCTCTAAACTAATGAAAACTCTATTAAATCCTATTTAATCTCTAAACTAATAGAAAAAGCTCTAATCATTCCACTAATTTCTATACAAACAAAAAATAGGAAATTCTATTTAAAAACTCTATTAAAAGAATTTATTCTAAAATCTATTATCTAAAATGATTAAAGAAATCCCTAAACTATTAAAAAATCAATTAATATCCAAAAGCTATTAAAAATCTATCTAATACCTAGAAAAATGAATTGAATCCCTACAAAATTCTAGAAAATAAGGAAAAAAAACTAAAACTACCGAGGACGCCGATTAAATCGATTAGCGAACTATATCGAAATAAACGGTAAAAATCCCGGGCACCGAGATGTCCTTAAAAACAGCAGCGAGGGCCGAAAACACCGGGACGAGCACCGATTCACCAGAATACGTCCTCGTATTGGCCTGAAATGCTATCAGAGGGTTGTGATCCCGATAAACCAATCTGACTGGAAAAAATGCAATGTACTTGGTATGCAAATGCAAAATGAAATGAGTCGAAACATGAGGCAAATTGCGATAAGTAGTTGGTCAAATTTTGGGGTGCAACAATGAGGCATGAGATGAGATGAATCCATAAACTCATGGCATGAGAATTCCAAATTCTCATTGGATGATTCCAGATAGTTCTAGAGAGGTCAAATGCATCCTATATAGTGTATAGAACTTGCTCAGATGCAAGGTTGGTGAAAGATTTGAGAGAAGAGAGAGATAGCCATTTCACTTGCTTCCATTGCAAGTTGAAATCAAATTCTACATTCTGATTCATTTCCATTCCTTCTTTCAATCCAAACACATTCCCTTGATCACACTGAAGCTGTGCAGACCAAATTGAAGGCAAAACCATGAAGAATTGAAGAGATAGCACTTGGATTTTGAAGGTTGCAAGTCACCATCGGGTTTGGAGATTCAAGCTTTCTTGGTCCAATCTTTTGCAAACAGAAGCAAGATCATCATTCAAGGATTGATTCTGAAGAGTTTGAGAGCTTGCAGTGAAGGTTTACCCTATCTGTTAATCAAGATTTGACAGGTTAGTAACTTTTCTTCTACACCATGATTTAAGCATAATTAGGCAGAATTGTTAGGATAGAACGATTAGAGACAATTAGGTGATGGATTCTGGGAAGTTTGAGATCAATTGGTGAAGTTTCAGTTGATGACACCATTTTTGTTTGGATCAAGAACATGAGATATAGTGAGCTATAGCATGAATTAGATATCAAGAATTAACCAGTGTGAAGTGGTGATCATTCTAAGGTAATCAATTTCAAGAATGGTGAACTTTGATTCCTGAGCATATTTGGAGGTTTGATTCGTGTTTTAGGTTTGAGGAGGTTTCAGTTGATTTTGATACCATACTTAGATTCAGGGTGAAATTCTGGACAGATTAGGGTTTTGAATTTCAGTTTTTCATGGAGAATTGATGAGGTTCGAGTTGGAGAGGATGAGCTTGAAGCTCTGAGCTTCCATGGCTGTTCTTCCCTCCAACCCTATTCAAATGAAGAAGACAACGTTTTAACCGTTGGATGAGGCGAAGACTTGTTGACTCCATCTGGATCCCACGGCCACGATCTATTCTCACGTGTGAAAGGAAATCTGAAGACACCATGAAACGAAGCGTTTCATTAAAGGAGGTCTTGGGCTCAATTGATATCCCCACCCCCATTCATGGCCCACTTGGATTTTGTACTGATTTTCCTTGCTCTTTGCACCGTTCATTTTCCTTTTTCTTTGTATTTTGTTAATTGATTTTCTGATGACAATTGGGCCTAGCACGTTTACTGACTGCACCCCTATTTCCAGCCCATATGGAATTTGAACTGAACATAGTTGCTATCTGCACCAAGGTTTTATCCATTTTAATTTCTTTTTCTCCATTTCATGTTCATGTCTAGAAAATTATGAAATCAAAATATTTGCATTTCATGCATTTTTAATATTTTTGTGTATTTTCTCTTTTAATAGCATTTTAATTCATTTTATGTTGATACATGGTTTTGTAGAATTTTGTTTAGCTAGTTCCCTTAGAATTTTTAGGCCATTCTTTTTAGGATAGTTAAATTAGGACTTTAGCTCCCCTCTGGATTTATTCCATAATTTTGTGATGAATTTTTAATTAGTTTTGCTTAGATGACTTTAGGTTGTGTAGAATTAGGTCAATCCTTAACATAGGTCCACAATAACCTTAGAATTTTGGGTTTCTAGGTCAATTTAGACATTGGGACATATAGGGTATTAAGGGTAGGTATATAGGATCCCCTAGAAATTATATTAGATTTTAATATAGTAGTTTACTATTTTTAGATGATTTTTGTAGTTGCTGGTTGTTTGTGTTGCCCTTGTGGGCTTGATTTTTGTTTTGCCTTGCTTTGTGGGCTTGGTGGGTTTGGTCTTGCTTTGAGGAGCATGGAGGAGCATAGTAGAAGACTTGAGGGTTGAAGAAGGAGCTTGAGAGCTTGAGCATCTTGTTTGTTTTGTTGTTGTTTTAGGGTTAGGGATTAAGAAGAGCTTAGACCTAGTTAGTTTCTTTCTTAAACATGGATGGTATCTTTCACCTCCATTCCTCCCTATGATTCAAAGTCCTTCCATGGTATTCACCTCTCTCCTTAGGAGAGATAAGTGATGGTACCTAGGAAGTAGAACTTTTGAGGGAACCCTTCTCCTGATGTTAAACCCTTATAGGTCACCTTTGGTGATCAATAAGCAGTTTAACACCCCAGTTTATCCAGTTAAGTGATTTTCTCTGGTTTGAGTATCTTGAGAGATGTTGGGCTTGAAGAGGAAGACTTCATTGAGGAGTGTGGAAGAGGTTGATTCCCTGAGCATTGCCATTCCAGCTGAAGCTTGAAGAGCAACAAGAGCAAGTTGACACTTGAAGACCCAATGAAGATCCAGTAAAGACTGAATGAAGAGCTGAGGCTTAAAGATTGAAGGATGAAGTTGATACTTCTAAGTGATTGAAGATTACTCTAAGAAGCTGAAGCTTGTAGGAAGAGAAGACCAAGTTGAGACTGGTAAAGCAAAGAGAGCTTGAGATCTTGAAGACTAAGTTGATACTTAGGAAGAGGATTCAATTGAGATTGAATGAAGAGCTGAAGCTTGAAGAACAAAGGAGGTTGATACTTACTTTGAAGCTGGGAGATCCTGAAGGAATCAAGTTGATACTTGTGATTAAGGGTGAAGCCTGAAGGTGGAGCTGATTAAGGAGCTGAAGCTTGGAGAAGGGAGAATAAATTGAAACTTATGTGGAAGGGTGGAAACCTGGAGAAGCAAATTGATATTTGTCAAGAGTGATGGAGGTCTGAAGACTGAGTTGCTGTGGGAAGATCTGAAGCTTGGAGTTGAGAAAGGAGTTGATCTGCTTTCTTGTCTGTTTTGCTGTATTGATGTGCCTTGTTTGACTTGCTTGATGCATTAGAATAAGTTCATATCTAGGTAGAATCTAGGAGCATGATTGCACTAGAGGTTGAGTTGCTCCCTCTGCTTGTACTGTTACTGTATGGCTTTGCTTGCGGGTATTCGGTAGAGCCCAGCTCCCTTGCCCATGTGGTTTGTTTTGCTTGGTAGCATGACTTTATTTCTTTTGTATGATTGTAGTTTACTGTATTTTGCTTGATAGCATGTTTTATTTCAGTATGATTACTGTTATTCATTCTGGCTTGAGGTTGAGATGAGCTTGTGGAGGCTGATGCCCCACACACATTTCCTCCCTCACTTGCATTGCATGCATTTTACAGTCGATTACTGTATTACTGTTTACTGTTTAAGCTGATGCTTTACCTGTTTCTGTGTATCATTGACATGATCCCTTAGGACTCTCATTTCCTTTGATAAGGAATTGATGATAGAAATTTAGGTTGAAACCTATGCATGATAACTTCTAGGAGTTCCTTGTTCAAACCTCAACCATAGGATGAATCCTTGGCATGACAACATTAGGACTTAATAGTCTCCCCGTAGTTGAGCCTATTCTCTTCTCATCTCAAAACAGCTTAAGATACAGTAATCATGAATGATTTCTTTCGTACGTTATGAGCCTTAAGCTATCTGAGAAAGAATTGTGGGAGAGTTTCTTTTCCACAGTCTGAATGTTTAGTATGGTACCCTTTGGGTGACATGCGACACATTCACTCTCAGGTCATAGTCTCTAGTGCGATTGAAATTGCAAACACAATAAAAAACACTTCTTCCGTAAAAGATAGAAAATAATGCGTAGTGTCCCGAACTACGTAAGCTCTGATCTCTCATACCTGTTGAGAGTACGTAGGCACAATACTGATGTATTGGCGAGCTACCTCCCCCGTAACCAGTCGTAGGTCGAACTACGTTGACTCTGATTTCTCATTCTCTGATGAGAATACGTAGGCATAAAGTGCGACGCTTTGCCGAGTCATTTTTATTTTCTTTTTAAGCCAGCCTTGATAGGTAGATAGATAAACCAACTTGTCCAGTAAACACAACAAGCGTGGATCCCGTCGAGTACGACGGACGTGAGGGGTGCTAATACCTTTCCCTTGCGTAACCGACTCCCGAACCCAGACAACGGTTGCGACGACCTTGTCTTACCCTTTTTCGTCAGGTTTCTCCGATCGTTTCCTTTCCCGTTCTGAGGGATAAATAACGAAAGGTGGCGACTCTTCTGTTGTGCCGACACCTTATTTTCGCGAAAGCGACACATAGCCCTGACTGGCTCACCAATACTCACTGACTTCACTGAGAAATAGCATACCCTTGCGGGGGAATAGAACCACTTCATGTTGACTTTTCTAAGGATAGAGAGACGCCTCTGCTAACCTGCAAAGGAAAAGCCAACCCAACTAGGGATCGCCCAATGAGGGAACAACATCGACCTCTTCTTGGCGATGAGTCAATAACTTGAACTCTGAGGGGGTACACAGTTATACATTCAAGCTCTATGGGGAGAAATCCCATCTCGACTCGCTGGGGAGTATAGGCGCACCTGCAAGGGAACAAAGGTACATTCCTGACCTGCGAGGGGGATATCAATTTGCCGGAGACCTCGGTCTAAACTGCTGAGGAATGAGTGCATACAGACTTAACCTGATCTGCATGAGGGATATCAAACTCGACCCTCTGAGGATAACCCTACTCTGCTGGAGACTTCGATCTCGAACTGCGAAGAGCTAAATGTGTACCGACCGACTGCTGGGGATAAGCGTACACACTTAACTGCTCGGTCCATCTGCAACATCTCTACCGGGGGATAGAGATGTTCAAACTTCAATAGTTGGGGGAAATGTTGATCATACCGGAGATACATCTCAGACGAATTTCCCCGAGGGTAATGACCCTGCAAAAATGAACAAACAGACAAGATATCATGTACAAAGGAACTATCTCAGTCATCATCCGTGACGTTGTTCAAATAACTCAAAGTTTTAACGATTATTGGCAAAGCCTGCAAGTTTATGTATGCATAGTTTATCAAAAACATCGGACGTTTTTCGCAAACAAAACAGTAAGGCTAAAGCAAAACAAACAATTACTGAATAGTATGTTTATTGACATATGGGTCTGTAAATAGGAAAATTTTACAACAGATGCAACCCCTGAAAAGAGGAAGCTGCGCAAAAATATACAGAAATGCACAGAAATATACAGAATGTCGGCAATGTGGCACAGACGAACATCATAAGTTGATCTATCCATGACTCGCATGACTCCGATTCCTCACCGACGCTTCGTCCTCAAAAGAGATTGATTCAGATAAATGGCCCTCAGGTCCTCCCTCAATCCACTAAGCTCTAAAGATCAAACGCAGACCACAGTCATTTGCTTTTTCAATCCCTAACTTTTGCGTGCACCGCCCTTTCGGATTTTCAATTCACCGGGATACCCATTCTTGCCAAAGTCGCTTTTTCAGGTTTTCGACTTTGCGGATTTACATTTTTTTCATTTTTATCCCTTTTTTTGCCCGAACCCATTCTTTTTATGGTTCCCCAGGATGCCCCATTTTTGCCTGGATATTCTTTTTTCTTTCCAGTGGGTCTCTTTAAGCAAAGTATTTTTTAACTGCGTCTGCATTCACAGGGGATGTAAAATCCTCACCATGCATGGTGGATAACAGCAAGGCTCCTCCGGAGAAGACCTTTCGCACGATGTATGGACCTTCATAGTTGGGAGTCCATTTGCCTTTGTGATCTATTTGTGGAGGGAGAATCGTTTTTAGCACAAGATCTCCCGTCTGAAAGTTTCAAGGACGCACCTTCTTGTTGAAAGCTTTCTTCATCCGACTCTGATACGACCGACTGTATGCAATAGACGCCAGCCTTTTCTCATCCATCAGGCTAAGCTAATTCAATCTGTTCTTTACCCATTCTGCCTCATCGAGCTTGACGTTGACCAGAACTCTCAAAGAAGGAATCTCGACTTCTAATGGTAGGACAACTTCCATACCATACACCAGCGAGAAAGGAGTTGCCCGGTTGAGGTACGTACCGTAGTACGATATCCGTGCAAAGCGAAGGGCAACATCTCATGTCAATCTTTATAGGTTACAACCATTTTTTGTACTATCTTTTTGATGTTCTTGTTGGTCGCTTCAACAGCGTCGTTCATCTTCGGACGATAAGGCGATGAGTTATGATGCTCGATTTTGAAACTCTGGCACAGTTTCTTCATCATCTTGTTGTTCAGATTTGAACCATTATCAGTAATGATTCTTTCAGGCACTCCATATCAACATATGATATCCTTCTTGATAAATCTGGCTACGACTTGCTTCATGACATTCGCATAGGAGGCTGCTTCCACCCACTTGGTAAAGTAGTCAATAGCTACCAAGATGAAGCGATGTCCATTGGATGCGGTTGGCTCAATTTTGCCAATCATATCAATGCCCCACATGGAAAAGGGCCAAGGAGACGCCATGACGTTTAACGAACTTGGCGACACGTGAATCTTGTCTGCATAAATCTGGCATTTATGGAATTTCTTCGCATATTTGAAACAATCAGATTCCATCATCAACCAATAATACCTTACTCGCAATAGTTTTCGAGACATGGCGTGCCCGTCGGCATGCGTACCAAAGGCTCCTTCGTGGACCTCTTCCATAAGTAAGCTTGCTTCTTTCTCGTCCACGCATCTGAGTAGTACCAAATCATAATTCCTCCTGTAGAGTACACCATCTTGGTTCAGATAAAAGTGTCCAGACAACCTTCTCAGAGTCTTCCTATCTCAGGTTGACGTCCCTGGCGGATACTCTTGTTTCTTAAGAAAGTTCTGGATGTCATAAAACCACGGCTTGCCATTAGAGGCCTCCTCAATGGAAAATACAAAAGCCGGCCTGTCAAGGCGCAAGATGACTATACTTGGAGCATCATTCCAATAGTTCACCTTGTACATCGAAGACAACGTTGCCAGAGCGTCTGCCATCTGGTTCTCCGCTCTCGGCATGTGATGGAACTCTACACGATCAAAGAATGGAAACAGCCTCCTTGCATAGTTCATGTAAGGAATCAGATTGGGTTGTCTGGTCTCCCATTCTCCTTTGATTTGATTTACAACTAGCGCTGAATCGCCGTACACATCTAGGTTCTTGATCCTCAGATTAATATCGTCTTCCAACCCCATGATGCACGCTTCATATTCTGCTTTGTTGTTAGTGCAAGGAAATGTCAACCTGGCAGTGAATGGTGTATGAGTACCATGGGGAGTCGTGATGATTGCCCCAATTCCACTACCGTATGAGTTAACGGCACCATCAAATATCATCTGCCACTGGGAGCCAAGCTCAGGACCTTCGTCAGGCAACGGTTCATCACAATCTTTTATCATTAGATACATGATGTCTTCATCAGGAAAATCAAATTTCATTGGTTGATAATCTTCGATCGACTGTTCGGCGAGATGCTCTGACAGAACACTCCCTTTGATAGCTTTTTGGGAAACATATTGGATGTCGTACTCTGTCAGTACCATCTGCCACTTGGCAATTCTTCCAGAAAGTGCTTGCTTCTCGAAAACATATTTAATCAGATCCATCTTCGAAATTAGCATAGTTGTACGGTTAAGCATATACTGTCTCAAACGTTTGGCAGCCCACGCGAGTGCGCAACACGTTTTCTCCAACATTGAGTACCGAGACTCACAGTCTGTGAACTTTTTAATCAGATAGTATATTACGTGCTCTTTTCTACTAGTCTCGTCGTGTTGACCGAGAACACAACCCATACTATTCTCAATAACCGTTAGATACATGATCAAAGGTCTTCCAGCGACTGGGGGTATCAATATCGGAGGTTCCTGCAAATATTCTTTTATTTTATCAAATGCCCTTTGGCAATTTTCATTCCAGACGACCGCCTGATCCTTCTTCAACAATTTGAACACTAGTTCACACGTGGCTGTGAGATGAGATATGAACCGAGCAATGTAGTTCAATCTCCCCAAGAAACCACGAACCTCTTTTTCCGTTTTTGGTGCTGGCATATCTTGTATAGCTTTTATCTTTGCAGGATCGACCTCGATTCCTTTTTCACTGACAATGAACCCCAGCAGCTTTCCTGACTTGACCCCGAAAGTACACTTGTTAGGGTTCAACCTCAATCTGAATTTTCTGAGCCTCTCAAACAGCTTCAACAAATTGACCAGATGTTCCTCCTCCATTTGCGACTTTGCTATCATGTCATCAACATAGACCTCAATCTCATGATGAATCATATCATGAAACAAAGTGAACATAGCCCACTGATAGGTTGCCCCTGCATTTTTCAACCCAAAAGGCATTACCTTATAACAGAAAGTCCCATATGGCGTGATAAACGTCGTTTTCTCCATATCTTCTGGTGCCATCTTGATCTGGTTATAACCAGAAAAACAGTCCATGAAGGAAAACACGGAATATTGGGTAGTATTATCAACCAATACGTCAATGTGGGGGAGCAGGAAATCGTCCTTCAGGCTCGCCTTATTCAAATCTCTATAATCAACACACATCTGTACCTTGCCATCCTTCTTAGGCACAGGCACGATGTTGGCAACCCACGGAGGGTAAGTTGTAACGGCTAAAAATCATGTGTCCAACTGCTTCTGGACTTCTTCCTTGATTTTCACAGCCATATCTGGTCTCGTACGCCTGAGCTTCTACTTGACTGGCGGACACTCTTCACGCAACGGCAAGCAATGAACTACAATGTCTGTGTCGAGCCTGGGCATGTCTTCGTATGACCAAGCAAAGATGTCACTATACTCACAGAGCATCTCAACCAATCTTTGCGTGATGTCACTCTGCAGCGCAGCCCCTATCCGAACATTCCTTACAACTTCCTCAGAACCCAAGTCGATAACCTCGATTTCCTCCTGATGAGGCACAATAACCTTTTCTCCCTGTTTCAAAAGTCTGGCTAGCTCTTCTGGTAAGTCTCCATCTTCATCAATCTCTTCTTCGGCTTGAAATATCGGATTATCGAAGTCGAAGCGAGTCATAGATGTCTCTGGCGCGGTGTCATCTGCAATGTGAATCCTGCAATGATAATGGTTAAATGCTTAAAATTATGTGCAAAACAAGCACAAAGCCACATTGCCATTTTATTGTTAAACATAAAACATGAAAAACAAGGATCAAAATATTTGGATACGGAAAAACGCCCTTTGATTAATTGAAAAAGATTGTGCAAGCATAAACAATAAGGCCCTGAGGACAAAACCATTATGTTCCGGGTAGAACATAGGGTTGTACAATAATCAGAAAAACAAAGTATTACTCTTCCGTTGTCACTTGAATGAATTCCTCGATAGACCAACTGTTGAGGCTTTGTCCTGGAATGCATGGCTATATCCACGAGTCCGTATCACAATCGCTATCCCCGTCCTCATCTGAAACAGCGTTGATCCTCTCGAAGATAACCCCGCCTTTGGTAAACTGCATCGGCCCTTTGTAGTGCGGCACGCTCTGTGTGGGTGACGAAGAAGATGGGCGGTATCCCAGACCAAACTTATCCTTTTTATGGGGTATATCCAGCACTTGACCCCAACCTGGCTGCTCCAGCCTGTACGACTGCCTGGGCTTCTTTGAATGACGACATGGCCACTTTGGGCGCTTTGCTCACAGCAGACGCCTTGTCTTTAATCTGTACCGTCTCAAAAGCTTGACAAAGAGTCTCATGGATTTCACCATCCACCTCAACGTATTTAAACGAAGATAAATGACTGATCATTATATCTTCCTCTCCACATACAATGACAACGCTGCCACCCACCATATACTTGAGCTTCTGGTGTAGCGTGGAAGTTATAGCTCCTACTGAGTGAATCCATGGACGGCCCAACAAACATCTATAGACAGGCTGAATGTCTATAATATAGAATACCGCATCAAATACTTCAGGACCAACTTGAATTGGCAGCGTCACCTCCCCGAATGCGGACCTTCTGGTACCGTCAAAAGCACGTACTACCAGGTCACTTGATGTACAGATTAACCCTTTCATGTCCAACTTCATCAGGGCCTTCTTTGGAAGCACATTCAAGGACGACCCTGTATCTACCAGCACATGAGACAAGACGGATCCACGACATTCAATTGAGATGTGCAACGCGTAATTGTGATTCCTGCCCTTCGGGGTCAAATCCAAGCCCGTGAAACCTAGACCATTACCTGCATTGACGTGTGCTACAACCCCTTCGAGTTGGTTAACCAATATCTCTTGCGGCACGTAAGTGGTATTCAATATCCTCAACAACGCATTCTGGTGCGCTTCTGAACATAACAACAGAGATAGAATACAGATTTTGGAAGGCGTCTGTTGCAAGTGATCTACTATCTTGTAGTCACTTTTTCTTATCAATCTCATGAATTCCTCAGCTTCCTTCTCCAAAGAACTCTTCTCTCCATCCTGAGAAGTTTCTTCCACTACAACTTTCTTACCCTTATCAGCTCTGTCAGCTACCACTTCAGGTGATGAGAAAACTCTGCCGCTTCGAGTGATTCTCCTAGCTCCTACTAGATTATCCATTGACTCAACTGGCAAGCTCTTCAACTCCTGTTTTTGCCCATTACAATATACCTCTGCTCCGTAGTTCCACGAAATTGCATTGGCACTCTCATACGGCATAGGCCCGGCTTTGGTGATAATAATGGTTGGTGGCCTAGGCGTAGAAATAGTTATAGTTTTGTATGGAATCGAGATCGTTGTGACCTTGTTCCTTTCCTCAACTATTACCTCTTCAGACTTCTTCTCGGCAATCCGGTTGAATTGCAACATTTCGTCATCCATCATACTCTGAATACATCTTTTTAGCTCTGCATATCCCTCGGGATGACTCAAATATTCAGCACACGATTCATTACAGCCCGGGAATACACCTCCCTTCAATAACTTTTCCTTCACAAAGCCCAACGGCGTCTTCAAATCATTGACATCAGTTACCAGATCTAAACTCTCGTCTTCAATGATTGCACTGACTCCAGCAGTCCCATGGTTGGGCATGGGTTCTGCACGACGTTGGGAGCGTCATGAGAAAAGTTTATTTCCTTGCTATCCACCAAATCTTGAACTTTGTGTTTAAAGGCTTTGCAGTTATCAATGTTGTGCCCAGGTGCCCCGGAATGGAACTCACAGTGAGCATTCGCGTCATAACCGGGTGGCGGTGGTCCTGTCAGGGGAGCCATAGTCCTCTTCTGGATTAACTGTAGTTGTAACAGATGCTGAAGCAATTGAGAATACGGCATCGGAGGCACGTCAAATTGTCTATTTACATTTTGTCGTCGATCCTAAAATCTTCTATAACCCTGTTGATTCTGCTGTTGCTGCTGTGGCTGGTGTTGTTGAGGAACGGCTGGAATTGTGATACTAGTAACCTGCTGCTGCTGACGATAAGATGGACGCTGATTTCTACCTCTGCCCTGAGAGCTAGACACATCATTAGCCTCATCTTCACGCTTCTTATTACCAAACACCTTTTTACCTCCTCCTCCAGCTGAGGGAACATCACCAGATTGGATCTTTCCCAGCTTTATCCCATTCTCTACCCTCTCTCCGGTGATAATCAAGTCGAAAAAGCTGCCAGACATGCTACTGATAAGCTTTTCATAATAGACACCAGGAAAAGTGGCCACAAACATATCAACCAATTCACGTTCCACCATCGGAGGTTGCACTCTCGCTGCAAGTTCGCGCCACCTCTAGGCGTATTCCTTAAAGCATTCACCGGTCTTTTGAGATAAATTTTGGAGTTGGACCCTGTTAGGAGCAAGGTCACTATTATACTGATAATGCTTCACGAAAGCTTCAGCCAAGTCTCTCCAACTACGGATATTAACAGGCTCCAGTCCCATATACCACTCAAGTGAGGGTCCAGACAAGCTATCTTGAAAAAAGTGCATGAGCAATTTTTCGTCATCCGAGTAAGCAGACATTTTGCGGTAATAAGAATGCAAATGGACCCTTGGGAAAGTAGTTCCCTTATACTTGTCAAAGTCAGGGACTTTGAACTTCAACGGGACTTTCAGATCTGGGATCAGCCCTAGATTGGCCATGTCTAGCCCCATGAAAATTTGATTTTCAAAAGACTTCATCTTTTCTTCAATCAACTTGAACCTTTTATCAGCCTCATATGGTAGTCCAACACCAATATCCCTCATTGAAAAAGCATCCTCTTGTTGATCCTCATCCCATTGAGGAGTACAAGGAATAGGAATAGGAATTGCAGCTTGATTTCCTCCGCCCGGAGGTACAACTTTTGGTGGAACAACATTCGCACGAGGTGTACCAATCTCACTGTGAGAAGGGTTAGCAGTAACCCCTCCATGAAGCACACCATTATTGTCAACACGAACAATCAATGGCTGAACCAGAGTCCTTAGCTGCTTCTGGCCATTTGCCACACCCTGCATGAGCTCCATAAACTGAGCCATCTTGTCTCTCATCTCATGCATCTCAGCTTTTACTTGTTCCATAACTCTCCGCTGATTACCTCTGGTGGCGTAGCGGTGAGTAGTTTGATTTTCTATCCTGAAACAACCTAACAAACCAACAGGAATAAAATCAATGGTTCCGCTGCACCTGCCATGCAAAAATGCTATGCAAAATGCAGACATGTATATATGCAACAGGGACGTTTCCCCTCGATTGTAGTTCATGTGCGAACATCGATACATAGGAAACCCATAGCCAAACATAGAGCTAAACACCTCATACATACAAGAAAAGGCCCAATAGGCAGGGTACAAGCATACAGCTGAGTACAAAGAATCAACAGAAGGACCTTAGCCAACAAGTCTGGTGATGGTCAACACAAATATAAGCAACAAGCTACAAAGGAAATGAAAGACATCAAGTACGGAAACGAGCATGAAACTCCTCCAACAGCTCCTGTGTCTCAGGGTGGTCTGGTCTGACGAGTAACCCCTGAATGAGCGCCTCTCTCTGTCTGGTAGTGGTCTGTAAACCCTCAGCATAGTCTTCCCAGGCTCCCTCACCGAAGACTTCCTCTAACTTGCACCTCTTTGAATCAGCCCTCAGCTTGTAATCATCCAAGGTAGTCAAAGCTTCGTTCAATCTGCAGTCACTGTCACGTCTGAGTGAAGCTTCATCTGCAATCCTCTCATCCTTCGCCCTGAGCTGCGTCTTCAGTTTGGTAATCTGCTGCTTCAAGTTATCCTTATGTTCCTTGTTGTTGGAAAGAGTAGCATTCCACTGATCATTGAACTTGGAAATCTCCAAATAAGCCATATCCAGGTCTTTCTTCTTAGAAGCAAGAACATCACTGATAGCTTTCAGATCCAAACCCGAACGTTCCTGAGCACTAGTTTGCTTGGTCAAATCTGTACCCAATCTGTTCACAAGCTCAGTCTGCCTCTTGAAAGAGTGCACAACTTCAATCTTCTCACTCCGGAGCTGAATGATCTCTTTCTCTAACTCTTCATTAGCCTTCCGAAGCTCCTCTTTCACAGACCACAATTGTTTGTACTTCTGGATATCCACAGTGGTAGGTTCCTCAATCATGAGAGGATACAATGGCTCTAAAGACGGGAAAGGCATCAAGGATCTCTCTGCTTTCCTCTGTATCCAAATCACATAAGGGTCGTAAGCTCGACTGTTACTCCTTCCCAATGAAGCTTTCCCTTTCCTGTGAATATTGCTCCAAGCATGTTCAACTCTAGCCAAAGTGTTACCCTCTAGCAATCCAGTGAGATACAGAGATCCCTGTATCTCTTCCTCCCTAGGAGGGGCTCTCAAGGCATATCCAAACTGTCTCACCAACAGGGATGGGTTATAGTTGATGCAACCCTTCCTTTCGACCAACGGGACGTTAGGAAAACTACAGCAACTATAAACAATCTTCACACCCAGCATATCTCTGTCAAACCAAGTAATGTTCTCAATAGTCAATCCCATCAATCTTTGTGACCAGTCTGAAGTACCTGCAGTATCAACAAATGGACCTGATTTGGGAAGATGACTAGCAAACCACCTGTATAACAAAGATGCGTAACAAGATACGTTCTTCCCTCTTCGGTTCTTGCTCTTGTAGTGAACAGAATGATAAACATCGCCAAGAAGCATGGATATAGGATTTTCTGAAGCAAAGATATGGAATGCATCCAAATCCACAAAATCCGGAATGTTAGGAAATAGCATGATACCGTATATACACAGTGCTAAGATAGCATTAAACACAACCCAACAACCATCTTTAGCGAACTGCTGAGCCTTAGCAACCAAAAAGGACAAAGGAAAACCAAACATCCCATTCCTCTTAGCCAATTTCCCTGAAATCTCAGAAATATCAAGGTGCAGAGTGTAACACCCCCTTTCTATACCCCCAAATAAACAATTAAATCATTTATGCACTAAATGAAAAGAATTCTATCAGAGTATAATTATAACATGGTATAAAAGAGGCGCATCACATCATCATCGAAGCGAAACATAAATAATACCAGCTCACGAAGATATGTAACAAAAGGGGTAAATCTCGACTAAAAATAAAGCATAGCGCTTAAACTCACACATCAACATTTAGAATAAAGCGGAAACATCTAAACATTGAAATCACTTCATTAACATAAGCATCATATACATCGTTCAGATTAATTCAATTCATCAGTTGAGTTACAAAACATTCATCAGCAGATACATACACAGATGTATAACAAAAGAATCAAAACAATTCCTAACTACCCAGTGTTACATATCAGAGCCATCTGACCAAAAGAAGTGAAGACTCGCTTCACAAAGACTCCAGCAATCTAATCTGCAATGCCTCATAGAGCATTATAAAACAACAGAAGGGTGAGAAACAATATCATAATACATAATGCACATAAACATATATATACACATAACGTCCAAAAACGTCCTCCGCATTCTCACTACAACTCATCTCACTACACCGTACACCGCAATGTATTCACAATTAACTATTTACAAATAGAGCACCAAGCATATACAAAGCGCATCAACAATGTTTATATCAATTCATAAACATGCATACATATACACATATATTCACACATACATGTATATTCAAACCTTCCATTCATGCCAATTATCAACAATCTATATAAACATCTACATTCATGTTTATTCACCATACATCATGCACAAATGTCTACATGCAACTCACAGAGACCGACACACGACTCTATGCAGATGCAAATGTGGTACCGACTCATTTCAGCAGGTTCAATTGAAGAACCAAATAACCATCGCTCACACCCCACATGGGCACACGAGGTTCTGCAGATTCACCGAGGAGTCAAATATAACCATCGCAACATACGAGGTTCTGCAGATTCACCAAGGAATCAAATATAACCATCACAACATACGAGGTTCTGCAGATTCACCGAGGAATCAAATATAACCATCGCTCACACCCCACAAGGGCACACAAGGTTCTGCAAATCCACCGAGGGATCAATAAATAACCATTGCTCACACCCCACAAGGGCACACGAGGTTCTGCAAATCCACCGAGGGATCAATCGACACAAGAATGCATACCATGATGCTTCACATGCAACATGACTCATGACACTCTTGAAATGCATACATGTTTACAAACATACTCATGCATTCATCACATTCATCGCATATATTCATTATGCATTCAAATATATGTATCACAAAGCATATATATATATATATATATATATATATATATATATATATATATATATATATATATATATATATATATATATATATATATATATATATATATATATATATATATATATATATATATATATATATATATATATATATATATATATATATATATATATATATATATATATATATATATATATATATATATATATATATATATATATATATATATATATATATATATATATATATATATATATATATATATATATATATATATATATATATATATATATATATATATATATATATATATATATATATATATATATATATATATATATATATTCATCATCCATTCACACCAATTTTCATACATGGTTCACATTCACAATCAATCTAGCCATGCATCTCTATTTAATTCAAATAATGCACAAAATTGTCAAACGGCCACATTTCACACTTCACAAATCACAAACTAGGATTCACGCCATACGGCTACCCAAAACACATATAACAACATATAATTAGTCATCTCAGACAAGGAGTGATCGCAACCAAACCACACAACCGATCCACGAATGGAAAACACAAGAAAAGAAAATATGTTGTTGTGTTCGCTAACCTTCGCCTGGCGAACCTTCGCTACTCGTTTGCCTGGCGAACTTGCCAGCGAAGACCACTGGGAGTTATTCTGGAATTACTCGCTAGCACTCGCCAGCATACTCGCCTGGCGAACCTTCGCCACTCTCATTCGCCTGGCGAACTTGCCAGCGAAGACAGGGTGGATGCTTCTGACTTGGTTCGCCTGCTGCTCGCTGGGCTTCACCCGGCGAAGCTTCGCTGCCATTCGCCTGGAGAGCCCACGAACTCAGAACTTCCATGGCTGTCCAAAAGCCCAAACCTCACAACCCGACCGATTTAATCCAAATCAGTCCCAGTAGTACAACCCACTCATCACCCGACTATACTACACCGTCTATTCCAAATCCTAACCGATAAAACTCAGTTTCTACCGATTAAATCAACTTCCGACCTAGAAATGGAAACATAGAAAACAATCTAGCACATACATGATCATACACATTATGAAGATGATAAAACTTCTCACCCTTACCTGATTAATCGCAAGCTAAGGTTGATTCTTGATGATTCTAGGTTTTGCTCCACTTTCTCTTCTTTTCTCTCCTCCTCTTTTCTTTCTCTTGTTTTTCTTCCTAATGTTTCTATCTTTCTCTTTTCTCTCATATACTCATATTCTATTTCTTTCCTCCTAAATTCTTTCCACACACTTATCAATTAATTCTCACAAAATATCCACTTAATATTATCACTAATGCCCAAAATACCCTCCAACCTATTTTTACCCGAAACTCTCAAAGTCGGCAAAAATAGCTCAATATGTAAACATAACATATTATCACATAAATTCCACATAAATAAAATAATCACTTAAATAAATCAAATAAGGACTCAATAAAAATGGGAATTCAGAATCGGGGCGTTACAACTCTCCTCCACTTTAGAAATTTTCGTCCTCGAAAATATTACCTGATTCAAACAGCTCTGGATGCGACTCACGCATCTTATTCTTCAATTCCCAAGTCATATTGCCTTCCGCGGCACCTCCCCATGCCACCTTCACAAGCGCGATATCCTTACCTCTGAGCCTTTTAACTTCACGGTCCAAAATCCTAACCGGTAAAACCTCAACTGTAAGATTATCCCTCACTTCCACATCATCCATCGGAATCACATGCAACGGATCCGAAACATACTTCCGAAGTTGCGAAACATGAAACACATCGTGCAAATTCGAAAGTTTCGGAGGCAACGCCACACGATAAGCCACATCACCAACCCGTGCAGTAATCTGATACGGACCAATGAAACGAGAAGTCAACTTCTTCGACTTCAAAGCATGACCCACACCCGTAACCGGTGTAACCCTCAAAAACACATGGTCGCCTTCTTGAAACTCAAGATTCTTTCTTCTCTTATCATGATAACTTTTTTGCCTACTCTGAGAAACTCTCATCTTTTCCCGAATGAACTTCACCTTCTCCGTCGTTTGTTGTACCATCTCCGGTCCAACTACCAATTTCTCCCCGGTTTCATGCCAACACAAAGGTGTTCGACATCTCCGACCATACAAAGCCTCAAATGGTGCCATACCAATACTTGAGTGAAAATTATTGTTGTAGGTGAACTCAATCAATGCCAAATAACCATCCCAAGCACTACCTTGCTCGAGCACACAAGCACGCAACAAATCTTCCAATGATTGAATCGTCCTTTCGGTTTGACCATCCGTTTGCGGATGATAAGCCGAACTCAATCTCAACTTAAAACCCAAAGCCCTTTGCAAACTTTCCCAAAATCTCGAAGTAAATCTAGGATCCCTATCCGATACAATACTCTTAAGAATCCCATGCAACTTCACAATCTCACCAACATAAATCTCGGCTAACTTTTCCAAAGAATAACTAATATCTCTCGGAATAAAGTGAGCAGATTTAGTAAGCCTATCGTTGCACCCCATATTTTGACCCCTTAGATCCTCATCATCATTTTAGGATCATATTTCATCTGATTATCCAACCTTAACCTATTTCAAGTTTGTCTTTGTCAAGATGCAGATGAATCAGGGTTTTGTACCGTCAAAAATCGAGGCTTTGATGGTTTAATCAATCAATGTGTTGGATTGATTCAAATATAAACAAGATTAAGGATACTACATTGGGTCAAGTATGAACCCAATTTGAGGTTGTCACCCAAGGATTAAGAACATTGCAGTTCAGAACACCCGATTAGGGTTTCTGATCAGGAAAACTCAACTATAGTTTGAATTTTGATTAAAATAGTGTTCCAATGATGGAATCATGGTCCATAAAGCTCATATGGATTATTTAAGTTCACTCAAGAAGTTTCAATACCTCAGAGGACCCAGAACACCAACAGTTGATTCAGAGTTCTTCAATCAATCGGTTCGTCTGACTGAAAAGTCAACTCATTGACCAACATGGTTTTGACCCAAAATTGAAGGCAATTATGTTCCTAATGGTATATCACATCTATTCATAAAGTTTGGTGACCATTGGATCAAGAATTGATAAGTAATCGAAAAGTTGGGAAATTAAGGTTTTGAAAAGGGCAAAGCCATAACTCCTTAACCCCACAAGGGTTTTTGACCTAGTTTCAAGGGGAATGAATTCCTAAAACAAGCATAAATATTGTAGTACCTAATTGGGGATTTTTAAAAAGTACAAGTGGGTCCTGTCGCTACTGCGAAAATCGGCGCCGGCTGAACAGAAGAGTCGCCACCGTGCGTTATTTATCCCAAAGGAGGGGAAAGGAAACGCTCGAAGTAAACCTACCGCAAAGCGGGGAAAGGAATGGTCATCGCAACCAAAACCTGGATTCGGGAGTCGGTTACGCAAGGGGAAGGTATTAGCACCCCTCACGTCCGTCGTACTCGACGGGATCCACGCTTGTTTTCGGTCGAAAAGATTGTTATTCTATCTACTCTACAGGTCTGGGGTTAAAAGAAAAGAAAACGACTCGGCAAAGTATCGCACTTTATGCCTACGTATTCTCGTCTGTGACGAGAAATCAGAGTCAACATAGTTCGCCTACCTACAGGAAAGGAGGGGAAGGTTGCTCGCCAGGATATCGCATCCTATGCCTACGTACTTTCATACAGCATGAAAGATCAGAGCAAACGTAGTTCATGGTCACGCACGACACAAGTCTGTCTTGATTGTTTTTATCTCCTTCTGAAAAAGGGTTTTTCTGATTACCGGTCCAAGCGGACAAAAATTGACGTTTTGATGAGTTCACATTCTTTTACGTAAGAAGTGTCCTTTATTGTGTTTGAAAGATTTATTGTGTTTTTCTGTTTGTTTTGAGAAAGAAGAGACAGAACTCTAACCTATGGTTGAAAAGGGAATCAAACTAACCTAATGTTATCATGCATGGGTTAAGACCTAATGTCTATCATATTCCTCTCTTGCGCAGAGAGAAACAGAGATCCTAAGGGATAAACGGAAACCGAACAGCAGATACAATAAAATAGTAAAATATGCATGAATGCAACAATACAAGCGAGGCAAGGGAGTCCCACTCAACCTCGAACCTAGACAACAACAGGCAAAAGCGAACAAGATTCGCTTTCAACCTAACAGATTAATTGGCAAACAATACAGTCCGGGAAATTCAAACAATACATCAAAAGCTTCTAAACAGCAAAAATAAACAGTAAACAGCAGCTCTACACAGCATGTTCCATCAACATCTGTCTTCAAGTCATCTTCAAACAGCTACAAGCTTCAAGCAAGCATCAACAGTAATCATCTTCAACAGCTTCAAACAGCAGGGCTTCAAATAGCAGTAGTCACATGCACAGCTTCAACAGCACAATCTTCATCTTCAAGCAAGGTCTCTATCTTCAATCTTTCATGGCTTTTCTTCAAATCAAACTCTCCAGGATGAGGAACAGTCAAAAGAATGAATTGGGATGTTAAACAGTTAGTTGACCACCAAAGGTGGCAAACAGACTGTTAACAACATGTAGAATGTTTCTCTCAAGAGTTCTATCTCTTAGATACTGTCACCAAGCCTTCCAAAGGAAGGGGGTGAGTATCCTAGAGAGACTCTGCATCATAGAGAAAGAATGGAGGCAAACAAGACCTTCCATGTTTGTGAATCAAGTTTCTATTCTAAACTCTACCTAGCTCCTAGTTCCTATAAGCTTCAACAGCTGCAACCAAGCTACAATCTTCATCCACTCTTGAATTGGACCTTCACTCCTTTTGTCTTCAATGGCTTCATCAGCAAAGTCTTCAGCTCAAACCCAAACCCCCAAGCAGGCCCAATACCCCACACAATCAAACAATAACCCTAGAAAGGGCACACCATACAATCAATCAATTACAAGAATATACTAATAGTACTAACATAATAGGGGAAGTCTAACATTTTCTAAGGGATCTATCACTTACCCATAATACCCCTATAGTCCCATCTCCTAATTTGTCCTAAAACCCAAAAAGAAATTTGTTTTGTTACACCTATGTCATCTTCACAACCCTAATTGACTAGCCTAATATTTTCTAACTAAACTACCTAAAATAAATCCTAAAAAATTGGTATAAAAATCAGGGGGGCACCTAATATCCATATCTAGTTGTACTAAAAAGAACGGGGTAAAAATCCTAAAGGAAGCTCCTAAACTAAATTCAACAAATAGTAGCATAAACCAAAATAATTAAAAAAGCTATTAAATGTAAAAATATGCAACAAATATGAAAATTAAGTAAAATGACAATTTTATGTTTTCATATTTTTCTAGACAAAAAATGGAAAATGGGAAAAAAAGTCTCATTAAAAAATATGCATTTTTCAATTTATTATGAATTTTTGAAATGAAATAAAATTTGGAGTGAATTATAATATGAAAATGATGAGGGGGTGCAAGAAGAAATAAAATCCAATTGTTATCAGGAACTGGGCCCATACTAGGGGTGCCAAGAGCAAGGCGCGCCTGGGCCCATGGTATTCAGAAAAAAACAAATTAAAGCTAAAGAAAACAGAAAAAAAAAACGGTGTGAATAGCAGGTGTTTATAGTTAAAAATCAATTGGGCTTGGAAATGGGGGTGGGGAAAGCAATAATACATAAGGCCCACGCTGGTGCATTAAGCTGAACGCAGCGTTTTGCTGCTGCTGTTTCTCCCTCCAATTCGTTTTGAATGCTGGCCGTTTGATTGGCTCCTTGGTCAAATGGTCTTGCACAGATCCAACGGCCCATGTATCGTCTTCAACCTTTGGACATTAGGGTTTAGAATCCATGAAAAAAACACTCTCATGCACCAACTTCATCTTCTTCGTATGACTTCAATATTCCACCAAATGCCACGATCCAAGAACCAATTTTGACTAGAATTTTACGTAGAATCCAACTGTAGCATTGGTTTGCATTAAAACTAACTATATCGTGCTAACCGAACGGTACAACTCCATGAATCCAAACTTTCTTCAGTTTTCAACCATCACAAAACTCAACAATCTTTATATATAATTGATCCTTATGCCATGCTCATTAAAACTAGCCAAAAATCGTGCATTATAACCCCTTAAATAGCATGTTCTAACTCCATCAAGAATCAACCTCCATTAATGAAACCTTACTAATTGATCTTAAACTCATCCAAATGAATCACCTAATGGTCTCTAATGGTTTCACAACAAGAACTAACCCTAGCCATGTCTAAATCAGAGTGTGGATGTGATTTTGCTTACCTTGACCCTTGCAATGGTATGTGTTGAAAAGCTTCGAATCAGGCCTTGTAGATTCTCAAGAATAGTCTCTAGGTGATGAACAATCCTCTGCTTGCACAAGATTTGATGGAAACGGCTTGAATCTCTAGATCCAATCCCTTTTGCTCCCTTGCAACTTCACTTGGAAAGCTCTCAATCCTTCATCAATGGGGTTGCAAATCAAGATGAATACACTCAGCAATGATTGTAGAGATGATTTGTGTGGAAAAATGGAAGGGTAATGAAGAGAAAAATGAAGTTTCAATACAATTTGCAAAATAGAGAATTTTGGTTCAATCTCTTTTCTCTACCACCATTAACATCAACAATCACCAACCTTTCACCAATGGAGACTGTAATCAATATATAGACTGATTTGGAAAGGTCTAGAACCATCTAGATCAATCTAGTAAGAACTTGAATTTTCCATGCCATGATATTTTGCATTTCCATTCTCACCATATGATATATCATGACAAAAACCCTTGCAACTTGAGTAATTAACTTGATTTTCTCCTTACATGAGAATTAGGACAATGCACAATGCTTATTTCCCTTATTCATTAAGCTTTTCCTTGTTTTGGTTTGGTATGCCATTATGCAATCAAGCAAATTACAAAGCAACCCCAAAATTTAAGCCTCAAATCAAAATTGTGGCTGAACCATTATTCTCAAAATGTCCTTTGGAGTCAAAATAACCTATCATATGGCATGGTTTGGATTTGGAACTTGGATTTTATGATTTTCCATTTCACTTGAATTAACTTATACCTCATTTTTAGGCCATTTTTATCACTTTTTGCTATGAGCCTTTCCAACATCTCATGACCACCCTACTAGCCTTAAAACATCATTCTAAGCAACTTTGATGTTGAAGGTTTTTCCATTTGAAGCTTGGAAGTAGGAGATATGGCCATATGCTTGAAATGACCTATAACCTCCAAATGACCAAAATGCCCTTGGCTTGCCCAGGTCATAAGTAAAGTTCCACAAATCCGATGAAGGCATACCATACCTTTCTAGAAAGCTAAGATCATGAGTAACAACTTTCATGTTGGTCAGAAATCCATTTGAAAGCTCCTTGAGGGGTAAAAGTTGCTTGGAATTCAAGTAACTTTCACAAACAAATTTTAGTGTCCTCAGATGACCTGTAACTTGCAAGAACCATAACTTGAGTTCTATAAATCTCCTTGATGCCTTCCACCACTCAAATTAAAGGTCTTGAGATCCTATACAAGTTTCATGTTGGCCAAGGATCCATTTGAAGCTTTCATTTTGAATTATCTTGCTTGGAAGTTTACCCTAAACTAGGGGATTTTACACAGAAACCCTAATTTAGAAACCTCTCTTCTTCTTGATTTCTCTTGATTTCTCCTTGGCACAACACTGCATCCATCTCTACATGTCAAATGAGGCATCCCACATCTTTCAAACAGGCCTTGATGCCCTTTAATCAAGCATTTGACCTAGGGTTGACCCAGGGTTGACCCAGATGAAACCCTAGTTGACTGTCTTCAACTGCAACTCTTGTAATCACATCAATGACTTGTCTCACTTTCAAAATGACTCTATAGGTCTTCCATGATGTCTGTACACATTCCATGCTTTCAATTCATAGCTCACAACTTCTCTGATGATCTTCAAATACCCTCAAGATAGGAGATAGATCCACTGCTTGGTCCATTAACTTCTCAAACTTCAATTTCTTTCTGATGACTTGGATAAGATTGAATTTGAATAAGAACCTCTTGATATGCTCATAGAGATAAGGATTGCATTTGGTCCCTTATTGGATGGCTTGCCCATGTTATGCTATGCAGATGAATGAATTATGTACATGACCTAATATGCAAACTCTAAAGCTATGAGACATAAACCAAGTGAAATAGGTTGAGCAAATTTTAGGGTGCAACAGCTGCCCCTATTCAAACGACTTGGACCCGACTGGGTGAAGAGCGAACGGCCTTCAAACATTCGAGGTACGAGACGATTGAATACTAAGAACCCGAAAATTTGCCAACCGCAGAAATAAACTGCACAACTGTTTGGGGAACATTATCTACAAATCTGATTTCAACATTATCTTTTCAGTACTTGAATGAACTTATTGACTTCACTGGGAGAAGTACTTCTGTCAACAAAACGTGACCTTGCCAACGATTCAGGAGAATCACTCTGCCATCACTACGAGAAATCACTCTGCCACCATTGCGGGAAAATTTTGTCATTATTACGGGAAAAGGACTCCGCCACCACTGTGGGTACATACTCTGCCAAATACAGGAAAATAACTCCACCTTTGCTACGGGAACTACCTTGTCAAATACAGGAAAATAACTCCGCCTCTGCTACGGGTAATACTCTGTCGAATACAGGAAAATAACTCCGCCTTTGCTACGGGTAATACTCTGCCAGATACAGGAAAATAACTCCGCCTTTGCTACGGGTAATACTCTGTCGAATACAGGAAAATAACTCCGCCTTTGCTACGGGTAATACTCTGTCGAATACAGGAAAATAACTCCGCCTTTGCTACGGGTAATACTCTGCCAGATACAGGAAAATAACTCCGCCTTTGCTACGGGTAATACTCTGTCGAATACAGGAAAATAACTCCGCCTTTGCTACGGGTAATACTCTGCCAGATACAGGAAAATATCTCCGCCTCTGCTACGGGTAATACTCTGTCGAATACAGGAAAATAACTCCGCCTCTGCTACGGGTAATACTCTGTCGAATACAGGAAAATAACTCCGCCTCTGCTACGGGTAATACTCTGTCGAATATAGGAAAATAACTCCGCCTTTGCTACGGGTAAACACTCTGTCGAATACAGGAAAATAAATCTGCCTCTGCTACGGGTAAACACTCTGTCGAATATAGGAAAATATCTCCGCCTCTGCTACGGGTAATACTCTGTCGAATACAGGAAAATATCTCTGCCTATGTTACGGGAAATACTCTGTCGAATACAGGTTAATATCTCCGCCTCTGCTACGGGTAATACTCTGTCGAATACAGGAAAATATCTCCGCCTTTGCTACGGGTAATACTCTGTCGAATACAGGTTAATATCTCCGCCTCTGCTACGGGTAATACTCTGTCGAATACAGGAAAATATCTCCGCCTTTGCTACGGGTAATACTCTGTCGAATACAGGTTAATATCTCCGCCTCTGCTACGGGTAATACTCTGTCGAATACAGGTTTTCTGCCTATCTTTGCAGCAGTTGGCTCCTTCAATCATATGGATGACACAATATGAGCCTAATCTTCCAATTTTTCAGTGTTGGCATGGCAGCAAACCTGAGAAGGACTCTCCTAGGGATTTTCTGAATCTACACTGTCAGACGACCTCCAAAAATCGATTCGCGAAATCTTTTGATGTTGTCACAACAACAACCTTGAAGAAATACTCCGCTGGAGGGGTAAGAGAAACTTAAACAAGCAACTCTGTGGGGAATAATGCCACAACCGACATTATCATTACATGTCTCACGCCGAGATCTTGAATGTTTGGCACTTAATTTGAACAAGAGCTCCCTCCACCTGCAAGGGAAACAATACTTGAAAACAAAAGGTCAACCAACCTGGTTTATGTTTCAAAATGAATATGTTTGACAATGGCGTAATGCTCCATTCGACATGGAAATGCTACGGGTTTCTTATTTGGTGGATGCAAATATGACACTATATGCCGGTGCAAGTGCAGGCTCGAACTGCTGGGATACAGAAACCCGCTTTAGCAAAATAAATGCTGAAGACAACGCCAACTCCGCTGGGGATAACCAGGTGTCACAGACTTATTCTAGCAAAATAAATGCTGGAAGAGTGAATCCCGCTTCGCTGAGGAATAACTGAATGCGCCAATCATGATTAGACTTCTGCTGGAGAGTGAATGGGTATCACACGGTATTCTGACAAAATAAATTCCAGGACATACAGCCAACTCTGCGGGAAGAGTTTTAATCTTCGAGTTCCACTGGGAGGAAAGAAAACACTTGCTGAAAAAGAGAGAACTCCGTTGGGGACGAAACGACTCTCTTGAGGAAAATCAACTGTCTCCGCTGGGGGAGAGTAAACGACCCTACTGGGAGGGGTAGACTGTCTGAGTACAGCTCACAAGTTGGGAATATCAATCTTCTGAGGCTAAACCACTCTGCTCGGGATGGGGGATCCTTTTGGGGGACACCACACTGTCGGAATACAGCCTTCGATCTTGGAATTGTCAATTCTGCTGAGGGTAAACGACTTTGCTGGAGAATGTCCCTCGGATAAGCTACAACTAGCTGGGGAATTTGATCCTTCTTCGGTAAGGAACATTGTTATCTCAGAAGCACGACCTGCGCGGGGATCGAGTCTTTCCGTGACGAGCTTCTGGTTAGTACTGCACTCTTTTGATCGTCCACTTCGCATGGTCAAGAAACCTGCAACACCACAAACGAGACAAGACAAGTCTATGCAACCAAATCTATTCAGGTTAGTGTTAGTGACATTATTTTCAGTTAATTCAAAGTTTTAGCAATTATTGGCAAGGGTCAGCGATGTTATACACTTGCTAGTTTTATTAAACCTGGGCGTTTGTCATGTACAAAACAGTAAAGAACCAGCATCAAATACTGAATAACATGTTTTATTGATTGGGCCCCTAAATGGGCAGAGTTTTGTACACGGGAGGTAACTCCTGGAAAGAGGAAGCTACGCACAACAAATATACAAGTATGCACAAGAAGCATAAATATAATGACAAATCAAATTTGTACACATGTCGGCAACGGGATGCAGACGAACATCATGAGCTGATCCTCCTATGACTCGCCTGACTTTAGTGCTCTCCCGGTATCCACACTTCCGAAGAGATTGTATCTGATAATCGCCCCCTCAGGTATATTCTCCCGCACCAATACGCACCGCAGTATCAAGTTCGGACCGCAGTCATTTGCTTTTCAAATCCCTAACTTTTGCGTGAACCGCCCTTTATGGGTTTTCAGTTCACCGGGATACCCTTTTTTGCCAAAGCCGCCCAGTGTAGGTTTTCAACTTCGCGGGTGTACATTTTTTTCAATTTTATCCCTAACTTTTGCCCGAACCTTTCATTCTGTTTTTGGTTCGCCAGGATGCCCCATTTTTGCCTGGACTCTCTTTTTTCTGTCCAGCGGGTCAATTTCAAGCAAAGTATTTTTTAACTGCGTCCGAATTCACAGGCGACGTAAAGTCTTCACCGTCCATGGTGGACAACAACAAAGCCCCTCTTGAAAAGACTTTTCTGACAACGTATGGCCCTTCGTAGTTTGGGGTCCACTTGCCCTTGTGATCTGCCTGTGGCGGGAGAATCCTCTTCAGCACAAGGTTGCCCGTCTGAAAGATCCGAGGATGTATCTTCTTATCATATGCTTTCTTCATTCGGCTCTGGTACAACCAACCATATGCTAGAGAAGCTAGCCTCTTCTCATCCATTAAACTCAGCTGGTTCAACCTGTCTTTCACCCATTATGCCTCGTCTAGTTGGACATCTCGTAATACTCTCAGGGAAGGAATCTCAACTTCCAGTGGTAACACTGCTTCCATTCCATATACCAACGAGAACGGGGTTGCCCCGGTTGATGTGCGTACCGTTGTACGATAACCGTGCAAAGCGAAAGGTAGCATCTCATGCCAGTCCTTATAGGTCACCACCATCTTCTGAACAATCTTATTTATATTCTTATTGGCCGCTTCAACAGCGTCATTCATCTTGGGTCGATAAGGAGAAGAGTTGTGATGCTCGATCTTAAAACTCTGACACAGCTCCTTCATCATTTTGTTATTCAGGTTTGAACCGTTGTCGGTAATTATCCGCTCGGGGATTCCATATCTGCAAATGATATCTCTCTTGATGAACCTGGCTACCACCTGCTTGGTCACATTTGCATAAGATACCGCTTCCACCCATTTGGTAAAATAATCAATTGCTACCAAAATGAACCGGTGTCCGTTAGATGCCGTCGGTTCGATCTTTCCAATCATATCGATTCCCCACATTGAGAACAGCCACGGTGACGACATCACGTTCAGAGGACTCGGAGGCACATGGATCTTATCTGCATAGATCTGGCACTTATGACACCTCTTCACAAACTTGAAACAATCAGTTTCCATAGTTAGCCAATAATAACCTGCCCGCAGCAACTTCCTCGTCATAGCATGCCCACCAGCATGCGTACCAAATGTACCCTCATGTATTTCCTCCATGAGCAGCTTCGCCTCTTTCTCATCTACACAACGTAGTAGCACCAAGTCATGATTTCTCTTGTATAGAACACCGTCCGGATTCAGATAGAAATTACCCGCCAATCTCCTGAGAGTCTTCTGATCGTGATTGGATGCCCCAGTCGGATACTCTTTGCTTTTCAGGAAGTTAAAGATATCAAAGTACCAGGGTTTATCATCAGATGCTTCGTCAATGGCAAATACGAAGGCAGGTCTGTCAAGCCGAGAGATAACAATTCTGGGAGCCTCATTCCAGAAGTTGACTTTATACATGGAAGACAAAGTAGCCAGGGCGTCAGCCATCTGATTTTCTGCTCGCGGCACATGATGTAACTCAACCTTGTCAAAGAAAGCCAACAATCTCCTCGCGTAATTCATGTATGGCATCAAATTGGGTTGACGTGTCTCCCATTCTCCTTTTATTTGATTCACCACCAGAGCTGAGTCTCCGTATACATCTATATTTTTGATTCGCAAATCAATGGCTTCTTCAAGCCCCATGATACAAGCTTCGTATTCGGCTTCATTATTGGTAACCGGAAAGGTCAATCGAGCAGTAAACGGGATGTGCGACCCGTGTGTAGTAGTGATGATTGCCCCTATTCCGCTACCGTAGGCGTTTACAGCTCCGTCAAAGATCAACTTCCATTTGGAACCCAATTCTGGTCCTTCATCCGGCAACGGTTCTTCACAATCTTTCATCTTTAGGTACATGATATCCTCGTCAGGAAAATCAAACCTCATCGATTGGTAGTCCTCAATAGGTTGCTCTGCCAAGTACTCAGATAATACACTCCCATTTATAGCCTTCTGTGAGACATACTGGATGTCGTATTCGGTCAAAACCATCTGCCAACGAGCAATTCTCCCCGATAATGCCTGCCTTTCGAATACGTATTTGATAGGATCCATCTTCGAGATGAGCATGGTTGTATGGTTCAGCATGTATTGCCTCAAACGCTTGGCGGCCCAGGCTAGCGCGCAACAAGTTTTTTCAAGCATTGAATATCGAGATTCACATTCAGTAAACTTCTTACTCAGGTAGTATATTGCATGCTCTTTTCTTCCTGTCTCGTCATGTTGACCGAGAACACAACCCATACTTCCCTCAAGAACTGTCAAATACATAATCAAGGGTCTCCCTGCCACTGGAGGTATCAAGATAGGAGGCTCCTGCAAATACTGTTTTATTTTATCGAACGCCTTTTGACAATTTTCATTCCACGTTACAGCCTGGTCTTTTTTCAACAGCTTGAACAACGGCTCACATGTAGCTGTCAGGTGAGATATGAACCGCACGATGTAGTTCAACCTCCCTAAAAACCCACGTACTTCTTTTTCTGTTTTAGGCGTTGGCATCTCTTGTATGGCTTTTATTTTTGCAGGATCGACCTCTATTCCTTTTTCGCTCACGATAAACCCTAGCAGTTTACCCGATCTCACCCCGAAGGTGCACTTGTTAGGGTTCAGTCTCAGCCTGAACTTCCTAAGCCTTTTGAATAGCTTCAGCAGATTCACCAAATGTTCTTCCTCTGTCTGGGATTTGGCAATCATATCATCGATATAAACCTCGATCTCCTTATGCATCATATCATGAAAGAGAGTCGTCATTGCACGATGATACGTTGCCCCAGCATTCTTTAATCCGAAGGGCATCACTTTGTAACAAAATGTTCCCTAAGGCGTTATGAAAGTAGTCTTCTCCATGTCTTCTGGTGCCATCTTAATCTGATTATAGCCCGAGAAGCCATCCATGAAGGAGAATACGGAGAATTGAGCAGTGTTGTCAACCAGCACATCGATGTGAGGAAGCGGAAAATCATCTTTCAGGCTCGCTTTGTTCAGATCACGGTAATCTACGCACATTCTCACTTTACCGTCTTTCTTTGGCACTGGCACGATATTTGCGACCCATGAGGGATATTTTGTAACAGCTAGGAAACCAGCATCCCACTGCTTTTGAACCTCCTCCTTAATTTTCACTGCCATATCAGGTCTAGTTCTGCGAAGCTTCTGCTTAACCGGCGGGCATTCTTCTTTTAGCGGCAGACGGTGCACAACCATATCTGTATCCATCCCAGGCATGTCTTCATACGACCAAGCGAACACATCACTGTACTCTTTGAGCATTTCAACCAGTCTTCGCTTGACATCGCTCTGCAGCGCGGCTCCTATACGGATGTTCTTTTCAACCCCTTCCGACCCCAGGTTAATAATTTCAATGACCTCCTCATGAGGCAGAATGACTCGTTCTTCTTGCTTTACCAACCAAGACAACTCTTCGGGAACGTCGCCGTCTTCAACAATCTCTTCTTCGGCCTGAAATACCGGGTGCTCAAAGTCGAAATGAGTCATAGGCGGTTCGATGATGTCATCTGAAAATATTATCCTGCAAAAGGAATGGTTAAATGCTTCAAAATATGCATAAGCGAATAACCACGTTGCCATTTTATTGTAAAACACAAAAACAGGAAAAACAGAGATCGCAATATTTGTACATGAAAAAAAGCCTTTTATTTAATGATTAAACAACGCAATGTACATAACAGCACAGCCCTAAGCAAAATCTCGATGCCCCGGGTAAGACACCAGATTGTTCAACAATTAAGAAAACAAAGTATTACTGTTTGGTAGTCACAGGAACAATCTCCTGAATAGACCAATTGCATAATCCTTGTCCTGGCACACTCGGCTGAATCCAGGCGTCCATGTCGCAGTCACTGTCTCCTTCTTTAGAATCTGAAACAGCGTTGATGGCCTCGTGATACACTCCACTAGCTGTGATTGTTATCGGTCCTTTGAAACGGGGTGCCCCTGCAGCAGGCGTTGATGACGACGGTTGATATCCCAGCCCAAATCTGTCCATCTTCACAGGAATATCCAGAACCTTGCCCCATCCTTTTGTCTCACCAGTCTTTACTAGAGCCTGAGCCTCCTTGTATGACGAGACGGCTACCTCTGACGCTTTACTCGGCCCAGGACCTTTGTCTTTGATGCGCAACCCTTCAAATGCTTGACAGGGTGTTTCATGAATCTCGCTGTCGACTTCTACATACTTGAATGATGACAGATGGCTAACCAATATATCTTCTTCTCCACAAACCGTGACCACACTGTCCCCTACCATGTATTTCAGCTTTTGGTGCAAGGTAGACGTGACTGCCCCAGCACCATGGATCCAGGGTCTTCCGAGAAGACAGCTGTATGCGAGTTGTATGTCCATAATGTAAAATTCAGTTGCGAAAACCTCCGGCCCTACCTGTAGAGGTAACGTTATGGATCCAAAGACTGTTCTTCGTGTACCATCAAATGCTCTGACCACCAAGTCACTAGGCGTACAGATGATTCCTCTGACGTCCAGTTTCATCATTGATTTCTTTGGCAGCATGTTTAAGGAAGATCCGGTATCTACCAGCACATGAGACATGACTGAGCCCCTACACTCAACTGAGACGTGCAACGCCATGTTATGCTCTCTCCCCTTCGGGGTGAAATCAAAGTCTGTAAATCCCAAGCTATGGCCTGCGTTCACATGCGCCGACACCCCCTCCAGCTGATTCACAGAAACATCTTGGGGTACGAAGGAAGTATCCAGAACTTTCAACAATGCATTTCTATGAGCTTCGGAACATAATAGCAACGACAGTATGGATATTTTTGATGGCGTCTGTTGAAGGTGCTCAACAATCTTATAGTCACTCTTACGAATAAGGCGCATAAACTCTTCTACATATTTCAACGACGTTTCTTTTTCGTTCCTCTGCACAGGGACATCCTCATTCATCTTTCCTTTTCCTTTCGCCAGTCGTTCGGCCTCTACCTCAGGTGATATAAAGATTCTCCCACTTCTCGTCATCCCTCCGGTACCGACGACATTGTCTACAACCCCAACTGGCTATTTATTAATATCAATTTTCACCCCATCACAGTATGCTTCCAACCCATAGGTCCAGGGTACTGCCTTAGTGCTCTCATACGGGACTGGTCCTGCCTTGGTGATAGTGATCGGCGGTCGCCTGGCTGGCGTTGTTATAGTTATTGTTTTTCGGGGAATTGTCACGGTAGCTACGTCACTTCGCTCATCCGCTGATAACTCTGCAGGTTCTTCAACTGCCGTTCTGTCAAATTGTAATGTGTCTCCATCTATCAAGGTCTGAATACCTTTCTTCAATTCAGCATAACCCCCAGCTTGGGTCCAACACTCTAAACAATACTCATCGCAGCCCGGATACACACCTCCTTTCAATAATCGGCTCTTTATCTCCCCCAACGGTGTCTTGAGGTCATCAACATTCATAATCAAGTTCAAATCCTCCTCGGTTAAAATAGCATTTGCCCCGTGGTTGGGCATGGGCTTTTGTACTATGTTCGGACCCGCTTGTCCAAAATTGACAGCCTTACTATCCAATAGATCCTGCACCACATGCTTGAACGCGTGACAACTCTCTACGTCGTGGCCAGGAGCCCCGGAGTGGAACTCACAGTGCTTGTTCGCGTCAAAACCGTACGGCGGAGTGCCTGTTACTGGCGCCATAGTCCTCTTTTCCACCAAGTTCAAACCCAGTAACGTCTGTAGCAATTCTGCATACGTTGAAGGAGGCGTTTCAAACACCCTCCTTGGTCTGCCCCCCTGAATTCTGCGTTGGGCAGGATGTGCCCCTTGTTGTGGCTGCTGTTGCTGTTGTTGTATTGGTTGTTGCTGAAATGGTATCGTGACACTTGCCACCTGCTACGGATGATTATACTGATTCCGACCTCTGCCCCGGCCTCGGCCTCGGCCCCCAAACACTGCACTTGCATCACCTTGACGGCGCCCACCGAAAGCCCTTCTGTTACTGCCAGCTGAAGTGGATTCCTCAGCTTGGAACCTTCCCAGTTTAATGTTGCTTTCAATTTTCTCACCCATCAGGATTAAGTCTGAGAAACTGCCCAAGGAAGTATGAAACAGCTTGTCATAAAACACACCAGTAAATGTTCCTATGAACATATCATTCATTTATTTGTCATCTAAAGGAGGATGAACTCGTGCATCCAGGTCGTGCCACCTCTGCGCATATTCTTTGAAGCTCTCATCTTTCTTCTGGGACAACCCCTGCAATTGGACCCGGTTGGGTGCCAAGTCACTATTGTACTTATAATGGGCCACAAATGCTTCAGCCAGCTGCTTCCAAGTCTTTATCTGAGTTGGCTCCAACCCCATGTACCATTCAAGGGAAGGACCAAACAAGCTGTCTTGAAAGAAATGCATCAGCATTCTCTCATCGTTTGAATAGGCCGACATCCTTCTATAGTATGACCGCACGTGCACCTTTGGACAGGTATCCCCCTTATATTTGTCGAATGTGGGAGCTTTGAATTTCAGCGGTACCCTCAGGCCAGGCACTAGACCCATTGTGGTCATATCTAAACCAACGGCACTTTGATTCACGACCCCTTTCATCTGCTCCTCGAGCATCTTGATTCTCTGAGAATCATCCATAGGGCCTTCAAAACCTCCACCAGAGAAAGCATCTTCTTGCCGATCTTCTAGCCAATTACCGTTCCCATTTCCGTATCCATCGTATCCGTTGTTACGGCCAAATCTAGTCTGATTCATTACAGGGCCCCGCCCCCTGTTACCATACCCCGGAGCGACTCCGGCAGGTCCAAAAGACATTATCCCAGCACCATTCCCATTACCGAATCCGCCATAACCCTGATTAGTCATACCAAATCCGTCCTATCCGAAGCCTTGAGCGTTGAAGCCGTACTTCCCAGCATGATCAAACCCCTGGTCATTAAAGCCAAATCCGTTGTTACCGAAACCATTACCTCCCATATTATCACCACCCAGATTGACATCTCCGAACCCAACGTTGTTGACGACAGTCTCGTTACCGATTCCAACGTTACCGTTCCCGGCGGCAGCGCCGTTGTTCACATTGACAGCAGGTATGTTCACCACAGGTGGAGCTACCGGTGTAGGAGTACCATCCCCGTGAATAGTGTCAACTCGCACAGAATTATGGTCTTCATTTCCGTGCCCCGCATTTCTCATCAGCAAAGGCTGCACCAAAGCTTGCAAGTTCTCCTGGCCTTTCACAATGGTCTCCATTGTCTGCATGAATAGTGTCAGCTTCTCGCGCATGTCCTGCATTTCATTCTGCATCTGATCCATAACTCTTCTGCAGTTGGTACGAGTGGAGTATCGGTGCGGGCGTTGACTTTCAATCCTGAAAAGACCTGGACGGTGCAGGAAATGAGACACAGTTCAATAATCACCTGTAATGCAATATGAATGCGAATGCAATGCAATATGTGTCTGTGCATTAGGGAATATCATTCCCCGATTCTAGTGTGAATATGTCAGTGCGGTGACAGTGACAGCAAGACGAAGTTCGGAGCCGAATCATAGAAAACACCTCATATATTGCAGAGAAACCCATCAAGTCAGGAATACAATATCAATGAGTGTACAATAAGAAGGCATGACCTCAACCAACAATCCTGGTGATGGTCAGCGCAATGCAAATAAAGCATACACATTAATACATGAAATGGTCAAGTGCTCCCATAGGCCTGATACTCTTCTAATAACCTCTTAGTCTCTGGATGACTTGGTCGGGTAAGCAGACCCTCAACAAGCAGATCTCTTTGCTTGAGAACACGTCGTAAATCACCAGCAGATTCCTCCCATGCCCCTTCTCCGAAGCGATCCTCTAGCTTCCGTTTCTGAGACACAGCCTCTTTCTTGCCTTCGATGGCCTTGTTCAATGCGTTCTGAAGACTATATCTTGCCATCACCTCATCTTCATACTTTTTAGTGCTAGCCTTCAACTGTTCTTCGAGTTCAGAAATTTGTTGTTTCAATTTGTCTTCCCTCTTCTTGTTGTTGGTTAGCGTAGCATTCCACGTTTTGTTACAAGAAGAGATTTCCCGGTGGGCGGCATCGAGTGCTTTCTTCTTGGACTCCAACATATCATGAGAGCTTCTGAATTCTTTCCCCAGGCGTTCACGCTTCTTTTTCTCTTCGGTCAGTTCAGCACCTAGCCTGTTTACCAATTCAGTCTGCTGTTGGAAAGAATGCACAACCTTGTTCTTCTCACTACGCATCTGAGCCAGTTCCTTTTCTAACTCTTCATTAGCCAACAGCAAGGCTTCCTTCTCTTTTACAACTCGCTCGTAGACCTCCATAGTAACAGTAGTTGGTTCCTCTACTGGAACATGAACATGGACTGGTGCAGCTGGAAATGGCCTTAGCAACTGTTTTGCTCTCTCTTGGATCCAAACTTTGTATGGTACATAAGCCTGACAATCATTCTTCCCCAATAGTGGTTTCCCTCTTCTGTTGATACGCATCCACGCGTGCTGAAGCTTGGCTAGCAACTCTCCATTCAAGTCACCGGTGAAGTACAGAGGTTCCTGTACTTCTTCCTCCCTAGGTGGGTTCTTCAACGCGTATCCAAACTGGCGAACAAACAGAGATGGATTATAATTGATGCATCCTTTCCTTCCTATCAAGGGCACATTCGGATACCCAGAACAACTGAAAATAAGCTCAGACCCCAGCAAGTCTCGGTCAAACCACTCAATGTCTTCAGAAGATAGTCTCATCAGGCGCTCTGGCCAGTCAGCTGTAGTTGCACCATCCACAAAAGGTCCCTTTAGGGGGAGGTGGCTCTTAAACCACATATACAGCAAAGGCACACAACAAGAGACGTTCTTGCCTCTCCTATTCTCATTTCTGTAATGCAGTGAATGGTAGAAGTCCCCGATCAATGTGGGTACAGGGTTGCCAGCAGCAAACAAATGAAATGCATCAATGTCCACAAAATTCGGGAAATTGGGAAACAGCATTATCCCATAGATGCACAGGGCCAAAACAGCGTTAAAGACTACCCAGCATCCATTCTTGGCGTATTCCTGAGCTTTACCAATCAGAAACTGGAGGGAGAAGCCTGGAACCCCGCGCCAAGAAGTCATCAATAACTCAGAAGCGTCCATGTGCAAAGCCACTGCTAAGTCCTCTAACTTGGGCTCGGCGTCAAAGTGAATGAAAGGAACCTTATTCCGTACCGACAGCTCAATAAACTCTGCGTACTCTTCCATGGTGGGCCCCAAAATAAAGTCAGAAAATGTGAAACATCTCAAGACAGGGTCGTAGAATTGCATCAATGTATACAGCCCATTCAGTTCAACATCAGTGGGTTTGCGAACCAATCTCAACAGTCTTCCGTAACTCTGCTTGAAGCTTCTCCGGACATCCTCATCAGCAAGGGAAATCAAACCAAGCAGGGGAGTAACATCAGGGATAGGTAACTTGTAGGCAACTGTCATTCTCAAACCAGCCATGATCAATAATCAGAAGTTCGGACACTAGAATCAGGGAATATGCAAATGCACCTGCAGCACAGACACACGTTAATGGAATGCGATGATAATGGTTATGCAAACAATGCAATGCAAATAGAATGCAACAAAGGACCAAGTGCTCCGACTGATAAGCCCAAATCACACCAAGAACAAAGTCTCCAACAGACCCTCCAATATTCTTCAAACCATGGTCTCAGACAGACCTCATACATAAACTCCAATCAAGCCTCAGACCCAATAATCATTCCAACTTAGTCTCTGACAGACCCCAATAACTGTCCATAAGTATCCTGAATCTCAAATCAAGAAACAACCGGTATCTGGGGGTCTAGTTACCTGCATAGCCCCAAACCCTCTCACAGGTAGGTGTCCTAGTAACTGACAATGGTACGGCATCCTATGCGGTCGTCTGCGTCACAGACTTTCAGGGTTGATGATACGATTCCCAGAAGGAGTGGCATCATCAAATCCTGAAGAGGCCTCACTTAGCCAACTTCCAAATGATCGGTTCCCAAAGTCGACAATCCAACTAACCAGCAACCCGAGCCACCCAAAGGGCAGGACAGGAGGCCAACCAGAAGAACCTCGTCTGAGTGTGGATTTCGCGGGACACTAGGACATGCAAAGCACGTGCGCGCCCACTACTTTCCACTCTAATTCTAGGTGCACTCAAGCCCAGGTCCGGCTTATCTCTCAATCATAGAACACCCGTCACAACCCCAATACAGCAATAATAACAATAATATAATGCTGAAAGTAAAATATAGAAAAAGTAAATCCATACAAAATCCTCGACGGGAAAACAAGCGCTAGGATTGACTCGCTTAGGGGACGTTGGATCCCCAGCAGAGTCGCCAGCTGTCGCTACTGCGAAAATCGGCGCCGGCTGAACAGAAGAGTCGTCACCGTGCGTTATTTATCCCAAAGGAGGGGAAAGGAAACGCTCGAAGTAAACCTACCGCAAAACGGGGAAAGGAATGGTCATCGCAACCAAAACCTGGATTCAGGAGTCGGTTACGCAAGGGGAAGGTATTAGCACCCCTCACGTCCGTCGTACTCGACGGGATCCACGCTTGTTTTCGGTCGAAAAGATTGTTATTCTATCTACTCTACAGGTCTGGGGTTAAAAGAAAAGAAAACGACTCGGCAAAGTATCGCACTTTATGCCTACGTATTCCCGTCTGTGACGAGAAATCAGAGTCAACGTAGTTCGCCTACCTACGGGAAAGGAGGGGAAGGTTGCTCACCAGGATATCGCATCCTATGCCTACGTACTTTCATACAGCATGAAAGATCAGAGCAAACGTAGTTCGGGCCACGCACGACACAAGTCTGTCTTGATTGTTTTTATCTCCTTCTGAAAAAGGGTTTTTCTGATTACCGGTCCAAGCGGACAAAAATTGACGTTTTGATGAGTTCACATTCTTTTACGGAAGAAGTGTCTTTTATTATGTTTGAAAGATTTATTGTGTTTTTCTGTTTGTTTTGAGAAAGAAGAGACAGAACTCTAACCTATGGTTGAAAAGGGAATCAAACTAACCTAATGTTATCATGCATGGGTTAAGACCTAATGTCTAACATATTCCTCTCTTGCGCAGAGAGAAACAGAGATCCTAAGGGATAAACCGAAACCGAACAGCAGATACAATAAAACAGTAAAATATGCATGAATGCAACAATACAAGCGAGGCAAGGGAGTCCCACTCAACCTCGAACCTAGAAAACAACAGGCAAAAGCGAACAAGATTCGCTTTCAACCTAACAGATTAATTGGCAAACAATACAGTCCGGGAAAATCAAACAATACATCAAAAGCTTCTAAACAGCAAAAATAAATAGTAAACAGCAGCTCTACACAGCAAGTTCCATCAACATCTGTCTTCAAGTCATCTTCAAACAGCTACAAGCTTCAAGCAAGCATCAACAGTAATCATCTTCAACAGCTTCAAACAGCAGGGCTTCAAATAGCAGTAGTCACATGCACAGCTTCAACAGCACAATCTTCATCTTCAAGCAATGTCTCTATCTTCAATCTTTCATGTCTTTTCTTCAAATCAAACTCTCCAGGATGAGGAACAGTCAAAAGAATGAATTGGGATGTTAAACAGTTAGTTGACCACCAAAGGTGGCAAACAGACTGTTAACAACATGTAGAATGTTTCTCTCAAGAGTTCTATCTCTTAGATACTGTCACCAAGCCTTCCAAAGGAAGGGGGTGAGTATCCTAGAGAGACTCTGCATCATAGAGAAAGAATGGAGGCAAACAAGACCTTCCATGTTTGTGAATCAAGTTTCTATTCTAAACTCTACCTAGCTCTTAGTTCCTATAAGCTTCAACAGCTGCAACCAAGCTACAATCTTCATCCACTCTTGAATTGGACCTTCACTCCTTTTGTCTTCAATGGCTTCATCAGCAAAGTCTTCAGCTCAAACCCAAACCCCCAAGCAGGCCCAATACCCCACACAATCAAACAATAACCCTAGAAAGGGCACACCATACAATCAATCAATTACAAGAATATACTAATAGTACTAACGTAATAGGGGAAGTCTAACATTTTCTAAGGGATCTATCACTTACCCATAATACCCCTATAGTCCCATCTCCTAATTTGTCCTAAAACCCAAAAAGAAATTTGTTTTGTTACACCTATGTCATCTTCACAACCCTAATTGACTAGCCTAATATTTTCTAACTAAACTACCTAAAATAAATCCTAAAAAATTGGTATAAAAATCAGGGGGGCACCTAATATCCATATCTAGTTGTACTAAAAAGAACGGGGTAAAAATCCTAAAGGAAGCTCCTAAACTAAATTCAACAAATAGTAGCATAAACCAAAAGAATTAAAAAAGCTATTAAATGTAAAAATATGCAATAAATATGAAAATGAAGTAAAATGACAATTTTATGTTTTCATATTTTTCTAGACAAAAAATGGAAAATGGGAAAAAAAATCTCATTAAAAAATATGCATTTTTCAATTTATTATGAATTTTTGAAATGAAATAAAATTTGGAGTGAATTATAATATGAAAATGATGAGGGGGTGCAAGAAGAAATAAAATCCAATTGTTATCAGGAACTGGGCCCATACTGGGGGTGCCAAGATCAAGGCGCGCCTGGGCCCATGGTATTCAGAAAAAAACAAATTAAAGCTAAAGAAAACAGAAAAAAAAACGGTGTGAATAGCAGGTGTTTATAGTTAAAAATCAATTGGGCTTGGAAATGGGGGTGGGGAAAGCAATAATACATAAGGCCCACGCTGGTGCATTAAGCTGAACGCAGCGTTTTGCTTCTGCTGTTTCTCCCTCCAATTCGTTTTGAATGCTGGCCGTTCGATTGGCTCCTTGGTCAAATGGTCTTGCACAGATCCAACGGCCCATGTATCGTCTTCAACCTTTGGACATTAGGGTTTAGAATCCATGAAAAAAACACTCCCATGCACCAACTTCATCTTCTTCGTATGACTTCAATATTCCACCAAATGCCACGATCCAAGAACCAATTTTGACTAGAATTTTACGTAGAATCCAACTGTAGCATTGGTTTGCATTAAAACTAACTATATCGTGCTAACCGAACGGTACAACTCCATGAATCCAAACTTTCTTCAGTTTTCAACCATCACAAAACTCAAAAATCTTTATATATAATTGATCCTTATGCCATGCTCATTAAAACTAGCCAAAAATCGTGCATTATAACCCCTTAAATAGCGTGTTCTAACTCCATCAAGAATCAACCTCCATTAATGAAACCTTACTAATTGATCTTAAACTCATCCAAATGAATCACCTAATGGTCTCTAATGGTTTCACAACAAGAACTAACCCTAGCCATGTCTAAATCAGAGTGTGGAAGTGATTTTGCTTACCTTGACCCTTGCAATGGTAGGTGTTGAAAAGCTTCGAATCAGGCCTTGTAGATTCTCAAGAATAGTCTCTAGGTGATGAACAATCCTCTGCTTGCACAAAATTTGATGGAAACGGCTTGAATCTCAAGATCCAATCCCTTTTGCTCCCTTGCAACTTCACTTGGAAAGCTCTCAATCCTTCATCAATGGGGTTGCAAATCAAGATGAATACACTCAGCAATGATTGTAGAGATGATTTGTGTGGAAAAATGGAAGGGTAATGAAGAGAAAAATGAAGTTTCAATACAATTTGCAAAATGGAGAGTTTTGGTTCAATCTCTTTTCTCTACCACCATTAACATCAACAATCACCAACCTTTCACCAATGGAGATTGTAATCAATATATAGATTGATTTGGAAAGGTCTAGAACCATTTAGATCAATCTAGTAAGAACTTGAATTTTCCATGCCATGATATTTTGCATTTCCATTCTCACCATATGATATATCATGACAAAAACCCTTGCAAATTGAGTAATTAACTTGATTTTCTCCTTACATGAGAATTAGGACAATGCACAATGCTTATTTCCCTTATTCATTAAGCTTTTCCTTGTTTTGGTTTGGTATGCCATTATGCAATCAAGCAAATTACAAAGCAACCCCAAAATTTAAGCCTCAAATAAAAATTGTGGCTGAACCATTATTCTCAAAATGTCCTTTGGAGTCAAAATGACCTATCATATGGCATGGTTTGGATTTGGAACTTGGATTTTATGATTTTCCATTTCACTTGAATTAACTTATACCTCATTTTTAGGCCATTTTTATCACTTTTTGCTATGAGCCTTTCCAACATCTCATGACCACCCTACTAGCCTTAAAACATCATTCTAAGCAACTTTGATGTTGAAGGTTTTTCCATTTGAATCTTGGAAGTAGGAGATATGGCCATATGCTTGAAATGACCTATAACCTCCAAATAACCAAAATGCCCTTGGCTTGCCCAGGTCATAAGTAAAGTTCCACAAATCAGATGAAGGCATACCATACCTTTCTAGAAAGCTACGATCATGAGGAACAACTTTCATGTTGGCCAGAAATCCATTTGAAAGCTCCTTGAGGGGTAAAAGTTGCTTGGAAGTCAAGTAACTTTCACAGACAAGTTTCAGTGTCCTCAGATGACCTGTAACTTGCAAGAACCATAACTTGAGTTATATAAATCTCCTTGATGCCTTCCACCACTAAAATTAAAGTTCTTTAGATCCTCTACAAGTTTCATGTTGGCCAAGGATCCATTTGAAGCTTGAATTTTGAATTATCTTGCTTGGAAGTTTACCCTAAACTAGGGGATTTTACACAGAAACCCTAATTTAGAAACCTCTCTTCTTCTTGATTTCTCTTGATTTCTCCTTGGCACAACACCGCATCCATCTCTACATGTCAAATGAGGCATCCCACATCTTTCAAACAGGCCTTGATGCCCTTTAATCAAGCATTTGACCTAGGGTTGACCCAGGGTTGACCCAGATGAAACCCTAGTTAACTGTTTTCAACTGCAGCTCTTGTAATCACATCAATGACTTGTCTCACTTTCAAAATGACTCTCTAGGTATTCCATGATGTCTGTACACATTCCATGCTTTCAATTCATAGCTCACAACTTCTCTGATGATCTTCAAATACCCTTAAGATAGGAGATAGATCCACTGCTTGGTCCACTAACTTCTCAAACTTCAATTTATTTCTGATGACTTGGATAAGATTGAATTTGAATAAGAACCTCTTGATATGCTCATAAAGATAAGGATTGCATTTGGTCCCTTGTTGGATGGCTTGCCCATGTTATGCTATGCAAATGAATGAATTATGTACATGACCTAATATGCAAACTCTAAAGCTATGAGACATAAACCAAGTGAAATAGGTTGAGCAAATTTTAGGGTGCAACAGGTTCCATAACTCTTCCTGGTTAGAGAGAACCAAGATCCACAAGTTGGCAAAAACTCACATTCGCAAAACTAGGTCAGCATGAGTTTTTTTTATTCCAAAACCTATCCAAATCGATGCTAATCAAAGGCTAAACCTCATTTATGATGTTTGAATTGATAATGAACATTTTAATATCAATTCACACGAAAATGGCACAAAGATCAAAGGAAATCATTATTTAATGCAAGTTGCAAAAGTGAATAGTGAAGAAAGAGAAAAAAGGTGGATACCCTTGTCAAATCATCAACTTTACTTCAACAAGTCTCCTCCTAACCTATAAAGCATGATGAAAACAATATATAGGGTATGGAGAATATCTTAGTAGAGTGGCTTAAAGACAAGTATGAAGATTGCATTGGAAAACTCAAAGATTTTCATGATGGAAGGTTAAAATTGGCAATTTGCTTCACTTTTGCCCATACCTTGATCCAAGGCCTTTGGCTATAAATAGAACTCACTTCCTACATCAAAAACACACCAGCTCCATTCTAGAAACCATCTAGAACTCTCTCCCTTACACAATCACCAAATCCTTGCAAAATCTCACTAAGTCTCCAAAATCCCTCAAAATGTATTTTTGCAAAACACCTTCCAAAACCATTTCCAAACTTTTTCCAACTCAAGAAACACTTAAAACACATCACATATGATGTATTGAAGCTATCCAAATAACTTTAACACATATGTAATAAGGTTTGAGTGAGTTGGTCTTTGAAATCTTTGGATTTTAGAGTTTTTTCTTCATTTACAAGGCATTTCGTCCACTAGCTTGCTTGGAGGTTGTTTGGAGCATCTATTCATCAACCTAGGAACATTTGAAGACCTTGTAAGAGCTCACAATATCTTTGATTTTATTATTGCTTAAGCTTGCTTCAAGAGGTAACCTAAAACTCATAAATGTGAACTTTCAATTGCATTTCACATGCTACTATGAATGTTTTTAGAGTTTTCACCTTCCTATCTCTCATTTATTCATTTCAAAACTTTAATTTCATTCTCTTATGAGTTTTATTTTAAAGTTATGATTTTGGCTTGTTAGCATCCTTGGGTACTTGAGTTTGACTAAAACTCTTTCTTGTAAGCATTTGTGTGTAAGCATCATTAAAACTTGAAAGTTTTCTCTCATGAAGTTTTGAACTTCTCACTTACATTTGTTGTGACATTATTTGATTAGGCATGATGCCTGTAAGTATACACGTCATCTTGTAAGTCCTATTGAAGCCTCATCTTTGTTAAGATGCATCTTTGTTAAGATCCTCTTCCATCTTTTTGTAAGATGTACCCCCATTCTTTGTCAAGATATGTCTGTGGTTTTCACCCTTTGTGTTTAGTCTTGTAAGAACTTCCCCATTTCATCATATTATAATATCTTGATACTTGCTTTGGTTATGACCATCTATCTTGATTTAAATCATTAATATCGTAATATCTTAAATGCTTGCTTTGGTTGTAACCATTCATCCTGATTTAGATCCTTGCTTATTATAATATGCTTGATCATTCTTGGTTGTAACCATATCCCTTATATTCATCATGTGTGAATGTTTATGCTTTGTTAAGTTTACTTTCCCCAAGTGATGGAACTCTTTAGTTCTCATCCAAGTTGCTTCATCTTTTCCCTTCCAAAAGAAAGTTTCTCTATTGACCCTTGGGTCATAGATAGCTCATTAAAGTCATAGGTCTGGATATAACCTTCCTCCCCTTTTGGTCTGGATAGAACCAATAGGATTTACATCATAGGTCTGGATAGAACCTTTTCCCCATTTGGTCTGCATAGAACCAATAGGATTTAAATCATAGGTCTGGATAGAACCTTTCTCCCTTTTTGGTCTGGATAGAACCAAAAGGATATAAAATCATAGGTCTGGATAGAACCTTCTCCCCCTTTTGGTCTGGATAGAACCAATAGGATTTGAATCATAGGTCTGGATAGAACCTTCTCCATTTTTGGTCTGGATAGAACCAAAAGGATATAAAATCATAGGTCTGGATAGAACCTTCTCCCCCTTTTGGTCTGGATAGAACCAATAGGATTTCAATCATAGGTCTGGATAGAACCTTCTCCCCCTTTTGGTCTGGATAGAACCAATAGGATTTGAATCATAGGTCTGGATAGAACCTTCTCCCCCTTTTGGTCTGGATAGAACCAATAGGATTTCAATCATAGGTCTGGATAGAACCTTCTCCCCCTTTTGGTCTGGATAGAACCAATAGGATTTCAATCATAGGTCTGGATAGAACCTTCTCCCCCTTTTGGTCTGGATAGAACCAATAGTACTTAAACTCATAGATCTGGATAGAACCTTCACCCTCTTTTGTTCTGGAAAGAACCAATAGATCCTTATTCTGTAGTTCGTGCCCGAACTACGACCGCTCTGATTTCTCATTGGACAATGAGAATACGTAGGCACAAGATGCGATATCTTGACGAGCAACCTTCCCCCTTTCTCCCACCTTTTGGTCTAGATAGAACCAATTGGTCTCACAACGTAGAACTTTAGGATAGAGTTTAGTTAATCTATGTAAGAATCATGGATATGATTACTTACTTCCCTTTCTTGAGAGTTCAACATAGATCTAGAGAGTTTTGTAAAACTCTATACAAACATTGTTATGCTTGTTCCCCTCTGAACCTTGATCATAATCAAGTGTTCTTCTTCCCTTGTGAGGTGAACTACGATTACTCTGATTCTATCCTAGTTAGGATACATAGGCAGAGGACGCGATGTCTTTGCGAGCAAACTTAGAAACTATCTTTAGGTCTTAACCTACACCTTTTACCCAATCCCAATCCATAGTAAACATTTAACAAACTTAGCATGCAAACAAACAAAAGGTTCCTGTAGAGTACTACAGATGTTTAGGTTGTGAAATACCTACCCTATGCATAACCAACCCCCGATCCCCGAATCTCTTAGCGTTGTTGTTACATCGCGCAAAAGGTTCTTTCTTTCTTTATACCTTTCCTTTGGATAAATTAAAGTCCGGTTGTAATCTAAGAATTAAAGATTCAAGTTATTCAATAGCTTGGTATCATGATTCTCACCGCAACAGAAATGGCGACTTCATTGGGGACGTGGCTTACTTAACTTGAACGTTTAGCCTATTTTGTTTAATTGCATGCTATATTTGTGAATATTTGCTTAACATGTATATTTGTCAATATATTTTGTTTGTATTGTTGGGTATTGGGTGCTTTGAGTGGTGAGACGGTCCTATACCCGGACTTGAGTATAATTCTGATAGGATGGTGGTATATTCAAGAAGGCTTATAAGGGAGTTGATTCCCGACCAAGCTAACTTGAGAAGCCACCGCTCAGTGTAGGCCCTCTTGAGAGTTTAGTATTGTTGATCGAGTATTCGTAAAAACAATGCTACTTTCGATGAAGGAGCCCATGACACTGTGGACTTTTAGATTACATTCTACCCCACTTTGGCCTTATTAGGACGTAGTGCAATGTCTATAAGGAAGTATTTCCGAAGTAGTTGATACGCGATACTACACTCGGGCGAGACTCTCTTGAGAATGTTATCAATTACCGAGTGATTTGGAAAATTGATAAGTTGACCCTGGGAACTTTGTTAAGGACCCGTTCGGCTGGTACAAATTAACCCATAGTACAAATCCTTGGGGATGGGTAGACCTTTGACTCCTTGCTTTGATCTTGAGCCTAGGAGGTCTTTGTGTATGCATTGTATTTGTGAATACTTGCCATCATGTTATGTGTGCATCATCTCATCATATCACCATAAGCATATCATGTCGCAACTAGTTTTGTAAAACTCAGTCGATCTCTGGTATTTTTAAAAGTTGTAAATTTTCCAACGATTAATGAAATGAGGGTTTTGACTTAGTCAATCTTCTGAGTTTTGTAAAACCAGTTTGCTTTTGCATTGCATTTGCATTATGCATTTGCATTTCTCAGCCTTGCGTCACTTTTGATTAGAGATAGAGAAGGGATACCTAGCACATATCCAGGACAAATGGCAACAATGGAGGGACTTTTGAAAGCTCAGGAAATGCTGAAAGAGGACATCAGAATTCTCAAGTGTCAGATGAATTGGGTGCTTGAGACATTGCAGAATATGATGAAGAAAGAAGGTCATTCCAACCATGTGACGTCCAGAGAAACTAGGGATGTATTATCTCCGATGATTCCTCCAACTCCAGGACATTCTCGGTATCGACAACCAGATAACCGTCAATCGCGTCAGCACACCCAACAAAAACTAAGGAAATCAGAGAGTCTGTTTCCAATGTCACACAATCAGATATTGCCAGACTTGATCCAAGGCAAATTGATAACACCAAAGGAGCTGAAGCCAGTAATTCCTCCTTACCATCTGAACTGTGGTACCAACGCTAAATAGGACTATCATACTAGGGCACTAGGGCGTTCAACTGAAGTCTCTCACCAGTCGGTGTTTGTTCCTCCTCAAGGTCCTCAAAACTGGAGGTTGAACAAGAAAAATCATGTCAGGAAAAATAAGACTTGCGGTAGACAAACTCCAGTACCGTTAAGCAAACTTTACCTGCTACTCCACGATTATCCAATCCTGTGCCAGGACCATGGTGTTGCACCCCAAAATTTGACCAACATTTATTTACTCATTGAGTGTTTGAAAGTGGATACCTTCATCAGAAAGTTCAAGAGATCCTCAGAGGAATTGGTTGAAACCAGGGTTGTGTGCTTCATAGCTTGAGAGTTGTGGGTGCCCCTCAGATGGTTCTGAGACTTTGAGAATGAACTTGATGTTTTGAGAAAGCTTATGAGGTGTCTTGATAGCCATCATGAAGCCCAGAGAAGTCATTGTGCAAGAATTCTGAAGATTCAACCATGAATGGCAGAATTAGGGTTTTGACTGGGTCAACCCTAGATCAGCTGAAGATTTGGAGAAGGTTGAGACTCAATCCAAGGGCCATGAGATCATGGAATGATGCATAGAGATGTTATAAAGATGATTCCTAGACCAACTCATCATGATTGAAGAGTTTGAGAAGTTTTGAGTTAGGGTTTCTGAGGATTGTTAGTGGAAAAACCCTAATTTGATCCCTATTTTCCAGACAGTTTTAGCTCTAGATGTGATTGACATCTCATCTTCCCCACAACATGAATGTTGTAGAGCTTGTTCTAAGCTTTAATTTGAGTGGTGGAAGTCCTTGATAGGAGTTACAGAGCTCAAGTTATGGTTTTGACAAATTACAGGTCAGCAGAGGTGTGTGGATCTGGGTCCTTGAAAGTCACCCAACTTGCAGACAACTTTTGCCCTAGTAGGATGATTCCTATGGTTTCTTGGTCAACATGAATGTTGAAGAGGATCCTCTTAGCTTTAATTTGAGTGGTAGAAGTCCTTGATTGGATTTGTGGAACTCAACTTATGGTTTGAACAAGGCAGGGGTATTTTGGTCATTTGTCAGTTATAGGTCATTTTAGCCAATGCCTAAAACTCCTATTTCCAAGCCTCAAATGGAAAAACTCAAAACATGAAAGTTGCTCAAAATGTGATTTTAAGTCTATAAAGAAGGTCACAAATGGTTGGAAAAGCTCATAGCATGAAATTCCATGATTGGTCAAAAATGAACTAAAAATGACTTATAACTTTGAAAAGTTGAAATTGAAAAGTGATTTGGGAGATCCACAAATCCAAAATAGGTCATCCAATATATCATTTTGATTGGAAAAACTATTTTAAGAACTTTGGTTTAAATAGATTTTTCATTTGAGGCTTAAAAAATGAGGTTCCTTTAGAAATTTGTTGCTTGCATAAGAGGGCAACTTTGCAAAACCCTACACAAGCCAAAAATGCACTTGTTTTTCACTCATCCACACTCAATAACTCATGTAAGGAGAATTTGGCAATGAATTGCAAGGCATAGCATATGGTATATGAGAAATCCAACTTATCATCACATGAGACTTTCATGAAGTTTCCACACCATTCTAGATGATTCTAGAAGCATCCATCAATTGTTATAAAAAGAATGCATCAAAGAGTGATTAGGGGTTGGTGAAACTTGAGCCAAGTCAGAGGAGAGAGAGAGAGATACATAGCCATTGGAGAAGTTTCTTCAAGTTGAAGCAACTTGAGTTTTCTTCCACTACCAGCCATCACCTTCACAACAAGTGCAAACAGAAGGTTGAGGACCATTGTAGGACCATCTTGGAGCAATTACAAGGACTGCAAGCATCCCCTCGAGCCTCACCATTAACTTCTTGACAGGTTTCTTTTTCACCTTATACCATCTTAATTATGTAGTGTTAATTAGTTTCTTAGGCATAGAAATGATGTACTAGGCTAGATGATTCTTCCCCATGAGTTACAGCCTGTTCCATGAGGTTCCATGGCAGGACCAGAAATCTTTGAGTTGCAAGAACTGTGTAGATTGTTAGTTTTAATCATCAAGAATTAGTGTGTATTAGCTAGGGTATCATGTAGAGCATCTGTAGACCTTTGGTTTTGAGTTTGGTGAAGATTGATATCAGGTTAGCATGGTGGTACCAATATGTTAAAGCATTCTGTTGGAATTACTGAGAGTGAATTAGGGAAAACTGATCGTACCATTTTATTCTAGGCATTTAGTAGATCAATTTTCGTTTTGGAATCATGTCGAACCGTGGCGTGTAGAGAGAGATAGAAGGGCTCGAAGGTGTGAGTGCATGAGGGAGGGTTCTGCAAACCCTAGTTTTGATGGAGACGATGAAGGAGAGCCCTTCGATCAGTTTCAAAGATTGACTAATTCATCCAATCGTGTGGCTGTGAGCGAGTCTGAGAAAAGAGAGGGAAGATTTGAATTCAATGAAACGCGGCGTTTCATTAAACCGCTTCTGGGCCCAGAGTTTCTCTTCGCACCCCACCTTTATTTGGCCCAGTCAGTTTTAACTAGCGAGATGTGCTATTCTAACCCCCCCCCCTCCCTTAATTCATTTAATTCTTTTTAATTTTCTTTCAATATTATTTCTGTTTTGTTTAATTCATTAAAAAATGATAAAAAATGTTTTTTTACTTCTTCTTTTTTCTATGAGTAGATTAAAATGTGTAGAAAATTATAAAAATAAAAATGAGATTTTATTTTTAGGTTTAATATTTTTAATAGATTTTCCAATCAAATAGCTTTTTAATTGTTTAATCTTGTGTCATGATTTTGTAGGAATTATTTTAGAACCTTACCTTAGGGTTTTCAATCCATTCTTTTTTGTGCAATTAGATGATGAGTCATAGTTCCCCATAGGATTTTTTCTAGAATTTTTAGAATTAATTTTGATTAGTTTAATTAGGGTAGATGTAGGGTATCCTAATTAGGGTTTAGATTGTGCTTAGGTGATGATTCCCTTTCTTTGAGCAAGTTTTATCTTGATTTTTAGGTAGAGACCTTTGTAGATGTTATGAGTAGGTGTTGAGGACCCTTGTGAATAATTGTTAGATTTTTCCCCATTAGTTTAGTATTTTTTAGGTATTTTCTGAAGTTGCCTGATGATTTGATCTGTTCAGTGGGTTATCTGTTCATCTGTGGGGTTCATTCTGAGGAATTTGCTGAGGGGCTTGTGTTGCCTTGAGGATATTGATGGAGAGCATCATGAAGAGAAGATTGTAGACCAAGATTCAGAGACCCAGAGCTTGTCCTGTTCCTTGTCTGTGAGGTTTGAGATCCTGAAGTTTGAAGGAAGTTCATGGTACTTTCCTGAGGAAGGCACTATGAATGACTTTCATTCTTTCTTCTCACCTCTTTCTTAAGTATCCAATGATGTTGGAGCCAACTTGTGAGTTTAATTTCTCCTGAGGAGGAATGTAAACTGATCACACGTTGTTGAGCCACATGGGATACAACTCCTAAGTGGAAGCCTCCTAGTACTTTCCTGAGGAAGGTCCTATGAGTCTATTCACTTAGTTCCCTTAGTTTATCTAGGATTTCTCAAGTATCCAATGATGTTGGAGCCAACTTGTGAGTTTAATTTCTCCTGAGGAGGAATGTAAACTGATCACAGTTGTTGAGCCACATAGGATACAACTCCTAAGTGGAAGCCTCCTGGTACTTTCCTGAGGAAGGTCCTATGGGTCTGTTCACTTAGTTCCCTTAGTTTATCTAGGATTTCTCAAGTATCCAATGATGTTGGAGCCAACTTGTGAGTTTAATTTCTCCTGAGGAGGAATGTAAACTGATCACAGTTGTTGAGCCACATAGGATACAACTCCTAAGTGGAAGCCTCCTGGTACTTTCCTGAGGAAGGTCCTATGAGTCTATTCATTTAGTTCCACTAGTTCAGATAGGATTTCTTAAGTATCCAGTGATGTTGGAGCCTGCTTGTGAGTTTAGTTTCTCCTGAGGAGGAATGTAAACTGATCACAGTGGTTGAGCCACATAGGGTACGACTCCTGAGTATACACCTCCTAGTGCTTTCCTGAGGAAGACACTATGAGTCTGCTTGCTTAGATCCCTTTCTTTGGTAAGCTTGTTCTGAAGCTTGAAGACTGGGAATGGTTTTGCTTGAGAGCTTTGCTTAGATTTGCTTAGACTCTGTGACTAGGGTTAGGACTAGAGAGTAGATTGATTCTTTCTCAGGCCTGTGTTTTGTTTGCCTGATGGCACTTCATCTTTTATCTGTTTATTGCTTGATAGCATGTTTATTCTCAGTATGATTACTGTTATTTCATGACTGGCTTGAGGTCGAGATGAGCTTGTGGAGGCTGAAACCCCACACACATTTCCTCCCTCACTTGCATTGCATGCATTTTACCGTTAAAGCTGATGTTTTTGTCTGTTTTTGTGTATCATTGACATGATCCCTTAGGACTCTCATTTCTTCTGATGAGGATTTGATGATAGACTTTTAGGTTGAAACCTTTGCATGATAACATCTAGGAGTTCCCTGTTCAAACCTCAACTATAGGATGAATCCATGGCATGATAACAGTAGGACTTGATAGTCTCCCTCCTAGTTGAGCCTTTCTTCCTGTAGTTTCCCGAACTACGTTTGCTCTGATCTTTCATACCAGATGAAAGTACGTAGGCATAGGATGCGACATCCTAGCGAGCAACCTTCCCCACCTTCACCCGTAGTTAGCCGAACTACGTTGACTCTGATTTCTCGTTCCAGACGGGAATACGTAGGCATAAAGCGCGACGCTTTGCCGAGTCATTTTTCTTTTCTTTTTTCAGCCAGCCTTGATAGGTAGATAGATTATAACCAACCCGTCCAAGTAAACAAACAAGCGAGGATCCCGTCGAGTACGACGGACGTGAGGGGTGCTAATACCTTCCCCTTGCGTAACCGACTCCCGAACCCAGACAATGGTTGCGACGACCTTGTCTTACCCTTTTTTCGTCAGGTTTTTCCGATCGTTTCCTTTCCCGCTCTGAGGGATAAATAACGAAAGGTGGCGACTCTTCTGTCATGCCGGCACCTCATTTTCGCGCAAGCGACAGCTGGCGACTCTGCTGGGGAGTCATAGCATCTAGGGACTTTTCCCATCCCTTATGCTGGGACCGTTTCCCATCCCCTACGCGAGTCAATCCTATCGTTTGTGTGTTTGCTTGTTGGGTCGCGTTTATTTATCGCATTCTTACTTCCCGCACTTTACTTCCCGCATTTTATTTCCCGCATTTTATTTCCAGTTCGATATGATTATCTGTGCTGCTGTGGGAGAGGGATGTTACTGTGAGTGAAAAGCCGGACCTGGGCTTGAGTACACACCTAGATATAGTTGCGGAGAAGTAGTAGACGAACCTGTCTGCTGAGCAGGCACAGTTCCCTACGAAAATCTGCGCTCAGACGAGATTCTTGCAGAGGTGCTCCTTTCCGGTCCTGAGGATCTGAGGGGAGTCCAGACGTGAGGGTTGTCGACTCTGGGGACCGATCATTTGGAAGTCAGCTAAGAGAGGCCTCTTCATGACTTGACGATGCCACTCCTTCTGGGAATCGTATTGTCACTCATGAATGTCTGTGACGCTGACGACCGCATAGGATGCCGTACCTTTGTCCGTGGATTAAGTCCATCATACCTGTGAGTGGGGTTGGGGTATTGCAGGAAACTTTGACCTCCAGACCACCTGGTTTTCTTGACAGTGAATCAGTTATGTTGGGTTCTCAGTTGCAGATATGTTCTTGATAGAGCAAGGGTTTGATCAAAGGATATTATCATCGGGTGTTTGTCTGTTCTTGATAAAGCAGGCTTTGATCAGAGTATTGTTATCAGAGGTTTATCCTGGATGGAGCAGATTTTTGAGTGAGGTCTGAGGATCTCGTCAGCAGTTGTTATTTGTTCTTGATAGGGCAGATTTTGAGTGGGGTTTGAAGATCTCATCAGCAGCTGTATTTTTGTTCTTGATAGGGCAAACTTGTGACTTGGGGTCTGGAGACTTCATCAACAGATACTCCTTGATCTTGCATCCGGGGTCTTTATTATCAGGCCTTCGTTCTTGACAGAGCAGAATTTTGATCTCGATCCTACCAGATGGTTATTCTCAACAGATCAGATCAGTGGTTTTACACCGGGGTTTCCTTCTCATCAGCGACTGTTGACATCGAATCTCCACAGCAGCCTTGGATATATTGTTGCATCCCTGCATTTTGCATTAGCTCGCATATTCATGTTTGCATTCCATTAGCATGTGTCTGTGCTACAGGCGCGTTTCGTACCCTGAGTCTGGTGTCCCGAGCAAGATGAGATATTTCCTTCCATGAATGGATCCAGTCTTATCATTGCATTGACACCATGTTGGCACGTTGACACCAAAATCAGGGGTGACCTCCTGAACGTACAGACACCCATAATTCATCTTGCATGGCAGAAGTCGGGACTTGTCTTCTAACCTTTGTGTTTGCAGGTTTGACTCAGAATCTGGCAGCTCAGACTAATGGAGCAGATACAAGCTGAACTGGGGAAAGTCCAAAGCCAGCTGGGGCAGGTCATGAATGACATACAGGCGGTGCGCTTGGACCAGCAAGTGCTCAGAGAGGAGAATCAGCAGCTGCAGAATCAGCTGAGCTTTCTCATGGGAGTGGTGAGAAGTATGCTAAGTAAGGAGAGTGGTCAAGCACCCAAGGAGGAGACCAGAGTGCTTCCTCCGTTACCACCAGTGCCACCTGTGCCGAAGCCAAGTGGACCTCATGGACCCTCTACACAGCATGAAGCTCGAGGCCTGTCTCGTCATCAGCCGCGTCGAGCATCTCAGAATAATCCTGAAGGTTATGGTCAAAAGAAGAAGCTACTTGATAGAGCTGTGGACCCACTACCTGTGAGTTATGCCCAGCTGCTGCCGCTGTTGGTTCAGAACCGTGTTCTCAAGCTTCGGACCTTAAATCCACCAGATGACGTGTCAACAGACGTTGATCTCAGCATACATTGTGATTTTCACTCTGGAGCACCGGGGCACCATGTTGAAACATGTAAGGATCTCCGGAATAAGATTCAGGACCTGATCGACTCAAGGGCGATTAGGCTTGTGCCGGGCGGCATGAGAGCATCGGGAAAGTTTATCCCTTACCCTGCGGAAGAGGTGGATGATTCCACTCCTTTGCCCGAAGCTGAGAAAGATCTGGAGTATGTCCCGCGACCTTTGGTGACTGAATCGCCTCGCTCGCAGTTTCTACCTGGATCAAGCTCAGGGACGCAAGCGCCTAAACGAGAGACCGTCGCCATTCAGAAACGACGACCTCTTGCTCCTGGGCGGAAAGAATACCAGCACCAGGATCACAAAAGACCTCGCAATCACGTGGAACAAAGGAATGTTTCTTTCCATCCAGTGCCTGTGCCGTATAGCCAGATTCTTCCACTGTTGGTTCAGAATTCCTTGGTGGAACCGAAAGCTCTCAAGCCCGTGCTAGAGCCTTACACTCCAGGGTACGATCCTCATGCTCAGTGTGGCTACCATGGTGGATCTCTGGGGCATTCAACTGAAGATTGCAAGGCTTTCCAGGCGAAGGTGCAGCAATTGATCGACCAAGGGTGTATTTCCTTTCCAGATGGAGTCTTGGTTGTGCGTGACGACCTCTCAGCTGTTTGAGCTCGTAGATTCAGAGGGATGTTTCCAGAAGCCAGTGATCCAGACAGGCAGACGCCCTCATCATTGGCAGTCCTCGGGCTTTTCACCATTTGGATTTGTAGTTTCTTTTTCGTTAGTTACTACTTGCTGTTAAAACATTGTATGTTTCGAATGGTAATATTAATAAAGTGACGATGCATTTTTCTGAATTAGTTATGTCGTTGTCACTCATTTATTGCATTGCACTGACACTTGCATTTTATTTACTCCGATTTCTTACTATGATTAGCAATGAGCGGAGGGAGGATGATGAAACTGAATACTCATAACCGATGATCGTATTGCTTTCAGATAAAACTTTGCCGATGACGTACAAGGCATTGTTTCAAATCCCTAAACACCGGAGAGATAAGAGAATCCCTTGTTAACCACTTCGAGCCGAGAAGTAGGAGTTTCTTTCGGACTTTTTAACCCTCACATCTTAACCCGGGGCAGGGTAGTTGTCAGTTAGCTTGATCGAGCGTTCAAGTCTTATAGAGGAGTGTTGTCCTTCGAGGACCAATCACATCATATTCCTCTCCAGAGGTCGTACCTCATCAACCACAATGGTTAAACCTCACCAATCAGGAGTGAGACAGTTATAATCCTTTCGAAGCAATCAAGACAACCAGTGTCTCACGACTTGTTCCAAAAGAAAAAGAAATAAGAAAGCCCGCTAAGTAAAAAAGGAAAAGCTAGAAAGCAAATACTTAGGCAAAAATCAGGGCATCCCGCTGGACTTCAAAAAGAAATCGAAAAGAACTCAAAAGGAGTCAGTCCAGGCAAAAGTTAGGGAATCAAAACAAAAAGAATGAAAAAGAAAGGATTATAAAAAAGGAAAAATCCTCGAACAAGGGCGAAGTCGTGTAGATGCAGACACCGAAAACGAAAAGGAGTAACTGTCACTCCGAAACACCTTGAGAATTCTTTAACCAGTTGTTCCCAAATGTTCAACATACCTCTCGAAGAGGCGAGCGCTCGACCCAAGTTAACTGAACTTTAGGATCGGAGAACATCACGTAGAAGGGGTGGGTACAAATCATAATTTGAGCCAAATATCCCTTGTTTCACGAACCGTGAACCCGACCACGATACAGCCCTTAAAAGACCTAATTGAGGCAGGGTTTATTCTGAGAGCGCATTACGATAAGGTTGAGTAACCTGACTCCTTCATGATTTGCTAATCATATCCTTATTGCATTTTTCACTGATCGCATCAGCACTACGTTTGAACTCTTTGGTTCATTCGTCACTCACTAGCATGACACGTAAATGAGTGACAGTACAACATTTTTTCGAAATTTGCATGAACACTGCATTAGAATTACCATTCGTGAATAAACAATTTTGATCGCAGGTTGGTAGCTGATACGAAGGAACTTAAACAGGGAATAGTCAATCAGGACTGAATCGCCAGAGGTCTGGGTCAGAATGGTATGCTGCGAAGCCCTGTGAATCTGGGGCAATGACTTCCAGTGAGTTTGGAATCGGTTTGCCTGAGGACAAGTCCCGGAGCATCAGTTGATTATGGGGCAGTTTATGCAAGCAACGGTTGATCGGAAGTGAATCTTCTTGAAACCCAATCAGGGGCAGTTATCCGGAATCCTTGTGATTTAAGGGCAGATCCCTCCAGTGTTCGATCAGAGCATGTTGAGTCGCTCATCGCTCGCTCAGGGGCAAACTACTTCAGAGATATTGAAGCCGACCATGCTGAGAGCTGATTAGTTGAGGATGAATCCTCCCGTTGTGTAGATGCTGGGGCAAGCCCTCTGAAGATTGTCTTGTTGCCAGTTGTTTTCGGCTCAGAATGAATTATTCCCAAAGGTCGGATTGGGGCAAGTTGAAATGCACGGGGGCAAGTTGTTCAAATGAGTTTGTTCACCCTAGCAAGAATTGAGTATCGGGGAATCGTGTCATTACCCCGCCGAAACCTGAACCTTCTGAAGAAGCCTTGCGGTCATTGAATTTCTATCCTACAGCATAACCTGTTACTCCATGCTTGGTAGCCTGTATTCCCAGTGTTGACGTTGTTGAATCAAGATCGTTTCTCAGCAGAGGCGTACAGTTTGAGGTCGTTCCCCCTGTACAGTTTGAGACTGCAGCAGATTGAGATGGCGTTTACCCCTCATCAGATTAGGGTCAAGATTACCCTCAGCAGACCAGGATTGATATCCCCGAAGCAGGGCGAGCCCTCCTTCTCCAGCAGTGTTCAGTAGTCCCTCCTTCGCAGAATCAGAATCAGAATAGTGAGCATTGATATGTCTTCCAGGTAGAGGTGATTCTCCTCCCCAAGCAGATGCGTCCTGAAGGAATGTCACCTCATCGGCTGAGTCAAGCACTGAAGAATGATGTCTCCCCAGCACCGGGTCACAAGTGCAGATTTCATAGGAGTGTTCGGGTGCCGAAGCTCGTGTTTTCCCCAGTAAAGTCACCGAAGCAGGTGTCTCCCCAGCACCGGGTCACAAGTGCAGATTTCAGAGAAGTGTTCGGGTGCCGAAGCTCGTATTTTCCCTAGTAAAGTCACCGAAGCAGGTGTCTCCCCCGCACCGGGTCACAAGTGCAGGTTTCGTAGGAAGCTAGTCGTATGCCGAAGGATGCAGTAACTGATGGTGCCAGACTGAAGTCTCCAGCGGAATCGAGGTTCCCCACCAGAGCCAGGCTCTCTCCTGAAGATCAATGATTCCCTCTTCCCCTGTAGAGTGTTGGAACAGCTGATGTTGTAGTCCCCGGCGAAGTCGTATGCTCTCCCCCGAAGGCCGGTGATCCTTTCTTCCCCAGTGGAATCGAATTCCCCATCAGAGTCGTACTCTCCAGTGAAGTAGAATGATTTCTCTCCCCGGCTGAGTCCGCAGAAAAGCAGAATCCTTGGAAGTTGATCAGATCATGATCGATTCTCCCCAGCAGAGCATGGGGCAGCTAATGCTGTGTTTCCCCAGAGTCGCACTCCCTCCAGCGAAGCAGAATGACTTCTCCTTCCTCAGTCGAGTTTGCAGATGTCCAAGAGATCTGAATCCTTGGAAGTTGATCAGATCATGATTGGTCTTTCCCCAGTGGAGTGTTGAGCAGCTGAAGTTGGTTCTCCACAGAGTGGTTATCCCCAGAAGAGTAGCCGAGACGGCCGCGCAGTTCATTCTCGCGATTGATATCAGCAGATCCAAGTTCTCGTAGAGCTTCATCCCCCGCAGCAGATCAACTGAAGTTGTTTTCCCCTGCAGCAGTTCGCGGAAGATCAATTCCCCAGACAGAGCCTGATTGATACTGGCGTGTTCATGTCCTCCTCAGCAGGATGACTCCTCTACCTGAGTGGTCCTTTCTCCTTGACAGGAGGATTCTCCCCCTTCGGCATTTATTTTGCTGACGAGATCGCATCATCGTGCATGATTGCATAGCATTGTGCATGATTGCCTGCCATTGCGCATGATTGCATAGCATTGTGCATGATTGCATAGCATTGTGCATGATTGCATAATATTGTGCATGATTGCATAGCATTGTGCATGATTGCATGACATTTAGCGTAAATACATATCATTCCCACCGTGTGGGGCATAGTGTAGAAACATACACATCATAAGCATGATCTAGGTCATTATCATCCTTGTTGAACAGGTGTACCACCGGAGGATCGGTTGCTCGGGATGATTCCTGATATTCTCCCCAGCAAGGTTGTTTTCTTAGATGATTCTAAAGACCCCGGTGTAATCCCCACGGTCGCTCGCTCAAGATGATTTTTGAGATCCCCAGCGAAGTCTGCGATTCGAGATGGTTCTCGAATCCCTCAGCAGGGCCGGTTTGCTTAAGATGATTCTTAAGACCCCAGTACAGCTTCCCGAGTTGTTCGCCTAGTATGATACTTGAGCTCCCCAGTAGCGCCTCCAGCAAGAGTTGCCCAGGAAGATTCCTGGAATTCCCAACAGAATGTTTGCTCCAGAAAGGTTATTAGTTCAGGACGATTCTTGAAGATACCCGACGGATCTGTTTGTTCAAGATGATTCTTGAAGTCCTCAGCAGCGTGATATGTCTGCTCCAACAACGATGTCTAATCTGAAGATGGATTTCGTAAGCGCCCGATGGCGATATCAGAAGGTTCCGGTGAGTCCAGATTTCCGTGTTGAAGAATCAACAGGTAGCTGAAGACAAGGTTCCAGGGTTGTAGATACAACAGAGTGATTCGTGTGAGTCTGAAGACCAAGTCAGTTGTCCTGAGGAGATGATTGATTGCGATCAAGTGAATAGTGTTTCTTCTGACTGAAGTCGAAGATGTTTCTCCCGCTGAAGCGGAGTTTGCCTGAAGGCAAAGTGTTTGAATCCCCGTAGAGTCATGAATGGCTCAGGACACCATTTTCTCTGACTGAAGTCACAGATTTCTTAAGCTGAAGCGAAAATGCCTAAGGGCAAGGTTATCCCCAAGGTCATGAATGACCTAGGATTCATTTTTCGGACTGAAGGCCGAAGTATATCCCTGACTGAAGTCACGGATACTATATAGCAGAGGTGGAGTTGCCTGAAGGTAGATCCATGTATCCTTGAAGGCCAAGGATCAGTTTCTTCAGACTGAAGTCAAAGATACCTCCTGCAGAGTTTACATCCTTGGAGGCCAAGGATGCTTATCTTCAGAAGTACTTGAAGATCTTCTCTAGCTGAAGCTGGAAGTGGCCAGGGGCCAAGGTTTCATATAGTGCCAATGTTGAAGTTCTACAGTGGGATCATTGTGCAGTAGTATTCCGATGTTCGTTATGGTCCTGAGGGTGAACCCCAGATCAGAGTGTGCTCGGTTGAGTCTCATCCCCAGCAGAGTAGGTTCAAATACGCAAGTGTACTTTACCAGGGGTGAACCCCAGGTCAGAGTTGTTCAGTGGTGTAGTTCTCCAGCGGTGATGCAGATTATGATTTGTTTGACGGCGAGGTCAGATTATGATTTGTTTGACGGCAATGTCAGATTCCTTGATCCCCAGCAGAGATGATGTTGGTACAACGGCAATGTCGAGTGTCTCTCAGAGCGATGTTTGTTTCCGGCGGCGATGTCAGATTTAGTTCTCCAGCGGTGATGTTGGGTGTTGTGGTTGTTTGAAGACAATGTCAGAAGAATTCAACGAGGATAACTGACGGCGGTGTCAGATCAGTATTTCTCCAGCTAGTTGTTGAGCAGCTAGTGTTGCAGTATTCGAAGAGTTGTTCCCCGCAGAGTACCGTGTGCTCGTGCAGTTGGCAAATTTTCGGGTTTACCGATATTCAACCGTCTCGTACCTTGACTGGTCGAGAGCCGTTCGCTTCTCACCCAGTCAGGTTCAAGCCGTTTGAATAGGGGCAGCTGTTGCACCCCAAAATTTGACCAACATTTATTTACTCATTGAGTGTTTGAAAGTGGATACCTTCATCAGAAAGTTCAAGAGATCCTCAGAGGAATTGGTTGAAACCAGGGTTGTGTGCTTCATAGCTTGAGAGTTGTGGGTGCCCCTCAGATGGTTCTGAGACTTTGAGAATGAACTTGATGTTTTGAGAAAGCTTATGAGGTGTCTTGATAGCCATCATGAAGCCCAGAGAAGTCATTGTGCAAGAATTCTGAAGATTCAACCATGAATGGCAGAATTAGGGTTTTGACTGGGTCAACCCTAGATCAGCTGAAGATTTGGAGAAGGTTGAGACTCAATCCAAGGGCCATGAGATCATGGAATGATGCATAGAGATGTTATAAAGATGATTCCTAGACCAACTCATCATGATTGAAGAGTTTGAGAAGTTTTGAGTTAGGGTTTCTGAGGATTGTTAGTGGAAAAACCCTAATTTGATCCCTATTTTCCAGGCAGTTTTAGCTCTAGATGTGATTGACATCTCATCTTCCCCATAACATGAATGTTGTAGAGCTTGTTCTAAGCTTTAATTTGAGTGGTGGAAGTCCTTGATAGGAGTTACAGAGCTCAAGTTATGGTTTTGACAAATTACAGGTCAGCAGAGGTGTGTGGATCTGGGTCCTTGAAAGTCACCCAACTTGCAGACAACTTTTGCCCTAGTAGGATGATTCCTATGGTTTCTTGGTCAACATGAATGTTGAAGAGGATCCTCTTAGCTTTAATTTGAGTGGTAGAAGTCCTTGATTGGATTTGTGGAACTCAACTTATGGTTTGAACAAGGCAGGGGTATTTTGGTCATTTGTCAGTTATAGGTCATTTTAGCCAATGCCTAAAACTCCTATTTCCAAGCCTCAAATGGAAAAACTCAAAACATGAAAGTTGCTCAAAATGTGATTTTAAGTCTAGAAAGAAGGTCACAAATGGTTGGAAAAGCTCATAGCATGAAATTCCATGATTGGTCAAAAATGAACTAAAAATGACTTATAACTTTGAAAAGTTGAAATTGAAAAGTGATTTGGGAGATCCACAAATCCAAAATAGGTCATCCAATATATCATTTTGATTGGAAAAACTATTTTAAGAACTTTGGTTTAAATAGATTTTTCATTTGAGGCTTAAAAAATGAGGTTCCTTTAGAAATTTGTTGCTTGCATAAGAGGGCAACTTTGCAAAACCCTACACAAGCCAAAAATGCACTTGTTTTTCACTCATCCACACTCAATAACTCATGTAAGGAGAATTTGGCAATGAATTGCAAGGCATAGCATATGGTATATGAGAAATCCAACTTATCATCACATGAGACTTTCATGAAGTTTCCACACCATTCTAGATGATTCTAGAAGCATCCATCAATTGTTATAAAAAGAATGCATCAAAGAGTGATTAGGGGTTGGTGAAACTTGAGCCAAGTCAGAGGAGAGAGAGAGATACATAGCCATTGGAGAAGTTTCTTCAAGTTGAAGCAACTTGAGTTTTCTTCCACTACCAGCCATCACCTTCACAACAAGTGCAAACAGAAGGTTGAGGACCATTGTAGGACCATCTTGGAGCAATTACAAGGACTGCAAGCATCCCCTCGAGCCTCACCATTAACTTCTTGACAGGTTTCTTTTTCACCTTATACCATCTTAATTATGTAGTGTTAATTAGTTTCTTAGGCATAGAAATGATGTACTAGGCTAGATGATTCTTCCCCATGAGTTACAGCCTGTTCCATGAGGTTCCATGGCAGGACCAGAAATCTTTGAGTTGCAAGAACTGTGTAGATTGTTAGTTTTAATCATCAAGAATTAGTGTGTATTAGCTAGGGTATCATGTAGAGCATCTGTAGACCTTTGGTTTTGAGTTTGGTGAAGATTGATATCAGGTTAGCATGGTGGTACCAATATGTTAAAGCATTCTGTTGGAATTACTGAGAGTGAATTAGGGAAAACTGATCGTACCATTTTATTCTAGGCATTTAGTAGATCAATTTTCGTTTTGGAATCATGTCGAACCGTGGCGTGTAGAGAGAGATAGAAGGGCTCGAAGGTGTGAGTGCATGAGGGAGGGTTCTGCAAACCCTAGTTTTGATGGAGACGATGAAGGAGAGCCCTTCGATCAGTTTCAAAGATTGACTAATTCATCCAATCGTGTGGCTGTGAGCGAGTCTGAGAAAAGAGAGGGAAGATTTGAATTCAATGAAACGCGGCGTTTCATTAAACCGCTTCTGGGCCCAGAGTTTCTCTTCGCACCCCACCTTTATTTGGCCCGGTCAGTTTTAACTAGCGAGATGTGCTATTCTAACCCCCCCCTCCCTTAATTCATTTAATTCTTTTTAATTTTCTTTCAATATTATTTCTGTTTTGTTTAATTCATTAAAAAATGATAAAAAATGTTTTTTTACTTCTTCTTTTTTCTATGAGTAGATTAAAATGTGTAGAAAATTATAAAAATAAAAATGAGATTTTATTTTTAGGTTTAATATTTTTAATAGATTTTCCAATCAAATAGCTTTTTAATTGTTTAATCTTGTGTCATGATTTTGTAGGAATTATTTTAGAACCTTACCTTAGGGTTTTCAATCCATTCTTTTTTGTGCAATTAGATGATGAGTCATAGTTCCCCATAGGATTTTTTCTAGAATTTTTAGAATTAATTTTGATTAGTTTAATTAGGGTAGATGTAGGGTATCCTAATTAGGGTTTAGATTGTGCTTAGGTGATGATTCCCTTTCTTTGAGCAAGTTTTATCTTGATTTTTAGGTAGAGACCTTTGTAGATGTTATGAGTAGGTGTTGAGGACCCTTGTGAATAATTGTTAGATTTTTCCCCATTAGTTTAGTATTTTTTAGGTATTTTCTGAAGTTGCCTGATGATTTGATCTGTTCAGTGGGTTATCTGTTCATCTGTGGGGTTCATTCTGAGGAATTTGCTGAGGGGCTTGTGTTGCCTTGAGGATATTGATGGAGAGCATCATGAAGAGAAGATTGTAGACCAAGATTCAGAGACCCAGAGCTTGTCCTGTTCCTTGTCTGTGAGGTTTGAGATCCTGAAGTTTGAAGGAAGTTCATGGTACTTTCCTGAGGAAGGCACTATGAATGACTTTCATTCTTTCTTCTCACCTCTTTCTTAAGTATCCAATGATGTTGGAGCCAACTTGTGAGTTTAATTTCTCCTGAGGAGGAATGTAAACTGATCACACGTTGTTGAGCCACATGGGATACAACTCCTAAGTGGAAGCCTCCTAGTACTTTCCTGAGGAAGGTCCTATGAGTCTATTCACTTAGTTCCCTTAGTTTATCTAGGATTTCTCAAGTATCCAATGATGTTGGAGCCAACTTGTGAGTTTAATTTCTCCTGAGGAGGAATGTAAACTGATCACAGTTGTTGAGCCACATAGGATACAACTCCTAAGTGGAAGCCTCCTGGTACTTTCCTGAGGAAGGTCCTATGGGTCTGTTCACTTAGTTCCCTTAGTTTATCTAGGATTTCTCAAGTATCCAATGATGTTGGAGCCAACTTGTGAGTTTAATTTCTCCTGAGGAGGAATGTAAACTGATCACAGTTGTTGAGCCACATAGGATACAACTCCTAAGTGGAAGCCTCCTGGTACTTTCCTGAGGAAGGTCCTATGAGTCTATTCATTTAGTTCCACTAGTTCAGATAGGATTTCTTAAGTATCCAGTGATGTTGGAGCCTGCTTGTGAGTTTAGTTTCTCCTGAGGAGGAATGTAAACTGATCACAGTGGTTGAGCCACATAGGGTACGACTCCTGAGTATACACCTCCTAGTGCTTTCCTGAGGAAGACACTATGAGTCTGCTTGCTTAGATCCCTTTCTTTGGTAAGCTTGTTCTGAAGCTTGAAGACTGGGAATGGTTTTGCTTGAGAGCTTTGCTTAGATTTGCTTAGACTCTGTGACTAGGGTTAGGACTAGAGAGTAGATTGATTCTTTCTCAGGCCTGTGTTTTGTTTGCCTGATGGCACTTCATCTTTTATCTGTTTATTGCTTGATAGCATGTTTATTCTCAGTATGATTACTGTTATTTCATGACTGGCTTGAGGTCGAGATGAGCTTGTGGAGGCTGAAACCCCACACACATTTCCTCCCTCACTTGCATTGCATGCATTTTACCGTTAAAGCTGATGTTTTTGTCTGTTTCTGTGTATCATTGACATGATCCCTTAGGACTCTCATTTCTTCTGATGAGGATTTGATGATAGACTTTTAGGTTGAAACCTTTGCATGATAACATCTAGGAGTTCCCTGTTCAAACCTCAACTATAGGATGAATCCATGGCATGATAACAGTAGGACTTGATAGTCTCCCTCCTAGTTGAGCCTTTCTTCCTGTAGTTTCCCGAACTACGTTTGCTCTGATCTTTCATACCAGATGAAAGTACGTAGGCATAGGATGCGACATCCTAGCGAGCAACCTTCCCCACCTTCACCCGTAGTTAGCCGAACTACGTTGACTCTGATTTCTCGTTCCAGACGGGAATACGTAGGCATAAAGCGCGACGCTTTGCCGAGTCATTTTTCTTTTCTTTTTTCAGCCAGCCTTGATAGGTAGATAGATTATAACCAACCCGTCCAAGTAAACAAACAAGCGAGGATCCCGTCGAGTACGACGGACGTGAGGGGTGCTAATACCTTCCCCTTGCGTAACCGACTCCCGAACCCAGACAATGGTTGCGACGACCTTGTCTTACCCTTTTTTCGTCAGGTTTTTCCGATTGTTTCCTTTCCCGCTCTGAGGGATAAATAACGAAAGGTGGCGACTCTTCTGTCATGCCGGCACCTCATTTTCGCGCAAGCGACACATGGCATAATAGGAACCTGAATTATGAATTTCACAAAGGAGCTGAAGGACACAACTTAGATGCATGTATAGCATTGCATTTTCTTGTACAAGAGCTAATCATTGACAAACACTTGATCCTCGAGGAAGACCACCCAGAAGTAGATTGTGGATATCATACTGGGACGACAGGGCACTTAGTTGAAGAGTGTGAAGGTTTTAAACTGAGACTGCAAGAGTTGTTGAAACCTCAGGAGGATAAATCAAATGACAGTGTTGCGGTTCCTAAATCCAAAGGCAAAGGACCCGTGAGACCCCTCATAATTCTATATCACAAGGAGAAAGTGGTGGTTGAAGGTGCTTCCCCACATGGGCCTAAAATTTGAAATTTGTTTTGTCAATTTTAATTCCCTAAGACTGGCAGTTGTAGACGATTTCAGCATTTTGTTGTGTTTTCTTTGCATTTGAATTGCTTGTATGTTGTTGTTCATTTTGAATTGGCAAGATTAATGGAATGTTTGTGCATCTTTTGATTAAGTCCATTCGTTTCACTCTTTCTTTTTCCTTTTATTGTTATGAGATGACGAAAAACGCAAAATTTCCTTTTGTTTACTAAACTGTTGTTTAAAGCAAAGAGTGGGGAGGATGATGAAAACTATGTCCATAATTGTTGTTGATATGCTTTCAATTTAACTTTGCCAATGATGTAAGGCATTGTTTAAATCCCTAAACACTGGAGAAATAAGGAAGATAATCCCTCGTTAACCCCTTCGAGCCTAGAAGTAGGAGTTTTCTTTCTTTACAAAAACAAAACCTTAAATCTCAAACCCGGGGTGGGTAGTTCTCAGTTAAACTTAGAGATATGTGCATACAAGACACTTTTCATATAAAGGTGGTGCACTTAGGTTTTCCTTCGTACACAACAAGAAAGTGTCGAAGATGCTTTTCAGCATAAAAGACGATGATGGTTCACCGTATCCATTAAACCAGGTAGTCACCCCCTTTCTCGAAAGAAAGAAGAAAAGTGAAAAAAAGAAAAAGCCCGCTAAGTCGAAACCTATGAAGGAGACTTAGGCAAAAATGGGGCATCCCATTGACTATATATTCGAACAAAGAAGTTCAGACAAAAGTCAGGGATAAACAAAAGAGAGGAATCCTGTAAGAGTTATCACTCTTATCCTAAAATAGCAAAAGCTATCAAATACTGTAAGGGAGTCGTGACTACCCTAAGTTTGTAAGCCATCACCAACTATCATCAGTTCAATTCTTAAGTCTGTAAGAACCTGAATGAGTAGTTTGAGTTAACTGAGCATAGGATTGGAGTTCATCATGGAGAGTAGGGGGGACAAATAACTTTGAGCCTTTATCCTTTGTTTCATGAACCATGAACTAGACCACGTTACAACCCTTAAAAGACCTAATTGAGGAAAAGTTGTTTTGAAAGCATATTACAGCAAGGTTGGATAACCTGACTCCTAATGATCTTTGTTAATTATGTGTGTTCATCACTTTATCCATCACTTGTAAAATGATTGGATCACTTTCACTTTGATCACTTGATCACTCCGCTGTGTGTGTTTCATCAAAAAATGTTTTCAAAAGATTGCATGAATTTTACATTGAAAATTGCCAATTTTTAATGAACAACATTGCGTGCAAAACAATCCAATATCAAAGGAATCCCAACAAGCGTTGTCAGCTAGGGAATTTGACATGATGAAAGGCTCAGCCTGGGGCAATCAATTTGAAGGATTTGTTAATCATTTGTTACAACATTCAGCTAATCAGAGCCGACCAGGTCAAGATCAGCTAAAGCTCTCAATGGACAGTTCAGTCTGGGGCAAATCTTTTGCAGTTACCAGCTAGCAGGGGCAAGTTTGTTCCCCAGTCGTTACTTCCACAGTCCGAAGACTTTGTGTTACAAATACCGTTAAACTGGGGCAATCACGTCGAGATTTGTAAATCTCTCCCTATAAGAGTTTGAAGGCATTGAAGCATCTTTATGCTGATTCTTTCATGAAATTCTCTTGATGGGTTCTTCCCACTGATCACATAATTTGAGGTAGAAAGGGTTGAAGACTATTCGTCGCAAGAGTCGTCACTCATTTGAAGATGATTATTGTCATAATGGGGCACAAATATTTTGTTCTCATGGTACCTTTTTCCAAGCCCTCCAGTTAAGTTGTTACTTCAGTTGATTTGGGAATCTCTCGATGTGATTTTCCTTCAGCAAAGAATTCAAACTCATGATGGCAATCCAAGTGAAGTCATGATGTTTTGGCCTAATAAGATTACTCTCTCCCAAAGAAGGTGGTAACCTTGAAGTGGATTTGTTGTTCTACATGATCATCCCTTTGATGACCAATCTTGGTGAAGTTTGGTTGGGTCTCCGTGTCGAGATGTTTATTTCATCTCCTGTTTTGTTTTGTCTGTTTTGTCAGCATAAACATAAGCATGACATAAAGCATATGCATAGCATCTATGAATTATTGCTATCTCTGGTTGTTTCCTGTTCCTGTTTCACTTTGGTATCTTCCTCAGTGATTGGGTGTGTTGTGTCTCTCCAATAGAGTTGTCAACCTTTAAGCATAAAATGTTCATCCTTTCTCAATTCCCCACAGAGTTTAATCCTCGTGGATGATGGTTGATTCGGTTATCTTTTTCCATGATTGGATAAAGTAAGTCACCATTCGAGTTCATTTCTCAATGGTTGGAGTCTTGTTTGACAGTTGCTTTCTAGCTATATTCTAGATCGAACTTTGGTCCCTGTCGGTCGCTGAACCTACTTGGATGTGCATTTATTTTGCACTATCTGTCAAGAAGAACATGTTACATTGCAATACAAATAAGTGGCAGTCTCTGTAGAGAAGCTTATTCTTATTCAACGATAAATGGCAGTCTCTTCAGAGAAGTTTAATCGTCTTCAACAGTGAGTGGCAGTCTCTTGGGAGAAGCTTAACCATATTCAGCGATAAATGGCAGTCTCTTCGGAGAAGTTTAATCGTCTTCAGTGGTAAGTGGCAATCTCTTGGGAGAAGCTTAACCTTCATCAACGATAAATTGCAGTCTCTTCGGAGAAGTTTAATCGTCTTCAGCGGTGAGTGGAAATCTCTTGGGAGAAGCTTAAGCGTCTTCAATGATAAGTGGCAGTCTCTTCGGAGAAGTTTAATCGTCTTCAGCGGTGAGTGGAAATCTCTTGGGAGAAGCTTAACCTTCATCAACGATAAATGGCAGTCTCTTCGGAGAAGTTTAATCGTCTTCAGCGATAAATGGCAATCTCTTTGGAGAAGTTTAATCGTCTTCAGCGGTGAGTGGCAATCTCTTGGGAGAAGCTTAACCTTCATCAACGATAAATGGCAGTCTCTTCGGAGAAGTTTAAATCGTCTTCAGCGGTAAGTGGCAATCTCTTGGGGAGGAGTTTAACCTTCATCAACGATAAGTGGCAGTCTCTGTAGAGAAGCTTATTCATCCTCAACGATAAGTGGCAGTCTCTGTAGAGAAGCTTATCATTCTTCAATGATAAATAGCAGTCTCATTTGAGAAGTTTATCTTAAGGATGTCGACGCACGGTTGTAACCAGCATTGTTTGAAAATCCAGTGGATACTGGTATAAGTAATTTGGTGGTGACCAATCATATTTCAAGTAAGGCCCGTTGGTAATTGACATTATGAAAATCCATGGACAACAAATACTGACAATTTGGTTGTGTATCAGTCCAAACTAAGTCACGATTGTTTCTATCCCAAGCTCAGGTTTCATACCTTTTGAGATGTATTATTGGATTCCAAGCACAGGTTTTGTACCTTTGGAAGATGTTTGTTTCTATCCCAATCAGGTTGTGTACCTTTGGAGATAGATGTTTGTTACCATCCCAAGCTCAGGTTTTGTACCTTTGGAGATGTAATGTTTGATTCCAAGCACAGGTTTTGTACCTTTGGAAGAAGTTTGTTCTATCCCAAGCTCAGGTTTCGTACCTTTGGAGATATATTATTTGATTCCAAGCACAGGTTTTGTACCTTTGGAAGAAGTTTGTTCTATCCCAAGCTCAGGTTTTGTACCTTTGGAGATATATTGTTTGATTCCAAGCACAGGTTTTGTACCTTTGGAAGAAGTTTATTCTATCCTAAGCACAGGTTTTGTACCTTTGGAAGATGTTTGTTGCCACCCCGAGCACAAGTTGTGTACCTTTGGAGATGTATACTTTGGATCTCGAGTTCAGAAATTCCCAGAGACTAAAGTTGTTACATTTGCATGAAGTGTTCTTTATCCTAAGGTTTTGAGGGTATTTGTTTTTTATCCTAAAGTTTTTGAGGGTCTTAGTCCAGTCCTGAGGTGTTGAGGGTTGTGTCTCTACTATATCCTAAGGTTTTGAGGGTATTAGTTTTTGATCCTAAAGTTTTTGAGGGTCTTCGTCCAGTCCTAATGTGTTGAGGGTTGTATCTCTATTGTATCCTAATGCTTTGAGGATATTAGCTTTTGTTCCTAAGGTATTGAGGGATATATTTGTGCTTCCTGGTTGAAGACCTGGTCGTCACCAAACTCTTTGAAAATCCAGTTCTTTCTAAATCCAATGGTTACTGGCATTGCTTGAAAATCAATCGTTATTAGTCGGTTGTTATCAATTTCCCAAGTTGAAGTCCTGTATTTTATCAATGTGCTTGGAAACCCCAATTGTAATTGGAACTTTGGATTGGTCATCACCATCATCCCCAGGGAGTCTAGTGAAAACTAACCCCACTTGAAACTTTTTGTTGTTCTGGTCGTCACCGGTTTCCCCATTGAAGCTTTTGCTTTCCTAGTCGAGTCTAGGAGAACTAGTGGATACTAGCTTCTCTGGCGCGCCCAGTCTTGTTTCTAACCTTTTCTTGAAGATCCCGTTTGAACTCTTTGTTATAGGAAATTTCTCATCTGGTTATCCCCAGTGAGGTTCGTGTCTTCGTTCCATCTTTTCCCCGGTGAAGATTTGCTTCCCCAGTGGATTTGTTCCCCAGCGATGTTTTTCCTAGTGGGTTTCTTCCCTAGTGAGGTTTGCGTTTCTTTTCTTTCGTTTCCCCAGTGGAGAATTGCCTTCTTCCCCAGCGTTGTGTCTCCTTTTCCCCAGTGAAGATGTGTCTTCCCTGGTGGAATTTGTGTCCCCTGTGTGAAAGATTCCCTTGAACAACATCTTTAGTCATGTTTGAACTATCTTGCTTACTTTGCCTTAAATCTTTCCCTAGTGTGTCGGGTCCCTCGTGAGTGGTTACTCGTCATATTGTCGTTCTTTTATATTTGCTCGTGTGTCTGCATCTGTCTTGCATTCAAGCATCATAAAACACCATTTAGAACTCATTGCATTTCGGTATTGGTCCTTTTGCATACCATCCGATCTAAGGGACAAAATTTCTGGTTTGCTATATTTAAATACCTTTCACTACGATTCAATGAGGATTGTCATCTCTCATTGCCATCTAGTGAAGATATTTAAATAGGGGCAACTGTTGCACCCCAAATTTTGACCCCTTAGATCCTCATCATCATTTTAGGATCATATTCATTTGATTATCTAACCTTAACCTATTTCAAGTTTGTCTTTGTCAAGATGCAGATGAATCAAGGTTCTGTACCGTCAAAAATAGAGGCTTTGATGGTTTAATCAATCAATGTGTTGGATTGATTTAACTATAAATAAGATTAAGGATACTACATTGGGTCAAGTATGAACCCAATTTGAGGTTGTCACCCAAGGATTAAGAACATTGCAGTTCAGAACACCCGATTAGGGTTTCTGATCAGGAAAAGTCAACTATAGTTTGAATTTTGATTAAAATAGTGTTCAAATGATGGAATCATGGTCCATAAAGCTCATATGGCTTATTTAAGTTCACTCAAGAAGTTTCAATACCTCAGAGGACCCAGAACACCAACAATCGATTCAGAGTTCTTCAATCAATCGGTTCGTCTGACTAAAACGTCAACTCATTGACCAACATGGTTTTGACCCAAAATTGAAGGCAATTATGTTCCTAATGGTATATCACATCTATTCATAAAGTTTGGTGACCATTGGATCAAGAATTGATAAGTAATCGAAAAGTTGGGAAATTAAGGTTTTGAAAAGGGCAAAGCCATAACTCCTTAACCACACAAGGGTTTTTGACCTAGTTTCAAGGGGAATGAATTCCTAAAACAAGCATAAATATTGTATTACCTAATTGGGGATTTTTAAAAAGTACAAGTGGGTTCCATAACTCTTCCTAGTTAGAGAGAACCAAGATCCACAAGTTGGCAAAAACTCACATTCGCAAAACTAGGTCAGCATGAGTTTTTTTTATTCCAAAACCTATCCAAATCGATGCTAATAAAAGGCTAAACCTCATTTATGATGTTTGAATTGATAATGAACATTTTAATATCAATTCACACGAAAATGGCACAAAGATCAAAGGAAATCATTATTTAATGCAAGTTGCAAAAGTGAATAGTGAAGAAAGAGAAAAAAGGTGGCTACCCTTGTCAAATCATCAACTTTACTTCAACAAGTCACCTCCTAACCTATAAAGCATGATGAAAACAATATATAGGGTATGGATAATATCTTAGTAGAGTGGCTTAAAGACAAGTATGAAGATTGCATTGGAAAACTCAAAGATTTTCATGATGGAAGGTTAAAATTGGCAATTTGCTTCACTTTTGCCCATACCTTGATCCAAGGACTTTGGCTATAAAGAACTCACTTCCTACATCACAAACACACCAGCTCAATTCTAGAAACCATCTAGAACTCTCTCCCTTACACAATCACCAAATCCTTGCAAAATCTCACTAAGTCTCCAAAATCCCTCAAAATCTATTTTTGCAAAACACCTTCCAAAACCATTTCCAAACTTTTTCCAACTCAAGAAACACTTCAAACACATCACATATGATGTATTGAAGCTATCCAAATAACTTTCAGACTTATGTAACAAGGTTTGAGTGAGTTGGTCTTTGAAATCTTTGGATTTTAGAGTTTTTCCTTCATTTACAAGGCATTTCATCCACTAGCTTGCTTGGAGGTTGTTTGGAGCATCTATTCATCAACCTAGGAACATTTGAAGACCTTGTAAGAGCTCTCAATATCTTTGATTTTCTTATTGCTTAAGCTTGCTTCAAGAGGTAAACCTAAAACTCATAAATGTGAACTTTCTACTTGCATTTCACATGCTACTATGAATGTTTTTAGAGTTTTCACCTTCCTATCGGTTGCACCCCAAAATTTGACCAACCGGGTCTCGTATCTGGCTCGATGTTTCGACGCATAACCGCATCCGCATCTGCACATTGCATACAGTGCATTTCTCATTTGTTTTGATTTTATCAGGGATCACAGCTCTCGTCTCGTGCTTCAGGTGTTTTTTATCAGATAGAATCGATTTTTGGGATATTTCGGTGCCCGTTTATTTTTACCGATTATTTTTGTGTCGTTCGGTGCTTATTTTGTTCCTCTGGGAATTATTGTGATTTCTCTGGATTTTATTAGCTATTTTTAGGATTTAATAGGATTTTTAAATAGATTTTAATCATTTTAGGATTTACTAGGATTTTTAAATAGATTTTTAATCATTTGTAGAATTTTTTTAATAGGATTTAATAGCATTTTTCATATTTTTAGATAATATAGAATAGTATAGAATTTAATAGATTTTAAATAGTTTTAATATGTTTTAATTCATTTTTTAGATAATATAGAGTTAAATAGATTTTATCTTTTTTTAATAGGATAATATAGATTTCTCTTTTAGATATTAGTTGAATTTTTGAATATATTTTAGATATATGGTATTAATAGATTTTTTCTTAAATGGAGTTAAATAGATTTTTCCTTTACTTTCTTTTATAGAGTTTATAATAAATAGTTTTTTTATAGTTTTATTAGAATTTTATTAGAGGTATATTAGTGGGTTTATTAGAGTTTTTAATTAGGAGTTAATTATATTTTTTTAGGATTAATTGAGTTTTAATAATTAATTGATTTTAGTCCAGAATCAAGTTTTGTGGGCAATTCTCGTTGGGCCCATATCATCAGTGTAGTCCATTTCGCAGCCCAACTAAGTCAGCAAAGAGTCCATTGTCCAGATTTCTCCAGCGAACTCCAGAAAAATCTAGAAGGTTCCAGCAATTCCCTCAGCATTTAAATGCAAGCTCCACGTGTTGCCTCGAGGGCTGGCCCACGCTGCATCACCCATATCACGCCACGCCACCTTTCCGTTTCCTCTCCACCTGCCACGCCTCCTGCCACACGTCCACCATGCATGCACCCCCTCCACCATCTGCAGCCACGTGGCGACCACCCAGCACCTCGCCTGAAACGCCCCACCGGCCGGCCTGCATGGCCGGCGGCCACCGCCCCCTCACCGGAGAAACCCCAAACCCAGATTCTGATCACCACCTTCATCTTCTTCCTCCCGTCTTCATCTTCGTGACCGCCACCAACCACCATCTCCGACCATCCTCCTCATCCAATTTCCATGAAACCTTCTCCATGAAACCTCCAACCAACAGAAACTCAGTTCATCCAAGATCTTCCCTCAACATTAACAACACAAGAATAATCTTCAGAGAAGATCACCAGAAATTCAATCTCCAACCCTCTTCTTCCCCGACGGATCTTCATCATCAAGATCAGAATCCTCCACAAGCTTTATCAGATTCCCAGAAAGCTTCCAAGAACATCATCATCTTCATCCAAGCGCTATTTCCAGAAAGAAGCTCCAACAAGCCTCAAACCTCCATCTTCATCGTCCTCAACACAGAATCATCATTCAACCACCAAATCCCCAGGATCCTTCATCATCATCATCAACGATTTGTTCATCAATCTTCATGATCTTCCCCAGAAACTACCAGGATGAACCTTCAATCGTTCATCAAGAAACCTCCGATCCTCCTCCGATCCTCATCTGAAACCAGAAAATCCTCTGAATCCATAACTTCCATCTTCTCCGGTCACAATCGCATCCAACTCCGGTCAAGCTTCACCGTCATCAACGAACAACAGATCCACAACAATCCTCTTCAACCTCCGGCAAGCCTCCATAACTTCCTCTAATCAACATCATCCCAGAACTTTGCTCGAACCCAGAATCACGAACACCTTCGAGTGTACACTTCAGATCAACCACCAGAGCATGCAAGAACTTCGTCTGATACTTCTCTTGGTTCTTTCATCTCCAGATCTATAAGGAACACCATGGATGGTCATCAGAGCTTCGACGATTCGAAGCTTACTCAGAATGAGACTGCGAATGCCGTGATCTAATGTTGGAAGTTTGTTTGCAGGAGATGATGGTGGAAGAATAGTGAGCCATAGGGAGTTTGAGACGTGAAGGTGGAGAACGGGGGGTTTACGACGGCGCCGTTAGGGTTTGCAAGGGGAGACGGTGAACAGCGAAAGAGGGGAATTGAGAGAAGGGTTAGGGTTTGGTGTTTCTGAGTGGAAGTTAGGATCGGGTTTGGGCCTGGTATTGCGAGGCCCAGTGTGTTTTTTTTCATCCCACCGTTTTTGGCAGCAGTTAGTTGGGCTGGGCCCAATCCCAGTTACAGCTTTATTTTACTTACTTGTATAACCCCAGATGCACACAGCACCCTCCCACGTTTTTTGGCTGAAGCTAGCAAACTGGGCTGGGCCCAAGTTTGCCATTAGTTTTCATTTTTTGCATTCCCCTGTATTGACCAATTACCCCCCTCCCTTATATTTTTCTTTTTGTATAGTTATGTGAAGAAAAGAATAAAGAAAAGTATTATGAAAAAGAATAAAGAAAAATATTATGGAAAAAGAAATAGAAAAACATATTATAGAAAAAGAAAAGAAAAGAAATGTTATAAAAAAATATTGAAAAAGAAAAGGAGAAAAATATTGAAAAAAGAATAGAGAAAAATATAGAGAAAAATATGTTGAAAAGAAAAGAAGAGAAAAGGAAAAAATATTAAAGTGTCGATTTAATATTTTTAAGTGCATTTTTCTTTTAGGGTACTTTCATAGAGATTATTTTCCGATTTTAGAGACGGTTTAGAAGCCCATTTGTTAGGGGGCTATTTTCATTCGATTTTTTAGGATAGAATAGGATAGCGTTTCCTAGGAGATTTATTTTCAGTACTCAAGCATTGTAATCATCTTTCAGAGATTAATAAAACGAGATTTGAGCTGTGGTCCCGAAGTAGCCGAACTACAGCTGCTCTGATTCTTCGTACCAGACGAAGATATGTAGGCACAGGATGCGATATCCTAGCGAGCACACTAACGACTGACTTTGTTGTTCTCTCGCGGCTGTGCGATCGAGATTTTCCCGCTGACGACTAATTGTACCCCTTTTTCTATTGCCCAAGCGCATTTGAGACCAAACCGTAGTTTTGCCCATAGGTTCCCGACCCTGTGAAACCAGTTGTTTTTCTCACTGCTGTGTGAGAATGTTTGTTTAGCCGTAGTTAGTCGGAACTACGTAAAGCTCTGATCTTCCATCCAGTGGAAGTACGTAGGCACAAGACGCGAGGTCTTGGCGAGCCAATTTTCCCTGTAGTCCCGAACTACGTTGACTCTGACTGTCTCTCTTGAGAATACGTAGGCATAGAGTGCGACGCTCTATCGAGTCAATCCCTTCCGTTTAGATTTAGCAGCCGTAGATAGATTGTTTTGTATCCAGTAGACAACCCAAGCAAGCGTGGATCCCGTCGAGTACGACGGACGTGAGGGGTGCTAATACCTTCCCCTTGCGTAACCGACTCCCGAACCCAGGCTATGGTTGCGATGACCATACCTTTTCCCCGTTTTTTGCGAGGTTTACTTCGAGCGTTTCCTTTCCCGCCCTGAGGGATAAATAACGCACGGTGGCGACTCTTCTGTCAGCCGGCGCCGATTTTCGCAGTAGCGACAGCTGGCGACTCTGCTGGGGACTGCGATAGTTCCCCATGCATGTGGGATCCAACGTCCCTTGAGAGAGTCAATCCTAGCGCTTGTTTGCTTGTCTATTTGGGGCGTATTTATCGATATTATTTGTTGCTGTTGGGGTGTTACGGGTGTTCTATGATTGAGATAAGCCGGACCTGGGCTCGAGTATGAGTATACACCTAGATATAGTTGCAGAGAAGTAGTAGACGAACCTGTCTGCTGAGCAGGCACAGTTCCCTACGAAAATCTGCGCTCAGACGAGATTCTTGCAGAGGTGCTCCTTTCCGGTCCTGAGGATCTGAGGGGAGTCTAGACGTGGGGATTGTCGACTCTGGGAACCGATCAATTGGAAGTCAGCTAAGTGAGGCCTCTTCATGAGATGACGATGCCACTCCTTCTGGGAATCGTATCATTCCTCATGAAAGTCTGTGACGCTGACGACCGCATAGGATGCCGTACCTTGTCAGATATAGGTCCACACCTGTGAGTGGGGGTTTTTTTGTGCAGGAAACTTGACTTCCAACCTACCCGTTATTCTGGTCTTCTCTTCAGAGAACGTCTCCGTCAGCAGCGCAGTAGTATTTAGATTTGTGTGGGGCCTGTGGTCCCGTTGTTTGCTGCATTTTGCATATCATGTGCATATCAGTGTTGCATTGCATATCATCCTCCAGCTAGCCAGAGTTCTGATCCAGCCTTTGTTTCCTGAAGGTGATTACCCGGAGTTTGGATTGAGCAGCTGTCGATTGTCAGAAGACCGGCCTAGGGTTTGAGTAGATTTGAGCAGAATCAAGTGTCGAAGTCAGCTGAAGATTATTGGTAGCTATGTCTGAAGGCAATTTCCAGTCTCCTAACGCCTTGACAGGGTTCACTATGGCGTCCAACCCTCTGTATGATTCCATGGAAGACGTCCCGCAAGTAAACAACGTTGCTGCAGACCAAGTTGTACAGCCTCCTGTTGAGAACCGAGATCGACATGAGCAGTTTGTTGCCCGGGATGAGCGTCCTCCTCCTGTCAACAATCAAGGTGTTGCTTTCCCTGTGATGAATTACCGAAGAAATATTCCAACGGCTGGGATGGTAGATCCAAGAGCTCTTGACGATGGTAGAAGACTCCGAGTGTTGGAAGAGCAAATGAAAGCTGTGAAAGCCAAAGATGCTGTTAACCTGGATGCTGTAGGCATGTGTTTGGTTCCTGACCTGGTGTTGCCTTACAAGTTCAAAGTGCCGAAATTCGAAAAGTACACGGGAGATAGCTGTCCGAAGCTGCATTTGATGATGTTCTGTCGAAGAATGACTACGTTTGCGCGAGATGATAAGTTGATGATCCATTGCTTTCAAGATAGTCTGACTGGGGCATCTTTGAGGTGGTATATGCAGTTAGAGAGGAATCAGATTCAGTCATGGATGGATTTAGCCAGAGCTTTTCTGAAGCAGTACGATTATAATCTAGACATTGCTCCTTATCGCATGCATTTGCAAGAGTTGTCTCAAGAGATCAATGAACCTATCAGGAAGTATGCTCAGAGATGGAGATAATTTGCTGCTAGAGTGCGTCCACCGCTGTTAGACCAAGAGCTGGCAAGCATGTTTGTAGATTCCCTACAATATCCGTACTTCAAAAGATTGCTCGGGATTCCGGCAAGTTTCTCTGACGTGGTAGCATTAGGAGAACGCCTTGAGTACTCCATAAGAATGGGGAAAATTCAGATTACTTCATATGATCAAGCTAGTGAAACTGAATACCCTTGTGACTATCAGAGTGAAGAAGAAGTTGTGATCAACTCAGTCATGCCAAAGGTTGAATATCCTCGAAGCGAATCAGTGAATTTTGTTGGTTCATCATCTTATCAGAGATCAGTACCTCATGTGACTTATTATACTGAACAGACAGCCGTGCCTGGGGCAACCTATCAGGAATCTTATGTCGCTTCCATTGCAAAACAGCAAACTCGTGGCCGAGGTTATCAGAATCAGCGTCAGAATCAGAACAGACCTCGCAACAATTTAGAACGAAGGAAAGCTCCTTTTCACCCAGTGCCTATGCCGTATAGCCAGTTGCTACCATCTTTGATCCAGAAGTCTTTGGTGGAGCCGATAGCTCTTAAGCCAGTTCCAGAACCGTACCCTCCTGGGTATAATCCCCACGTTCAGTGTGGTTATCATGGTGGCTCACCGGGGCATTCAACGGAAGATTGTAAAGCATTTCAGGCAAAGGTACAGCAGCTGATTGACCAGGACCGCATTTCCTTTCGGGAAGGATTTCTGTTTGTTCATCCCAACCGCTCAGCTGTCTAAGCTCATAGACTCGGAAGGTATTCCCCAGCATAAGCCAGTGGTTCAGACAGGCGGGCGCCTCAGCATTGGCAGTCTTCAGACCCTTATATCATTTGCATTTGTAGTTTCTTTTCTGTTAGTTACTACCTGCTTCTAAACGTTGTATGTTTCGAATGGTGATAATAATAAAGTGACTATGCATTTTTCTGAATTAATCATGTCGCTGTCGCTCATTTACTGCATTGCACTAACACTTGCATTTTATTCACTCCACTTTTTCACTGTGACTAGCAAAGTTAGGAGGGAGGATGATGAAACTGAAACTCATAACCAATGATTGTATGCTTTCAGATAAGACCGTACCGATGACGTACAAGGCATTGTTTCAAATCCCCAAACACTGGAGATATAAGGAGTTAGTCCCTCGTTAACCACTTCGAGCCATGAAGTATAAGTTTTTTCGGACTTTTTAACCCTCACATCTTAACCCGGGGCAGGGTAGTTGTCAGTTAGCTTGACCTAGCATTCAAGTCTTACAGAGGAGTGTTGTCTTTCGAGGACCAATCAGTTGATACCTTTCAAGAGGTCAAACCTCACCAATCAGGAGTGAGACAGTTACAATCCTTTCGGAGCAATCAAGACAACCAGTGTCACACGACTTTGTTCCAAAAGAAAGAAAGAAAGAAAGCCCGCTAAGTAAAAAGAAAGAAAAGCTGAGAAAGCTAATACTTAGGCAAAAATCAGGGCATCCCGCTGGACTCCAAAAGAAATCGAAAAGAACTCAAAATGAGTCAGTCCAGGCAAAAATTAGGGAATCAAAAGAATGAAAAAGAGGGATAAAAAGAAATTTTTCCCCAGCGAGTCACAAAGTCGTGTACACAGACACCGAAAACGAAAAGGAGCAACTATCACTCTAGAAGAAAAGCTTGTGAATTCCTTAACTGTGGGTCTTACCATTCAACATACTTCTCGAAGAGGCGAGTGCTTGTGCCAGGTTAACTGAACCTTAGGATCGGAGAACATCACGTAGAAGGGGTGGGTACAAATCAAAATTTGAGCCAAATATCCTTTGTTTCACGAACCGTGAGCCCGACCACGATACAACCCTTAAAAGACCTAATTGAGGTAGGGTTAGTCTGAAGCGCATTACGATAAGGTTGAGTAACCTGACTCCTTCTTGACTTGCTAGTCACATCCCTATTGTATTTTTCACTGACCACGCAAGCACTACGTTTGAACTTTGGTTCATTCGTCACTCATAATCATGTGCATGTAAATGAGTGACAGCTCAAAAATTTTTCAAAATCTGCATAACCACTGCATTAAGATTACCATTCGTAGACAGACAATTTTAATTGCAGGTTAGTAGTTGGCATGAAAGAAATTCCAGCAGGGAATAATCGAGCAGGACTGAGTAATTCAGCAGTCTGAACCAGAATGGTGTATGTTGTGAAGCCTTGTGAATCAGGGGCATTATCTTCCAGTAAGTTCAGAATCAGTCAGTCTGAGGACGAGTCCTGAAGCTTCAGTTGAGCAGGGGAAGTTTATTTGAGAAGCAGTTGATCAGAAGAGAGTCTTCTCGAGAGCCAATCAGAGGCAGCTATGCAGAATGCGGAGATTTGAAAGCAGATACTTCCAGTGGATAATCAGATCGGGTTAAGTCGCTAGAACGCTCATTCAGGGGCAAGTCATCGCAGAGAATGTTGAAATCGACAGGGTTGTTAGGTGTCTAATGGAGATTGAATTCTGTTGTCATGCAGATACCGGGGCAAATATTCTCGAAGTCTTCTCGAGGCAAGATGTTCAGAGCAAGTATTCCCAAGAGATAGATTGGGGCAAGTTGATTGTACTGGGGCAAGTTGTTCCAGCCAGTCTTGTTATCCCCAGCCGAGTGCACTGGGGCAAGTTGTTCAAACAAGTTTGCTTACCCCCAGCCGGAGTTGAGTATCGGGGAATCGTGTCAATACCCTTATCAAAAACCTGAACCTTTCAAATAAGAAGGTCTTGCTGTCGTTGGATCATTATCCTACAGTTTAAACCTGTTGCGTGTCAGTAACCAGTCGTTTCCAAAGTCCAGTTCTCTCCTGGCAAATCGGTAACCAGTTCTCGTCTGGCCCACCCTTCCGTAAGCAGCAGTTCCCGTCCTGGTGCAGTTTATTGTAAGCAGCAGTTCCCGTCCTGGTGCAGTTTATTGTAAGCAGCAGTTCCCGTCCTGGTGCAGTTTATTGGTAACCAGTTCTCGTCTGGTCACCGTTGCTTCAAGTGTTGTATCAGTTCTCGCCTGGTACATGTCGTCGCATAATCAGTTCTCGTGTGTTTTAACCTATGTGTTATACCAGTTCTCATCTGGTGTGCGTTAGCTTTCAGCCAGTTCTCGCCTGGTTGTCTATATCTCAGTCTGTTATCCAGTCAGCCCAGTCTGATGGTCAAAAACCAAATCAATTTTCCTAACCCATTTTCCTATCAGTTCTCGCCTGGTAGCCTACCTTTGAATGCTAGTTCTCGTCTAGTATTTTCCATTCCACTGTGTACATAATCCGTGTTTATCCTAAACTAGGAAAAGCAAAAAACCTAAAGGTATCTGACACAGTATTTCCCAATGACCCGCATGTTGTCATGTTTCCCGATACGAAGCTCGACGAATACCAGTGCTCCGAGTAATGGTTGAATCCCTCGTGGATGTTGTTAAATCAGAATTGCTACTCTTCAGCAGATGAAGGTTGCTTATTATCCCCGGAAGAATCGAGATCGTATTTTACCCCGTGTCAGAGTAGGATCAGGAGTATCCTCAGCAGATTAAGATCGACACCCTTGATAGTAAGAGCATTTCCAGCAGTGTGCCTTGCGCAATCAACCTCAGTTTGGGTCAATCCCCGCAGAGTACAATCAGTTGCCAATGGTTTGAAGAGAGCATCCCCGAGCAGAGTTGCTTTCTTTCCCCAGTGAAGTCGCCAAGCAGGGTTGCCTTTTCATTTCTTCAGCAGAACGGTTATCCCCAGCGGATTTGATTTCCCGTTTCCAGCATTTATTTTGCTGAGATGGTTCTGTGACTTCAGGTCATCCCCAGCAGAGTTGGCGTTGCCTTCGGCATTTATTTTGCCAAGTGGTTTTCAGACCTGGTGTTCTCTGGTAGCTCGAGCCCGCATTAGCATTTGCATATATAGTCATAGCATTTATACAAGCATATAGTATATCCATGTCGTCTGGGCATCGCATTTTCAAACAGAACGCATAGCATTTACATGTCATCGCATCATACGCATGTCGAAACATGGACCAGGTTGGTTACCTATTGGATTTCGAATTTGTTCACCTGCAGAGTTGTGTGGTTAAGCTTCTCGTCTCCCCCAGCGGAGTGATTCTTCATATTTGGTTGTTATATCAGCAGCGGAAAAAACAACAACAACAAGGAGAGATTGACATTGATCAGACTTCTGAAGCTGCCCCCCCTCGTCAAAATAGGTGCCTGGCAGTGCCATTCAGAATTCCTCAGGAGAATTGTCCTCAAGTTCGCAGTGAACTGTGAGTTGACCAGATTAGATCCCATGATAGATGGGAAGGTGTTTGCTGTACGAAGCATTATTCCAATACTTGTGGCGTCACACAGGTGTTGAAAAGGGGAAGAAAATTTATCAGAAAATTGACCAGTTGTTGTCGTGACAACCGAACTTCAGTTTATTGGAAGCTATTCCTCAACCAGTTTTGCAGTATATTCTTGCGGTTGGCAAATTTCAGGGTTCCATTTGTATTCAACCGTCATCTACCTTGAATGTTTGAAGGCTGAGCGCTCTTCACCCATTCAGGTCGAAGCCGTTTGAATAGGGGCAGCTGTTGCACCCCAAAATTTGACCAACCGGGTCTCGTATCTGGCTCGATGTTTCGACGCATAACCGCATTCGCATCTGCACATTGCATACAGTGCATTTCTCATTTGTTTTGATTTTATCAGGGATCACAGCTCTCGTCTCGTGCTTCAGGTGTTTTTTATCAGATAGAATCGATTTTTGGGATATTTCGGTGCCCGTTTATTTTTACCGATTATTTTTGTGTCGTTCGGTGCTTATTTTGTTCCTCTGGGAATTATTGTGATTTCTCTAGATTTTATTAGCTATTTTTAGGATTTAATAGGATTTTTAAATAGATTTTAATCATTTTAGGATTTACTAGGATTTTTAAATAGATTTTTAATCATTTGTAGAATTTTTTTAATAGAATTTAATAGCATTTTTCATATTTTTAGATAATATAGAATAGTATAGAATTTAATAGATTTTAAATAGTTTTAATATGTTTTAATTCATTTTTTAGATAATATAGAGTTAAATAGATTTTATCTTTTTTTAATAGGATAATATAGATTTCTCTTTTAGATATTAGTTGAATTTTTGAATATATTTTAGATATATGGTATTAATAGATTTTTTCTTAAATGGAGTTAAATAGATTTTTCCTTTACTTTCTTTTATAGAGTTTATAATAAATAGTTTTTTTATAGTTTTATTAGAATTTTATTAGAGGTATATTAGTGGGTTTATTAGAGTTTTTAATTAGGAGTTAATTAGATTTTTTTAGGATTAATTGAGTTTTAATAATTAATTGATTTTAGTCCAGAATCAAGTTTTGTGGGCAATTCTCGTTGGGCCCATATCATCAGTGTAGTCCATTTCGCAGCCCAACTAAGTCAGCAAAGAGTCCATTGTCCAGATTTCTCCAGCGAACTCCAGAAAAATCTAGAAGGTTCCAGCAATTCCCTCAGCATTTAAATGCAAGCTCCACGTGTTGCCTCGAGGGCTGGCCCACGCTGCATCACCCATATCACGCCACGCCACCTTTCCGTTTCCTCTCCACCTGCCACGCCTCCTGCCACACGTCCACCATGCATGCACCCCCTCCACCATCTGCAGCCACGTGGCGACCACCCAGCACCTCGCCTGAAACGCCCCACCGGCCGGCCTGCATGGCCGGCGGCCACCGCCCCCTCACCGGAGAAACCCCAAACCCAGATTCTGATCACCACCTTCATCTTCTTCCTCCCGTCTTCATCTTCGTGACCGCCACCAACCACCATCTCCGACCATCCTCCTCATCCAATTTCCATGAAACCTTCTCCATGAAACCTCCAACCAACAGAAACTCAGTTCATCCAAGATCTTCCCTCAACATTAACAACACAAGAATAATCTTCAGAGAAGATCACCAGAAATTCAATCTCCAACCCTCTTCTTCCCCGACGGATCTTCATCATCAAGATCAGAATCCTCCACAAGCTTTATCAGATTCCCAGAAAGCTTCCAAGAACATCATCATCTTCATCCAAGCGCTATTTCCAGAAAGAAGCTCCAACAAGCCTCAAACCTCCATCTTCATCGTCCTCAACACAGAATCATCATTCAACCACCAAATCCCCAGGATCCTTCATCATCATCATCAACGATTTGTTCATCAATCTTCATGATCTTCCCCAGAAACTACCAGGATGAACCTTCAATCGTTCATCAAGAAACCTCCGATCCTCCTCCGATCCTCATCTGAAACCAGAAAATCCTCTGAATCCATAACTTCCATCTTCTCCGGTCACAATCGCATCCAACTCCGGTCAAGCTTCACCGTCATCAACGAACAACAGATCCACAACAATCCTCTTCAACCTCCGGCAAGCCTCCATAACTTCCTCTAATCAACATCATCCCAGAACTTTGCTCGAACCCAGAATCACGAACACCTTCGAGTGTACACTTCAGATCAACCACCAGAGCATGCAAGAACTTCGTCTGATACTTCTCTTGGTTCTTTCATCTCCAGATCTATAAGGAACACCATGGATGGTCATCAGAGCTTCGACGATTCGAAGCTTACTCAGAATGAGACTGCGAATGCCGTGATCTAATGTTGGAAGTTTGTTTGCAGGAGATGATGGTGGAAGAATAGTGAGCCATAGGGAGTTTGAGACGTGAAGGTGGAGAACGGGGGGTTTACGACGGCGCCGTTAGGGTTTGCAAGGGGAGACGGTGAACAGCGAAAGAGGGGAATTGAGAGAAGGGTTAGGGTTTGGTGTTTCTGAGTGGAAGTTAGGATCGGGTTTGGGCCTGGTATTGCGAGGCCCAGTGTGTTTTTTTTCATCCCACCGTTTTTGGCAGCAGTTAGTTGGGCTGGGCCCAATCCCAGTTACAGCTTTATTTTACTTACTTGTATAACCCCAGATGCACACAGCACCCTCCCACGTTTTTTGGCTGAAGCTAGCAAACTGGGCTGGGCCCAAGTTTGCCATCAGTTTTCATTTTCTGCATTCCCCTGTATTGACCAATTACCCCCCTCCCTTATATTTTTCTTTTTGTATAGTTATGTGAAGAAAAGAATAAAGAAAAGTATTATGAAAAAGAATAAAGAAAAATATTATGGAAAAAGAAATAGAAAAACATATTATAGAAAAAGAAAAGAAAAGAAATGTTATAAAAAAATATTGAAAAAGAAAAGGAGAAAAATATTGAAAAAAGAATAGAGAAAAATATAGAGAAAAATATGTTGAAAAGAAAAGAAGAGAAAAGGAAAAAATATTAAAGTGTCGATTTAATATTTTTAAGTGCATTTTTCTTTTAGGGTACTTTCATAGAGATTATTTTCCGATTTTAGAGACGGTTTAGAAGCCCATTTGTTAGGGGGCTATTTTCATTCGATTTTTTAGGATAGAATAGGATAGCGTTTCCTAGGAGATTTATTTTCAGTACTCAAGCATTGTAATCATCTTTCAGAGATTAATAAAACGAGATTTGAGCTGTGGTCCCGAAGTAGCCGAACTACAGCTGCTCTGATTCTTCGTACCAGACGAAGATATGTAGGCACAGGATGCGATATCCTAGCGAGCACACTAACGACTGACTTTGTTGTTCTCTCGCGGCTGTGCGATCGAGATTTTCCCGCTGACGACTAATTGTACCCCTTTTTCTATTGCCCAAGCGCATTTGAGACCAAGTCGTAGTTTTGCCCATAGGTTCCCGACCCTGTGAAACCAGTTGTTTTTCTCACTGCTGTGTGAGAATGTTTGTTTAGCCGTAGTTAGTCGGAACTACGTAAAGCTCTGATCTTCCATCCAGTGGAAGTACGTAGGCACAAGACGCGAGGTCTTGGCGAGCCAATTTTCCCTGTAGTCCCGAACTACGTTGACTCTGACTGTCTCTCTTGAGAATACGTAGGCATAGAGTGCGACGCTCTATCGAGTCAATCCCTTCCGTTTAGATTTAGCAGCCGTAGATAGATTGTTTTGTATCCAGTAGACAACCCAAGCAAGCGTGGATCCCGTCGAGTACGACGGACGTGAGGGGTGCTAATACCTTCCCCTTGCGTAACCGACTCCCGAACCCAGGCTATGGTTGCGATGACCATACCTTTTCCCCGTTTTTTGCGAGGTTTACTTCGAGCGTTTCCTTTCCCGCCCTGAGGGATAAATAACGCACGGTGGCGACTCTTCTGTCAGCCGGCGCCGATTTTCGCAGTAGCGACACTATCTCTCATTTATTCATTTCAAAACTTTAATTTCATTCTCTTCTGAGTTTTATTTTAAAGTTATGATTTTGGCTTGTTAGCATCCTTGGGTACTCGAGTTTGACTAAAACTCTTGCTTGTAAGCATTTGTGTGTAATCATCATTAAAACTTGAAAGTTTTCTCCCATGAAGTTTTGAACTTCTCACGTACATTTGTTGTGACATTATTTGATTAGGCATGATGCCTGTAAGTATACACGTCATCTTGTAAGCCCTATTGAAGCCTCATCTTTGTTAAGATGCATCTTTGTTAAGATCCCCTTCCATCTTTATTAAGATGTACCCCATTCTTTGTCAAGATATGTCTGTGGTTTTCACCGTTTGTGTTTAGTCTTGTAAGAACTTCCCCATTTCATGATATTATAATATCTTGATACTTGCTTTGGTTATGACCATCTATCTTGATTGAAATCATTAATATTGTAATATCTTAAATGCTTGCTTTGGTTGTAACCATTCATCCTGATTTAGATCCTTGCTTATTATAATATGCTTGATCATTCTTGGTTGTAACCATATCCCTTATATTCATCATGTGTGAATGTTTATGCTTTGTTAAGTTTACTTTCCCCAAGTGATGGAACTCTTTAGTTCTCATCCAAGTTGCTTCATCTTTTCCCTTCCAAAAGAAAGTCTCTCTATTGACCCTTGGGTCATAGATAGCTCATTAAACTCATAGGTCTGGATAGAACCTTCCTCCCCTTTTGGTCTGGATAGAACCAATAGGATTTACATCATAGGTCTGGATAGAACCTTTTCCCCTTTTGGTCTGCATAGAATCAATAGGATTTAAATCATAGGTCTGGATAGAACCTTTCTCCCTTTTTGGTCTGGATAGAACTAAAAGGATATAAAATCATAGGTCTGGATAGAACCTTCTCCCCCTTTTGGTCTGGATAGAACCAATAGGATTTGAATCATATGTCTGGATAGAACCTTCTCCATTTTTGGTCTGGATAGATCCAAAAGGATATAAAATCATAGGTCTGGATAGCACCTTCTCCCCCTTTTGATCTGGATAGAACCAATAGGATTTCAATCATAGGTCTGGATAGAACCTTCTCCCCCTTTTGGTCTGGATAGAACCAATATGATTTGAATGATAGGTATGGATAGAACCTTCTCCCCCTTTTGGTCTGGATAGAACCAATAGGATTTCAATCATAGGTCTGGATAGAACCTTCTCCCCCTTTTGGTCTGGATAGAACCAATAGGATTTCAATCATAGGTCTGGATAGAACCTTCTCCCCCTTTTGGTCTGTATAGAACCAATAGTACTTAAACTCATAGGTCTGGATAGAACCTTCACCCTCTTTTGGTCTGGAAAGAACCAATAGATCCTTATTCTGTAGTTCGTGCCCGAACTACGACCGCTCTGATTTCTCATTGGACAATGAGAATACGTAGGCACAAGATGCGATATCTTGACGAGCAACCTTCCTCCTTTCTCCCACCTTTTGGTCTAGATAGAACCAATTGGTCTCACAACGTAGAACTTTAGGATAGAGTTTGGTTAACTCTATGTAAGAATCATGGATATGATTACTTACTTCCCTTTCTTGAGAGTTCAACATAGATCTAGAGAGTTTTGTAAAACTCTATACAAACATTGTTATGCTTGTTCCCCTCTGAACCTTGATCATAATTAAGTGTTCTTCTTCCCTTGTGAGGTGAACTACGATTTCTCTGATTCTATCCTAGTTAGGATACGTAGGCAGAGGACGCGATGTCTTTGCGAGCAAACTTAGAAACTATCTTTAGGTCTTAACCTACACCTTTTACCCAATCCCAATCCATAGCAAACATTTAACAAACTTAGCATGCAAACAAACAAAAGGTTCCTGTAGAGTACTACAGATGTTTAGGTTGTGAAATACCTACCCTATGTATAACCAACCCCCGATCCCCGAATCTCTTAGCGTTGTTGTTACATCGCGCAAAAGGTTCTTTCTTTCTTTAGACCTTTCCTTTGGATAAATTAAAGTCCGGTTGTAATCTAAGAATTAAAGATTCAAGTTATTCAATAGCTTGGTATCACGATTCTCACCGCAACACCTATCAATAATCACCCAAATAGCATTGTGACCTTTTTGCGTATTAGGGAATCCTGTAACAAAATCCATCGATATACTATCCCATTTCCACTCTGGAATGTCCAACGGTTGCATCAAACCACTAGGCTTTTGATGTTCCACTTTAGACTTCTGACAAGTCAAGCACGAATACACAAACTGAGCTACATCCCTCTTCAATCCGGACCACCAAAAGATTTTCTTCAAATCTTGATACATCTTATTCGCTCCCGGGTAAATACTTAAGTTACTCCGGTGTCCTTCCTCCAATATCATCTTTTTCAACTCTACATCATCGGGAATACAAATACGACCACGGAATCTCAAAACTCCAAAATTATCAACCTTGAAGTCCTCATTCTCATTCATCATCAAATCAACAAACTTCAAATCCAACTTTTGCTTTTCGCACACGGTAGCAAGAAAATCATTCGTAACATACAACATACCAAGTTTCACACTACTCGGCGTTATCTCAAAAACTAAACTCAAATCTCTAAAACTCTCCAACAATTCCCATTCCCTTACCATCAGTGTTGACATATGAACCAACTTTCGACTTAAAGCATCGGCTACTACGATTGCCTTACCCAGATGGTAATTCAAACCAAAATCATAATCCTTCAAAAACTCTAACCATCTCCTCTGCCTCATGTTCAATTCCTTCTGATCAAACAAATATTTCAAACTCTTGTGATCACTAAAAACTTTAAATCTCGCACCATACAGATAATGCCTCCAAATTTTCAAAACAAACACCATGGCCGCTAGCTCCAAATCACGCGTAAGGTAGTTCTTCTCATGCACTCTCAGTTGTCTCGAAGCATAAGCCACAATTTTCCTATCTTGCATTAAGACACCACCTAAACCGGATAAAGAAGCATCACAATAAACCACAAACGACTCCGTCGAATTCGGCAAAATCAAAATCGGCATTGTTGTCAACCTTCTCTTAAGCTCAACAAAACTCTTCTCACACTCAATATCCCAAACAAAGGCCTTTCCCTTACAAGTCAATTGAGTCAACAGAAACTTCGAAAATCCTTCAATAAACCTCCGATAATAACCGGCTAATCCCAAAAAGCTTCGAATCTCCGTAACTGACTTAGGAGTTTCCCACTACATTATCGCATCAATCTTGGACGGATCAACACTAATACCGTGACCAGAAATAACATGCCCAAGAAAACTCACTTTCGATAACCAAAACTCACACTTCGAAAACTTAGCATATAATTGCTTCTCTTTCAAGATCTGCAACACAACTCCCAAATGCTTTACATGCTCTTCTTGGGACTTAGAGTAAATCAAAATGTCATCGATGAACACAACCACAAAATGATCCAACTGATCATGAAAAATACTATTCATGTATTCCATAAACACACATGGCGCATTAGAAACTCTGAATGGCATCACTGAAAATTCATAATGACCATACCGTGTCCTAAAAGCCGTCTTTTGAATATCTTCATCTTTAACACGAATCTGGTGATAACCCGACTTCAAATCAATCTTACTAAAAACACGGGCACCAACCAATTGGTCCATCAAATCATCAATTCTAGGAAGCAGATACTTGTTCTTAATAGTTACCTTGTTCAAATGTCGATAATCGATACACAACCGCATACTCCCATCTTTCTTCTTTACTAACAATACTGGTGCACCCCAAGGAGAAACACTCAGCCTGACAAACCTCTTTTCCAATAAGTCATTCAATTGTTTCTTCAATTCCATCAACTCTGATGCCGACATGCGATACGGCGCCATCGAAATCGGTCTAGTATCCAAAACTAGATCAATCGAAAACTCGACTTCTCTTTCCGGCGGTACGTCCGCAGTGTCCTCCGGAAATACTTCTGGAAAGTCGCACACCACTGGAACCATATCCAGTTCAACCTTACTCTCTTCCGACAATGATGCAAACAAACAAAACACTTGAGCCTCATCCGCCAAAAGTTTCTTCAACTCTTTAGTAGATAGAGAACTCTCTTCCTCATCTTCCTCCAAGGAAGGAAACCTTACTAACTTGTGATAACAATCAATACGGACTCTATTATACTGCAACCAATTCATACCCAAGATCACATCTAATCCTTCTAACGGCAAACACACCAAGTCCATAATGAAGTCTTTACCATATATGGTCAAAGGACAACTTAAACATACCAAATATGTAGTTACCGACCCTGAAGCGGGCGTCTCAATAACCATATCACCACCACAAGAAGACAAACACAAATCCAAACGCTTAGCGCACTCAAAAGAAATGAACGAATGAGTCGCTCCGGTATCAATAATAGCAACTAAAGGCATATCATTAATAAAGCATGTACCTTTAATCAACCGATCCGCATTAGTAGTGTCTGCACCGGCTAATGCAAATACCTTCCCACTCGTTGGAGCTTGCTTTGGCTTAGTACACTTTGTACTAATATGACCAACTTCCCCACAGTTGTAACACTTCACCACGTTCCTTCTACAATCAGTTGTAGCATGGCCGATACCTCCACAGTTAGCACACTTCGCTCCATCCTTCTTACACTCAAAAGATTTATGCCCCACTTCACCGCACCTAAAGCACTTAATGGGACCAGAACTTCCACCTCAGGACCTCTTAACAAAGTTTTCCCTATGCTTTCCTTTATCAGCGGGCGTCACATAAGGTTCACTCCTCACCGGTTGCTTCCCTCTCTTCTCATTCAAACTCTTATAGTGAGTGGAACGAGCTTTACTATCTTCTTCAAAGATTCTACAGCATTCGGTCAAGTCCAAAAATCTCCAAATCCTCTGATAACCCACCGCTTGCTTGATCTCATGGCGCAAGCCGTTCTCATACTTAACACATTTGGAAATTTCCGCCGCCACCACATCATAGTGAGGATGAAACTTCACTAACTCTGTGAACTTAGCCGTGTAGTCTATCACAAACATATTGCCTTGTTTCAATTCCAGGAACTCCATCTCCTTCTTTCCCTTCACACTCTCAGGATAATACTTTATCAAAAATTCAGTGCGAAATAAATCCCAAGTGATTTCCTCATCGTCTACTTCAAGAACTTGTCTCATACCGACCCACCAGTCATCGGCTTCTTCTCTCAGCATGTGAGTCCCAATTCTCACCTTGTTCCCTTCAGCACAATTCATAACTCTAAAGATCCTCTCGATCTCCTTTAACCAAATCTGAGCACCGTCCGGATCAAATCTTCCCTTGAATACCGGCGGTTGATTCTTTCTAAACTCATCATTAGCGATCACATTTGGCGCACCCTGCACCGCCCTAGCCATTGCCTCCAATGCAGCAGCCATCGCATTGTCAATACGACCAGACATATTCTGATTAATCCCAAAAATAACAACAAGGGTAAACAACCGTCTAACCAACAAAACGACGAGATAGACACAACTGACTCAACACTGGCTCTGATACCACTTAATGTAACACCCCCTTTATATACCCCCAAATAAACAATTAAATCATTTATGCACTTAATGAAAAGAATTCTATCAGAGTATAATTATAACATGGTATAAAAGAGGCGCATCACATCATCATCGAAGCGAAACATAAATAATACCAGCTCACGAAGATATGTAACAAAAGGGGTAAATCTCAACTAAAAATAAAGCCTAGCGCTTAAACCCACACATCAACATTTAGAATAAAGCGGAAACATCTAAACATTGAAATCACTTCATTAACATAAGCATCATATACATCGTTCAGATTAATTCAATTCATCAGTTGAGTTACAAAACATTCATCAGCAGATACATACACAGATGTATCACAATAATCAAAACAATTCCTAACTACCCAGTGTTACATATCAGAGTCATCTGACCAAAAGAAGTGAAGACTCGCTTCACAAAGACTCCAGCAATCTAATCTGCAATGCCTCATAGAGCATTATAAAACAGCAGAAGGGTGAGAAACAATATCATAATACATAATGCACATAAACACACACACACACATATATATATATATATATATATATATATATATATATATATATATATATATATATATATATATATATATATATATATATATATATATACACACACACACATAACGTCCAAAAACATCCTCCGCATTCTCACCACAACTCATCTCACTACACCGTACACCGCAATGTATTCACAATTAACTATTTACAAATAGAGCACCAAGCATATACAAAGCGCATCAACAATGTTTATATCAATTCATAAACATGCATACATATACACATATATTCACACATACATGTATATTCAAACCTTCCATTCATGCCAATTATCAACAATCTACATAAACATCTACATTCATGTTTATTCACCATACATCATGCACAGATGTCTACATGCAACTCACAGAGACCGACACACGAATCTATGCAGATGCAAATGTGGTACCGACTCATTTCAGCAGGTTCAATTGAAGAACCAAATAACCATCGCTCACACCCCACATGGGCACACGAGGTTCTGCAGATTCACCGAGGAATCAAATATAACCATCAAAACATACGAGGTTCTGCAGATTCACCGAGGAATCAAATATAACCATCGCAACATACGAGGTTCTGCAGATTCACCGAGGAATCAAATATAACCATCGCTCACACCTCACAAGGGCACACGAGGTTCTGCAAATCCACCGAGGGATCAATAAATAACCATCGCTCACACCCCACAAGGGCACACGAGGTTCTGCAAATCCACCGAGGGATCAATCGACACAAGAATGCATACCATGATGCTTCACATTCAACATGACTCATGACACTCTTGACATGCATACATGTTTACAAACATACTCATGCATTTGTCGCTACTGCGAAAATCGGCGCCGGCTGAACAGAAGAGTCGCCACCGCGCGTTATTTATCCCACGGGAGGGAAAGGAAACGCTTAGAGTAAACCTCGCACAACACGGGAAAGGTATGGTCGTCACAACCAAAACCTGGATTCGGGAGTCGGTTACGCAAGGGGAAGGTATTAGCACCCCTCACGTCCGTCGTACTCGACGGGATCCACGCTTGTTTTCGGGTATGGATTGTTATTCTACCTACTCTACAGGTCAGGGGTTAAAAGAAAATAAAATGACTCGGCAAAGTATCGCACTTTATGCCTACGTATTCCCGTCTGGAACGAGAAATCAGAGTCAACGTAGTTCGCCTACCTACGGGAAAGGAGGGGAAGGTTGCTCGCTAGGATATCGCATCCTATGCCTACGTACTTTCATACAACATGAAAGATCAGAGCAAACGTAGTTCGGGCCACGTACGACACAAGTCTGTCTTGTTTGTTTTTATTCCTTCTGAAAAAGGGTTTTTCTGATTAGCAGTCCCAGTGGACAAACAAAACAAAAAAAAAATGACGTTTTGATGAGTTCATATTCTTTTATGGAAGAAGTGTGTTTTATTGTGTTTGAAAGTTTATTGTATTTTTCTGTTTGTTTTGGGAAAGAAGAGACAGAACTCTAACCTACGGTTGCAAAGGGAATCAAACTAACCTAATGTTATCATGCATGGGTCAAGACCTAGAGTCTATCATGCTCCTCTCTTGCGCAGAGAGAAACAGGGATCCTAAGGGAATAGACGGAAACAGAAACAATAGCAAATATATACAGTAAAGCAGTAAAATGCATGGATGCAGCAATACAAGCGAGGCAAGGGAGTCCCACTCAACCTCGAACCTAGAAAACAATAGGCAAAAGTGAACAGACTTCACTTTCAACCCAACAGGTTAAACAGCAAACAATACAGTCCAGAAAACCAATCAATACATCAGAAATGAAATAACAACTAAAATAAACAGCCACAGCAGCTCTGCATCAACACCTATCTTCAAGTCATCTCCAGACAGCTATAAGCTTCAGCCAGCATCAATCCCTATCTCCACAGCCTTCAAGCAAGGTCTTTGTCATCAATCTTCAGTATACAATGGCTTTTCTTCAAGTCCTAACCTCCAAGTTGAGGGATCAATCACAAGAGTGAATTGGGTGTTAAGCACTTAGTTGACCACCAAGGGTGGCAAACCAACTGCTACTAACACATAAGGTATTTTCTCTCAAGAGTTCTATCCCTTAGACAGAAGCACCAAGCCTTCCAAAGGAAGGGGGTGAGGGTCTTAGAGAGACTCTGCATCACAGAGAGGAATGGAGGCAGTCAAGGCCTTCCATGTTTGAGAATCAAGCTTTCTATTCTAGAGCTCTGCCTAGCTCCTAAACCCTAATCTCCTCAACAGCTGCTAGCAGGAATCTCCTCATCAACTCTGGAAGTTGGTCTTCAAGATCTGGATCTCCAATGGCTTCATCATCACAGGTCTCCAGCTCTCCCAATCCCCAAGCAATCCCAATACCCATACAGACAAACAATAATCCCCAGAGGGCACACCACACCAATCAATCAAATACAGACAGTATTATACCAATAGCAGTAGGGGAATCCTAGTGATTCTTAAGGGATCTAATAACTACCCATAGTCCCTATAGTCCCATAGCTAAAATATTCAATCTCTAAGTCCTAAGGGAAATGATTCAATTCTCCTAAGTCATCACTTAAACCCTAATTTTGTTCATGTTGTTCTCACCTAAACTAATCACCTAAAATTAAGTCCTAAAAATGGGAACTAAATTGTATATTCAAGCTAATCTTATCTACTAATCAACCTAAAAAGAATGGGTAAAAAATAGTAAAGCAACTAATCAAACTAAAATTGGCAAAATCATGCATTAAACAAAACAATTATTTACACCTACTAAAAGAAAAATATGCCTAAAATATAAAAATGAAAGGAACTATTAATTTTTTTGTAAGAGAATTTTCTTGACCAAATTAAGAAAATAATGCAAAAAGAACCAATGGAAAATATGCATTTTTTGATTTGTTATGATTTTTAAAAGATTTAATGTTTTTGAGGAAAAATAAAATGAAATAAAGTTGGCAGGGGGCGCAGTAAGTAATAAAAACCAGTTAAAAAAAAGAACTGGGCCCAGACTGGGGGGCGCGCATAGCAAGCGCGTCTGGGCCCATGTGCATCAGAAAATAAACAAAAAAATTAAAAAAACACAAAACGGTGCATAAAGTAATTTTTCCAGTTCATTTGTTATTGGGCTTAGGTGGGGAGGGTGTGCATAGCAACGAGTTTTTGAGCCCATCAGAAAGAATTAATGAAACGGGGAGTTTTGAGGTTTGAACTTCCCTCTGTTTTCCAATCAAATTGTGTCCGTTGGATGATGGACAAAGTCAAGGTCAAACGGAGATCGTGTGGACAGGGCATTGTCTTCAACCTTAGAAACCCTAGGGTTTCTGAAACTCTCTCGCCATGCATGATTTTCAAGCTCTCTGTTCTCTCTCCATTCTCCATGAATCCTCACGACTCCAAGAGCAAAGTTGCTCTAAATTCCTCCCTCTACACAGCCATGACAATCATTCCTTCTAAAACTCAGCCAAACTCCAAACTCGATGAGCATAACAGTTAGGTTTCCCCATTTTCACCTGATATCAACTCTTCCAATTCTCTCCAAATCTTACCCTAACCTAATCTCTACCTCACACTGATCATTTTAAGCCATATAATGAGGATTATCGTGCCATATTCCATGAGATACAAACCCTAACAGAATTGGTACACCATGATCAACCTTCATGAAACTTCTTCAAACTTTGCACAATCCATCATCTAACCTATCTTAACCGTTCTATACTAACAATTCCCTAACATGCTAGCTAATTCAATCAATTAGAATGGAGATACCAACCTGGTTTGATGAGGAAAACAGGTATGGAGATCCTTGAATCTAATGCTTGCAATGGCCTGAACTTGATCAGTGAGCTTGTTCTTGAATTCTGTATGCAAAAGATCTTGCTCCAATGCTTTGCATATCCTAATTTCAAGATTCTTGCACTTTGAATGATGATGATGAATGACACGATTCCTCCTTCAATTTACCAAATGAATGGGTGAATTCTGATCCTTAGATGATGATGATGAAGAACAGATCAAGAATGGTGGAAATTGATGATAGTTTGAGAGAGTTTGAGAAGCTTTTGCAAATGAGAGAAAGTGAGTGAAACTTGTGGCTTTGAGTAAATGTGATCACCAACCATGGCATGAACCCTCTCCATTCAATATATACATGACATTAGAACCTCCTAGAAGCTTGGAGAAACTTCCCATGTGTGATGTCCCTTGAATTTGGCTTATGTTTCTTCCATGATAAGTAACCATGAATAACTTCCAAAATGTGAACCAAGCTCAAAATTCTACTTTATCCAATGTCCTTAAAATGATCTTTCCATTCAAAATGACCTATAATTTCACCTCATTTGGCCAAAATATGAAAAATCTCATTTTTTAGGTCATTTTTATTCATTAAATCCAACAATTTTGAAACCTTGTGCTATGAATCTTTCCAATCTCTCATGGTAACTTTTATAGACTCAAAATGTCATTTTGAACAAGTTTGATGTTGTAAAGTTTTCCATTTGAAGCTTCCTTGTATGAGTTTTGGGCATAGGCTTTAAATGACCTGTAATTCTTAGATGACCAAAATACCCTTTGCTTGCCAAGACCATAAGTAGAGTTCCACAAATCATATGAAGGCATACTATACCATTATAGAAATCTAAGACAATGAGGAACAATTCTTATGTTGACCATAAATTCATTTGAAATATCCTTTAGGGGTAAAAATTGCTTGGAAGTCAAGTCACTTTCACAGACAAAATTTCAGATACCTCAGATGACCTGTAACTTGCAAGGACCATAACTTGAGTTTTGTAAATCTCCTTGATGTCTTCCACCACTCAAATTAAAGGTATTGAGATCCTATACAAGTTCCATGTTGGCCAAGGATCCATTTGAAGCTTGCATTTTGACCTATATTGCTTGGAAATTTGACCTAAACTAGGGGATTTTACACAGAAACCCTAATTTAGAAACTCCTCTTCTCCTTGATTTCTCCTGATTTCTTCTTAGCATATCACCATATCCTTCTTTACATGTCAAATGATGAACCCCACATCTCTCCAATAGACCTGAATCCCCTTCAATCAGTCAATTGACCTAGAGTTGACCTAGGATTGACCCAGATGAAACCCTAGTTGACTGTCTTCAACTGCAATTCTTGTGATCATATCAATGACTTGTCTCCTTCTCCAAATGACTTTCTAAGTCTCCCAGGATGTCCACATACTCTCCATGCTCATCCCACAGCTCACCATTTCTTTGATGATCCCCAGATACCCTCAGCTAGGAGATAGACTCAATGCTTGATCCACTGACTTCCCAGCTTTCAAATTCTTTCTGATGACTTGAATGAGATTGAATTAGAATAATAACCTCTTGATAGGCTCATGGAGATGATAATAATGCTTGGTCCCCTGTTGGATGATCTGATATGCTATGTTATGCAGATGATTAGACTATGTACAAGACTCTACATGCAAATGCTAATGATGTTGAAACATAAACCAAGTGAATAAGGTTGAGCAAATTTTAGGGTGCAACAGCTGCCCCTATTCAAGCGACTTGGACCCGATTGGGTGAAGAGCGAACGGCCTTCAAACATTCGTGGTACGAGACGGTTGAATACTAAGAACCCGGAAATTTGCCAACCGCAGAAATAAACTGCGCCACTGCTTGGGGATTATTTCATCAGCCTGAAAAAGATTCTATCATCGCAAGAATAAAACTTTGCTTGTCCACGTTAGGGCACCTGTGTTGTCAACACAACGAAATCTCAACTAACTTTGTCCAAGTTAGGAAAAATCTCGACAGCTTCACTGGGGATGGCTCGTCTGCCTTCTCGTCAGAAATAAATCGTCCACGTCAGGAATAAATTCTTCCACGTTAGGAATAACACCGTCCACGTTAGGATTAAGACTTCGCCTGGATCCGTACACGTCAGGACTAAGCTCTCTAGGTTATGAATACTTCGTCCACGTCAGGACTCACCCTTCCACGTTAGGAATACATGTCCATGTTAGGACTCACCTTTCCACGTAAGGAATAATCGTTCCACGTTAGGAATAACACTGTCCACGTTAGGACTCACCTTTCCACGTTAGGAATGAACTTCTTCTTCGTCGAACTCTTCCACGTAAGGAATACGTCTCTCTTCCACGTAAGGAATCAATCTTTCTGATTTGTCCATGTCAGGACTCTAACTTGATATGTCCACGTAAGGACTCAATCTTTCCACGTAAGGAACAAACTCATCATTTCCACGTAAGGAATCAATCTTTCCACGTCAGGAGTAAACTCATCATTTCCACGTAAGGAATCAATCTTTCCACGTCAGGAATAAACCTCTTTCGATTTGTCCACGTAAGGACTCACATGTCGACTTGCTGAAGAATCGTCCACGTCAGGACTCATGCACCTTCGACCCGCTGGGGAAGTAACTTGTCCATGTCAGGACTCACATCTTCATCTGATGAAATAATAGAACCTGTCCATGTCAGGACTTGCGCGTCTTCGACTTGCTGGGGAAATAAGACTTTGTCCACGTCAGGCACACACTCTGCCAACAACACGAAGACGGATAAATTTGTCCACGTCAGGACTCTCGTATCTTGCCATCGCGAAAAACTATAACTTTGCCCACGTCAGGACACACAGTTCACCATTAAGAAGAAAGACACTTGCTGGAAATAAATTGTCCACGTCAGGACACCAACACGAAGAGTAACCAACTTTGTCCACGTCAGGACTCCACCTTCGATCAATACCAAGAAATCAAATTCGTCCACGTTAGGACTAACACATATCGTCAAACTGAGGAAATGTCCACGTCAGGACCCCCACTTCTCTTAGCATACAAAAAAACCTGTCAATAAACCCGTCCACGTCAGGACTCATCCTTCCATTGGTCCGCCAACTTCTTATCACTGACGTTACAGCAAATTTGAGGCTGACTCTACTGGGGATATTTGGAAATCAAACTACTGGATGCCTGCTCTAATAACCGGCGGTAGCCTCTGAAATTCTGGTTCATGAAACCTTTTAATGCTGACGTAACAACAACCTTGAAGGAAACAATCCGCTGGTCGGACTAGAGAAACTTCAACAAGAAACCCTGGCGGGGAAATAAGTAACTCTGCTTGGGGACAAAGAGAAACTTATCCTGCTGACTCTGTGGGGAGTAGTGCCAAAGGTGACACTTCGCTGAATGTCTCATGCCGAGACTTCGAATGTTTATTGATTCACCTGAGCGGGGGCTCTCTCTACCTGCAAAAGGAACAATACTTGAAACAAAAGGTTAGCCATCCTGGTTTATGCTTCTAAAATGCGGATGTTTGATACTGACGCAATGCTTCAATCGTCATGGAAATGCTACGCGTGTTTATTTGGTGAATGCAAGTATGACACTATATGCCAATGCAATTGCAGACTCGAACTGTTGGGTACAGAAACTGCTTCAGCAAAATAAACGCTGAAGATAATGCCAACTCCGCTGGGGATAGCCAGATGCCACAGAATTATTCCGGCAAAATAAATGCCGGAAGAGAGAAGTCGACTCAGCTGGGAAATTGGGAACTCGAACCAAACACCTCACTGAAGTAACACCCTGCTGGGGAATAACAGATGCGCTTCTGCTGGAGAATGGCAGATGCGCCTGGTATGATTGGACTTTTGCTGGAAAGTGAACGGATATCACACGGTATTTTGACAAAATAAGTGCCAGGGCGCACCAACTCTGCCGGGGAGAGCCTTAATCTTCGAATTCCACTGGGAGGAATGAAAATACTTGAGGAAAAGAGAACTCCACTGGGGATGGGACGATTCTCTTGGGAAAAATCAACTGACTCCGCTGGGAGAGAGTAAATGACCCTGCGGGGAAAGGTAAACTGCCTGAATACAGCTCACAAATATTAATCTTCTGAGGCTAAACCAACTCTGCTTGAGATAAGGAATCCTTCTGGGGGACACCACACTGTCTGAACACAGCCTACAATCATGGAATCGCCAACTCTGCTGAGAATAAATGGCTTTGTTGGAGCATGCCTTCTGGATAGGCTACGACTAGCTAGGGAATTCGATCCTTCTTCAGGAGGCACATGCATGACCTGCGTGGGGGTCGAGTCTTTCGTTATTGCAATATTTTGATCATCTTCCTTGTACGGCTATGAAACCTGCAACAACACAAACAAGACAAGACAAGTCTATGCAACCAAGTCGATTCAGGTTAGTGACGTTATTTTCAGTTAATTCAAAGCTTTAGCAATTGTTGGCAAGGGCCAGTGATGTTATACACATGCTAGTTTCAATAAACTTAGGCGTTTTATCATGCACAAAACAGTAAAGAACCAGCATCGAGTACTGAATAACATATTTTATTGATTGGGCCCCTGAATGGGCGGAGTTTTTATACACGGGATGTAACTCCTGAAAAGAGGAAGCTACGCAAAGCAAATATACAAGTATGCACAGGAAGCATAAATATATTGACAAATTAAATTTGTACACATGTCGGCAACGGGATGCAGACGAACACCACAAACTGATCCTCCTATGACTCGCCCGACTCTAATGCTTTCCCGGTATTCACACTTCCGAAGAGGTTGTATCTGATAATCGACCCCTCAGGTATGTTCTCCCGCACTGATGCTCACCGTAACATCAAATTCGGACCGCAGTCATTTGCTTTTCAAATCCCTAACTTTTGCGTGAACCGCCCTTTACGGGTTTTCAGTTCACCGGGATACCCCTTTTTGCCGAAGCCGCCCAGTGTAGGTTTTCAACTTCGCGGGTGTACATTTTTTCAATTTTATCCCTAACTTTTGCCCGAACCTTTCATTCTGTTTTTGGTTCGCCAGGACGCCCCATTTTTGCCTGGACTCTCTTTTTTCTGTCCAGCGGGTCAATTTTAAGCAAAGTATTTTTTAACTGCGTCCGAATTCACAGGCGACGTAAAGTCTTCACCGTCCATGGTGGACAACAATAAAGCCCCTCCTGAAAAGACTTTCCTGACAACATATGGCCCTTCGTAGTTGGGGGTCCACTTGCCCCTGTGATCTGCTTGCGGCGGGAGAATCCTTTTCAGCACAAGGTCGCCCGTCTGAAAGCTCCGAGGATGTATCTTCTTATCATATGCTTTCTTCATTCGGCTCTGGTATAAACGACCATATGCTAGAGAAGCTAGCCTCTTCTCATCCATCAAACTCAGTTGATTCAACCTGTCTTTCACCCCTTCTGCCTCGTCTAGCTGAACGTCTCGCAATACCCTCAGAGAAGGGATCTCAACTTCCAATGGCAATACCGCTTCCATTCCGTATACCAACGAGAATGGGGTTGCCCCGGTTGATGTGCGTACCGTCGTACGATAACCGTGCAAAGCGAAGGGTAGCATCTCATGCCAATCCTTATAGGTCACCACCATCTTTTGAACGATCTTCTTGATATTTTTATTGGCCGCTTCGACAGCGCCGTTCATCTTGGGTAGGTAAGGGGAGGAGTTGTGATGTTCGATCTTGAAATTCTGACAGAGCTCCTTCATCATTTTGTTGTTTAGGTTTGAACCGTTGTCCGTGATTATCCGCTCGGGGATCCCATATCGGCAAATGATATCTCTCTTGATGAATCTAGCCACCACTTGCTTCGTTACATTTGCGTAAGACGCCGCTTCTACCCACTTGGTGAAATAATCGATTGCTACTAGGATGAACCGATGCCCGTTAGAAGCTGTCGGCTCGATCTTTCCAATCATATTGATTCCCCACATCGAGAACGGCCATGGCGATGACATCACATTTAGAGGACTCGGAGGCACATGGATCTTATCAGCATAGATTTGGCACTTGTGGCACTTCCTCGCAAACTTGAAACAATCAGTTTCCATAGTCAGCCAAAAATAACCTGCCTGCAGCAGCTTTCTCGTCATAGCATGCCCACCAGCATGCGTGCCAAAGGTACCTTTGTGTATTTCCTCCATGAGCAGCTTTGCCTCTTTCTCGTCCATACAACGCAATAGCACCAAGTCGTGGTTCCTTCTGTACAAGACACCATCTGGATTCAAATAGAAATTACCCGCTATTCTCCTGAGAGTCTTCTGATCTTGACTGGATCCCCCAGCCGGATACTCTTTGTTCTTCAGGAAATTAAGGATATCAAAATACCACGGTTTATCATCGGATGCCTCGTCAATAGCAAATACGAAAGCTGGTCTGTCAAGCCGAGAGATAATGATTCGGGGAGACTCATTCCAGAAGTTGACTTTGTACATGGAAGACAAAGTGGCCAGGGCGTCAGCCATTTGATTCTCGGCCCGCGGCACATGATGCAATTCAACCTTGTCGAAGAAAGGCAACAATCTCCTTGCATAATTCATGTAATGTATCAAGTTGGGCTGACGCGTCTCCCATTCTCCTTTGATCTGATTCACCACCAGAGCTGAGTCTCCGTATACGTCCAGATTCTTGATTCGCAAATCAATGGCTTCTTCGAGCCCCATTATACAAGCTTCGTATTCGGCCTCATTATTAGTAACGACAAAGGTCAATCGGGCAGTAAACGGGATGTGCGACCCGTGTGGCGTAGTGATGATTGCCCCTATTCCACTACCGTAAGCGTTCACAGCTCCATCAAATATCATCTTCCATTTGGAACCCAACTCTGGTCCTTCGTCTGGCAACGGCTCTTCACAATCTTTCATCTTTAGGTACATGATATCCTCGTCAGGAAAATCAAACCTCATCGATTGGTAATCTTCAATAGGCTGCTCCGCCAAATACTCAGACAGCACGCTCCCCTTTATAGCCTTTTGCGAGACGTATTGAATGTCATATTCAGTCAAGACCATCTGCCAACGGGAAATTCTCCCTGACAACGCCTGCTTTTCGAATACATATTTGATAGGATCCATCTTCGAGATGAGCATGGTTGTATGATTCAGCATGTATTGTCTCAAACGCTTGGCGGCCCAGGCTAGCGCGCAACAAGTTTTCTCAAGCATTGAGTATCGAGATTCACAATCTATAAATTTCTTACTCAAGTAGTAGATCGCATGCTCTTTTCTTCCTGTCTCGTCGTGTTGACCGAGAACACAACCCATGCTTCCCTCAAGAACTGTCAAATACATAATCAAGGGTCTCCCTGCCACTGGGGGTATCAAAATAGGAGGCTCCTGCAAATACTACTTTATTTTGTCGAACACCTTTTGACAATTTTCGTTCCACGCTACAACTTGATCTTTCTTCAATAACTTGAATAATGGTTCACACGTGGCCGTTAGATGAGATATGAACCGAGCGATGTAGTTCAACCTCCCTAAAAACCCGCGCACCTCTTTCTCTGTTTTAGGCGTCGGCATTTCTTGGATCGCTTTTATTTTAGCAGGATCGACCTCTATTCCTCGTTCGCTTACGATAAACCCCAGCAGTTTACCCGATCTCACCCCGAAGGTGCATTTGTTAGGGTTCAGTCTCAGCCTGAACTTCCTAAGCCTCTTAAATAACTTCAGCAGATTCACCAGATGCTCTTCCTCCGTCTGGGATTTGGCAATCATATCGTCAACATAAACTTCGATCTCTTTATGCATCATATCATGAAAAAGAGTCGTCATCGCACGCTGATATGTTGCCCCAGCATTTTTCAAGCCAAAGGGCATCACTTTGTAGCAAAATGTTCCCCAAGGCGTTATGAAAGTGGTCTTCTCCATATCCTCTGGCGCCATTTTGATCTGATTATAGCCTGAAAAACCATCCATGAAGGAGAATACGGAGTATTGAGCGGGATTATCAACTAGCACATCGATATGAGGAAGTGGAAAATCATCCTTTGGGCTCGCCTTATTCAAATCCCTATAATCCACGCACATTCGAACCTTGCCATCCTTCTTTGGCACTGGTACGATGTTAGCAACCCATGAGGGATACTTTGTCACAGCCAGGAGACCAGCATCCCACTGTTTTTGAACTTCCTCTTTGATCTTCACTGCCATATCTGGTCGAGTTCTGCGAAGCTTTTGTTTGACCGGCGGGCATTCTTCTTTCAGTGGCAGACGGTGCACAACCATATCTGTATCGAGCCCTGGCATATCTTCATACGACCAAGCGAATACATCACTATACTCTCTGAGCATTTCAACCAGTCTTCGCTTGATATCGCTCTGCAGTGCGGCTCCGATACGAATATTCTTCTCAACCCCTTCCGACCCCAAGTTGATAATTTCGATGACCTCTTCGTGAGGCAGAATGGCTTTTTCCTCCTGCTTCACCAACCAAGACAGTTCTTCGGGAACGTCACTATCTTCGACAACCTCTTCTTCGGCCTGAAATACCGGGTGCTCAAAGTCGGGACGAGTCATAGGTGGTTCAGGGATGTCATCTGAAAATGTTATCCTGCAAAAGGAATGGTTAAGTGCTTCAAAATGCGTATAAAGCGAATAACCACGTTGCCATTTTATTGAAAATTACAAAACAAGAAAGACAGAGATTACAGTATTTGCACATGAAAAAAAGAACGCCATTTATTTAATGATTAACACGCAATGTTCATAACAACACAGCCCTAAGCAAATCACGATGCCCCGGGCAAGACATCAGATTATTCAACAATTAATAAAGCAAAGCATTACTATTTAAGAGTCACAGGAACAAGCGCATGAATAGACCAGTTGCATAGTCCCTGTCCTGGCGTGCTTGGCTGAATCCAGGCATCCATATCACAGTCACTGTCTCCTTCGTCAGACTCCGAAGCAGCATTGATGGTTTCATGACATACTCCACTGGCAGAGATGGTTATTGGCCCTCTGAAACGGGGTGCCCCCACAGCAGGAGTTGATGACGACGGTTGGTACCCCAGCCCGAATCGGTCCATCTTCACAGGGATATCCAGCACTTTGCCCCAGCCCTTTGCTTCTCCTGCCTCCACTAGAGCTTGAGCTTCTTTATACGACGAGACGGCTATCTCTGACACTTTGCTTGGCCCGGGACCTTTGTCCTTGATGCGCACCCCTTCAAATGCCTGGCAGGGTGTTTCGTGGATCTCTCCGCCGACCTCCACATATTTAAATGATGACAGATGGCTGACCAGGATATCTTCTTCTCCGCATACGGTGACTACGCTGTCTCCGACCATATATTTCAACTTCTGATGCAGGGTAGACGTAACTGCCCCAGCCCCGTGAATCCAAGGTCTTCCGAGCAGGCAGCTATATACGGGCTGTATATCCATGATATAAAATTCAGTTGCAAACACCTCCGGCCCCACCTGTAGAGGCAATGTTATCGATCCAAAGACTGTTCTTCGCGTGCCATCAAACGCTCTGACTACCACGTCACTGGGCGTGCACAGGATTCCTCTGACATCTAGCTTCATCATCGCTTTCTTGGGCATCACATTCAAAGACGATCCGGTGTCGACCAATACATGCGACATTACTGATCCTCTACACTCGACAGATATGTGCAGCGCCATATTATGATCTCTCCCCTTTGGGGTCAAATCGAAGTCGGTAAAGCCTAAGCTGTGGCCGGCATTCACATGTGCCAGCACTCCTTCCAGCTGATTCATGGAGACGTCTTGGGGTACAAAAGAAGTATCCAGGACTTTCAACAAAGCATTTCTGTGAGCTTCTGAACACAAGAGCAATGACAAGATGGATATTTTGCACGGCGTCTGTTGCAGATGCTCCACAATCTTATAATCACTTTTTCGAATCAAGGGCATGAACTCTTCTACATCCTTCAGCGCCGATGCTTTTTCGCTTGCCTGCACTGGGACATTTTCAACCGCTTTTCCTTTCCCCTTCGCCAGTCTTTCGGCCTCCACCTCAGGCGATATGAAGATCCTACCACTCCTTGTCATGCCTCATGAACCGACCACATTCTCTACAGTCTCGGCTGGCTGCTTATTAACATCAATCTTTATCCCGTCACAATACACCTCCAACCCATATGACCATGGGACTGCTTTTGTGTTCTCGTACGGGATCGGTCCGGCCTTAGCTATGGTGATCGGTGGTCGCTGGGCCGGTGCTGTTATAGTGATTGTCTTCCGAGGAATCGTTACAGTGGCCACATCACTCTGATCATCTGCTACCGCCCCTGCAGGCTCTTCAGTTGCTGCTCGGTCAAACTGCAATGTGCCTCCATCAATTAAAGCCTGAATGCCTTTCTTCAAATCATCACACCCCCCAGGTAGGGTCCAGCAGTCTAAGCAATACTCGTCACATCCTGGATAAACACCCCCTTGCAACAATCTGCTTTTTATCTCGTTCAGCGGCGTCTTTAAATCGACGACATTCATAATCAGATTCAACCCTTCCTCAGCCAAAATGGTGTTTGCCCCATGATTAGGCATGGGTTTCTGCACTATATTCGGACCTGCCGTTCCGAAATTGATAGCCTTATTGTCCAAAAGATCCTGCACAACGTGCTTAAAAGCATGGCAACCCTCTACATCGTGGCCCGGAGCCCCAGAATGAAACTCACAGTGCCTGCTTGCATCATAACCATACGGAGGAGTTCCCGTTATCGGTGCCAGAGTTCTCTACCAGGTTCAAACCCAACAATGTCTGCAACAAATCAGCATACGTTGAGGGAGGCTTCTCAAATACTCTTCTTGGTTTACCACCCTGGAATCTTCGCTGAGCCGGCTGTGCCCCCTGCTGTGGCTGCTGCTGCTGTTGCTGTTGCTGCATTGGCTGCTGCTGAAACGGTTGTTGTTGATATGGAATAGTAACACTCACCACCTGCTGCGGCTGATGGTATTGGTTTCGTCCCCTGCCTCGGCCTCGGCCTCGGCCTCCAAATACTGCGCTTGCCTCGCCCTGACGGAGCCCACCAAAAGCCTTCCTATTACTGCCAGATGCAGTTGATTCCTCAGCCTGGAATTTTCCTTGCTTAATGTTACGTTCAATCTTTTCTCCCATCAGAATTAAGTCTGAGAAACTGGCCAGAGATGTATGAAACAACATGTCATGAAACAAGCCTGTGAATGTGCCGAAGAACATGTCATTCATTTCCTTGTCTTCTAAAGGAGGACAGACCCTGGCAGCCATATCGCGCCACCTTTGCGCGTACTCTTTAAAGCTCTCACCCTTCTTCTGAGACAAGCCTGTCAATTGGACCCGATTGGGCGCCAAGTCGCTGTTATACTTGTAGTGAGCTACAAATGCCTCTGCCAATTGCTTCCATGTCTTGATATTAGTTGGCTCCAATCCCATATACCACTCTAGGGAAGGGCCTGACAAACTATCTTGAAAGAAATGCATTAGCATTCTCTCATCGGTTGAGTACGCAGACATCTTTCTGTAATAAGCTCGTACGTGCACTTTCGGACAGGTGTCCCCTTTATACTTGTCAAACGTAGGAGCTTTGAATTTGATTGGCACCCTCAAGCCAGGTACCAGGCCCATTGTTGCCATGTCCAAGCCCACAGCACTTTGGTTTAAGACCCCCCTCATCTGCTCTTCTAGCATTCTGATCTTCTGGGAGTTATCCATCGGCCCTTCGAAACCTCCGCCGGAGAAAGCGTCCTCCTGCTGATCTTCTTGCCACATACCATTCCCAGCTCCATACCCATCATATCCATTATTGCGGCCAGCTCTAATCTGATTCATCACCGGGCCTCGGCCTCTGTTGCCGTATCCCTGAACACCTCCAGCAGGCCCAAAAGCCGTTAACCCAGCGCCGTTTCCATTTCCGAAACCTCCGTAACCCTGATTGGCCACACCATAACCATCTTGCCCAAAGCCTTGAGCATTGAAACCATATTTCCCAGCGTTGTCGAATCCCTGATCGTTGAACCCGAATCCAGCATTGCCGAAGTCGTTGCCTCCCATATTATCACCCAAGTTGATATCGCCAAGCCCAACGTTATGGACAGCAGTCTCGTTCCCAACTCCGACGTTATCGTTCCCAGCAGCGGTAGCGTTGTTGACATTAGCAGCAGGTATGTTGACTACAGGTGGAGCCACTGGCGTGGGAGTGCCATCTCCATGAACAGTGTCGACTCGCACAGACTGATGATCCTCGTTACCGTGACCAGCATTTCTGACCAACAGAGGCTGCACCATGGCTTGCAAATTCTCCTGACCTTTTGCAATAGCTTCCATGGTCTGCATAAAGAGAGCTAGCTTCTCGCGCACATCCTGCATCTCGTTCTGCATTTGATCCATGATTCTTCGACAGTTGGTGCGAGTGGAATAGCGGTGCGGGTGCTGATCTGCAATCCTGGAAAGTACCTGGTACAGAGCTCTCTGTTCTCTCTCCATTCTCCATGAATCCTCACGACTCCAAGAGAAAAGTTGCTCTAAATTCCTCCCTCTACACAGCCATGACAACCATTCCTTCTAAAACTCAGCCAAACTCCAAACTCGATGAGCATAACAGTTAGGTTTCCCCATTTTCACCTGATATCAACTCTTCCAATTCTCTCCAAATCTTACCCTAACCTAATCTCTACCTCACACTGATCATTTTAAGCCATATAATGAGGATTATCGTGCCATATTCCATGAGATACAAACCCTAACAGAATTGGTACACCATGATCAACCTTCATGAAACTTCTTCAAACTTTGCACAATCCATCATCTAACCTATCTTAACCGTTCTATACTAACAATTCCCTAACATGCTAGCTAATTCAATCAATTAGAATGGAGATACCAACCTGGTTTGATGAGGAAAACAGGTATGGAGATCCTTGAATCTGATGCTTGCAATGGCCTGAACTTGATCAGTGAGCTTGTTCTTGAATTCTGTATGCAAAAGATCTTGCTCCAATGCTTTGCATATCCTAATTTCAAGATTCTTGCACTTTGAATGATGATGATGAATGACACGATTCCTCCTTAAATTTTCCAAATGAATGGGTGAATTTTGATCCTTAGATGATGATGATGATGAAGAACAGATCAAGAATGGTGGAAATTGATGATAGTTTGAGAGAGTTTGAGAAGCTTTTGCAAATGAGAGAAAGTGAGTGAAACTTGTGGCTTTGAGTAAATGTTATCACCAACCATGGCATGAACCCTCTCCATTCAATATATACATGACATTAGAACCTCCTAGAAGCTTGGAGAAACTTCCCATGTGTGATTTCCCTTGAATTTGGCTTATGTTTCTTCCATGATAAGTAACCATGAATAACTTCCAAAATGTGAACCAAGCTCAAAATTATACTTTAGCCAATGTCCTTAAAATGATCTTTCCATTCAAAATGACCTATAATTTCACCTCATTTGGCCAAAATATGAAAAATCTCATTTTTTAGGTCATTTTTATTCATTAAATCCAACAATTTTGAAACCTTGTGCTATGAATCTTTACAATCTCTCATGGTCACTTTTCTAGACTCAAAATGTCATTTGGAACAAGTTTGATGTTGTAAAGTTTTCCATTTGAAGCTTCCTTGTATGAGTTTTGGGCATAGGCTTGAAATGACCTGTAATTTTCAGATGACCAAAATACCCTTTGCTTGCCAAGACCAAAAGTAGAGTTCCACAAATCATATGAAGGCATACCATACCATTCTAGAAAGCTAAGACAATGAGGAACAATTCTTATGTTGACCAGAAATTCATTTGAAATCTCCTTGAGGGGTAACAATTGCTTGGAATTCAAGTCACTTTCACAGACAAAATTTCAGATACCTCAGATGACCTGTAACTTGCAAGGACCATAACTTGAGTTCTGTAAATCTCCTTGATGTCTTCCAACACTAAAATTAAAGGTCTTGAGATCCTCTACAAGTTCCATGTTGGCCAAGGATCCATTTGAAGCTTGAATTTTGACCTATCTTGCTTGGAAATTTGACCTAAACTAGGGGATTTTACACAGAAACCCTAATTTAGAAAATCCTCTTCTCCTTGATTTCTCCTAATTTCTTCTTAGCATATCACCATATCCTTATTTACATGTCAAATGATGAACCCCACATCTCTCCAATAGACCTGAATCCCCTTCAATCAGTCAATTGACCTAGAGTTGACCTAGGATTGACCCAGATGAAACCCTAGTTGACTGTCTTAAACTGCAATTATTGTGATCATATCAATGACTTGTCTCCTTCTCCAAATGACTTTCTAAGTATCCCATGATGTCCACATACTCTCCATGCTCAGCCCACAGCTCACCATTTCTTTGATGATCCCCAGATACCCTCAGCTAGGAGATAGACTCAATGCTTGATCCACTGACTTCCCAGCTTTCAAATTCTTTCTGATGACTTGAATGAGATTGAATTAGAATAATAACCTCTTGATAGGCTCATGGAGATGAGAATAATGCTTGGTCCCCTGTTGGATGATCTGATATGCTATGCTATGCAGATGATTAGACTATGTACAAGACTCTATATGCAAATGCTAATGATGTTGAAACATAAACCAAGTGAATAAGGTTGAGCAAATTTTAGGGTGCAACAACATTCATCACATTCATCGCATATATTTATTATGCATTCAAATATATGTATCACAAAGCATATATATATATATATATATATATATATATATATATATATATATATATATATATATATATATATATATATATATATATATATATATATATATATATATATATATATATATATATATATATATATATATATATATATATATATATATATATATATATATATATATATATATATATATATATATATATATATATATATATACATATATATATACATATATATATATATATATATATATATATATATATATATATATATATATATATATATATATATATATATATATATGTATATATATTCATCATCCATTCACACCAATTTTCATACATGGTTCACATTCACAATCAATCTAGCCATGCATCTCTATTTAATTCAAATAATGCACAAAATTGCCAAACGGCCACATTTCACACTTCACAAATCACAAACTAGGATTCACGCCATACGGCTACCCACAACACATATAACAACATATAATTAGTCATCTCAGACAAGGAGTGATCGCAATCAAACCACACAACCGATCCACGAATGGAAAACACAAGAAAAGAAAATATGTTGTTGTGTTCGCTAACCTTCGCCTGGCGAAGCCCCTGGCAAACCTTCGCTACTCGTTCGCCTGGCGAACTTGCCAGCGAAGACCACTGGGAGTTATTCTGGAATTACTCGCTAGCACTCGCCGGCATACTCGCTTGGCGAACCTTCGCCACTCTCATTCGCCTGGCGAACTTGCCAGCGAAGACAGGGTGGATGCTTCTGACTTGGTTCGCCTGCTGCTCGTTGGGCTTCACCCGGCAAAGCTTCGCTGCCATTCGCCTGGAGAGCCTGCGACCTCAGAACTTCCATGGCTGTCTAAAAGCCCAAACCTCACAACCCGATCGATTTAATCCAAATCAGTCCCAGTAGTACAACCCACTCATCATCCGACTATACTACACCGTCTATTCCAAATCCTAACCGATAAAACTCAGTTTCTACCGATTAAATCAACTTTCGACCTAGAAATAGAAACATAAAAAACAATCCAACAAATCCAATCTAGCACATACATGACCATACACATTATGAAGATGATAAAACTTCTCACCCTTACCTGATTAATCGCAAGCTAAGGTTGATTCTTGATGATTCTAGGTTTTGCTCCACTTTCTCTTCTTTTCTCTCCTCCTCTTTTCTTTCTCTTGTTTTTCTTCCTAATGTTTCTATCTTTCTCTTTTCTCTCATATACTCATATTCTATTTCTTTCCTCCCAAATTCTTCCCACACACTTATCAATTAATTCTCACAAAATATCCACTTAATATTATCACTAATGCCCAAAATACCCTCCAACCTATTTTTATCCGAAACTCTCAAAGTCGGCAAAAATAGCTCAATATGTAAACATAACATATTATCACACAAATTCCACATAAATAAAATAATCACTTAAATAAATCAAATAAGGACTCAATAAAAATGAGAATTCAGAATCGGGGCGTTACACAGAGCAGCAGCAAGCTTAGCCAAATCATGCTCAGCATCGGAGTGATAGAATGACATCTGATCCAATATGGGAACTCCCAACAATACAAAATACTCCTCTAAGGTAGGTGCCAATATATAATCTGGAAACAAGAAACACCTCAACTGAGAGTCATAAAACTGAAGCAGAGTCTGGAGACCACCCAACTCATAGACTGAAGGCTTGCAGACACAGCTCAAGAGTTTCCCATATGATTCTTTGAACTCTTCCATCATCTTCCTGTCGGCCACAGAAATCAAACTCAGTAACGACCCAATATCCGGAGTAGGAAACTTGTATGCCACTGTCTTCTTCAAGGGCTCCATATCAGAAGTAAGGGAACAAGATCACTAGAATCGAGGAGGAAATATGCACCTGCAACATAAATACATGTCAATGAAAATGCCATATGCAAATGCAGCAGGGGATCAAGATTGCTATGCTGTTGATTGAGAAGGACCAGCACTCTGCCTTAGCAAGAACATAGCACTGTCATAAGGACCCACTGTATCAAGATCACAAACCCATACTGCAAAGAAAACCAAGTAGTCTGGAAGTCAAAGTTTCCTGCATAACCCAATCCCTCTCACAGGTATGGACCTATCCACTGACAAGGTTCAGCATCCTATGCGTTCATCAGCGTCACAGGCTTTCGAGAAACGATGATACGTTCACCATTCCTAGTTTGGCATTATAATCTCACGAAGAGGCCTCACTTAGCTGAATCACAAATGATCGATCCCCAGAGTCGACAATCCTCAGATCAAAAATCCTCTCAACGATCCAAAGGACTGGAAAAGAAGTCATCAAAGAGAACCTCGTCTGAACGTGAATTTCATGGGAACTAGTGCATGCCGAACATACAGGTTCACCACTACTTTCCACTTCTAATGCTATGTTTGTACTCAAGCCCGGGTCTGGCTTATCTCTCAAAGGAACATTCCCTTCCCACAACACAACCATAATGATATATACAATGCTGAAAGTAAATACAGAAAGATAAATAAAGTACAATACACATGTACACACCCAAAAGATACACAGACAAGCGCTAGGATTGACTCGCATAGGGGATGTGCCTGTCCCTAGCAGAGTCGCCAGCTATCGCATCGCTGCGAAGAGGGACCGGCAATGACAGAAGAGTCGTCACCGTTTGTTATTTATCTCAAATGAGGGAAAGGAAACGATAAGAGAAAACCTAACAAAAACGGGAAAAGACAGGTCATCGCAACCATGTCTCGGGTTCGGGAGTCGGTTACGCAAGGGGAAGGTATTAGCACCCCTCACGTCCGTCGTACTCGACGAGATCCACGCTTGTTGTCTATCTAAAAGGGTGTTTACTATCTAGCTACAGGCCACAGTGACAAAAGGAAAGAAAAGAGACTCGATAGAGTATCGCCGCTCTATGTCTACGTATTCCCTCGTGCAATGAGAAAGTCAGAGTCAACGTAGTTCGGCTAACTACGGGTGAAAGGTGGGGGAAAGCTGCTCGCCAAGACACCATCGTCTTGTGCCTACATATTCTCATCTAGTATGAGAAATCAGAGCAGAACGTAGTTCGGGATAACAAAAACACCGGTTGGTTCAAAATGTTTTACCCGAGTAGGGTTAAAACTTAGTTCTAACAGTTAGGTGTATGCAACTCGACCATTGGAGACTTAGGTGTTACCTGCTTGCAGTAGAACCAAGAGTTAACAAAACTCTCCTTATGAAAAAGGTTTTCCAAATTAAGATCCCGAAGGATAAAAAAGTTTGAATTTTGTTTTTGTGTTTTTTAGAGAAGAAGTGCATTGATTATTGTTTGTAATTCATGTTGCACTAAAGACTATGACCTAGGAGCGAATGCGTCGCATATCGTCCAAAGGACATACGCTAAACACTCTAGAAGATTGAGAGGAGGCCCCCCAATCATCATTTCCTAAGTACTTAAGGCTCGTAACGTACAATACAAATTAGTCTTTATTAGATGATTTGAAGTGTTTGAAGATGAGAAGAGAAAGACACTCTAAAGGGAGACTAAGACTCAGCCTAATGTTTTCATGCAAAGTGCACCTATGATTGGGATGAAAGGGAATTCTACCTAATGTTGTCATACATGGGTTCAAGCTTAAGGTCTATCATAATCTCAAGAGATTAGAGATCCTAAGGGAACATGGCAAAGAAGAAATAAGAAGAAGAAGGAAGCATGAAATAAGAGGGATGCAAGGATGCATATGCAATGCAACACACAAGCAAAGGGAGGAAAAAGTGTGGGGTAAACACCTCCACAAGCACATCTCAACCTTTATTAATGCAAGAAGGAAATTCAAAAACAAAGAAGAAACCAATCCAAAAGAAAGCACACAATTGCACACAAAAGTGGGATGAAAATGGGAGAATAAATTCTACAACCATCCAAGCATCAACCACCATGCCCAAAGGCAAACCAAAAGAAAGGAGAAAAGGACATAAAGCCAAGATCAAATGAGAGAATGGGAGGCAATTTGAGTACAACAAGGAACTCACATGGGCAACTCAACCATAAGTAATCTCAATGACTATGCAAGAACACATGAGAGAAGTCCTCAAAGAATCAACATTCAAGACATGCTTCAAATACCTCCAAAGGAGGGACTAAACTATCTCAAATGGGATTCTAAAGTCATTGGACAGAGGTAGGGATGATAGGAGAAGATGCACAAAACAAAAAGCACATACATCAAAAGAGAATGCAAGCAAAGGCATGGAAGAAGACCTAAGTCATTCAACACATTCAACATTTGGAAACCACATGGAATTCCTAAGAGGAATGCAAACTTCAACAAGCAATGAACAAATTTATGACCTATAAATTGATATGCAGCAAGCTCAACATGTTGACAACATGAATCAAGAAGAGTTGAGAGCTCAATGGATCCCCAAAAGTCATTTCCAAATCAAACTAGGTCAAGCACATGTATGACCCTCCCATAGAAGTGACCTAACTTGTAAGTCACCTCAAAAATAAGAAAAAGGCTCAATTAAATCCAAATAAAATCTCAAATGGTCATCAAAGAGTTGGAAACCAGAGGCCAAAAGCATAAGAGCAATGTCTCCCCAAAGCATCACCAAAATAAATAAATCCCTAAGGTGCACCACTTTGGAATGGAAGAATCGAGGGTCAACAAAAATGGCACCACTTTGGGGAATTTTATAACACTTGGAACTATTTTTATTGAATTAAAAGTAAAACAAAAAAATGAAATGAAAAATAAAATAAAAGAATAAAAAGGGTGTGCTGAATAGCAAAATTCCAAGGCAAAAACAATGGGCCACTGAGAGAGGGGGGTGCTAATAGCGTATTAGGCCAAGACCACAACACAAAGCAGCAGCCTCAAAACATTGTGCTTTATTAAATTGCGTGGCAGGTCCACAAGCCACGCAGTCTGGTCAAAGCTATCTGATCGGTTGATCTCATTTAGTCAATATTTCAACGCACGCACGTGGCAGCCAGGTCATCTCAACGGATAACAAACCAGACACCGGAGCACTGTGCTCTGGTCGTCTTCTCTGATCAACCACCGGAGTATCAGATCCAAGACTTAACCAAAACATGCGAAATCTTATACTAAAATGATCGCCACGCAATGTAGATCATGAATCCAAGTTTAGTTTCCATTTATCGCTCACAAATAAAGAGATTCGAATCATTAAAGAAATGAGCATCAAACTGAAAACATCACAAACATCATCCTAATCTATCCAGAATCTGCCTACACATGTAAGACTTCAATATGCAACAAGAATGGCGTGAAATGGATGCCTAATAAGAGAGAAATCTTGAAAAGTAAATTACCTAACGAAGCCTCTCCGTTGGGGCTTCTAATGCAGTTAAGCTTGCACAAAATGATCCAGAATCAATCAATGAACTTCAAGGAAGGTGATGTTGATGTTGATTTGGCTTCAATTGGCTTGCATTTTAGTTTTCACTTTTCACTTTGTTCTTGATTTTTCCAACTGCTCCCAAGCTCTTCTTACACGAAAATGGCTGAATGAGGCTTCATTCTTCATCAGAAGCTTTTATATCATGGATCTACAATCATTTGGGGGCCCAATTATGGCTGGTTATGGTGAATTGAAGAAATCCAAATTTGGAAGTGGGAGATTCATACACACGTGCCAAAATGGCTCCAATTCCCTTGGAGATGATTCAAATCAGTTGCTGGTGATGTGCATTGATTAGATGGATGACAATTGCTCCTTGAATTGATCTAATGGTTGAAATTGAATGTGAGACTTATACTTGAAGTAACTTGAAACTTCATGACTTCTAGCTTGAATAACTCAAAAATCCTTGGTGCATTGTGTTTGTTGTGATAAAGAGAATCAAAATATTCATAAACATGTTATGAAAAGGAATTAAAACCACTTCAATTAAATTCATGCCTTTAAAGTTCATTTTCCTTGATTTTTCTTCACCAATCTTCATATCCATGTCAAATCCATGACAATTTGATGTTTCATGATGGAATTAAGATCATTTGAAGCAAGTTTCATGTTGGAGAAAGTTCCATTTGAAGTGCACAAGATCATTAAATGGACCTATAATCAAAATGACCTATAATCTCACTTCCCAAAATACCCGTGCCTTGCAAGCTTCATAACTTGAGTTCTACAAATGAGATGAAGGACTTCTAAGAATATTTGGAAATCTAAGATCATAAGGAACAACTTTCATGTTCATCAAAAGTTGAAGTGAAACATGATTATCGGTTAAAAGTACCTTGGAAGTTGGTTGACTTTTGTTGACTGAAAATACATTCATCTGAGGACCCATAACTTGTCAGCATCATAACTTGAGCTCTAGAAACCCAATAGATGAGTTCTAGTACTCAAAAGAAAGCTAAGAACATGCTCTACACGTATCATGTTTATGTCCAAGTGATATTACACTTATATCTTAAGATATGTGGTCTTGAAGTTAGGCACTAAACTGGGGATTTTACACTGACACACCTCTGAAACCCTAATTTAGTAACTTCTCAGACTCTTGATTCTTCTTGAGTTGATCTTGAAATGACATATTAGATGCCTCAACACAACTATTCATGATTACAATGACTTAAAACCAAGTCTTAATCTCCTTTCAATCCCTAGTGGATCTTGCATTAGGCAGATGAAACCCTAGGTGTACAATCCTTTGACTGCAACTTCTTGCACATGATATAATCACTTAGATGAGCTCCACAATGACTTCAAAAGCACTCAATGAGATCTTCAACCTCTCCTATCCATAACCATGAACTCATGATCCTCTAATGAACTTCAATTGGCCTCCAAGATAGGAGATAAGCCATACGCATCCATTCACTTCCTCTAAGAGCTCTGACCTTCTCCTGATGATGATAAGCACTTAACCACTTGAATAAAACCTCTTGCTTAGGCTTAGACCCTTGGCAAACTTTCTCTTGCTATGCACACCCCTCTTGATCCCCTGCCAATGAATAATGATATGCAATGCAAATGCTAGAACAATGCAATGAAAATATAAGCCAAGTAAAGAAAAAGGTTGGGCAAATTTTGGGGTACAACATTTGGTACCCATACTCTTATGGGTCTTTTGGGGTTAGTTTTAACAAGCTTCCTCTTATTTTGAGCCTTAAATTTGTAATAACGCTTTCGATCATTCAAGACTTTAGATTTAAAAGTTTGTTGTCTTGAATGAATCCTAGCCTTAGGTTTTGGACCTTTCAGAACCATGCAACATGAGAACCTTTAAGTTTGTTGATTTTGAAGTCTCAGGTTCTGATTCTCTTAGAACTTTGAGTTAAGAATCATTAGTTCTAATTTCTTCAGAACTTTTGACCTTGAGGTCTCAGGTTTTGATTTCTTCAGAACCTCTGACTCTACATTTAAAGGTTCTGATTGGTTTGAAACATTTGCATTAGTAGCAAGTACAAAATGAGAGTGCGGCCTTTTTTGTGCAGAGCTTGAAGAAGAAGGGTCACATGGTTTAATCTTATTATTTTATACCTCGTTTAAATATAAAACTGAAGGGTTAGAACATTTTGTTTACACTTATAAACAAATGAAATCATAAACTGTGTTAGTTGGGAATCGAAGCTTGTAATGAGTTTTTTTCACCTCGATTATTTTAAAAACCGAAGGAATTTATGTTTTTTTATTTTTTTTTAATAATAAAAAATAGCGTGCATTGGCTTTATACTCCAGTTCTCTATTGTTCAAGGTGAAAGTTTCGTCATGAAAAGAGTTATTTGTTGTAGTGCTTGAACATATGTTAGAATACACAATTGTTCTTTAAATACTTTGTTATCGTAAAAACTCAAGGGATATATGGTATCAACTATTTTCGTTGCAACAGGGTTTGAATGGGGCCTTCCTCAAAAGGCCTTATAGGGTTATTTGGCCCCCTTTTGCAAAAGGTCTTGTGGCATAAAACGAAAATAACACCCCTAAGTAGAGAAATACTCAACCTTTTGCACACCCTCTCGAACGCCCTAACAAAGTCCCAAGTGTTGGACGCTAGTTAAGAAGGCGCAATATTAAGAACTCTCTGAATTTCCACCTCTAATAGAGAAAAGGGGAAAAGAATCCTCATGTCCTTAATAAGGGAGAGATAGAAGTATAAATAAGGAGAGGATGAGCCAAGAGAGGTGGTCATGTTAACTTTCTCTGTTGGTGAACAAGCCTCTAAGATAACCATCTCTTCATCCTCTAAAGAAGATACAACAACCTCTTTCCGAAAATAGATTATCTTCTCCTTGACGGTACAAGAGGATCCAATATCTTTTACCTCTATAGACACTACGAAGGGGATAGCCATTATTTCTTTGTTTCCTGGGAACATAGAATAATAAAAAGAAATCACTACCACCATTATAATCGCTAATAGGACTACTAAAGCCCTCAATCTCACAGAACTAAAACTTTATGCAAGTTTAAAGCCTTACGAAAAAGATTTTTGTCTAAAACCCCTAACCATATTTGTTCGAAGGAGAAAGATAGAAGAAATCAATACCTAAAGGAGTTATGAATAGGAGAAAATTTAGAGGAAGCTTGTAGAAGACCGTGCAAGTATAAAAAACAGAAGAAGCTTGCAGAAAGTTATGTGGGTGAAATGAGTAACGAAATGGAAAAATAATAAGGAAACCTTTTATAGTGGAGTTGAAGCTACAAATGTTCAAAAATCTTTTCGGTTTCTCCCAAAAAGCTTTAAAAAGGCTTAACACGTTCATGACGCGTGTGAAGGTCAAGATTGTTTAGCATCTCAAAAATAAACCACCATTGCTTACATTAAATAAAATTGACTATTTTCATTGAGTGATTGATGTTTGATATCCCCTAAGTAAGGGGCGATGACTCATCCCTAACTAAAGGGATTCACCCTTAACTAAAAGTCCTGCCCCTAACTGAATTTAAAACAATTCGCCATTTACAAGTCCTCGTGCTTTAGGGACTATGTAGTTATATGTTTGTAAGAACCCACGAGCGATGCGGCACATGACCTGTCTTCATCAGGCACCCACTCCACAATATGTTGTCGCATATGATTAACCCTCATGTAATAAGAGGTTAGCCCTGAGAATAACATGGACGATAACATTTACGTAACCTATAACTACATGTACAAGAAGTCAGTGGCACAATTCCCTAAAAAATAGGCACTTAATTTTCTCTATTCAATTTGCATTGGAATAAGAATGACATGACACTAAGTGAACTAACAATTAGTCTTCGACAACTATATAACTAACGCACACTATCAAATTTCAATTACTCTAATTACTATTTTATTATTATTTTATATTATTAAAATATAAAATATGGGGTCAAGTTTTGATTTTTTACAAGCAACCATCATTAAAGTAAAAACAACTCAAATCAACTATAAATATTTTAAATTCTACAAGTCACTTTGGGCCCACAAAAAGTATTTTAGTTTACCTATTTAGTTTACTCTCACTAAAGATGCTCTTAGATATAAAAAAGAAAAGGAGTGAGACACGAGATTGAACAAAGAAGGCTAGGGTAAAACAATAGTTAAATATTTTTCTAACTAGGGCTAAGATTGAAGGTATGCACGCATGTCGATTCTATTAAGAAGGAGCTGCATTAGCTTAAGTCAATCCATCAAACAAGCTACATCTAGTTTTTCATACCTACAATAATCTTACCGAATCAACACCACTAAAAAGATAATGGTTAGCCACATGAACAAATTTTACAACTATTTCTGTCCTTTTCTTACTGAATTTTGATGTGATCAAGGCTCTCAGACACAGTTCTCATTTTCGGTCGCAATTCGGGATCAAGTTCTGTGCAGTTCAGCGCAACATGAAATGCTGCAACAACCTGTTTTTTAGCATTAACCTCGGGCAGAAGTGCTGGATCGATAATCTCCGACAAGGGCTGTTCCTCCCTAAATGCTTTCCTCACAAAACTCTCAAGCTCCTTCTGATCATTTTCTGGTCCTAAATCCGGCAGCCGACCTGTCAAAAGTTCTAACAACACTATACCAAAAGAATACACATCACATTTCTGAGTGAACTTTGCTCCAGCCATTCGCAACTCGGGTGCCATGTAGTTTTTAGAGGAAGCAGCAACTTTTGAACTCATTGCTGAGGGTATAATAGACTGGTTCGAATTTTGCCGCCTATGCGTGAAAGTGGTGGTGGTAGACTTTGACATACCTAAACCAAGACGGGTAAGTCCAAAACCAGATATATAAGGATGGAGATCATCATCCAATAGTATTTTCGTCGATTTTATGTTGCCGTGGACATACTTCCTACCACTAAACTCGTGTATGTACACCAATCCCCTTGCAGTTCCTTGAGCAATTTTTAATCTTGCTGGCCATGGTAATGGTGGCAATGAATCGGATGGCCCACCTGCAACCAAATACAAAGCCGGGAAAAAGGCTTAAATTTCCAAAGTTTTTGAACAATGCTGAACAACGTTAATACTGGCCCATTGTCTAACGAGAAAGATTTGACTGTGCTAGCATTGACTTTCAGCCACTCAAATGGGATAAATACAAACCAGTTAAACGTTTGAATATAAAACTAAATCTGCTCATGGATTTTCAGTCACTCAAATAGGGTCAATTAAGTCCAGTAAAATTTTTGAATTCAACACAAAATATTCACAAAGCACTGAAAGCAGAACCACAAAAGTTATCAAGGATGAATGCGCATTAGGAATACTATAAACAAAAACAAAGATAATATCAAAAAAATTACCTGCTGCATAAAGCTCTATTTGTATGATCACAGACAAAAGCAATTATAAAAGGGATTTTAGTTCTCATGAGCAGAAACACAATTCACTAAAGGTCATGAAAACCAGTGGTCCCCAAAAACATTTAGTGCAAATGCCAAATAGACACACACACACACACTTATCAGCTCCTGTAGATGTACATCATCACCATAGCCACAATCACCTGGCAACATCATTAGCTTTCAAAAGCAAAAAACAAGAATTTGAACTCAACCACACCTTTACAACATGCACTCACAATGAATAGTACTTTGTCACCTACCCATGCCAAAACTAAATCACAAGTGACACTGTACAAAGTCTGTGATATACAATTGATTTGCTTGCAGTTGAGGTTAAAGTATTGTTTTTTTGGATTTGAGGTAAAGTGACACATGTTTTGATGATTAGTGAACAGTTTGTCTAAGGAAGTAGTAAATTAGTGAACAGTTTTTCAATTCAAACCATAAGTTATTCATTATCACATCACATCTAGTTAAACTAAGGTTTGTGGAAATCATCAACTTTGTCTAAGGAAGACCAAACACAGATTTTCACTATAATTAGGTTTAATGAGAAGAGAAAATGAATTCCCAATCTCATTGCATGGAACCAAACACTCACTTAGAAGAAAACTCAATCTAGCAAATCCAAGCAACTAAATTCATTTCTAAATATATAACAATCATTTGAAAAGAGATTCCCTAAATCCATGACTTTGCAATGAATAATCAAACATTGACACCCAAATTAAGCATTTAAGATCTCTACAAATATATGGTTAGGGTTGTAACTTTTATATCATAACGGCGGCAACCGCAACCATATTAAGAATTTTGCGCATTGAATTCAAAATGCAGATTAATTTAACTAAGAACCATGAAGTTTGAGAAGTGATACCATGCAAAACAGTGTGCAAGCTTCCATTGCGAATGAAATCAGTGATGAGAAGTTTTTCATCACTTGCATAGTAATAAGCTCTCAAAGGCACAACATTAGGGTGTCTCACTCTCCCAATACTTTCCACCTCATACTCAAATTCCTTAAACCGTAAACCTCCATCATCACCCTCACTCAGCCGCCGAACAGCCACCGCCGTCCCTGCCGGAACCAACCCTTTCCCAACACCAACAACCTTATACACAATCCCACTCCTACTCTTCCCCACCACATAAGCAGAAGCCCTCAACAAATCCTCCAATTCCAACCCAAACCCTTCATCCAACACCACAAATCTCCCCTTCTGCGCTTCCCCAGAACTCAAAACCTCACTCTCTACCTTCCTCTTTTCAAACCCACCATCACCTTCACCTTCATTCAACCTCTTCCGCCGGAGTACCAACACCGACATCAAAACCACCACAGCCCCAAGAGAAACCAAAACCACTACAACAACAACCAATAACCCACTCCTCTGCCTCTGATCTTGATCCAAACCCGTTTGAATAGCAACCGGGTTCGGATTCGGGTCTTCCGGTAAACGATCCGGAACCTTCTCCCCTTCCAGACAAAGGTCCCGTAACGGAAACCCGCAAAGTCCAGGATTTCCAGAAAAAGCCGTGGGTCCTTGATTTAACAAGGACCCCACCTGAGGTATTTCTCCAGTAAGGTTGTTATCACGGAGATCCAAACTAACTTCCACCGGAAGATTACCTAAAGAAGCCGGTATCCCACCGGAGAAAGAATTAAAAGAGAGATTCAAAGTACCGGTTAAAGCGGTGAGTTCGGTTAAAGTGTCCGGAATAGAGCCGTTGAGAAAATTGGAAGATAAATCACAATGGATGAGAGATTTGAGTGAAGTGAATGATAATGGAAGAGGACCAGAGAGAGAATTGTGAGAAAGATCTAAAACGATGAGTTTGTTGGTGGTGTTGAAGAGTGACGAAGGAATGGTTTTGGTGAAATTGTTGTTGTGGAGAATGAGGGAGGTGAGTTCAGTGAGTTGGCCTAACTCGGAGGGGAGGTAGCCTGATAGGGATTTTGAAGGGAGAGTGAGTTGAGTGACTCGGTCTTGGTCGTTGGTGGTGGTGCATGATACTCCTTCCCAGTTACAGGGTGTGGGAACCGAGTCTGACCACGAGTTGAGGATTCCGGTGGGGTCGACGTCGATGGCGGCTTTTAGTGCGAGTAATGAGAGACCGTCTGAGCTGAGAGATGAAGTGAGGGGAATGGAGAGAAAGAGGAGAGTGATGATGTTGGAAATGTGAACGTTGTTGTTATGAGGGAGCATGTTTGGTTTGTTTTTTTTTGTTTGTTTAGCAACGAGGTGTTACATGTGTGGTGTTTGGGTTTAAGTGCAAAGGAATGGAAGCATTGGTAGAAGAAGAAGTGCGTGGCAGGGACAGCAGCACATTCAAATTCTCATATCACAATGTTGTAGAAGGTGGTTGGGTTGGGTTGGGGTTGGGTTTTGAATTTAACTTGTGGTGTGTTCTCGAGGTTTGTCGCTTACTCGACCAATTTGAATTTGTGTCTTAGTAGTATTTAAGAGACTAAGCTACTGTCTTTTCTGTTCTCTTAATTAGGGGAAATGTGCAGAAATTAGCAACAACAGAATGTAGTTAAAAATCTGGTATAAATATACTTAAAAAATGGAATAAACTACTTTTTCCTTTAAGATGTGTTTGATTGTTTGGATGAGAAGTTGTAAAGAGAAATTCTAAAAGAGAAAAAGTATGACATAAAGCAGATTTTAGTTATTGATTGATTTAGAAGAAAAAGAACAAAAAAAAAAGAAAGAAAGAAATGTTACATACTTTTTTAAGTCTTTATGACAAATAACATTTCAAATCAAATTAAATTTATTTAATTAATTAATTTTTTTATACTGTTTAAAAATATAATACGTAACAAGCTCTAATGATTAAGAATTTTTAAAGGTTTTAAGATGTGTTTTAAGGTTGAAAGCTAGCTCGCGTAGAGTGTAAAAATCTTTATGTATGTAGTTTCTGTGTGAGTAAGAGACTCATCTTCTCAAATTTAGGATTGAGATATTTATATTTGTGTTGGTATGGATCCTATGTCGCTTGGAAATAACAACCACCCTTGAGAATGCGAGAATGGACAATTAACCCACTGTTATTTTAAAGTGTGTTTAAACCCCACATGCCTTCTTCCATACTATTACAGAATAGGGATATGTGATCTCTCCACTTTTCACATCAAGTGACTTATTTGAGAGGAAGGTGACACATTTAGTAAACAGACGGTCGATCTCGTATACGAGTGACCAGAAGGGCTTTATGGCGAGAAGATGCATTACTTGCTTCCTATATCACCTCTCTTGGGCCCTTATAAATATATTGATACATAGTCCCTCAAGCACGAGGGCTTGAAATAGGCGAAGTGATTTAGTCTTGTCTTCCTCCTATTAGATGGGGGAGTCCCTCAAGCATGTGGCGAGTCCCTCAGACATGAGGCGAGTTTGTCATATATGGGCGATTTTGGGATAGGTCTCCATGTGTCAATGGTGTGATCCCCACGTCAGTTGAGGGAATTCAGACGTCAATCAGTTGGAGGAAAACAAACGTCAATAAGTCGAGGGAAACTAAAACATCAATTGGGGATAATGTGTGTTGCATTAAATCAAATAATGATAAATTTTCTAGGTAAGTCAATTTTTATTCTACTCATTGTTGTACCCCAAAATTTGCCCAACCTTTTTCTTTACTTGGCTTATGTTTCATTTCATTCTTTAGCATTCGCATCTGCATAGCATTGTCTTTTGCAGGGGATCAAGGAAGATGTGCTAATCCAAGATGAGAGTATCAAGGGTTTCAAGCTCAAGCAAGAGTGTTTACTCAAGTTATCTAAGGCTTATACTCACCAAGAAGAGGTCAAAGTTCTCTGAGGGAGAAGATTGACAAGTGTTGCTTACCTCCTATCTTGGGGGTCAACTGAAGATCATCAGGGGATCTCAAGGCCATGGTTATGGACAAGAGATGTTGGAGAAGCTCATTGAATTTTGTTAAAGTCATTATGGAGCTTATCCAAGTGTTCACTTCATTTACAAGAGGTTGCAGTCATAAGTTTGTGCACCTAGGGTTTCATCTGCTTAGTGCAAAGTCAATTGTGGACTTAGAGTTTGAGACTTGGTTCTAAGTAATTAGAGTCATGGGAAGTCATGTTGAGACATCTAGTATGTTATTTCAAGTTCAAATCCAGAAGAACCAAAAGTGTGAGAAGTTACTAAATTAGGGTTTCAGAAGGTTGTCAGTGTAAAATCCCCTGTTTAGTGCCTAACTTCAAGACCACATATCTTAAGATACAAGTGTAATCTCACTTTTATGTAAACATGAGACTTTTAGGGCATGTTCTAAGATTTCTTTTTATTACTAGAACTCATCCACAGGGTTTGTGGAACTCAAGTTATGATGCCATCAAGTTATGGGTCTCAGATGAACATATTTTTCAGTCAACAAAAGTCAACTCACTTCCAAGGAACATTTGACCTAGAATCATGTTTCTTCTCAACTTTTGATAAACATGAAAGTTATTTCTCATGACATTAGATTTCCAAAACGTCCTAGAAGTCCTTCATATCATTTGTGGAACTCAAGTTATGAAGCTTGCAAGGCAAGGGTATTTTGGGAAACTTTGAATATATGTCATTTTCATTATGGGTCATGTTCATGCCTTTAAGAACTTCAAATGAAACTTTCACCAACATGAAATTTTCTCCAAATGACCTCAATTTCATCATGAAACTCAAGATTGGCATGAATTATGAGTGGTTAGAGACATTGGTGAAGAAATTTCAAGTAAAAATGAGTTTTAAAAGGTGAATTCAATTGAATTGGTTTTAAGACCTTTTCATACCATGTTTGTATTCAAAATGATTCACAATGCACCAATAAACAAAATTCACAAAGTTACTTTGGTTTTTGAGGTGAAAATCACGTGGAATTGAAGCTTGCTTCATGAAAAAGTTTCACATCCAATCTTCATAATTGGACCAATTCAAAGCCCAAATTCAATCCACATGAGCAATCCAGGTTCCTAGCTGAAGAATGAAATCAATTACAAGTGTGTAGCATGTTGAAATCACGTGTGCACGAGAGTGGTTTCCAAATTGGGAATTTTCAAAATTCTCTTCAACCAAGCCTCATGGGCCTCCAGTTCACTCACATATCCATAATATAAAAGTTCAAAATGAAATTTGAGAGCTCACTTTGGCATTTTCGTGGAGGAAAGAGCAGAACCAATTTTGAAATTCAAGAGAGCAACTCAAAATCGTGAACTCAGATCTAGAAAAATTCAAGACAAATTGAAGTGATATTCTTCTTCCTCAAGTTCATTGGAGTGGATCTGCACCTTTTGAACCAGGGAATCAAGCTGTAGAAGCACCAACGGAGTGTCTCCGTTAGGTAATTTTCAATTCCATATTTCTCTCATGTTAGGCACTGAATCTAGATCATTGTTGGTGCATCCGAAGTCCTACATCTTGTAGGCAATGTTTGACATCTTAATTTCTATGTTTGATGAGTTTTACAGTTGAGGACTTGAAACTTTCTTCATTCGAATCTCACAATATACGCATGATAAATGAAAATTGAGACTGGATTTGGATAGTACGTGATAAGGCCTTTAATTTGGTATAAGATTTGATGCATTTGGTTAAGGTTTTCAGACTTAGTCTCCGGCCACCTCGCCGGAAAAGACGACCGGAGCTAGGCCTCCGGCGTCTGGTCTTTGCTCATGCCAAGCTGATTTGGCAATGTCTGACTCTTTCACCTAATGAGATGAGCGGTTGTGATTTGTTTGACTGCGTGATGTGGCTCAGTGGACTGCCGCATCATTTAATGATACGTTGTGTTTAGTGTGGTTTCTGATTTGTGCTTGATTTAGGCTCAACGTGCTATCTGCACCCCACTCTTGATCCAGCCCATTGGTTTGCACGCTGAAACTGGCTATTTGCACCGTTGGCCTTTTATTTGCTATTTTATTTTATTTCTTTTCTGTTTTGATTTTAATCAATTAAAAATAGTTCCAATCATTTAAAAATTCCACAAAAAAAATTTTCTAACACTTTAATGTGTTAATTAATTTTCTCAAATTTTTAATTTCATTTTTCTTTTATTTTTCAATTAAAATGGAATTAAATGATTGGAAAGGTTTTTAAATGATTTTTCACTTGTTCTTATTTGTTTCATACTTGACCAATTTTAATCACCTATGAATGAGGCTTCTTCCTCATTTTGATGATGAGTTGAAGTGCCTCTGAGGATGGTTTTAGTCAATGTTTGACTTGTTTTTGGTTAACTTTCAAGTCCATTTGTTTGACCATCGACAACCCTCCTTCAAAATGGGGCACCTTAGTGGATCAATTCCTTTGGTGATGTTTTTGAATGGACTTTGGTTTAGTTGTTTTGGCCTCTGGTTTCCAACATCCTTATGTGCTTTGAGCATTTTATTTGGACTTATTTGAATCCTTTTCCTATTTTTGAGGTACCTTGCAAGTCAAGCTACTTCTAAGGATGGTTCACACACACACTTGACCTAGTTTTGATGGGAAATAACCCTTGTGGATCCCATATGCTCCCAACTCCTCTTGATTCATATTCTTAACATGTTGAAGTAGTTGGTTTCCAACTTTTAGGTCATACACTTGTTTGGTTCATGTTGTGAGTTGCATCCTTTTTAGGCCTTCCATTTGGTTTCAAATGTTGAAAGTGTTTAGGACCTAGGTCCTTTACCATGCCTAATCTTGCAATGTGCTTTGTTGTGCTTCCTTATTTGCTTTGTGCATTCTTCTTCTCATGTTCTCACCTCTGTCCTAGGACCTTTGAGTCCCATCTAAGATGATTTGGTCCCTCTTTGGGAGGTACTTTGAGCTTGTCTTGAATGGTGATTCACTTTGAGAACTTTTGGTGTGTTTCTTTTACATGATCATTGTGATGCCTATGGTTGAGTTTCATTTTGTGTTGCTTGCTGCCCAAGCCTCATCTTTCATCCTTAACTTGATCATGTCTTCTCTTTTTGCTTATTTGATTTGCCTTGGTTAGTGATTGATGTACAAGTGGTTGTAGGAATCCTATTTCTCCCACTTCATCTCACTTTTGGTTTGAACTTGTTTAAGTTCTTTGGTTTGCTCTCCTTCTTTATTTGGCATCTCTTGCTTGCATTCTTGAGGTTGAGATGTGCTTGTGGTGGCTACTTTCCCACAGTTTGTTCCTCCCTCTTTCTTCATCTTTGTTTTGCATTGCATGTTTGCATCTTCTTTCTTCTTTCACTTATGCTTTCTTTTTCTTTCTTCTTTGCCATGTTCCCTTAGGATCTCTAATCTTTCTTGTTCAAGATGGATTATGATAGACATTAGGTTTGAACCCATGCATGATAACATTAGGATAGATTTCCCTTTTCATCCCAAACATAGGTGTACTTTGTATGATAACATTAGGGTGAGTTTAGTCTCCATTTTAGTGTGTCTTTCTCTTCTCATCTTCCAACTTCTTCAAGACACTTAATAATGGATGATAAATGTTGTACGATACGAGCCTTAAGCATTTAGGGATTATTGGGGGGCCTCCTCTCAATTGTCTAGAGTGTTAGTGCATGTCCTTTGGACGATATGCGACGCATTCGCTCCTAAGTCATAGTCTTTAGTACAACATGAATTACAAACAAAAGTTCAATTCACTTCTTTCTTAAAAGACTTCAAAAACAAACATCAAATCTTTTTATCCTTTGGGATTAATTGGAAATCATTTTCATAAGGAGAGTTTTTTTAACTCTTGGTTCTACCGCAAACAGGTAACGCCTAAGTCTCCAATAGTCGAGTTGTATACACCTAACTACTAGAACTAAGTTTTAACCCTACTCGGGTAAAACACTTTAACCAACCTGTGATCTTGTTAGCCCGAACTACGTTTGCTCTGATTTCTCATACCAGACGAGGATACGTAGGCACAAGACGACAACGTCTTGGCGAGCAACATTCCCCACCTTCACTCGTAGTTTTCCGAACTAGGTTGACTCTGACTTTCCCATTGCACGAGGGAATACGTAGGCATAAAGCGACGATGCTCTATCGAGTCTCTTTTCTTTTCTTTTGTCCCTGTGGCCTGTAGCTTAGATAGTTTAAACACCCTTTTAGATAGACAACAAGCGTGGATCCCGTCGAGTACGACGGACGTGAGGGGTGCTAACACCTTACCCTTGCATAACTGACTCCCGAACCCAAGATTTGGTTGCGATGATCTGTCTTTTCCCATTTTCGTAGGTTTTCTCTTATCGTTTCCTTTACCTCTTTTAGGATAAATAACGAAAGGTGGCGACTCTTTTGTCCTTACCGACCCCTCTTCGTAGCGATGCGACAGCTGGCGACTCTGCTGGGGAATCTTTCCTGATCCCCTATGTGAGTCAATCCTAGCGCTTGTGTGTTTATCTCTGGGTGTGTACATATTAGTTGTATCTGCATTTGCATGTTACTTTCCAGCATTGTATACTATCATTATTATTATGTTGTTGGGTGGGAATGTTCCATCGAGAGATAAACCAAACCCAGGCTTGAGTACAACCATAGCATTAGAAGCAGAAAGTAGTGGTGAACCTGTATGTTTGGCATGCACTAGTTCCCACGAAATCTGTGCTCAGACGAGATTTTGATGACTTCCTTTCCAGTCCATTTCAAACAGTTGAGAGGTTGTTGGATATGAGGATTGTCGACTCTGGGGACCGATCACTTGGAAGTCAGCTAAGTGAGGCTCATTTGTTAGACTATGATGCTAAACCGGAAATGGTGAACGTATCATTGTTTCTCGAAAGTTTGTGACGCTGACGACCGCATAGGGTGCCAAACCTTTATCAGTGATAGGTCCATACCTGTGAGTGGGTGGGTTATGCAGGAAACTTTGACCTTCAACCTACCCGGTTCTCGTCAGTATGAACCTGTGATTTTTATACAGAGGGTCCTTATGATGGTGTTATGTTCTTGCTAAAGCGAAGTGCTGGTTCTTCTCCATCAACAACACAGCAGCCTTGATCCCCTGTTGCATTTGTATTTGCATTTTTCATATGCATATTAACATTGACATGTATTTATGTTGCAGGTGCATATTTTCCCTTCGATTCTAGTGATCTCATTTCTTCTATTTACATGGAGCCTAGCCTGAAGAAGACAGTGGTTTATAAGTTCCCTACTCCGAACATTGGATCTCTACTCAGTTTGATCTCTGTGGCTGACAGGAAGGTGATGGAAGATTTCAAGAAATCATATGGGAAGCTTTTGACTTGTGCCCGCAAGCCCTCAATTTATGAGTTGGGTGGTCTCCATACTCTGCTGCAGTTTTATGATTCCCAGCTCCGGTGTTTTACTTTTCCAGGATATGTATTACTGCCTACTCTAGAGGAGTTCTCTGTGCTACTTGAAGTTCCTATCTTGGACCAGATGCCATTCTATCACACTGAGGATGAGCCTGATATGGCTAAGCTTGATGGTTCCCTTCATTTGGATATTTCTGAGCTACAAGGGAAGTTGGTCAAGAGAAATGGAATGCCTGGATTTCCATTACCTTTTCTGGTTGCTAGAGCTCGACACTTTACGAAGGAGGGTTATTGGGTTGTGTTTAATGCTATCCTGGCACTATGCATTTATAGTATCATGTTGTTTCCTAATATTCCAGATTTTGTGGATGTGGATGCCTTCCACATTTTTGCTTCAGGGAATCCTGTACCTACGCTTCTAGGTGACGTCTATCATTCTGTGCACTACAAGAATGAGAATCGAAGAGGGAAGAACGTGTCTTGTTGCGTACCTTTGCTGTATAGGTGGTTTGTGAGTCACCTTCCCATATCCGGTCCTTTTGTTGATACTGTTGGTACTTCAGAGTGGTTAGAGAGATTGATGGGCTTGACTGCTGAGAATATCATTTGGTTTGATAGAGATCAGTTCGGTACGAAGATTATCTACAGTTGTGGTGGTTTTCCTAACGTCCCGTTGGTCAGAAGGAAAGGATGCATTAACTATAACCCATCCCTTGCAGTGAGGCAGTTTGGGTACGCTTTGAAGGAACCTCCGAGAGAAGAGGAAATACAAGAATCTATGTGTTTCACCGGCTTGCTGGAGAATGATACCTTGACTAGAGTTGAGAAAGCCTGGAACAAAATTCATCGCAAAGGGAAAGCTTCTTTTGGGAAGAGTAACAATCGAGCTTATGATTGTCGCAACTGCGAAAAACACTCGGCGGAAAACAGAAGAGTCGCCACCTTTCGTTATTTATCCCAAAGAGAGGGAAAGGAAATGATCGGAAAAACCTAACGAAAAAGGGAAAAGACGAGGTCATCGCAACCAACTCCTGGATTCAGGAGTCGGTTATGCAAGGGGAAGGTATTAGCACCCCTCACGTCCGTCGTACTCGACGGGATCCACGCTCGTTGTCTATCTAAGGGTGTGTTTAAACTATCTACGCTACAGGCTCATTGGACGAAAAGAAAAGAAAAGAGACTCGGCAGAGCATCGCCGCTCTGTGCCTACGTATTCCCTCGTGCAATGGGAAAGTCAGAGTCAACGTAGTTCGGCTAACTACGGGTGATGGGGAAAGGTTGCTCGCCAAGACATTGCTTCTTGTGCCTACGTGCTTTCATCTGGTATGAAAGATCATAGCAAACGTAGTTCGGGAAGACAGGAAACCACAGGTTGATTAAGTGTTTTAATCGAGTAGAGTTAAACATCTGTTCCAGCAGTTAGGACTAAGCCTGTTTGCGGTAGAACCGAAGCTTAACAACACTCTTTTCTGAAAAAAGTTTCCGATTAATCCCGAAGGAAAAAGGTTTAAATTTTGTTTGTGTTTTTTAGTGAAGTGAATTAATTTGGTTTGTGATTCACGTTGCACTAAAGACTATGACATGGAGGCGAATGCGTTGTATATCGCCTCCAAACGGAACGTATATTAAACATTTTAGATAAGCGAGAGGAGACCCCTCACTCATCATTCCCCATGTAGCTTAAGGCTCGTAGCGCGCAATGTTTATCGCATTTATTAGGTGAGTTAGAATGATTTTGAGATGAGAAGAGAGACGCACGGAAGGTCTAAGGGAAACTCGGGCCTAACGTTGTCATGCAATGTGGTCCTAAAGTTTGGATGAAAAGGGGAAACATCTACCCTAATGTTAGCATACTTGGATTGAACGCCTAATGTCTCTCCTACTCCCATCCTAAATGGAGGGACTAGGAATCCTATGGGGATCATGGCAAAAAGCACAAGAAGAACAAAGGAAGGATCAATCACAAGTAGAAAAAATGCAAATATGAAAATGCACACTTAGAATGGTGGGAGGGAGGAAAAAGTGTGTGGGGCAGCAGCCACCACAAGCGCGTCTCGACCTCAACAGCGATGCAAGAATGATGCAAACATGTGGAGAAAAAAACAAGACGAAAGCAAATGAGCATGCAAACAAATGATCAAAATGATCACACATGTCAACAAAATCATGATTAATCAACCACAAACAGTGACAATTATCCAAAACAATTCAATCCTAATGCATCACACTAATCTATGATGATTCGAATCGAAACGATATGCAAACAAGCAAGCAAAACAACAAATATGGCATTCTGGCACAGTGTTAATCGGTTAACACATACTGTTAATCGGTTATCACCTTAAAAGTTTGAAAAAAAACTGAAGAACAGGTTAATCGGTTAACCCTATGCGTTAACCAATTAACACTGCACCAGAAGCTAAAAACAGCAGCAGAAAATCACTTCCAGCACAGAAACAGCTTATCCAAAGTTCCAACAGATCAACTTATCAATCAAGCATGAATTTAACAACAGAAAACAGATATCCAACAGCATGGATACACAATTACACAACAACATCACAAATCGAACGGATCGAAATCAACAAAATTCAATCGAATATGAAGATTAACATGATAAGCTCAAAAAATTAAATCGGATCGAGAATTCCAACCTTCGAAGCGGAGATTTGCTTCGGTAAATGTTGATCAACTGAATTTGAGCAGATCAAGTGATAGAAATCTGGAAAACATTAAGATCCACAATAAATTTTGTTGTATGAGTGAGGTTCCATCAAATTTGAGTCAAAAAGCTTCAAATAATCATTTCTAGATCCAACTCCAGATTCAGATCCAAGCTTGCACGAATATTGAAGATGAAAATTGATTTAATGATGATGGTAAATGGAGGTTTATGCTCAAGAATCCATTGATCCCAATGAAGAATCAAGAATTCCAATGAAAAAGAGCTTTGAGTGAGTTTTGGAAATGTGGAAGTTGAGAGAATTTGAGAGAATTCTAATCAGTTCTGAAAAATGAATGTGAGAAATGAAAATTGGATGGTTTGGTTTGGAGTGGATCACTTAAATATGAATTAGGTTTGGGATCCAAAGCAAGGATTGGAAATCAAGGCTTGGAATGTGGAATGGGATTTTGGAGGGAAATCTGAAATTTAAAGATGTTCTAGATCCTTCCCAAGTGAAAATTTGAACTCCAAGGTGATCAAAATTGGACCCCAAGTGCAATGGCTTGCAAAATCACGTACAGGGCAAAATCTGCTACAGTTAACCGATTAACCATATGCGTTAATCGGTTAACACTGTTAAAATTCCAAATTTGGGCTAATTTTCCTTTGGTTAATCGATTAACCATATAGGATAATGGATTAACACCTTCAAATTTTGAATTCTGGCACCTTTTGGTGGGAAATCTGTCCATTTGCCCTGTTTCAACTGTCTGGAGCTCTGTTTAGCTGCTGAACCTCATTTTTGAACGTTATCACTGTGAATATGCTTGTTATGAGCCGGAGTGCTGATCCTGATCTGAAATTAAAAAATAAAATCAATCACCTGACCGCTGGACAAAACAAATGTCCGAAGCTCTTGATGCTTGTTGTTCAGTTACTTGCACGGGAATGAAGCCTGAACCACGGGAATCTTGATCCCCTGCCTCGAGAACAAATGTTATGCAATGCTAAATGCTAAATGCAAAGATGAAACATAAGCCAGTTATGGTTAAAACGAAAGGCAAATTTTGGGGTGCTACAGCTGCCCCTATTCAAACAACTTGGACCTAAAGGGAGGAAAAACATCCGCTTTCAAACATTCAAGGTAGAAGGTGATTGAATACAAAAGAACCCGGAAATCTGCACCCCGCGGGAATGCAAAAATAGCGACTACCAACCAAGAGTCGGAAAATGACGCACTAGGGATACCCATCCAATATAATCTAAAATTCATCCAAAAGATGCCAACCAAGAGTTGGGAAAACACCCAGAGGATACCAACCAAGAGTTGGAACAAAGACCAACGGATACCAACCAAGAGTTGGGACAAAACCGACAACAAATACCAACCAAAAGTCGGGACAGACTCTCCCACAAAAATACCAACCAACAGTCGGGATAGCAAACTCGGAATACCAACCAAGAGTTGGAACAAACCCTGTTGGGGAACAAAAGAGTAGCCAAACAGCTTTGTGGCGACTTCACCGGAGAAAGAGTAGACTAATCATACGACTCTGTGGAGGACAAGCATCTACCAAAAGACAACAATCAAAGGATACCATCCAAGAGATGGGATAAAGAACCAAACACTACCAACCAAGAGTAGGGGTTACCACAACACTAACCGAAACTTCCATGGAGAGATGACTTCGCTGCGGAGGCATACTGACCAAAAGTCGGAATCAACAACCAGAGAACAAGGTTACCAACCAAGAGTTGGAAAAACTTCAACAATTCGACCACACCGGATATGGCGACCTCCCTGGGAAATCAAAGACTACCAACCAAGAGTTGGAAAGCGAACCGACGTCCACGACTGACCCCACCGGAGAAACCATAACCACCAACCAAAAGTTGGGAAACGCCAAAACTCCTCATCAACCAAAAGTTGAGATAACGACTCTGCGGAGGAATAAAGGAAGACTACCAACCAAAAGTTGGGACAACCAATCAAGGGATAACATCTAACCAAAAGTCGGGAAACAAAGATATTAACCAGTAGCTAGAATCACCATGAAACACCATTGATCAAAGGTCGGAACACAAGCTGTTAACCAAGAGTTAAGATTGCTGGGGAAAGAACCTCATCGACCAAAAGCTACTAACCAAGAGTTAGGATAGCTGGGGGACGCTACACGAAGCTGACTCCATCATAGAAGACTACCAACCAAAAGTTGAGATGATCATCCCAAATTATCAACCAAGAGTTGAAATAGAAGGCCACTAACCAAGAGTTAGAACAACAGCTACTAACCAAGAGTTAGAACAACAACTACTAACCAAGAGTTAGAATAACAATGATTGCCAACCAAAAGTTGGAATAGAGACTCTGCGCGGAGAAACCAAAGATTACCAAACAACAGTTGGGATTACCTTCTAGGCCAACCAAAAGTTGGAACACCAAATACAACCATCTGAGCTACGCTGGAGGGTGCCAACCAAGAGTTGGAATCCTCAACTCTGCTGAGAGAATTAAATAATAACTACCAAAAGTTAGAATAACATCCAAACGCCACTGGGTCATCAACCAAAAGTTGAAGTAAAACAACGATGACCAACCAAAAGTCGGAACAACTTTGTTGGGAAAGAACCACAAGCTTGACCAGGGAAGACAACACTCGCAAGCGACTCACCTGAGGAAAGCGAAGACATTTATCCACACGACTCAGGTGGGAAGAATCTGATAAAATAACCAACCCAAAAAATCCACCCTGACGCGGATAACACGAAAGCCCCTTTTTCAAACAAAACTATGCTGAAACGAATATCCGGTCCCAAAACATCAAACCTGGCTTATGCTTCAGATGCTTATGTTTGAAAATGGCGTAATGCTCCATACAAAATGGAAATGCTACACATTTGGAAGGATGCTAATGCAAATGCAAAAGAACCAACCTAGCAAAATAAATACTAGGGAGAAAAGACCCCCTCCGCCAAGGAGAGAGAACAACCCAGGCCGGGAAGAGAAATCCACCCCGCTGGGGATCAAATCTTCTGGGGACTTGAGTAGCTCGGCTGGAACACAAGTAATTCGATGCTTAAATCAAACCCCTTCTGCCGAAGGTACCGTCTCCGCGGGGGAAAAATAATCGACCACTGAAGATTGACTTTATCCTGCTCAAGAAACCAGCCCTGAACGGTATTTCCAAAGAACTCCACCCTGCTTGGGGAGAAAATCCACTCTGCTTGGGATTACATCAAATATCAACCTGTCTTACCGAGGAATATCAGATACTCCTACTCTACGGGGAACTTGCATCTACTGGGGAAATCCAGCACTCCTGTTCTGCCACTTACTCTGTCGAGGGAATCAGCACTGCACTCTGCTGGAGAAAATCCTGAACCCACTCCATGGGGAAAGGGCGTCACTGACGTTGCCTCCGCTGGAGAAGAAAACTGGTTTACAAACCACCCTGCCACTGAGGGAAACACTTCTATCCTGCTCCGCTGAGAACAAACTTCCACCCTGCTGGGGACTCACTTTCTCACGAAGACAAAGTTTTGTTCTGCTGGAGATATAACTTTCAAACTTGATAATCGGACTCTGCCGGGGAGATGTTGCGGTGAGAATCGTGAAATAACTCCGGTGGGGTTGAGGGATAACGGGCGGAATCTCCTTCTGGACTAAACCATTTTGCAGGAGTATAGGGAACAACCGGGCATAAAGTATAGGAATACCCCGGGATCCACCAGTTTGTTCTAGGGATTGATTGGTAGATGAAGAGGAATCCTCCTGTCGCTGGGATAGAACCAATTATTTTACCAAGTTTGTCAAACTCTTTTTGGCACGCTTCACCTTTGCTAGCTCGTCACTAAGCTTTTGATTCTCCTGCTCTTGGGTATCCATCATATCCTTGACAGCAGCAGCGAATGCCTCTGTGTTATTCTTTAAACGAGAAACTTCTTCTCGGAGTGCTTGATTTTCTTGCTCAAGACGGTCCATATTTTGAGTGTTTGCCCTTATGTCATACTCTCTCCCTTTTTCTTCTGATATCAAAGAAACACATAATGAACCAGAGGATTAACGCAACGAAGTATGATATGCAAAATGCTAATGCAAGTGCAAAAAAGCAACTGATTTTACAAAACTCAGAAAATTGATTAGGTCAAAACCCTCATTTCATCAATCGTTGGAAAAGTTGCAAATTTTAAAAATACCAGAGATCGACTGAGTTTTACAAAACTAGTTGCGACATGATATGCTTATGGTGATATGATGTGATGATATACACATAACACAAAGGCAAGTATTCACAAATACATGCATACACAAAGACCTCCTAGGCTCAAGACCAAAGCAAGGAGTCAAAGGTCCATCCATCCCCAAGGATTTGTACTATGAGCTGTTTGTACCTGCCAAACGGGTTCTAACAGAGTTCCCAAAGTCTTAGTAAATCCTTCAGATATTGCTAACTAACGTGACTACTCACGTGAGTCAACAATATTCTCAAGATAAACTCGTCTGAGTGTAGCACCGCGTGACAACTATTGAGGGACTACTCCCTAACAGTTTTCGCGCTACGTCCTAAAAAGACTTAGTGGGGAAAATGTGATCTAAAGGTCCTCAGCTTCGCAGACTCGTATTGAAACAATTAGTGAATACACGACTACTCATGCATTACTAACCATCTCAAAGAGTCTCCACTGAGCGTGATTACATCATATGTCAGACATATTAGGACTACTCAGAATAGCCCAACTATTGACCATATCACAATCCTATCTCATGTGTCACTCAAATCCGGGTTAGGATTTATCTCACCACTCAAGGCACCCAATGTCCACAATATAAAAAAATATATTTATAAATATACATGTTAAGCAAATATTCACAAATATAGCATACAACCAAACAAAATAGGCTAAACCCTCAAGTTTAAGTACTTCCCCAGTCAAGTCGCCATTTCTGTTGCGGTGAGAATCGTGATACAAGCTATTGACTAACTTGAATCTTTAATTCTTAAATTCACAACCGGACTTTAATTTATCCAAAGGAAAGGTCTAAAGAAAGAAAGAACCTTTTGCACGATGTAAAACAACGCTAAGAGATTCGGGGATCGGGGGTTGGTTATGCCTAGGGTAGGTATTTCACATCCTAAACATCTGTAGTACTCTATAGGAACCTTTTGTTTGTTTGTATGCTAAGTTTGCTAAATGTTTGTTATGGATTGGGATTGGGTAAAAGGGTGTAGGTTAAGACCTAAAGATAGTTTCTAAGTTTGCTTGCATAGATATCGCGTCCTCTGCCTACGTATCTGTCGCTACCGCGAAAATAAGGTGTCGGCAAAACAGAAGAGTCGCCACCTTTTGTTATTTATCCCACAGAACGGGAAAGGAAATGATCGGAAAAACCTGACGAAAAGGTATAAGACAAGGTCATCGCAACCGTGTCTGGATTCAGGAGTCGGTTACGCAAGGGGAAGGTTTTAGCACCCCTCACGTCCATCGTACTCGATGGGATCCACGATTGTTGTGTTTATCTGATGGGTTGGTTTTATCTATCTATGCTAAAAGGCTGGTCTAAAAAGAAAAGAAAATGACTCGGCAAAACACAGCAGTTCTATGCCTACGTATTCCCGTCTGGAACGAGAAATCAGAGTCAACGTAGTTCGCCTAACTACGGGTGAAAAAGAGGGGAAAGGTTGCTCGCTGAGATATCGCATCTCGTGCCTACGTACTTTCACACGGCGTGAAAGATCAGAGCAAACGTAGTTCGGGCTACTAGAGACACAGGTTTGTCTTTTTTATCCGAGTAAGGTTAACAAATGGTTCCAGCAGTTGGTGTATGCAGCTCGCTCGACGGAGACTTAGGCGTTTACCGTTTGTGGTAGAACCGAAAGTTAACGAAACTCTCCTTATGAAAATGGTTTCCAAGGATTAAAGGTCCTAGAGGACAAAAAGATGTTTGATCTTTGTTTTCTGTCTTTTAGAAGAAGTGTTTTTATGGATGTTTGCAACTAATATCGCACTAGAGACTATGACCTGAGAGTGAATGCGTCGCATGTCACCCAAAGGGTACCATACTAAACATCCAAGCTGTTGAAAAGAAACTCTCCAACAACCCTTTCTCAAGTAGCTTAAGGCTCGTAGCGTACGACATCAATTAACCTTTATTACTGTATTTTGATTTGTTTGAAGATGAGGAGAGAAAAGACGCACTAAAGGGGAACTGATCCAATCCTAAAGTTGTCATGCAAAGTTGAACCTATGATTGAGGTTAGGAGGGAACTACCTAATGTTATCATGCATGGTTAGAACCCTAATGTCTGCCATAACTTCTCTTGAACAAGAGAAGTTAGAATTCCTAAGGGAACATGGCAAAGGAAAGCAACAACAACAGAAATAAATTGAAAAGAAATAACTGTAAGTAAAATGCATGCAATGCAGCAATACAAGCAGAAGGAGACAAACTCAACTTCTAGAGCAAGCCAGCACAAGCAACACAAAACACAGGAAAGGGAGACAGACTCAACCTTCAGCCAACAAGCATAGCCAAACAATAACAGACAAGCAGAGGGAGACAGGCTCAACCTCTAATGCCGACAAGCAAAGGGACCCAGGCTCAACCTTTCAATGCACTTAGGCCTAAACAAACTATATGAAAGCCTAGTCTAATGCAACACACCAAACAGTCACACAAGTACATCAAAGCAATCAGAAAATACAGCAAACAAAACAGCAGACAAGCAGCTCAACAACAAAGCAGTCTTCTAACAGCAAAACAATCCAACAACCTGTAGTTTGATCTCCATGCCCAAGCTATCTTCAAGAGAAGACTTCATCTTCAAGCTTCAAATGATCCACCAAGAGAGATAATAATCAACATCAAGATCAATGCATGATGATGGGAAGCATGATGGAAACCAATGGAATCCATCATGGCACTCAACCATACATCTAAGATAGGCATCCTCAAAGGTTTTACCTTCTGTGGTATGCCACACATCCTTCCAAAGGAGGGATGAGGCTTCCACATAGGGACCTTGAATCATAGGATGGGAATGGAATGCACACAAACAAAACCATGTTTGTGAAAGAAGAAAACAACTTCTAAGGCTCTACAAAACCCTAATCTTACAAGCTTAAAGAAAGCTACTAAAAGGAAACCAAAACACCAAATCAAGCACTACAATTAAGCATATAGAAGCTCTCACAAGTCTAAAGCACTATCCAAAATGAATGGGAAATTTATTTCATGATATGGGTCACCATTGAGGTCATTCTAAAGGAAAGGTCATGTTAGAAGCATCATACAACTAGTCCAATTGTTAATTCTAAGTAAAATATGAAATCAAGTCCTAAAATTCTACGGAATTTTCTAAGGGATCCTAAGAGGGTTAGGGACCTATGGTAGAAATGTCAGGGAGTGGATCTAAGGGGAGAATCACTAAAGAAATTCTAAACCCTAATGTGTTCAAAGGGAGGTCAAATGGGGAAGCTCCTAAAAGTCTAGTTCAAAACAGAACTTAAAGTCATCTAAAAATCACCCTAAAAATCACACAAGCTCCTGAACATGTCTATAACAAACCAGCAAAGAATCAAGATCAAATTCCATACCAAAAAGGAGAACAAAAATCAACAAATAACAAGCATAAAATTGCAAATTAAATGAAATCAATAAAATGGAAAAAATGCAAATAAATTGGAAATTGCACAAAAATAAAATCTAAGAGTATCAAAAAATCAGAAATAAAATCAGGAGCATCCACATATTTTTATTATATTTTTCTGATCAATAATAAATTTAATATGAATTTAAAATGGAAAAAGCAATTAAAGAAATTATAAAAAACAAATAAGAAAATAAAATGCAAGAAATAACCAGGGGCGCAGGATTGGGAGACTAAGTCCATGCATCTGAGGGCTCTAAGGCTGCCAGCATATAAATGAAGCGCTGCTTTTGGTTGGTCAAAGTCAATTCTCAGAATGAATCCCATGCGTTGGATCTGGAGACTAAGTCTTCTCTTTCAACTCAATCCAAAGGCTGCTGGTTGTTGCACCCTAAAATTTGCCCCAACCTTATTCACTTGGTTTATGTTTCATTACCATTAGCATTTGCATATAGAGTCATGTACATAGTCTAATCATCTGCATAGCATAAGCATAGCAAGTCATTCAACAGGGGATCAACCATTATTCTCATCTCTAGAGGCATATCAAGAGGTTATTATCTTAATTCCATCTCATTCAAGTTATCAAAAAAGAATTTGAAAGCAGAGAGTTCAGCAGATCAAGCCTTGAGTCCATCTCCTAGCTGAGGGTATCTGAGGGTCAACAAGAGGGTTGTGAGCTGTGAGTTGAAGGTATGGAGAGTATCTAGACATTATGAGAGACTTAGAAAGTCATTTAAAGAAGGAGACAAGTCATTGATGAGAGCACAAGAACTACAGCTGAAGACAGTCAACTAGGGTTTCATCTGGGTCAACCCTAGGTCAACCCTAGGTCAATTGACTGATTTAAAGGGCATTCAAGTCTATTGGAGAGATGTGGGGTTCATCATTTGACATATAAAGAAGGATATGGAGATATGCCAAGAAGAAATCAAGAGAAATCAAGGAGAAGAGGAGTTTCTGAATTAGGGTTTCTGTGTAAAATCCCCTAGTTTAGGTCAAACTTCCAAGAAAAATAAATGCAAGCATCAAATGGATCCTTGGCCAACATGGAACTTGTAGAGGATCTCAAGAACTTTAATTTGAGTGGTGGAAGACATCAAGGAGATTTATAGAACTCAAGTTATGGTCCTTGCAAGTTACAGGTCATCTGAGGTATCTGAAGTTTTATCTGTGAAAGTGGCTTGACTTCCAAGCAACTTTTACCCCTCAAGGATATTTCAAGTGAATTTCTGGTCAACATAAGAATTGTTCCTCATTGTCTTAGCTTTCTATAATGGTATAGCATGCCCTCATATGATGTGTGGAGCTCAACTTATGACCTTGGCAAGCAAAGGGTATTTTGGTCATTTGAGAATTACAGGTCATTTTAACCTATGCCTAAAACTCATGCAAGGAAGCTTCAAATGGAAAAACTTACAACATCAAACTTGCTCCAAATGACATTTTGAGTCTAGAAAAGTGACCATGAGAGATTGGAAATGTCCATGGCACAAGGTTTCAAAATTGGTGAATTTAATGAAGGAAAATGGCTTAAAAAATGGTATTTTTCATATCTTGGCCAAATGATGCAAAATTATAGGTCATTTTGAATGGAAAAGGCATTCTAAGGACATTGGATAAAGTGGAATTTTGAGGCTAGTTCAAGATTTAAGAGTTATCCATGGTTGCTTACAATATAAGAAACATAATCAACATTCAAGGGAATTTTGCACAAGGGAAACTTCTCCAAGTTTCTAGGAGGTTCCTATATCACCTATATATTCATGCAAGATGAATCATGCAAGGGTTGGTGCCATCATTTTGTCAAAAACCTCCATTTTCAATCATTTTCCATTTTTGCATAAGTCTCTCAAATCCTCTCAATCTCTCATCAAACTTCAACATTCTTGATTCAATCTTCATCATCATCACACAGAGATCAGAATCCATACATTTCTTTGGAGAATTGAGCAAGGAATTGTGATATTCACCATCATCATTCAAAGTGCAAGAACCTTGGAATTAGAAGATTCAAAGCTTGGGAGCTTCTCTAATTGCATACAGAATTCATCTCCAAGATTACTGATCAACTTCCCCACCTTTCAAGCATTGGATCAAGTGTATGCCATCACTGTTTTCAGCATCATAACAGGTTGGTTATCTTCTTCGAATTGCATAGTTTAATGAGAATTTTAGGGAATTGTTAGTGTAGACTGGTTAGGATAAGGGAGATGATTGATTTGGATAAGTTTGAGCAAGTTTCATGGACATTAGTTATGGTGCACCATTTCTGTTGAAGCTTAGAATGGCAAGAATCGTGTGAAATAATCTTGGATTGAGTGCTTAAAATGACCAGGGTGAAGTGTAGGTTAGTTTAGGATGATTTCCATGGAGAATTGAGAGGATCCATATCAGTTGAACATGGTGGATCAGATCTGTTATACACATCGGGTTTGCTTTGTGAGTGAGTTTTAGGAAGAACTAAGGCTATGGCTGTGTAGAGGGAGAGATTTAGAGTAATCTTGCTCTTGACATCGAATGGATCCATGGAGAGTTGAAGGAGAACAGAAGGGTGTAAGGTTCGTGCATGGAGATGAGTTGCAGAACCTAGGGTTTGCTGGAGGTAGGAGACGATACATGAGCCACACGATCTTATTTTGACCCTTGACTTGAAGACTCATCCAACGGCCACGATTAAAGCTGAAAACGGAGGGAAACTTCAAAAGGACCGATACGCTGCGTTTCATTAATTGGGGGGTTGGGCTCAGAGCGCTATCCACACCCCCCATATTATCAAGCCCAATACCTTGAACGTGATTTCCCTGCTATTCAAACCCCCTCCATTTTATTTCATTCTATTTTATTTTATTTTCATTAATTTTTTATGCATCTTCTAAAATTCATGATAAATAGCAAAATGATCATTTTTAATTCATTCTTTTTGCATATTTTTCTTTAGGATGTCTAGAAAATTATAAAAAAATAAAAATTGCATTTTATTTTTTATTTGATATTTTCCCCATATTTTCTAAATAAATGACATTTTAATAATTTCATTTCATGCATGATTTTGTTATTTTTTGTTCTATTAAATGCTTCAATATTTTTTGTTCATTCTTTTTAGGTTGTTTAGATTAGATATTGAACTTATAGATTCAATTTAGTTCCCATTTTTAGAAATTAAATTTAGGTGCTTAGTGTAGGTTTGAACAACATGAACAAATTAGGGTTTTTAGGTGATGACTTAGGAGATTTGATTCTTTTCCCTTAGGACTTAGGGTTTGACTAGTTTAGTTATGGGACTATAGGGGCTATGGGTAGTTATTAGATCCCTTAGAAAAAGTTAGGATTCCCCTACTGCTATTAATACTCTGTATATATCTGATTGACTGGTGTGGTGTGCCCTCTGGGGATTATTGCTTGCTTGCTTGGGTATTGGGATTGTCTGGGGACTTGGGAGAGCTGAAGACTTGAGGAGATGAAGACCATTGGAGATCCAGAGATTGAAGATCAACTGACAGAGTTGAATAGGGGGTTATTGCTAGCAGCTGCTGAGGAGACTAGGGTCTAGGAGCTAGGCAGAGCTCTAGAGTAGAAAGCTTGCTTCTCAAACATAGGTGGCTTTGTTTGCCTCTATCCTTTCTCTATGATTCAAAGTCTCTTTCAAATATCCACCTCCTTCCTTTGGAAGGATCAGTGAATATATTTGAAAGATAGAACTTTTGAGAGGAAACTTTCTGTTTAATGTTAACAGTTGATGAACCACCATTGGTAGGTAATTAACTGTCTAACACTCATTCACTTCACTCTTGTGACTGATTCCTCATCCTGGAGGTTTGAACTTGAAGAAAAGCCATGGCAGATAGAAGACTGATGATCAAAGCCCTTGCCTGAAGGCCATGAAGATGGAGATTGATGCTTGTTGAAGCCTATAGCTGATTGGAGATTACTTGAAGCCAGATGTTGATTCAGAGCTGCTGAAGATGTTTGTTTTATTGCTGTATTTCATTTCTGATGTATTGATTGGTTTTCTGGGTTGTATTGTTTGCTGTTTACCCTGTTGGGTTGAAAGTGAAGCCTGTTCACTTTCGCCTATTGTTTTCAAGGTTCGAGGTTGAGTGTGACTCCCTTGCCTAGCTTGTATTGCTGCATCCATGCATTTTACCGCTTTATTATGTCTGTTATTGTTTCTGTTTCTGCCTATCCCGTAGGATCTCTGTTTCTCTCTGTGCAAGAGAGGAGCATGATAGACACTAGGTCTTAACCCATGCATGATAACATTAGGTTAGTTTGTTTCCCTTCGCAACCGTAGGTTAGAGTTTTATCTCTTCTTTCTCAAAACAAACAGAAAAACACATAAAGATTTCAAACCCAATAAAAGACACTTCTTCCGTAAAAGAAGGTGAACTCATCAAAGCGTCATTTTTGTCCGCCGGGACTGTTAATCAGAAAAACCTTTTTTCAGAAAGAATAAAATCAACCAAGACAAGCCTGTGTCTTCCGTGGCCCGAACTACGTTTGCTCTGATCTTCCATGCTGTGTGGAAGTACGTAGGCATAGGATGCGATATCCTAGCGAGCAACCTTCCCCTCCTTTCCCGTAGGTAGGCGAACTACGTTGACTCTGATTTCTCGTTCCAGACGGGAATACGTAGGCATAAAGTGCGATACTTTGCCGAGTCATTTTTTATTTTCATTTTCTTTTCTTTTAAACCCCAGACCTATAGTTTAGATAGAATAACAATCCATACCCGAAAACAAGCGTGGATCCCGTCGAGTACGACGGACGTGAGGGGTGCTAATACCTTCCCCTTGCGTAACCGACTCCCGAACCCAGGTTTTGGTTGCGACGACCATACCTTTCCCGTCTTTGCGAGGTTTACTCTGAGCGTTTCCTTTCCCTCCCGTGGGATAAATAACGCACGGTGGCGACTCTTCTGTTCAGCCGGTGCCGATTTTCGCAGTAGCGACAGCTGACGACTCTGCTGGGGATCCAACGTCCCCTGGCTGCTAAGGACTGCGATGGTTCTTATGCATTTGGGATCCAACGTCCCTTAAGAGAGTCAATCCTAACGCTTGTTTTCCCGTCGAGGATTTTGTATGGATTTATATTTCTGACCTTTATTTTCAGCATTATATATTATTGATTGTTATTGCTGTATTGGGGGTGATGGGTGGTTCTATGATTGAGTGAGAAGCCGGACCTGGGCTTGAGTGCACCTAGAATTAGAGTAGAAAGTAGTGGGCGCGTGCCGGCTTTGCTTGCATTAGTGTCTCATGAAATCTACACTCGGACGAGGTTCTTCTGGTTGGCTTCTTTTTCTACCCTTTGGGTCGAAGGGGTTGTTGGTCAGCTGAATTGTCGACTCCGGGAACCGATCATTTGGAAGTTGGCTAAGTGAGGCCTCTTCAGGATTTGATGATGCCACTCCTTCTGGGAATCGTATCATCAACCCTGAAAGTCTGTGACGCCGACGACCGCATAGGATGCCGTACCTTGTGCCAGTTATAGGGCCACCCACCTGTGAGGGGATTTGGGGTTATGCAGGTAACCAGACCTTCAGATACCGGTTTGTTCTCGATCAGAGATCCTGGGTATTTGTGGAGAGTTATGAGGTCTGTCAGAGACCATTTGGAGATGTGTTCTGAGGTCTGTCAGAGACCAATTAGAGATGTGATTTGAGGTCTACCAGAGACCAGTCGGAGTTATGGTTTGAGGTCCATCAGAGACCAGTAATGGAGCTTTGTTTTAGGTCTATCTGAGACCAGGGTTTGAGGATTTCTGGAGGGTCTATCTGAGATTTCTTGATTGGGTTCAGGCTATTCAGCTACAGCTTTGGTCCCTGTTGCATGTTACTTGCATTGCATTGCCTGCATATCCATTACCATTTGCATTTCACTAACGTGTGTCTGTGCCGCAGGTGCATTTGCATATTCCCCGGTTCTAGTGCCCAGACTTCTGAGTATTGATTATGGCTGGTTTGAGGAAAACAGTTGCGTATAAGCTGCCTTCACCTGATATTACTTCTTTGCTTGGTCTGATATCTCTTGCCGATGAGGAGGTTAGGAGAAGCTTCAGAATGAGTCATGGGAGATTACTGAGATTAGTCTGTAAGCCCACTGCTGATGAGATGAACGGGCTATACACCTTGATGCAGTTCTATGACCCCGCATTGAGATGCTTTACTTTTGCTGACTTCATTCTAGGACCTACCATTGAGGAGTATGTGGAGTTTACTGAGCTTCCCGTGCAGAACAAGGTTCCCTTTATTCACTCTGCTGCTGAGCCCAAGCTGGAGGACTTAGCCAAAGCCTTGCATATGAACGCTGCTGAGTTGTTAGTGACTTCTTGGCTCGGGGTTCCCGGTTTCTCTCTCGATTTTCTGGTTGGCAAGGCTCAAGAGTACGCCAAGAACGGTTGTTGGGTGGTTTTCAATGCTATTTTGGCTTTATGCATTTATGGAATTGTGCTGTTTCCTAACTTGCCCAACTTTGTGGACCTGGACGCTTTCTATCTGTTTGCTGCAGGCGACCCAGTGCCAACGTTGATCGGAGACTTCTACCACTCATTGCACTACAAGAACGAAAACCGAAGGGGAAAAGTTGTTTACTGTTGTACTCCTCTGTTGAATATGTGGTTCAAAAGTCATCTCCCTATGAAGGGACCCTTTGCAGATAGTGCAACCTCAGCCAGTTGGTCAGAGCGCCTGATGAGGCTATATTCCGAAGACGTTGTGTGGTTTGATCGAGACCTGTTGGGGTCTGAGCTTATCTTTAGTTGTTCTGGGTACCCTAATGTGCCGCTGATAGGAAGAAAAGGGTGTATCAATTACAACCCTTCTCTATTCATTCGTCAGTTTGGGTATGCGCTGAAGAATCCACCTCAGGAGGAAGAAGTACAGGAATCTCTGTACTTCACAGGTGACGTGAAGGGGGAGTTATTAGCCAAGTTGCAACATGCCTGGACGCGTATTAACCGCAGAGGGAAGCCTTTGTTAGGAAAGAATGACTGTCAGGCCTACGCACCTTATAGAGTTTGGATTCAGGAGAGGGCTAGTCAGTTGAGGATGCCGTTTCCAGATGCACCAATTCTTGTTCCCATTCCGGTAGCGGAACCAACTACTGTTTCTAGGGAAGTCTACGAGCAAGTTGTGAAGGAAAAGGAAGCCTTGATGAAGATCAACGAAGGGTTAGAGCAAGAGCTAGCTCAAGTACGCAGTGAGAAAAACAAGGCCGTATATGCTTTCCAACAACAGATCGAGCTGTTAAACAGGTTAGGGGCTGAGTTGACCGAGGAAAAGAAAAAGCGCGAACGTCTGGGGCAAGAGTTCAGAAGCTCCCATGACATGCTGGAAGCCAAAAAGAAGGCGCTCGACGCAGCACACCGAGAAATCTCCTCTTGCAATAAAACTTGAAATGCTACACTCACCAATAACAAGAAGAGGGAAGATAAGTTGAAGCAGCAAATCTCCGACCTCGAAGAGAAGTTGAAGTCTAGCATCAAGAAGTGTGAGGAAGAAGTGATGACCCGGTATAGTGTCCAGCATGCACTGAACAAGGCAATCAAATCCAGAGATGAAGCGGTGTCTCAGAAGCGAAAGCTAGAAGATTGCTTCGGGGAAGCAACATGGGAAGAAACTGCTGAAGACGTGCGCCGCGTTCTTAAGAAGAGAAACCAACTGGTTGAAGGGCTGCTTACCCAACCAAGTCATCCGGAGACCAAGAAGTTGCTAGAAGAGTACCAGACTTATGGGAGTGTTTGATCATTTCATGTAGTAACTTGTATGCTTTATTTGCATAGTGCTGACCATCACCAGGATTGTTGGTTGAGGCCATGCCTTCTTATTGTACTCTCCGTGATATTGTACTCTTGGCTTATTGATTTTTCCTGCAATATATGAGGATTTCTATGATTCAGCTCCGATATTCCTGTTGTCACTGCACAGACACCTTCACACTAGAACTGGGGGAATGAACTTCCCTAACGCACAGACACATTGCATTGCATTCATATTGCATTACAGGTAATCTTTGAATAGTGTCTTATTTCCTGCTCTGTAACAGGTACTTAACAGGATTGCAGATCAACATCCGCACCGTTATTCTACCCGCACCAATTGTCGAAGAATCATGGATCAAATGCAGAACGAGATGCAAGATGTGCGCGAGAAGCTCGCTCTCTTCATGCAGACCATGGAAGCTATAGCAAAAGGGCAGGAGAATTTGCAGGCCATGGTCCAGCCTCTGTTGGCCCGAAACGCTGGTCATGGTAATGAAGATCATCAGTCTGTACGGGTCGGTACTGTTCATAGAGACGGTACTCCCACGCCAGTGGCTCCGCCTGTGATCAACACACCTGCTGCTAATATTAACAACGCTACCGCTGCTGTAAATGGTAACGTCGGAGTTGGAAATGAGACTGCTGTCCATAATGTTGGGCTGGGTGATGTCAATTTGGGAGATAATATGGGAGGCAACGGCTTTGTCAATACTGGATTCGGATTCAACGATCAGGGATTCGATAACACTGGCAAGTATGGCTTTAATGCTCAAGGCTTTGGGCAAGACGGTTATGGCGCGACCAATCAGGGGTACGCAGGCTTTGGAAACGGAAACGGTACTGGATTTATGGCTTTTGGTCCTGCTGGAGGAGTTCAAGGGTACGGCAACAGAGGCCGAGGTCCGGGGATGAATCAGATCAGAGCCGGACGTAATAACGGATATGATGGGTATGGGGCTGGAAATGGTATGTGGCAAGAAGATCAGCAGGAAGACGCCTTCTCCGGAGGAGGTTTTGAAGGGCCGATGGATGATTCCCAGAAGATCAGAATGCTGGAAGAGCAGATGAGGGGAGTCTTAAACCAAAGTGCTGTGGGATTGGACATGGCAACAATGGGCTTGGTACCTGGTTTAAGGGTGCCAATTAAATTCAAAGCTCCTGCGTTTGACAAGTATAAAGGAGACACATGTCCAAAAGTGCATGTACGAGCTTATTACAGAAAGATGTCTGCATACTCAACTGATGAAAGAATGCTGATGCATTTCTTTCAGGATAGTCTGTCGGGCCCTTCCCTAGAATGGTACATGGGGTTGGAGCCAACTGATATCAAGACGTGGAAGCAATTAGCAGAGGCATTTGTAGCCCACTACAAGTATAACAGCGACTTGGCACCCAATCGGGTCCAGTTGGCGGGGCTGACGCAGAAGAAGGGGGAGAGCTTTAAAGAGTACGCGCAAAGGTGGCGCGATATGGCTGCCAGGGTCCGTCCTCCGGTGGAAGATAAGGAAATGAATGACATGTTTGTCGGCACATTCACAGGTCTGTTCCATGATATGCTGTTTCACACGTCTCTGGCCAGTTTTTCAGACCTAATTCTGATGGGGGAAAAGATTGAACGTAACATCAAGCAAGGAAAGTTCCAAGTCGAGGAATCAACTGCATCCGGCAGTAATAGGAAAGCTTATGGTGGGCGCCGTCAGGGCGAGGCAAGCGCAGTATTTGGAGGCCGAGGCCGAGGCCGAGGCAGGGGACGAAACCAATATCGTCAGCCGCAGCAGGTGGCGAGTGTTACTATCCCATACCAACAAACATCGGTCCAGCAACAACAACCGGTTCAGCAGCAGCCAATGCAACAGCAGCAGCAGCCTCAGCAGGGGGCACAGCAGGCTCAGCGAAGATTCCAGGGTAGTAAACCGAGAAGAGTATTTGAGAAGCCTCCCTCGACCTATGCGGATTTGTTGCAGACATTGTTGGGATTGAATCTAGTAGAGAAAAGAACTCTGGCACCGATAACGGGAGCTCCCCCGTTTGGGTATGATGCAAGCAGGCACTGTGAGTTTCATTCCGGGGCCCCGGGTCACGATATAGAAGGTTGCCATGCTTTTAAGCATGTTGTGCAGGATCTTTTGGACAACAAGACTATCAACTTCGGAACGGCAGGTCCGAATATAGTCCAGAAACCCATGCCTAATCATGGGGCCAACGCCGTTCTGACTGAGGAAGGTTTGAATCTGATTATGAATGTTGATGATTTGAAGACGCCGCTGAGCGAGATAAAGAGCCGACTGTTACAAGGAGGTGTTTACCCAGGATGTAACGAGTATTGCTTAGACTGTTGGACCCTAGCTGGGGGGTGTGAGGATTTGAAGAAAGGCATTCAGGCTTTAATTGATGAGGGCATATTGCAGTTTGACCAAGCGGCAACTGAAGAGCCTGCAGGGGCAGTAGCGGATAATCAGAGGGATGTGGCCACGGTAACAATTCCTCGGAAGACGATCACTATTGCAGCGCCAGCTCAGCGACCACCGATCACCATAACTAAGGCCGGGCCGACCCCGTACGAGAACACAAAAGCGGTCCCATGGTCATATGGGTTAGAGGTGTATTGTGACGGGATAAAAATTGATGTTAATAAGCAGCCAGCCGAGACTGTGGATAATGTTGTTGGTTCAGGAGGCATGACGAGGAGTGGCAGGATCTTTATATCTCCTGAAGTGGAGGCTGAAAGACTAGCGAAAGGAAAAGGGAAAGTAGTTGAGAATGTCCCAGCGCAGGCAAGTGACAAAGAAGTAGCATCGAAAGACGTAGAAGAGTTCATGCGCTTGATTCGGAAAAGTGATTACAAGATTGTGGAGCATCTGCAGCAGACACCGTCCAAAATATCTATCCTGTCATTGCTGTTGTGTTCGGAAGCTCACAGAAATGCGTTGCTGAAAGTCCTGGGTACTTCTTTTGTACCCCAAGACGTCTCCGTGAACCAGCTAGAAGGAGTATTGGCACATGTAAATGCAGGCCACAGCCTGGGCTTTACCGACTTCGATTTGACCCCGAAAGGGAGAGATCACAATATGGCGCTGCACGTATCTGTTGAGTGTAGAGGATCAGTAATGTCGCACGTCTTGGTTGACACCGGGTCATCTTTGAATGTGTTACCCAAGAAGGCGATGATGAAGTTGGATGTTAGAGGAATCTTGTGCACACCTAGCGAATTGGTAGTCAGAGCGTTTGACGGCACGCGGAGAACAGTCTTTGGATCGATCACTTTGCCTCTGCAAGTGGGGCCGGAAGTGTTTGCAACTGAGTTTTATATCATGGATATACAGCCTGCGTACAGCTGCCTGCTTGGAAGACCTTGGATTCATGGAGCAGGGGCAGTCACGTCCACCCTGCATCAGAAGTTAAAATATATGGTTGGGGACAGCGTAGACACCGTGTGCGGAGAAGAGGACATCCTGGTCAGCCATCTATCTTCATTTAAATATGTGGAAGTCGACGGAGAGATCCACGAAACGCCCTGCCAGGCATTCGAAGGTTTGCGCATCAAGGACAAGGGTCCCGGGCCGGGCAAAGTGTCGGAGATAGCCGTCTCATCGTATAAAGAAGCTCAAGCTCTAGTGGAAGCAGGAGAAGCCAAGGGCTGGGGCAAAGTGCTGGACATTCCTGTGAAGATGGACCGGTTCGGGCTGGGGTACCAACCGTCGTCATCAACTCCTTCCGTGGGGGCGCCCCGTTTCAGAAGGCCAATCACCATCTCTGCCAGCGGAGTATGTCACGAAACTGTCAATGCTGCTTCAGAGTCTGATGAAGGAGACAACGACTGTGATATGGATGCCTGGATTCAGCCAAGCACGCCAGGACAAGGACTGTGCAACTGGTCTATTCAGGAGCTTGTTCCTGTGACTTTTAAACAGTAATGCTTTGCTTTATTAATTGTTGGATAATCTGATGTCTTGCCCGGGGCATCGGGATTTGCTTAGGGCTGTGTTGTTATGAACATTGCGTGTTAATCATTAAATAAATGGCGTTTTTTCATGTGCGAATACTGTAATCCCTGTCTTTCTTGTTTTATATTTTTCAATAAAATGGCAACGTGGTTATTCGCTTTATACGCATTTTGAAGCACTTAACCATTCCTTTTGCAGGATAACATTTTCAGATGACATCCTTGAACCACCTATGACTCGTCCCGACTTTGAGCACCCGGTGTTTCAGGCCGAAGAAGAGGTTGTCGAAGATAGCGACGTTCCTGAAGAACTGTCTTGGTTAGTAAAGCAAGAGGAAAGAGCCATTCTGCCTCACGACGAGGTCATCGAAATTATCAATTTGGGGTCGGAAGGGGTTGAGAAAAACATTCGTATCGGAGCCGCGCTGCAGGATGACATCAAGCGGAGAATGGTTGAAATGCTCCAAGAGTATAGTGATGTATTCGCTTGGTCGTATGAAGATATGCCAGGGCTCGATACAGATATGGTTGTGCATCGCCTGCCACTGAAAGAAGATTGCCCGCCGGTCAAGCAAAAGCTTCGCAGAACTCGACCAGATATGGCAATGAAGATCAAAGAGGAAGTTCAGAAACAGTGGGACGCTGGTTTCCTGGCTGTGACGAAGTATCCTTCATGGGTTGCCAACATCGTACCAGTGCCAAAGAAAGATGGCAAGGTTCGAATGTGCGTGGACTATCGAGATTTGAATAAAGCAAGCCCAAAAGACGATTTTCCACTTCCTCACATTGACGTGTTAGTTGATAATACTGCTCAATACTCCGTATTCTCCTTCATGGATGGCTTTTCAGGCTATAATCAGATTAAAATGGCGCCAGAGGATATGGAGAAGACTACTTTTATAACGCCTTGGGGAACATTTTGCTATAAAGTGATGCCCTTTGGTTTGAAGAATGCTGGGGCAACATATCAGCGTGCGATGACGACTCTTTTCCATGACATGATGCATAAAGAGATCGAAGTTTATGTTGACGATATGATTGCCAAATCCCAGACGGAGGAAGAGCATCTGGTGAATCTGCTGAAGTTATTTAAAAGGCTTAGGAAGTTCAGGCTGAGGCTGAACCCTAACAAATGCACCTTCGGGGTGAGATCGGGTAAGCTGCTGGGGTTTATCGTAAGTGAAAGAGGAATAGAGGTCGATCCTGCTAAAATAAAAGCGATTCAAGAAATGCCGACGCCTAAAACAGAGAAAGAAGTGCGCGGGTTTTTAGGGAGGTTGAACTACATTGCCCGGTTCATATCTCACCTAACGGCCACGTGTGAACCGTTATTCAAGCTGTTGAAGAAAGATCAAGCTATAACGTGGAACGAAAATTGTCAAAAGGCGTTCGATAAAATAAAGCAGTATTTGCAGGAGCCTCCTATTCTAATACCCCCAGTGGCAGGTAGACCCTTGATAATGTATTTGACGGTTCTTGAGGGAAGCATGGGTTGTGTTCTCGGTCAACGCGACGAGACGGGGAGAAAAGAGCATGCGATCTATTACCTGAGTAAGAAATTTACAGACTGCGAATCTCGATATTCAATGCTGGAGAAAACTTGTTGCGCGCTAGCCTGGGCCGCCAAGCGTTTGAGGCAGTATATGCTGAATCATACAACCATGCTCATCTCGAAGATGGATCCTATCAAATATGTGCTTGAAAAGCAGGCGTTGTCAGGTAGAATTGCCCGTTGGCAGATGGTCTTGACTGAATATGATATTCAATACGTCTCGCAAAAGGCTATAAAGGGGAGTGTGCTGTCTGAGTATCTGGCGGAGCAGCCTATTGAAGAGTACCAATCGATGAGGTTTGATTTTCCTGACGAGGATATCATGTACCTAAAGATGAAAGATTGTGAAGAGCCGTTGCCAGACGAGGGACCAGAGTTGGGGTCCAAATGGAAGATGATATTTGACGGAGCCGTGAATGCTTACGGTAGCGGAATAGGGGCAATCATCACCACGCCACACGGGTCGCACATCCCGTTTACTGCCCGATTGACCTTTGCTGTCACCAACAATGAGGCCGAATACGAAGCTTGTATAATGGGGCTTGAAGAAGCCATTGATTTGCGAATCAAACATCTAGACGTATACGGAGACTCAGCTCTGGTAGTGAATCAGATAAAAGGGGAATGGGAGACACGGCAGCCCAATTTGATACATTACATGAATTATGCAAGGAGATTGTTGCCTTTCTTCGACAAAATTGAATTGCATCACGTACCGCGGGCAGAAAATCAAATGGCTGACGCCCTTGCCACTTTGTCTTCCATGTACAAGGTCAACTTCTGGAACGAAGCTCCCCGAATCATTATCTCTCGGCTAGACAGGCCAGCTTATGTATTTGCTATTGATGAAGCATCTGATGGCAAACCATGGTATTTTGATATCCTTAATTTCCTGAAGAATAAAGAGTATCCGGCTGGGGCATCCAGTCAAGATCAGAAGACTCTCAGGAGATTAGCGGGTAATTTTTACTTGAATCCGGATGGCGTCTTATACAGAAGAAACCACGATTTGGTGTTGTTGCGTTGTGTAGACGAGAAAGAGGCAAAGCTTCTCATGGAGGAAATTCACGAAGGTACATTTGGTACGCATGCTGGGGGGCATGCTATGACGAGAAAGCTGCTGAGGGCAGGTTACTTTTGGCTGACGATGGAAACTGATTGTTTCAAGTTCGCGAGGAAGTGCCACAAGTGCCAAATATATGCGGACAAGATACACGTGCCTCCGAGTCCTCTAAATGTGATGTCATCTCCATGGCCATTCTCGATGTGGGAAATCGATATGATTGGAAAGATCGAGCCGACAGCTTCTAACGGGCATCGGTTCATCCTAGTAGCAATCGATTATTTCACCAAGTGGGTGGAAGCGGCGTCTTATGCGAATGTAACGAAGCAAGTGGTGGCCAGATTCATCAAGAGAGATATCATTTGCCGATATGGGATTCCCGAGCGGATAATCACGGATAATGGTTCAAATCTGAACAACAAAATGATGAAGGAGCTCTGCCAGAATTTCAAGATCGAACATCACAACTCCTCTCCTTACCGACCCAAGATGAATGGCGCCGTTGAGGCGGCCAATAAAAATATCAAGAAAATTGTTCAGAAAATGGTGGTGACCTATAAGGATTGGCATGAAATGCTACCTTTTGCTTTGCACGGTTATCGTACGACGGTACGCACATCAACCGGGGCAACCCCGTTCTCGTTGGTATACGGAATGGAAGCAGTATTACCATTGGAAGTTGAGATCCCTTCTCTGAGGGTGTTGCGAGACGTTCAGCTAGACGAGGCAGAATGGGTAAGAAACAGATTGAACCAATTGAGCTTAATGGATGAGAAGAGGCTAGCTTCTCTAGCATACGGTCGTTTGTACCAGAGTCGAATGAAGAAAGCGTACGACAAGAAGATACATCCACGAAGCTTTCAGACGGGCGACCTTGTGCTGAAAAGGATTCTCCCGCCGCAAGCAGATCACAGGGGCAAGTGGACCCCCAACTACGAAGGGCCATACGTCGTCAGTAAAGTCTTTTCAGGAGGAGCGTTGTTGTTGTCCACCATGGACGGAGAAGACTTCACGTCACCTGTGAATTCGGACGCAGTTAAAAAATACTTTGCTTAAAATAGACCCGCTGGACAGAAAAAGAGAGTCCAGGCAAAAATGGGGCATCCTGGCGAACCAAAAACAGAATGAAAGGTTCGGGCAAAAATTAGGGATAAAATTGAAAAAATGTACGCCCGCGAAGTTGAAAACCTACACCGGGCGGCTTCGGCAAAAAAGGGTATCCCGGTGAACTGAAAACCCGTAAAGGGCGGTTCACGCAAAAGTTAGGGATTTGAAAAGCAAATGACTGCGGTCCGAATTTGATAGTTGCAATGAGCATCAATGCGGGAGAATACATTTGAGGAGCCAGTTACCGGAAACAATCTTTTCAGAAGTGGGGATACCGGGAAAGTGTTAGAGTCAGATGAGTCATAGGAGGATCAGTTCGTGGTGTTCATCTGCATCCCGTTGCCGACATGTGTACAAATTTAAGTTGTCAATATTTATGCTTCTTGTGCGTATTCGTGTATGTGTATATTTGCTTTGTGTAGCTTCCTCATTTCAGGAGTTACATCCCGTGTACAAAACTCCGCCCGTTCAGGGGCCAAATCAATAAAATACGTTATTCAGTACTTAACACTGTTCTTTACTGTTTTGTGCATGATTAACGCCTAAGTTTGATGAAACTAGCATGAGTATAACGCCGCTGGCCCTTGCCAACAGTTGCTAAAGCTTTGAATTAACTAAAAATAACGTCACTAACCTGAGTTGATTTGGTTGTATAGGCTTGTCTTGTCTTGTTTGTGTTGTTGCAGGTTGCATAACCGTACGAGGAAGATGATCGAAAGATTACAATAACGAAAGACTCAGCCTTCACGCAGGTCATGCAGGTTCTTCCTGGAGAAGGGTCGAACTCCCCAGCCAGCCGTAGCTTGTGCAAAAAAAAAAAAAAAAAAAAAAAAAAAGAGAAAGGATCGACGATTACAAGATCGTAAGGCTGTATTCAGACAGGTTCATCTTTTCCCCGCAGGGTCATTCACGCTCCCCCAGCAGAGTCAGTGGATTCCCCCGAGAAAGTAGTCCCACCAGCGGAGTTCTCTCCTTTCAGCAAATGTTCTTTCCTCCCAGTGGAACTCGAAGATCAAGACTCTCCCCGACAGAGTGGGTGGTGGGTCCTGTCATTTATTTTGTCAGGGATACTGTGTAATATCAGTTCACTCTCCAGCAGAAAGTCCGATCATACTGTGCACATCTGCCACTCCCAAGCAAAGTTATATTCCCCAGCAGGGGGTTACCCCAACGGGGTATTTGGTTCAAGCTCCCAACTTCCCAGCATGGTTGACTTCACCCCTCCGGCATTTATTTTGCTGGAATATTTCTGTAGCATCCGGCTATCCCCGGCGGAGTCGGCATTATCTTCAGCATTTATTTTGCTGAAACAGTTTCTGTACTCTAGCAGTTCAGGTGGAGAGAACTCTTGCTCAAATGAACAACCAAACGTTCAATGATAATGTCAGTTTCGGCAGTATTCCCCGCAGAGTTACCAGGATAAGTTTCTCTTTATTCCCAAGCAGAATTAGTTGTCATCAAGGGTTCCATGAATCAGAATTTCAGAGGCCACCGCCGGTTATCAGAGCAGGCGTCCGGTAGTTTGGTTTCCAGAGATCCCCAGTAGAGTCCGCCTCAAAGTCGCTGTCACGTTGGTGCTGAGAAGTTTGTGGGTGGGGATCATTGGAGAACTAAGTCCTGACGTGGACAATTTATTCCTATATTGACGGGATTTCTTCAGAAGTGGGCGTCCTAACGTGGACAGGTTTATTTCCCCGGATTGGTGAAGTGTGTTAGTCCTAATGTGGGCAGATTCGGGTTCTCGAAATTAGTGGAATGGGAGGTCATGACGTTGACAAAAGTGGTTACTCTTTGTGTTGGTGACCTGACGTGGACCAGTTCCTCTCAGCAGTTATCTTTCTTTGTGTCGGCAAATTACGGGTCCTGACGTGGACAGATCAGACAAGCGTGTGAGTCCTTACGTGGACAAGTCTTATTTCCTCAGCAGGTCGAAGACGCCTGAGTCCTAACGTGGACAAATCAAGACGAGATCAGTGTCCTGACGTGGACAAATCAAAGAGATTATTATTCCTTACGTGGAAAGAAGATGGTTTCCTTACGTGGAAAGACGAATTTATTCCTTACGTGGAAAGAAGTTGGTATTCCTTACGTGGAAAGATTGAGTCCTTACGCGGACATATCGAGATGGATTCCTTACGGGGAGACAAGTGCATTCCTAACATGGAAGAGTTTAGTCCTGACGCGGACAGATCCAGATGAAGTCTTATTCCTTACGTGGAAAAATGGTGATTCCTTACGTAGAAAAGAGATTGACTCCTTACGGGGAAAGTCAAAGAAGTTATTCCTAACGTGGAAGAAGAAAATAGATTCCTTACGTGGAAAGTTTAGTCCTGACGTGGACGGATTCAGAAGAAGAAGTATTCCTAACGTCGGAAAGAAAGCGTGTTCCTTACGTGGAAGAGAATGATGTACTCCTTACGTGGAAAGTGGAGTCCTGACGCGGACAGGTTCAGAACCAAAGTTGAATTCCTTACGTGGAAAGATTGGAGTCCTGACGCGGACATGTCAAGTGGTATTGGAGTCCTTACGCGGAAAGATTGATATAGTTCTCCTTATGTGGGAAGAAAATTGCTTCCCGACGTGGAAAGATGAAAGGTTTAGTCCTGACGTGGACAGATACAGAAGAGATGATTCCTAACGTGGACAGGTGTTACTCCTAATGTGGAAGAGTTTTATTCCTAACGTGGACGATTCAGTTTATGGAAATGCAGACGAATTATCCCCAGCGGAGTTGCCGAGTTTTTTCTGGGTTAACAGCAAGTGGAGTCCTAACGTGGACAGGTTTTAGTTGAGATTTCTTCGTATTGATGACAGACAGAGTCCTAACATGGACAAGCAAGCAATCTGTTATGACAGAATCCTTTGCAGAACGGTGAAGACAATCCCCAGCGTGGTCGTTACGAGATCAGTGAGCAGCTGCAAACAGTTAAATTCAGCTGATGAATGTCGTTCCCCAAGCAGTGGCGCAGTTTATTTCTGTGGTTGGCAAATTTCTGGGTTCCTAGTATTCAACCGTCTCGTACCGCGAATGTCTGAAGGCTCCGGGCTCTTCACCCAATCGGGTCCAAGCCGCTTGAATAGGGGCAGCTGTTGCACCCTAAAATTTGCCCCAACCTTATTCACTTGGTTTATGTTTCATTACCATTAGCATTTGCATATAGAGTCATGTACATAGTCTAATCATCTGCATAGCATAAGCATAGCAAGTCATTCAACAGGGGATCAACCATTATTCTCATCTCTAGAGGCATATCAAGAGGTTATTATCTTAATTCCATCTCATTCAAGTTATCAAAAAAGAATTTGAAAGCAGAGAGTTCAGCAGATCAAGCCTTGAGTCCATCTCCTAGCTGAGGGTATCTGAGGGTCAACAAGAGGGTTGTGAGCTGTGAGTTGAAGGTATGGAGAGTATCTAGACATTATGAGAGACTTAGAAAGTCATTTAAAGAAGGAGACAAGTCATTGATGAGAGCACAAGAACTACAGCTGAAGACAGTCAACTAGGGTTTCATCTGGGTCAACCCTAGGTCAACCCTAGGTCAATTGACTGATTTAAAGGACATTCAAGTCTATTGGAGAGATGTGGGGTTCATCATTTGACATATAAAGAAGGATATGGAGATATGCCAAGAAGAAATCAAGAGAAATCAAGGAGAAGAGGAGTTTCTGAATTAGGGTTTCTGTGTAAAATCCCCTAGTTTAGGTCAAACTTCCAAGCAAAATAAATGCAAGCTTCAAATGGATCCTTGGCCAAAATGGAACTTGTAGAGGATCTCAAGAACTTTAATTTGAGTGGTTGAAGACATCAAGGAGATTTATAGAACTCAAGTTATGGTCCTTGCAAGTTACAGGTCATCTGAGGTATCTGAAGTTTTGTCTGTGAAAGTGGCTTGACTTCCAAGCAACTTTTACCCCTCAAGGAGATTTCAAGTGAATTTCTGGTCAACATAATAATTGTTCCTCATTGTCTTAGCTTTCTATAATGGTATAGCATGCCCTCATATGATGTGTGGAGCTCAACTTATGACCTTGGCAAGCAAAGGGTATTTTGGTCATTTGAGAATTACAGGTCATTTTAACCTATGCCTAAAACTCATGCAAGGAAGCTTCAAATGGAAAAACTTACAACATCAAACTTGCTCCAAATGACATTTTGAGTCTAGAAAAGTGACCATGAGAGATTGGAAATGTCCATGGCACAAGGTTTCAAAATTGGTGAATTTAATGAAGGAAAATGGCTTAAAAAATGGTATTTTTCATATCTTGGCCAAATGATGCAAAATTATAGGTCATTTTGAATGGAAAAGGCATTCTAAGGACATTGGCTAAAGTGGAATTTTGAGGCTAGTTCAAGATTTAAGAGTTATCCATGGTTGCTTACAATATAAGAAACATAATCAACATTCAAGGGAATTTTGCACAAGGGAAACTTCTCCAAGTTTCTAGGAGGTTCCTATATCACCTATATATTCATGCAAGATGAATCATGCAAGGGTTGGTGCCATCATTTTGTCAAAAACCTCCATTTTCAATCATTTTCCATTTTTGCATAAGTCTCTCAAATCCTCTCAATCTCTCATCAAACTTCAACATTCTTGATTCAATCTTCATCATCATCACACAGAGATCAGAATCCATACATTTCTTTGGAGAATTGAGCAAGGAATTGTGATATTCACCATCATCATTCAAAGTGCAAGAACCTTGGAATTAGAAGATTCAAAGCTTGGGAGCTTCTCTAATTGCATACAGAATTCATCTCCAAGATTACTGATCAACTTCCCCACCTTTCAAGCATTGGATCAAGTGTATGCCATCACTGTTTTCAGCATCATAACAGGTGCATTTGCATATTCCCCGGTTCTAGTGCCCAGACTTCTGAGTATTGATTATGGCTGGTTTGAGGAAAACAGTTGCGTATAAGCTGCCTTCACCTGATATTACTTCTTTGCTTGGTCTGATATCTCTTGCCGATGAGGAGGTTAGGAGAAGCTTCAGAATGAGTCATGGGAGATTACTGAGATTAGTCTGTAAGCCCACTGCTGATGAGATGAACGGGCTATACACCTTGATGCAGTTCTATGACCCCGCATTGAGATGCTTTACTTTTGCTGACTTCATTCTAGGACCTACCATTGAGGAGTATGTGGAGTTTACTGAGCTTCCCGTGCAGAACAAGGTTCCCTTTATTCACTCTGCTGCTGAGCCCAAGCTGGAGGACTTAGCCAAAGCCTTGCATATGAACGCTGCTGAGTTGTTAGTGACTTCTTGGCTCGGGGTTCCCGGTTTCTCTCTCGATTTTCTGGTTGGCAAGGCTCAAGAGTACGCCAAGAACGGTTGTTGGGTGGTTTTCAATGCTATTTTGGCTTTATGCATTTATGGAATTGTGCTGTTTCCTAACTTGCCCAACTTTGTGGACCTGGACGCTTTCTATCTGTTTGCTGCAGGCGACCCAGTGCCAACGTTGATCGGAGACTTCTACCACTCATTGCACTACAAGAACGAAAACCGAAGGGGAAAAGTTGTTTACTGCTGTACTCCTCTGTTGAATATGTGGTTCAAAAGTCATCTCCCTATGAAGGGACCCTTTGCAGATAGTGCAACCTCAGCCAGTTGGTCAGAGCGCCTGATGAGGCTATATTCCGAAGACGTTGTGTGGTTTGATCGAGACCTGTTGGGGTCTGAGCTCATCTTTAGTTGTTCTGGGTACCCTAATGTGCCGCTGATAGGAAGAAAAGGGTGTATCAATTACAACCCTTCTCTATTCATTCGTCAGTTTGGGTATGCGCTGAAGAATCCACCTCAGGAGGAAGAAGTACAGGAATCTCTGTACTTCACAGGTGACGTGAAGGGGGAGTTATTAGCCAAGTTGCAACATGCCTGGACGCGTATTAACCGCAGAGGGAAGCCTTTGTTAGGAAAGAATGACTGTCAGGCCTACGCACCTTATAGAGTTTGGATTCAGGAGAGGGCTAGTCAGTTGAGGATGCCGTTTCCAGATGCACCAATTCTTGTTCCCATTCCGGTAGCGGAACCAACTACTGTTTCTAGGGAAGTCTACGAGCAAGTTGTGAAGGAAAAGGAAGCCTTGATGAAGATCAACGAAGGGTTAGAGCAAGAGCTAGCTCAAGTACGCAGTGAGAAAAACAAGGCCGTATATGCTTTCCAACAACAGATCGAGCTGTTAAACAGGTTAGGGGCTGAGTTGACCGAGGAAAAGAAAAAGCGCGAACGTCTGGGGCAAGAGTTCAGAAGCTCCCATGACATGCTGGAAGCCAAAAAGAAGGCGCTCGACGCAGCACACCGAGAAATCTCCTCTTGCAATAAAACTTGGAATGCTACACTCACCAATAACAAGAAGAGGGAAGATAAGTTGAAGCAGCAAATCTCCGACCTCGAAGAGAAGTTGAAGTCTAGCATCAAGAAGTGTGAGGAAGAAGTGATGACCCGGTATAGTGTCCAGCATGCACTGAACAAGGCAATCAAATCCAGAGATGAAGCGGTGTCTCAGAAGCGAAAGCTAGAAGATTGCTTCGGGGAAGCAACATGGGAAGAAACTGCTGAAGACGTGCGCCGCGTTCTTAAGAAGAGAAACCAACTGGTTGAAGGGCTGCTTACCCAACCAAGTCATCCGGAGACCAAGAAGTTGCTAGAAGAGTACCAGACTTATGGGAGTGTTTGATCATTTCATGTAGTAACTTGTATGCTTTATTTGCATAGTGCTGACCATCACCAGGATTGTTGGTTGATGCCATGCCTTCTTATTGTACTCTCAGTGATATTGTACTCTCGGCTTATTGATTTTTCCTGCAATATATGAGGATTTCTATGATTCAGCTCCGATATTCCTGTTGTCACTGCACAGACACCTTCACACTAGAACTGGGGGAATGAACTTCCCTAACGCACAGACACATTGCATTGCATTCATATTGCATTACAGGTAATCTTTGAATAGTGTCTTATTTCCTGCTCTGTAACAGGTACTTAACAGGATTGCAGATCAACATCCGCACCGTTATTCTACCCGCACCAATTGTCGAAGAATCATGGATCAAATGCAGAACGAGATGCAAGATGTGCGCGAGAAGCTCGCTCTCTTCATGCAGACCATGGAAGCTATAGCAAAAGGGCAGGAGAATTTGCAGGCCATGGTCCAGCCTCTGTTGGCCCGAAACGCTGGTCATGGTAATGAAGATCATTAGTCTGTACGGGTCGGTACTGTTCATGGAGACGGTACTCCCACGCCAGTGGCTCCGCCTGTGATCAACACACCTGCTGCTAATATTAACAACGCTACCGCTGCTGTAAATGGTAACGTCGGAGTTGGAAATGAGACTGCTCTCCATAATGTTGGGCTGGGTGATGTCAATTTGGGAGATAATATGGGAGGCAACGACTTTGTCAATACTGGATTCGGATTCAACGATCAGGGATTCGATAACACTGGCAAGTATGGCTTTAATGCTCAAGGCTTTGGGCAAGACGGTTATGGCGCGACCAATCAGGGGTACGCATGCTTTGGAAACGGAAACGGTACTGGATTTATGGCTTTTGGTCCTGCTGGAGGAGTTCAAGGGTACGGCAACAGAGGCCGAGGTCCGGGGATGAATCAGATCAGAGCCGGACGTAATAACGGATATGATGGGTATGGGGCTGGAAATGGTATGTGGCAAGAAGATCAGCAGGAAGACGCCTTCTCCGGAGGAGGTTTTGAAGGGCCGATGGATGATTCCCAGAAGATCAGAATGCTGGAAGAGCAGATGAGGGGAGTCTTAAACCAAAGTGCTGTGGGATTGGACATGGCAACAATGGGCTTGGTACCTGGTTTAAGGGTGCCAATTAAATTCAAAGCTCCTGCGTTTGACAAGTATAAAGGAGACACATGTCCAAAAGTGCATGTACGAGCTTATTACAGAAAGATGTCTGCATACTCAACTGATGAAAGAATGCTGATGCATTTCTTTCAGGATAGTCTGTCGGGCCCTTCCCTAGAATGGTACATGGGGTTGGAGCCAACTGATATCAAGACGTGGAAGCAATTAGCAGAGGCATTTGTAGCCCACTACAAGTATAACAGCGACTTGGCACCCAATCGGGTCCAGTTGGCGGGGCTGACGCAGAAGAAGGGGGAGAGCTTTAAAGAGTACGCGCAAAGGTGGCGCGATATGGCTGCCAGGGTCCGTCCTCCGGTGGAAGATAAGGAAATGAATGACATGTTTGTCGGCACATTCACAGGTCTGTTCCATGATATGCTGTTTCACACGTCTCTGGCCAGTTTTTCAGACCTAATTCTGATGGGGGAAAAGATTGAACGTAACATCAAGCAAGGAAAGTTCCAAGTCGAGGAATCAACTGCATCCGGCAGTAATAGGAAAGCTTATGGTGGGCGCCGTCAGGGCGAGGCAAGCGCAGTATTTGGAGGCCGAGGCCGAGGCCGAGGCAGGGGACGAAACCAATATCGTCAACCGCAGCAGGTGGCGAGTGTTACTATCCCATACCAACAAACATCGGTCCAGCAACAACAACCGGTTCAGCAGCAGCCAATGCAACAGCAGCAGCAGCCTCAGCAGGGGGCACAGCAGGCTCAGCGAAGATTCCAGGGTAGTAAACCGAGAAGAGTATTTGAGAAGCCTCCCTCGACCTATGCGGATTTGTTGCAGACATTGTTGGGATTGAATCTAGTAGAGAAAAGAACTCTGGCACCGATAACGGGAGCTCCCCCGTTTGGGTATGATGCAAGCAGGCACTGTGAGTTTCATTCCGGGGCCCCGGGTCACGATATAGAAGGTTGCCATGCTTTTAAGCATGTTGTGCAGGATCTTTTGGACAACAAGACTATCAACTTCGGAACGGCAGGTCCGAATATAGTCCAGAAACCCATGCCTAATCATGGGGCAACGCCGTTCTGACTGAGGAAGGTTTGAATCTGATTATGAATGTTGATGATTTGAAGACGCCGCTGAGCGAGATAAAGAGCCGACTGTTACAAGGAGGTGTTTACCCAGGATGTAACGAGTATTGCTTAGACTGTTGGACCCTAGCTGGGGGGTGTGAGGATTTGAAGAAAGGCATTCAGGCTTTAATTGATGAGGGCATATTGCAGTTTGACCAAGCGGCAACTGAAGAGCCTGCAGGGGCAGTAGCGGATAATCAGAGGGATGTGGCCACGGTAACAATTCCTCGGAAGACGATCACTATTGCAGCGCCAGCTCAGCGACCACCGATCACCATAACTAAGGCCGGGCCGACCCCGTACGAGAACACAAAAGCGGTCCCATGGTCATATGGGTTAGAGGTGTATTGTGACGGGATAAAAATTGATGTTAATAAGCAGCCAGCCGAGACTGTGGATAATGTTGTTGGTTCAGGAGGCATGACGAGGAGTGGCAGGATCTTTATATCTCCTGAAGTGGAGGCTGAAAGACTAGCGAAAGGAAAAGGGAAAGTAGTTGAGAATGTCCCAGCGCAGGCAAGTGACAAAGAAGTAGCATCGAAAGACGTAGAAGAGTTCATGCGCTTGATTCGGAAAAGTGATTACAAGATTGTGGAGCATCTGCAGCAGACACCGTCCAAAATATCTATCCTGTCATTGCTGTTGTGTTCGGAAGCTCACAGAAATGCGTTGCTGAAAGTCCTGGGTACTTCTTTTGTACCCCAAGACGTCTCCGTGAACCAGCTAAAAGGAGTATTGGCACATGTAAATGCAGGCCACAGCCTGGGCTTTACCGACTTCGATTTGACCCCGAAAGGGAGAGATCACAATATGGCGCTGCACGTATCTGTTGAGTGTAGAGGATCAGTAATGTCGCACGTCTTGGTTGACACCGGGTCATCTTTGAATGTGTTACCCAAGAAGGCGATGATGAAGTTGGATGTTAGAGGAATCTTGTGCACACCTAGCGAATTGGTAGTCAGAGCGTTTGACGGCACGCGGAGAACAGTCTTTGGATCGATCACTTTGCCTCTGCAAGTGGGGCCGGAAGTGTTTGCAACTGAGTTTTATATCATGGATATACAGCCTGCGTACAGCTGCCTGCTTGGAAGACCTTGGATTCATGGAGCAGGGGCAGTCACGTCCACCCTGCATCAGAAGTTAAAATATATGGTTGGGGACAGCGTAGACACCGTGTGCGGAGAAGAGGACATCCTGGTCAGCCATCTATCTTCATTTAAATATGTGGAAGTTGACGGAGAGATCCACGAAACGCCCTGCCAGGCATTCGAAGGTTTGCGCATCAAGGACAAGGGTCCCGGGCCGGGCAAAGTGTCGGAGATAGCCGTCTCATCGTATAAAGAAGCTCAAGCTCTAGTGGAAGCAGGAGAAGCCAAGGGCTGGGGCAAAGTGCTGGACATTCCTGTGAAGATGGACCGGTTCGGGCTGGGGTACCAACCGTCGTCATCAACTCCTTCCGTGGGGGCGCCCCGTTTCAGAAGGCCAATCACCATCTCTGCCAGCGGAGTATGTCACGAAACTGTCAATGCTGCTTCAGAGTCTGATGAAGGAGACAACGACTGTGATATGGATGCCTGGATTCAGCCAAGCACGCCAGGACAAGGACTGTGCAACTGGTCTATTCAGGAGCTTGTTCCTGTGACTTTTAAACAGTAATGCTTTGCTTTATTAATTGTTGGATAATCTGATGTCTTGCCCGGGGCATCGGGATTTGCTTAGGGCTGTGTTGTTATGAACATTGCGTGTTAATCATTAAATAAATGGCGTTTTTTCATGTGCGAATACTGTAATCCCTGTCTTTCTTGTTTTATATTTTTCAATAAAATGGCAACGTGGTTATTCGCTTTATACGCATTTTGAAGCACTTAACCATTCCTTTTGCAGGATAACATTTTCAGATGACATCCTTGAACCACCTATGACTCGTCCCGACTTTGAGCACCCGGTGTTTCAGGCCGAAGAAGAGGTTGTCGAAGATAGCGACGTTCCTGAAGAACTGTCTTGGTTAGTAAAGCAAGAGGAAAGAGCCATTCTGCCTCACGACGAGGTCATCGAAATTATCAATTTGGGGTCGGAAGGGGTTGAGAAAAACATTCGTATCGGAGCCGCGCTGCAGGATGACATCAAGCGGAGAATGGTTGAAATGCTCCAAGAGTATAGTGATGTATTCGCTTGGTCGTATGAAGATATGCCAGGGCTCGATACAGATATGGTTGTGCATCGCCTGCCACTGAAAGAAGATTGCCCGCCGGTCAAGCAAAAGCTTCGCAGAACTCGACCAGATATGGCAATGAAGATCAAAGAGGAAGTTCAGAAACAGTGGGACGCTGGTTTCCTGGCTGTGACGAAGTATCCTTCATGGGTTGCCAACATCGTACCAGTGCCAAAGAAAGATGGCAAGGTTCGAATGTGCGTGGACTATCGAGATTTGAATAAAGCAAGCCCAAAAGACGATTTTCCACTTCCTCACATTGACGTGTTAGTTGATAATACTGCTCAATACTCCGTATTCTCCTTCATGGATGGCTTTTCAGGCTATAATCAGATTAAAATGGCGCCAGAGGATATGGAGAAGACTACTTTTATAACGCCTTGGGGAACATTTTGCTATAAAGTGATGCCCTTTGGTTTGAAGAATGCTGGGGCAACATATCAGCGTGCGATGACGACTCTTTTCCATGACATGATGCATAAAGAGATCGAAGTTTATGTTGACGATATGATTGCCAAATCCCAGACGGAGGAAGAGCATCTGGTGAATCTGCTGAAGTTATTTAAAAGGCTTAGGAAGTTCAGGCTGAGGCTGAACCCTAACAAATGCACAAGCTCCTGAACATGTCTATAACAAACCAGCAAAGAATCAAGATCAAATTCCATACCAAAAAGGAGAACAAAAATCAACAAATAACAAGCATAAAATTGCAAATTAAATGAAATCAATAAAATGGAAAAAATGCAAATAAATTGGAAATTGCACAAAAATAAAATCTAAGAGTATCAAAAAATCAGAAATAAAATCAGGAGCATCCACATATTTTTATTATATTTTTCTGATCAATAATAAATTTAATATGAATTTAAAATGGAAAAAGCAATTAAAGAAATTATAAAAAACAAATAAGAAAATAAAATGCAAGAAATAACCAGGGGCGCAGGATTGGGAGACTAAGTCCATGCATCTGAGGGCTCTAAGGCTGCCAGCATATAAATGAAGCGCTGCTTTTGGTTGGTCAAAGTCAATTCTCAGAATGAATCCCATGCGTTGGATCTGGAGACTAAGTCTTCTCTTTCAACTCAATCCAAAGGCTGCTGGTCATCGTCCCCATTCAAAATGATCTTGGAGGGAAGAGACTCACGGTGGCTCCGGTGGCTGAACAACCGTCTTCTCCGGTGTGGCGCCAGTTACAAGTCATGATAAAAAGTCAAGTCTTATACCAATCTTCTCCATTTTCCACACTGAATCCAAATATGCCATTAGTTTCTCCTAATTCTCACTGGATTTTAAAACACGGTCAAGATCCTAAAATATGTCATCTGATCAAACACCACCAAATCTCAATCTCTTGCCGTGGATCTACTCCTCATTCATCATAGATCAACGTAAGCTATCTAAATCATGCTATCACTCCAAGATCAGGCAGTTACAAGTCTCAACAGAAATGGTGTATCATCTTGAATTGTCATCAAACTCCACAATTATGATCCTAAAACGATCTAGTCCTCTTCCTAATGCTTAACCTCATTTCAGTTCATGCTATATCATCATAAAACTAGAGCAATTGTGAAAGTTACCAACCTAAGTTGCAGCTTGAAATTGGAGCAGTTGTGATGCGATCCTTGCTTCAATCTTGTGCAGATCCACTCAATGAACTATGCTGAAGATGATAGAAGCTTCAATTTGCCTTGAATTGCTCTGAATCTGAAATCACAATTTGCACTTTTGCTCTTGAAACTCAACCTCCAATCTCTGGTTCCAGATCCAAATGATCACCAACCTTGCACTGAATCTCCTTCTGAACTTATATAGAGGTGAATGGAAGGTTCTAGAGGCCCATGGAAAGCCCAAACTGTGATATCCAAATTTTCAATTTTGCTTGAAAAATCAAACATGGCATACACGATTCTGAGCTAGTTCCTTCTCCAAGAAGCTTCACATGTAATGTCTATGTCCTGTTGAGAATGAAGGGACCAGATTTCACCCTTGTTTGTATCCTATGGCCAAGATTTGAGGTGTAACTTCCTCATGAAGTAACAAAGTAAAAAGCCATGAATTATGCCTCAAATGGATTTTCTAGTAATTCCAAAGTGTTCTAAATGATGTTTCTGGTCAAAATGAGTACTCATTTGGTCTTGTTTGAACACATATGATTAAATTTGAATATTTCAACTTAAATGCCTTCAAATTCGCCTTTTGTCAAATTTCTTCAAACCAAGTCTTGCCCTAAGCCAAATCAATGCCTCATGGATACATGGTTGACCTTAAAATCCCATGTTGAGCAAGTTTTGTGTTGGAAAAAACTTCATTTGAGGCTCACAAGATAGTGAAAATGACCCATAGTCCAAAATGACCTATAATCTCACTTTCCCAAAATACCCCTGACTTGTAAACCTCATAACTTGAGTTCTACAAATCATATGAAAGACTTATAGTACAATTTGGAAATCTAAGACCAATACCTACAACTTTCAAGTTGGCCAAAAGTTGAGGAGAAACACCCTTCTAGGTCAAAAGTTCCTTGGAAGTTGGTTGACCTTTGCAGACAAATTTCAGATTCATCTAATGACCTGTAACTTGTCTGGATCATAACTTGAGTTCTATAAATCCAATCAAGGACTTATAGTACTAAAATTAAAGCTACGAACATGCTCTACAAGTTCCATGTTGGTCAAAAGTTTATATGGAACTTTTATCTTGAGATAAGTGGTCTTGAAGCCAGGCACTAAACATGGGATTTTACCCTGAGAACGCTAGTTTAGCAACTCCTCATACTTTGAATTCTTCTTGGATTGATCTTGGAATATCCCATCATGCATCTCAAAATAACTTTCCATGATTACAAAGACTTAGAAATAGGCTTTGATCCTCTTCAATTGCACAGTTGACTTAGGGTTGACCAAGTAAAAACCCTTATTGCAACACCTTCAACTGTGGCTCTTCACACTTAGCATAATGACTTGACTGAGCTCCACCATGACCCTCAAGGCACTCCATGAGCTCTATCCACATACCCTATCCATGATCAAGGCTTCAAAAATCCTTGATGGTCTTCAATTGGCCCCCAAGTTAGGAGGTGAACCACATACCAGCATCTAAACTTCTCAAGAACACAACCCACTTTCTAATGACTTTGGTGACCTCTCAAACTTGAATAAGACCTCTAGATAGGCTCCTCCTGATACAAACCACACTTGATCGCCTGCTAAATGAATAATTCTATGCTATGCAAATGCTAGACCAATGATATGATGATGCAATGAAACATCAACCAAGTAAGAAAAGGTTGGGCAAATTTTGGGGTGCAAAAGCTGCCCCTATTTAAGCGACTTGGACATGACTGGATGAAACGTGAACGATTCTCAGACAATCAAGGTAAAAGACGGTTGAATACCAAGGAACCCAGAAATTTGCTAACCTAAGAAATAATCTGCGATGACTGCTTGGGGAAAACCATCCAGAAAATTGAATCCGGTTGTCACGGCAACAAACTGATCAATCATCTGATACAGAACCTGATTTCAACATCAACCACCTGTGTGACACCACAGGCATTGAATCCACACATTAGATCAACAACAATCAATCTTCAAATATACGCTACAATAAGCGGGCACCGAGCCACATGACCGTATCAAAATACCATCCTTGACTTTCATCTCCGAAAAAACGGGCAAGCACTATGTAAAAGTGTGAACTGTCAATATGACTGATTGACCTTCCATTTCCGCAGAAACGGGTGAAGCACTAAATAAAAGTGCTAATCTGGCATCCGAAGACTTGAACGAACAACTCCATGGGATCGTCTCCGTCAACACAGGTAACATCTCCGTCAACACGGGTAACATCTCCGTCAACACGGGTAACATCTCCGCCAACACGGGTAACATCTCCGTCAACATGGGTAACATCTCCGTCAAAACGGGTAACAACTCTGTCAACACGGGTAATACCTCCATCAACATGGGTTACATCTCCGTCAACACGGGTAACATCTCCGTCAACACGAGTAACAACTCCAACGGTTTAATCCACGAGATTTTCTTTTCCACTGACGCAACAGCAATCTGAGGAAAACTCTACTGGGGAAATTCTGACGTCAACTGCTAGACACTTACCTTGACAACAGGTAATGACTTCAAAGGTCTAATCCCTGAAAGCTTTTAATGCTGACATAACAACAATCTGAGGAAAACTCTACTGGGGAAGAAGGGAAACTTAACCAAGCAACTCTGATGAGGGAAACCTGATAGGACGAACGTTGTCATCACATATATCATGCCAAGAATTTAAATATCCGAAAGCCATCATGAACAAGAATTCCAATCACCTGCAGGGAATAACACCTGAGAACAAAAAGGTAACCAACCTCGGCTTATGTTTCAGAATGCATATGTTTGAAAAATGGCGTAATGCTCCATACGGCATGGAAATGCTACGCGTTTGGGTAGATGTTATGCACGATGCAAATTCAAAGAGGCGTTCCAGTAAAATAAATGCTGAAGGAACGAAGCCAAACTTCCGTTGGGGGAAGAAACAATCTTGCTGGGGATGGACTAAAATATCCGGGATTACGAACCCTGAAGAGGATGAACAACCTATTGGAGGAAAGACAACCTGCTGGAGAACAGAAAGAACAGTCCTGCGTGAGGATGATCCTTTCAAAACACCGACAACCTGGTTGCACCCTGTGAGGACCTCACTGGGGGTTAAATGTGCACATGACCACCGCTGGGGATGCACATCACTGCCTGACTGCTTGCTAGCTCGCATCCAACTCTTCAGGGGATAAAAAATGCGACTTCCATCTGCTGGGGAGGAATAAGGTCACATAGAGCCTGCTCCTACGTTAAGGGACTCCGGCTGGGGGAACGCGATCCCCTGGCTGTTTGCTTCGAAGGTAACCACCCTGCAAAATATGAACGAAACAAGACAATTCTACACAAAAGGAACTATCTTGGCCAATATCCGTGACAATTTTTCAGTTAATTCAAAGTTTTAACAATTATTGGCCGAGGCCTGCAAGTTTATCAAAAACATCGACGTTTTCTACAAACAAAACAGTAAAAGTTAAAACAAACATCAAGTACTGAATAGTATGCTTTTATTGATAACCGGCCTGTAAATAGGCAAAGTTTTTTACAATGGATGCAACTCCTGAATAGAGGAAGCTACAAAAACAAATACAAATATGTACATAGGCACAAAGAAATTTGTATACATGTCGGCAATATGGTACAGACAAACACCATGAGCTGATCCTCCTATGACTCGCCTGACTCCGACGCTTTCCCGATACTCTGTCCTCGGAAGAAATTGACTTGGATACTCGACCCTCAGGTGCTCCCAAACCACTAAGCAATGCAGTATCAAACTCGGACCGCAGTCATTTGCTTTTTCAATCCCTAACTTTTGCCTGAATATTCACCGGGATACCCTTTGTTGCCGAAGTTGCCTTTTCAGGTTTTCGACTTCACGGGTGTACATCTTTTCAATTTTTATCCCTAATTTTTGCCCGAACCTTTTCTCTTTTTTTCTTGGTTCGCCGGGATGCCCCATTTTTGCCTGGACTTTCTTTTTTCTGTCCAGCGGGTCTCTTTAAGCAAAGTATTTTTTAACTGCATCCGAGTTTACAGGGGATGTAAAATCCTCGCCATCCATGGTGGACAACAATAAGGCTCCTCCAGAGAAGACCTTCCGAACGATATATGGACCTTCATAGTTGGGAATCCATTTGCCCCTGTGATCTGATTGTGGTGGGAGGATCTTCTTCACCACAAGATCGCCCGTCTGAAAGCTTCAAGGGTGCACCTTCTTATCAAAAGCTTTCTTCATCCGGCTCTGATTTAACCGACCATATGCGATAGATGCAAGTCTCTTTTCATCCATCAAACTGAGCTGATTCAGTCTATTCTTGATCCACTCTGCCTCATCAAGTTGGACATCGAACAAAACTCTCAAAGAAGGAATCTCAACTTCCAATAGTAGGACAACTTCCATACCATACACTAGTGAGAAAGGTGTTGCCCCGGTTGATGTGCGTATCATCGTACGATAACCGTGCAATACGAAGGGCAACATCTCGTGCCAATCTTTGTATGTTACAACCATCTTCTGAACTATCTTCTTGATGTTCTTGTTGGCTGCTTCAACAGCGCCATTCATCTTGGGCCGATAGGGAGATGAGTTGTGATGCTCAATCTTGAAATTCTGGCACAATTCCTTCATCATCTTATTATTCAGGTTCGAACCATTGTCAGTAATGATTCTTTCGGGAATTCTGTATCTGCAGATGATGTCCTTTTTGATAAATCGGGCTACTACTTGCTTGGTAACATTAGCGTATGACGCTGCTTCGACCCATTTGGTGAAATAATCGATAGCTACCAAGATGAACCGGTGTCCATTGGATGCGGTGGGCTCAATTTTCCCAATCATATCAATGCCCCACATGGGGAAAGGCCACTAGGATGCCATAACATTCAAAGGGCTCGGCGGCACATGAATCTTGTCTGCATAAATCTGGCATTTATGGCATTTCTTCGCAAACTTGAAACAATCTTTTTCCATCGTCAGCCAATAATACCCTGCTCGTGATAACTTTCGAGACATAGCATGTCCGCCAGCATGCGTGCCGAAGGTACCCTCGTGGACCTCTTCCATAAGCAGATTAGCTTCTTTCTCATCCACACATCACAATAGCACCAAATCATGGTTTCTCCTGTACAGAACACCATCTAGATTCAAGTAGAAGTTGCCAGCCAATCTCCTAAGAGTCTTCTTATTGCGGCTGGATGCCCCAATCGGATACTCCTGGTTCTTTAGGAAATTCTGGATATCAAAATACCACGGCTTGCCATCAGAAGCCTCCTCAATGGCGAATATGAAGGCGGGCCTATCAAGGCGAGAAATACCTATTCTGGGAGCCTCATTCAAGAAGTTAACTTTGTACATTGAAGACAACGTCGCAAGAGCGTCTGCCATCTAATTTTCCGCCCGTGGCACATGGTGAAATTCTACTCTGTCAAAGAAAGGCAACAACCTCCTTGCAAAATTCATGTACGGTATCAGATTAGGCTGACGAGTCTCCCATTCTCCCTTGATCTGGTTCACGACTAGTGCGGAGTCTCCATACACATCAAGTTTTTAATCCTCAAATCAATAGCCTCCTCAAGACCCATGATACACACCTCATACTCGGCCTCATTGTTGGTAACTGGACATGTCAATCTGGAAGTGAACGGGATGTGCGTCCCATGGGGAGTAGTAATGATTGCCCCAATTCCACTTCCGTATGAATTAACAACCCCGTCAAAAATCAATTGCCATTGGGAACTCCGCTCAGGACCTTCACCATGCAACAACTCCTCGCAGTCTTTCATCTTTAGGTACATGATATCCTCGTCAGGAAAATCAAACTTCATTGGCTGGTAATCATCGATTGGCTGCTCGGCCAGGTACTCTGACAACACGCTACCTTTGATAGCCTTTTGCGAAACATACTGTATATCGTACTCTGTCAGTATCATCTGCCATCGGGCAAGCCTTCCTGAAAGCGCCTGCTTTTCGAAGACGTATTTGATCGGATCCATCTTCGAAATCAGCATGGTTGTATGATTTAGCATGTATTGTCTCAGACGTTTGGCAGCCCAAGCAAGTGCACAACACGTCTTTTCGAGCATTGAGTAACGGGATACACAATCTGTGAACTTTTTACTCAAGTAATAGATCGCATGCTCTTTTCGTCCAGTCTCGTCATGTTGACCGAGAACACAACCCCTGCTGTTCTCAAGAACCGTCAAGTACATGATCAGTGGTCTTCCGGCTACTGGGGGTATCAATATCGGAGGTTCCTGCAAGTACTCTTTTATTTTTTCAAACACCTTTTGACAATTTTCATCCCAGACAATCACCTGATCTTTTTTCAACAGTTTAAACATTGGCTCACACGTGGCTGTGAGATGAGATATGAACTGGGCACTGTAGTTCAACCTCCCCAAAAAGCCACGAACTTCTTTCTCTGTTTTTAGCGCTGGCATTTCTTGTATTGCTTTTATTTTTGCAAGATCAACCTCAATTCCTCTTTCACTAACAATGAACCCCAATAGCTTTCCAGATCTCACCCCGAAGGTGCACTTATTAGGATTTAGCCTCAGCCTGAATTTCCTAAGCCTCTCAAACAATTTCAGAAGATTCACCAGATGCTCTTCCTCCGTCTGGGATTTGGCAATCATATCGTCAACATAGACCTCAATCTCTTTATGCATCATGTCATGAAAGAGCATCGTCATAGCATGCTGGTATGTTGCCCCAGCGTTCTTCAAACCAAAGGGCATCACCTTGTAGCAGAACGTTCCCCACGGGGTAATGAAAGTTGTTTTCTCCATATCCTCCGGCGCCATCTTAATCTGATTATAGCCCGAAAAGCCGTCCATGAAGGAAAACACCGAGAATTGAGCAGTATTGTCGACCAATACGTCAATATGAGGAAGCGGGAAGTCATCCTTAGGGCTCGCCTTGTTCAGATCCCGATAGTCAATGCACATCCGTACCTTACCATCTTTCTTTGGTACCGGTACTATGTTGGCGACCCAAGGAGGGTAAGTCGTAACAGCTAGAAAACCAGCGTCCCACTATTTCTGTACTTCCTCTTTAATCTTTACGGCCATATCTGGTTTCGTTCTTCTGAGCTTTTGCTTGACCGACGACTATTCTTCACGCAATGGCAAGAGGTGGACCACAATATCAGTGTCTAACCCAGGCATATCATCATAAGACCAAGCAAAGATGTCACTATACTCTCGAAGAATCTCGACAAGTCTCTGCTTGATATCGCTTTGCAGTGCAGCCCCTATCCGGACATTCCTGACAACTTCTTCGAAACCCAAATTAACGACCTCAATATCCTCCTGATGAGGCAGAATGATTTTCTCTTCTTGTCTCAAAAGTCGAGTCAGCTCTTCTGGTAAGTCGTCGTCCTCAACAATCTCTTCCTCGGCTTGAAATATCGGGTGCTCAAAGTCGAGGCGAGTCATAGGGAGTTCTTGATCGGTGTCATCTGAAATGTGGATCCTGCAAGAGAATTGGTTAAATGTTTCAAATGATGTGAAAACAAAGCATACAACCACATTGCCATTTTATTGTAAAAAATAAGAAGCAGAAAAACAGGGATCACAAAATTTGCATGAGAAAAACGCCTTTATTTGATGATTAAAGCAAAGCATACACACAAACAAGTAGGCCCTGAAATAAAATCACTATGCCCCGGGTAGGACATAAGATTGTACAATAATCGAAAAACAAGGTATTACTGTTTCGTCGTCACTTGAATAAAGTCCTGTATAGACCAGTTGCATAGGCTTTGTCCTGGAACGCTGGGCTTGATCCATGAATCCATGTCACAGTCGCTATCTCCATCTTCACTGTCAGACACAACATTAATCGTTTCAAAACTGACTCCCCCTGGAGTAAACACAATCAGCCCCTTGAATTTTGGCGCGCTCTGTGATGAAGATGACGACGATGGGCGATATCCCAAGCCAAACTTGTCCTGCTTAACAGGAATATCCAGAACTTGACCCCAACCTTTAGTCTCCCCGGCCTGAACTACCGCTTGGGCTTCTCTGTATGAAGACATAGCCACCTCTGGCCCATTGCTTATGACAGGAGACTTGTCTCTGATCTGCACCCCTTCAAAAGCTTGGCACAATGTCTCATGGATCTCCCCATCCACTTCGACATATTTGAACGATGATAGGTGGTTTACCAGGATATCTTCTTCCCCACACACGGTGACAATGCTACCACCGACCATATACTTGAGTTTTTGGTGCAACGTAGCGTTACATCCCCTGCAGAGTGAATCCAAGGTCGTCCCGGCAGACAGCTATAAGCTGGCTGAATGTCCATGATGTAAAACATAGTATCAAACACTTCTGGACCAACCTGGATTGGTAAAGTCAATTCTCCAAACATGGACCTTCTAGTCCCGTCAAAAGCTCTCACCACCAAGTCACTTGGCGTGCATATTATGCCTCGGGTATCCAGCTTCAACAGTGCCTTCTTAGGCAACACATTCAAGGACGAACCAGTGTCAACGAGGACATGAGACATGACAGTGCCCCTACACTCAACTGAAATATGCAACACACTGTTGTGGTTGCGGCCCATGGGTGTTAAATCAAAATCTGTAAAGCCAAGGCCATGCCCCGCGTTCACGTGCGCAATCACTCCTTCGAGCTGATTGACGGATATCTCCTGGGGTACATAAGCAGTGTCAAGAGCTTTCATCAAAGCGTTCCGATGGGCTTCGGAACAAAGCAACAATGACAGAATCGAGATTTTGGAAGGCGTCTGCTGCAGATGATCAACAATTTTATAATCACTCTTCCGGATTAGTCTCATAAATTCTTCCACATCCTTAGTCAAAGCCTTTTTTTCCTTCTCTTGAGAAGGTCCTTCTTCATTGACTTTACCCTTCCCTTTGGCAATTCTCTCAGCTTCTACTTCTGGTGACGTAAGAATTCTACCGCTGCGGGTTATGCCCCCTGCCCCCACAAGGTTATCAACTGACCTCACCGACGGGCTTTCCAGGTTAATCTTTTCTCCATTGCAGTAAACTTCCGCCCCATAGTTCCAAGGGATGGCTTTAGTGCTTTCATATGGAATGGGTCCAACTTTGGTTATGGTGATAGTCGGCCGCTTGGGAGGCTCCGATATCGTGACAGTCTTAAACGGGATCATAACCGTTGCAACTTCGCCCTGCTTTTCAGCTATTGCCTCAACAGGCTTTTCTTCAGCAATATGGTCAAATTGCAGCGTTCCTTCATCAATCAGACCTTGAATACCTCTTCTTAAACTATCACACCCCTCAGGCCGGGCTAAACAGTCAACACAATCTGCATCACAACCAGGGAAAACTCCCCCTTTCAGCAACCTGCTCTTTACACAACCCAGAGGTGTCTTCAGTTCATCCACATTCAGACTGGTATCTTTCAAGATCGCACCCACCTGTGCAGATCCGTGAGACGGCATCAGATTTTTCTCAATGTTGGGTGCCTCATTATCAAAGTTTATAGCTTTACTATCTATCAAATCCTGCACTTTGTGCTTGAATGCATGACAATTCTCTATGCTATGACCGGGTGCCCCGGAGTGGAATTCACAATGTGCATTAGCATCATAACCAAAAGGAGGCGTGCCCTTCGACGGAGCTATCGTCCTTTTCTCAATAAGCTGTAATTGTAATAGAGTTTGAAGAATCTGAGCATACAGTACTGGAGGCACATCAAATACTCTTTTCACGACCCTATCTCTATCCTGAATTCTTCGCTGAGCAGGATGCTGCTGGCTCTGCTGCTGCTGCAGCTGTTATTGTTGTTGCTGAGGTACGGGAATTGTCACACTAGCAATCTGTTGCTGACGGTATTGGTTTCGACCTCTACCTCTTCCTCGGGAGCTATATACTGAATTAGCATCCCCCTGCTTCTTATTCCCAAAAACCTTTTTACCACCTCCAGCTGAGGTTGATTCTCCTGCTTGAATCTTACCGATCTTGACGCCGTTCTCTATACGTTCTCCCAAGAGTATCATATCAGAAAAAATATCCGTTGTACAATTGAGAAGCCTGTCATAATACAAACCATAGAAAGTGCCCACAAAAAGATCCACCAACTCACACTCTACCATGGGTGGGTGCACCCTAGCCGCAAGCTCACGCCACCTCTGGGCATACTCTTTAAAACTCTCGCCATTCTTCTGAGAAAGATTTTGGAGTTGGACCCTGTTTGATGCAAGGTCGCTGTTATATTGATAATGCCTTACAAAGGCCTCCGGCAACTCTTTCCAGCTACCAATCTGAGTGGGCTCCAACCCCATATACCATTCAAGTGACGGTCCAGACAAGCTATCTTGGAAAAAATGCATCAGCATCTTTTCGTCATTAGAATAAGCAGACATTCTCCGATAATAAGACCGTACATGAACTCTTGGGCAAGTATCCCCCTTATACTTGTCAAAAGTAGGTGCTTTGAACTTGAGCGTCACCCTCAAGCCAGGAACCAACCCCATATTGGCCATGTCCAACCCCATGGAATTCTGATTGGCAAGACCTCTCACTTGTTCCTCCAACAGCTTGAACCTTCGGTCATTGTCTGTGGGCATCTCAAGATCCACGCCTGGCGGAGGGAAATCATCTTCTTGACGATCCTCGCCCCAATGAGAATCCCCGTCATCATATCCAGCGTAAGCAGCATTAGGACCAAAGCCATTCTGATTGAACCTGGGACCATACCCCACATTACCAAAGCCCTGATTAGCGACACCCGGTCCAAAACCAGCGTTGTAGGCACCCATTCCAACACCGTTGTTGCTTGCGTTGTGCATTGCCAAAGCCCTGATTGCCATAGCCTTGATTGGAGCCACCAAAACCAGCATTGCCAACACCAATACCTACACCAGTGTTCCCAGCACCAACACCAAAACCAACATTCCCAGTTCCAACATTAAACCCAGCATTTCCCGCTCCAACATTTCTGTTGGTTTCCACATGCCCGTTACCATTACCAGTCACATTCCCATTCCCAGCCCCATTACCGTTCTCAGTAGTATTGAGGACGACCACCGGTACAGCATCACCCGCTCGGGGAGTCTCGCCATGGGGAGTATCAGTAGCAACCCCGCCATGTAGCACACCGTTACCATCGACTCGTGCAATCAGAGGCTGCACCAGAGTCTGAAGCTGCTCCTGGCCCTTGGCCACAGTTTCCATAACCTGCATGAAATGCGCCATCCTGTCACGCATCTCTTGCATCTCAGTTTACATTTGATCCATAGCTTTATTGCAGTTACCTCTTGTAGAGTAGCGATGAATTCGCTGATCGGCAATCTTGAAACCTGCATCGACAGAGGGTTAGAGAAACAGCCCCAAGGTACCTATTACGCAAATGATTTATGCAAATGCAAACGTGTGTCTGTGCTTTAGGGAGATTTTCCCCCGATTCTAGTGCCAGAGTGCCAGTGCTGATAATAAGAAGTTCGAGTCCAGTCATTAAAATAACATCTCGTATATATATAAGGCCCAACAAGGCAGCATATAATGTCATTGAATACATGGAGAATCAACAACATGACCTCGACCAACAAGCCTGGTGATGGTCAGCCTATAGCAACGATCAGAAAATACAAAGGGTTACAAAGATAGTCAAGTGCGATAACGGGCGTGAAACTCTTCTAGCAACTCCTTCGTTTTGGGATGATCATACCGAGTGAGTAACACTTTGACAAGTAACTCCCTCTGTATAATAGTGCACTGGAGACCTTCAACGGAGTCCTCCCACGCGCCTTGGCCAAAACAGTCTTCTAACCTTCGCTTCTTAGACTCAAACATCTGCTTGCGATCTTTCAGGTTCGCAATAGCCTTGTTTAACATGTCTTCAATGGCATACCTATGAGTCGTTTCCTCATCAAACTTCTTCTTGCCGGCCTTCAACTGGGCCTTCAATTTGGAGATCTGCTGTTTCTGTTTGTCCTCCCGCTCTTTGTTGCTGGCTATAGTGGCATTGCATTGCTGGTTGAATTTGGAGATTCTCCGGTATGCATCATCCAGGTTCTGCTTCTTGGTGGCAAGCACATCGTTGACAGCTTTAAAGTCCAAACCTAAACATTCACGGTCAGCTATCTGTTTAGTCAAGTCTATGGTCAGCCGGTTCACCAGCTCTGTCTGTTTTTTGAAGGAGTAGACGGCTTCGTTTCTCTCGCTTCTAAGCTGTACCAGTTCTTTCTCCAACTCCTCGTTGGTCTTCTCCAGTTCTTATTTTTCAGCTAATACCTGATTGTATTCCTGAATAGACACTGTAGTAGGTTCTTCAACCATAGGAGGGAACTCTTGCTTGGCAGGTGGAAAAGGCATCCCCATTGTCTCTGCCCTGGTTCGAATCCAAGTCACATAAGGAGCATAAGCCTGCCTATTGCTCTTACCCAATAATGCTTTCCCTCGTCTACTGATATCATTCCATGCATGCTGGAGCTTGGCTAACATGTCCCCCTCTAGGAGCCCTGTGAGGTACAGAGATTCCTGCACCTCTTCGTCTTTTGGCGGACCCCTCAAGGCGTACGCGAACTGTCTGACAAGTAGGGAGGGGTTATAGTTAATACAACCTTTTCTTCCAATCAAGGGCACATTAGGAAAACCACTGCAGCTGAATATGACTTTAGTACCCAGCATATCCCGATCAAACCAAACAATGCTCTCTACTGATAAACCCATCAAGCGCTCAGACCACTCAGTTGTGGCTGCAGATGAATCAAAGAGACCCTTCTTGGGCATGTGGCTATCAAGCCATCTGTAGAGTAAGGGCACACAACACGATACATTTTTACCCCTTCTATTTTCGTTCTTGTAATGGACGGAATGATATACATCACTAATCAAGGTAGGAGCTGGATTCCCTGATGCGAAGATATGGAAGGCGTCCAAATCTACAAAATCAGGCATGTTGGGAAACAAGATGATGCCATATATGCAGAGGGCGAGAATGGCGTTGAATACAATCCAACATCTGTATTTAGCACACTGTTGGGCTTTCCCAACCAGAAACTGTAGAGAAAATCCAAGGACCCCATTCCAACTGGTCAGAAGTAACTCCGAAGCATCCAGGTGAAGAGCAACAGCTAGGTTAGCCAGATTAGGCTTGGCATCCATCTGAACAAACGACATCTGATTCTTAACCGGTACACCCAACAACTCAGCATACTCTTTTAAAGTAGGCGCAAGAATGAAGTCTGGGAAAGTGAAGCACCTCATTAGAGGGTCATAGAACTGCAGCAAGGCATACAACCCATTCAACTCATATACCGAAGGTTTACGAAACAGACTGAGCAACTTCCCATAAGATTTCCTGAATTCCCCTTTCACTGTATCATCTGCCAGGGCTATCAAACTAGACAGCAGAGTAACATCTGGGGTAGGGAGCTTGTAGGCCACATTCTTCTTCAAAGATCCCATGCTAGCACAACAGAATGCGAGATTAACGGAACCGGGGGATAGTATATGCACCTGCAACACAGACACATGTTAATGATATGCAAATGAGTATGCAAAATGCAAAATGCAAAATGCAATCATGCAACAGGGGATCAAGATTGTGCTGTTGAGGAGACCGAGGCTCTGTTTCAACACAATCACAACACTGCTATGATAATACAACCCTGAAGAGGACCCATAATTAGGCACTGTCGAGAACAGACATATCTCTGATGATAAGAACCCTCTGACACAACCAAAACTGATTCACTGTCAAGAAAACCAGGTAGTCTAAAGGTTAAGGTTTCCTACAATAACCCGACCCCGCTCACAGGTATGAACCTAATCACAGACAAGGTATGGCATCCTATGCGTTTCCCAGCGTCACAAACTTTCAAGAAACGATGATACGATACCCAGAAGGTGTGGCATCATCATCTCTTGAAATGGCCTCACTCAGCTGAGTCACAAATGTTCGGTCCCCAGAGTCGACAATCCTCCAAACCAACAACCCCTCAAGCCCAAAAGGCCGGAAAAGAAGTCAACCGGGAGAATCTCGTCTGAGCGTGGATTTCGTGAGACACTAGTACATGCAAAGCATGCACGCGCCCACTACTTTCCACAACTAATGCTAGGTATACACTCAAGCCTAGGTCTGGCTTATCACTCATCAGAGCCCCTTCCCACAACAGCACAATAATGATATCATACTGAAAATAAAATGCGGAAAGTAAAGATGCGATAAATAAACCCAATAGGTAAACACACAAGCGCTAGGATTGACTCGCATAGGGAACCAGGGTCCCCAGCAGAGTCGCCAGCTATCGCTACCGCGAAAATAAGGTGCCAGCAAAACAGAAGAGTTGCCACCTTTCGTTATTTATCCCACAGAACGGGAAAGGAAACGATCGGAAAAACCTGACGAAAAGGTATAAGACAAGGTCATCGCAACCGTGTCTGGATTCAGGAGTCGGTTACACAAGGGGAAGGTTTTAGCACCCCTCACGTCTATCGTACTCGATGGGATCCACGATTGTTGTGTTTATCTGACGGGTTGGTTTTATCTACCTATGCTAAAAGGCTGGTCTGAAAAGAAAAGAAAATGACTCGGCAAAACACAGCAGTTCTATGCCTACGTATTCCCGTTTGGAACGAGAAATCAGAGTCAACGTAGTTCGCCTAACTACGGGTGAAAAAGAGGGGAAAAGTTGTTCGCCGAGATATCGCATCTCGTGCCTACGTACTTTCACACGGCGTGAAAGATCAGAGCAAACGTAGTTCGGGCTACTAGAGACACAGGTTTGTCTTTTTTATCCGAGTAAGGTTAACAAACGGTTCCAGCAATTGGTGTATGCAACTCGCTCGACGGAGACTTAGGCGTTTACCGTTTGCGGTAGAACCGAGAGTTAACGAAACTCTCCTTATGAAAATGGTTTCCAAGGATTAAAGGTCCCAGAGGACAAAAAGATGTTTGATCTTTGTTTTCTGTCTTTTAGAAGAAGTGTTTTTTATGGATGTTTGCAACTAATATCGCACTAGAGACTATGACCTGAGAGTGAATGCGTCGCATGTCACCCAAAGGGTACCATAATAAACATCCAAGATGTTGAAAAGAAACTCTCCAACAACCCTTTCTCAAGTAGCTTAAGGCTCGTAGCATACGACATCAATTAACCTTTATTACTATATTTTGATTTGTTTGAAGATGAGGAGAGAAAAGACGCACTAAAGGGGAACTGATCCAATCCTAAAGTTGTCATGCAAAGTTGAACCTATGATTGAGGTTAGGAGGGAACTACCTAATGTTATCATGCATGGTTAGAACCCTAATGTCTGTCATAACTTCTCTTGAACAAGAGAAGTTAGAATTCCTAAGGGAACATGGCAAAGGAAAGCAACAGCAACAGAAATAAACTGAAAAGAATAACTGTAAGTAAAATGCATGCAATGCAGCAATACAAGCAGAAGGAGAAAAACTCAACTTCTAGAGCAAGCCAGCACAAGCAACACAAAACACAGACAAGGGAGACAGACTCAACCTTCAGCCAACAAGCAAAGCCAAACAGTAACAGACAAGCAGAGGGAGACAGGCTCAACCTCTAATGCAGACAAGCAAAGGGAGTCAGGCTCAACCTTTCAATGCACTTAGGCCTAAACAAACTATATGAAATCCTAGTCTAATGCAACACACCAAACAGTCACACAAGTACATCAAAGCAATCAGAAAATACAACAAACAAAATAACAGACAAGCAGCTCAACAGCAAAGCAGTCTTCTAACAGCAAAACAATCCAACAGTCTGTAGTTTGATCTCCATGCCCAAGTTATCTTCAAAAGAAGACTTCATCTTCAAGCTTCAATTGATCCACCAAGAAATATGATAATCAACATCAATATTAATGCATGATGATGGGAAGCATGATGGAAACCAATGGAATCCATCATGGCACTCAACCATACATCTAAGATAGGCATCCTCAAAGGTTCTACCTTTTGTGGTATGCCACACATCCTTCCAAAGGAGGGATGAGGCTTCCACATAGGGACCTTGAATCATAGGATGGGAATGGAATGCACACATAGCAAACCATGTTTGTGAAAGAAGAAAACAACTTCTAAGGCTCTACAAAACCCTAATCTTACAAGCTTAAAGAAATCTACTAAAAGGAAACCAAAACACCAAATCAAGCACTACAATTAAACATACAGAAGCTCTAACAAGTCTAAAGCACTATCCAAAAGGAATGGGAAATTTATTTCATGCTATGGGTCACCATTGAGGTCATTCTAAAGGAAAGGTCATGTTAGAAGCATCCTACAGCTAGTCCAATTGTTAATTCTAAGTAAAATATGAAATCAAGTCCTAAAATTCTAGGGAATTTTCTAAGGGATCCTAAGAGGGTTAGGGACCTTTGGTAGAAAAGTCAGGGACTGAATCTAAGGGGAGAATCACTAAAGAAACTCTAAACCCTAATGTGTTTAAAGGGAGGTCAAATGTGGAAGCTCCTAAAAGTCTAGTTCAAAACAGAACTTCAAATCATCTAAAAATCACCTTAAAAATTACACAAGCTCCTTAACATGTCTATAACAAACCAACAAAGAATCAAGATCAAATTCCATACCAAAAAGGAGAACAAAAATCAACAAATAACAAGCATAAAATTGCAAATTAAATGAAATCAATAAAATGGAAAAAATGCAAATAAATTGGAAATTGCACAAAAATAAAATCTAAGAGTACCAAAAAATCAGAAATAAAATCAGGAGCATCCATATATTTTTATTATATTTTTCTGATCATTAATCAATTTAATATGAATTTAAAATGGAAAAAGCAATTAAAGATATTATAAAAAACAAATAAGAAAATAAAATGCAAGAAATAATCAGGGGCGCAAGATTGGGAGACTAAGTCCACGCATCTGAGGGCTCTAAGGCTTCCAGCGCATAAATGAAGCGCAGCGTTTTGCTTGGTCAAAGTCAATTCTCATAATGAATCCCATGTGTTGGATCTGGAGACTAAGTCTTCTCTTTCAACTCAATCTAAAGGTTGCTGGTCATCGTCCCTATTCAAACTGATCTTGGAGGGAAGAGACTCACGGTGGCTCCGGCGGCTGAGCAACTGTCTTCTCCGGTGAGGCGCTAGTTACAGGTCATGATAACAAGTCAAGTCTTATACTTATCTTCTCCATTTTCCACGCTGAATCCAAATATGCCATTAGTTTCTCCTAATTCTCACTGGATTTTAAAACACGATCAAGATCCTAAAATATGTCATCTGATCAAACATCACCAAATCTCAATCTCTTGCCGTGGATCTACTCCTCATTCATCGTAGATCAACCTAAGCTATCTAAATCATGCTATCACTCCAAGATCAGACAGTTACAAGTCTCAACAGAAATGGTGCATCATCTTGAATTGTCATCAAACTCCACAATTATGATCCTAAAATGATCTAGTCCTCTTCCTAATGCTTAACCTCATTTCAGTTCATGCTATATCATCCTAAAACTAGAGCAATTGTGAAAGTTATCAACTTGAGTTGCAGCTTGAAATTGGAGCAGTTGTTATGCTGAAGATGATAAAAGCTTCAATTTGCCTTGAACTGCTCTGAATCTGAAATCACGATTTGCACTTTTGCTCTTGAAACTCAACTTCCAATCTCTAGTTCCAGCTCCAAATGATCACCAACCTTGCACTGAATCTCCTTCTGAATTTATATAGAGGTGAATGGAAGGTTCTAAAGGCCCAAACTGTGATATCCAAATTTTCAATTTTGCTTGAAAACTCAAACATGGCATACACGATTCTGAGCTAGTTCCTTCCCCAAGAAGCTTCACATGTAATGTCTATGGCCTGTTGAGAATGAAGGGACCAGATTTCACCCTTGTTTGTATCCTATGGCCAAGATTTGAGGTGTAACTTCCTCATGAAGTAACAAAGTAAAAAGCCATGAATTATGCCTCAAATGGATTTTCTAGTAATGCCAAAGGGTTCCAAATGATGTTTCTGGTCAAAATGAGTACTCATTTGGTCTTGTTTGAACACATATGATTAATTTGAATTTTTCAACTTAAATGCCTTTAAATTCCCCTTTTGTCAAATTTCTTCAAACCAAGTCTTGCCCTAAGCCAAATCAATGCCTCATGGATACATGGTTGACCTTAAAATCCCATTTTGAGCAAGTTTTGTGTTGGACAAAACTTCATTTGAGGCTCACAAGATAGTGAAAATGACCCATAGTCCAAAATGATCTATAATCTCACTTTCCCAAAATACCCCTGACTTGTAAACCTCATAACTTGAGTTCTACAAATCATATGAAAGAGTTATAGTACAATTTGGAAATCTAAGACCAAGACCTACAACTTTCAAGTTGGCCAAAAGTTGAGGAGAAACACCCTTCTAGGTCAAAAGTTCCTTGGAAGTTGGTTGACTTTTGCAGACAAATTTCACATTCATCTGATGACCTGTAACTTGTCTGGATCATAACTTGAGTTCTATAAATCCAATCAAATACTTCTAGTACTCAAATTAAAGATGCGAACATGCTCTACAAGTTCCATGTTGGTCAAAAGTTGAGATGAAACTTGTATCTTGAGATAAGTGGTCTTGAAGCCAGGCACTAAATAGGGGATTTTACCCTGAGAACCCTAGTTTAGCAACTCCTCATACTTTGAATTCTTCTTGGATTGATCTTGTAATATCCCATCATGCATATCAAAATAACTTTCCATGATTAAAAAGACTTGGAAATAGGCTTTGATCCTCTTCAATTGCACAGTTGACTTAGGGTTGACTAGGTAAAAACCCTAATTGCAACACCTTCAACTGTGACTCTTCACACTTAGCATAATGACTTGACTGAGCTCCACCATGACCCTCAAGGCACTCCATGAGCTCTATCAACATACCCTATCCATGATCAAGGCTTCACAAACCCCCGATGGTCTTCAATTGGCCCCCAAGTTAGGAGGTGAACCACATACCAGCATCCAAACTTCTCAAGAACACAACCCACTTTCTGATGACTTTGGTGACCTCTCAATCTTGAATAAGACCTCTAGATAGGCTCCTCCTGATACAAACCACACTTGATCCCCTGCTAAATGAACAATGCTATGCTATGCAAATGATAGACCAATGATATGATGATGCAATGAAACATCATCCAAGTAAGAAAAGGTTGGGCACATTTTAGGGTGCAACAGTATCCTTACTAGGATAGAATCAGAGAAATCGTAGTTCACCTCACTAGGGATAAAGAACACTTGATTATGATCAAGGTTCAAAGGGGAACAAACATAACAATGCTCGTGTAGAGTTTAACAAAACTCTCTAGATCTACATTGAACACTCAAGAAAAGGGGAGTAAGTAATCATCTCCACGATTCTTACATAGAGTTAACAAGCTCTATCCTAAGTTCTAATTGCAGGAGCACTCCTAGCAAAGGGTAAGCTTTTTAGACTTAAGCAAAGTATAATGGATAGGTTCTAACTTAACTAAGTATATAGATGACTTTACAAAGTCAAGGGAGGGTAATGAGCTATCTATGACCCAAAGGTCAATAGAGAGACTTTCCTTTGGAAGGGAAAAGAGGAGGCAACTTGGATGAGAACTAAAGAGTTCCATCACTTGGGGAAATAAACTTAACAAAGCAATAATCATTCAAACATGATGAATATAAGGAGATATGGTTACAACCAAGAACAGGCATAAATATATCACAATATCAATGATTTCAAACAAAATAGATGGTCACAACCAAGAACATGCAAGCAAGATATTACAATATCAAACAAGGATAAGTTCTTACAAGACTAAGTGAAAGGTAAATATCAAAGCATATCTTGACAAAGATAAAGGTATCAACCAATGCAAACAAGTTATAACTTTACAAACAGTTCAAAATTTCATGGGGATTTCCAAATGAAAATCAAATGAAACAATCATGATGCTAACAAGAAAAAGTAATTACAATCACATGCACAAATGAGTTGACAAACATCAAGCTTAAGAAAGAGGAATCAAAAGTTTTGAAAATTAAAGATGAAAGAGAGGAGGGTAAAAACCCTAAAAATGAAGCATGACTTCTTTTAATGCAAAGTTGTTTTCCAAAAATGACAATTCTAGGATATTCACATACCATATGAAAATATGTAAAAATACAAGACCAATGCAAAAAGAATCATTCACAAATGATAAAAATTGACAAAGTTATGCTATTTTGAAATTTAAAGAAAAATCAAACAAACATAGTAATTAAAAATAAGGATGTGCGCTTGGTGGGTGTTGAACCCACCACCTTTGGGTTACAAGATCAAAATCTTGCCAAACCAGCCAAGGCGCGCGCGTGATACTTCAAGGCAAAAGAGAGAGATAAAGGAAAACATGGAAAACATGGAAAAAAAACCAAAAGGGTTGATCTCCACACGGATCGAACCCAGGTCAGGTAGCATGGCAAGGCAATATGAGAACAAGGCATAACCACTGGGGTGGTGATACATCCGTGTATTATGCCACCCCAATAAATACATATACTTAAAAAAGCAAGCATCTCTGGGCAAGGCATGACAAGTAAGAACAAGCAAGTTGACATGGAAACGGTTTCATCGCAACTTGGTCAAAACACCACCAAATTTAACAAAATTTGGGTCTATCTTATGTGAAATTCAATAAGGAACACAAAGACATCATTAGTTTTTCAAAATAAGGGACACAAATTAAAACACGATGTCAATTGCAAATGGAAGCTTGGATATGCGTTATGGCAGCCACAACTCAAAACAGAAGTGATTAAGACTAGATGAAGGTATGCACAAATCTCAAATACATAGCCTATGAATTCTAGATGCAAAGATCATTCAAAAACAACTCCAAACAGAAACTGGTATGCTAGTGGCAATTATTAAACAAAAGTACTTGGAATGCTGTTTTGAAAATAAGGACAGTTCATGAGGCAGCAAAACATACTTCAAAACATTAATACACATAGATGATTCATATACATCAAGACATGGATTCAAAACACAAATTACAAGAAGGCTTAACATAGATTGATAGCACATGAGGTGAAAATACAAAACAGAAGCTGGCAACAAGTTCTTTTGATCAAAACCAAATATTAAACAAAGCAAGCATGATGAATCCTACACATATACATACAATTTCATACCATGACAAAATGATTTCAACCAAAACAGCCTAACATGAATAACTGGTTGAGCAGCAAATCAAACAGCATGAGTAGCAACCAATCTTGGTCATTACAATGCCAATCCAAAATATCAATTCATAACATGCCTTAAAGATGAGAGTCACAACTCTATAGTAATGAACACAAACCAAGTCTAACATGAAAACCTAGTTCTAGCAGCAATATGGACTCTAACATGACAATGCTAGCACAATTAACAATTAACCCTAATGCACCCAATGCACATAACAGTTTGCAAGCATATGACAATATGCATCCTATAACAAAAGTGCTAGGACTAAATGGCAGTTTGAACTTGTAACAGAAAAAGTATGACATATTGATGCAACCAATCAATTCATTGACCAATGATGCTTACAAGCAATTTCAAGACAGAATGCAAACATGATTCATAAGACATCAAAACATACATATAGGCTTATCACAAATGACTACACAAACCAGATATGGACAAATCATGATTAGAAGCAACAAACTTACCACAATGCCTAATGACAGTAACAGATGCACAAATGATAATGTCACTTATCCAATAACACATGATTCAAAGAACACCACATCTTCATGTTAACAAACATAAACTAACATACAACAATAGACAAGTTATCACAAATATTCACTTAGCATAACAATGGTAAGCAACAAACTACAATGCAAAAATATCTCATGACAGCCACAAACATATGACAGCAAAATAAGGTATTGGTCATCAACAAGCCTTAACAGTCACATGAATCATTCCAATGATCCTTAATAGGTCCAACAGAACCAAACAACTTACAAGCACATTCAAAACATGTTATAAACCAAGTTCAAACACAAGGATGATCCAAAAATATGCTAGAATTAAAAATGACCTATGAGTTGAAAAAATGCACATGAATTGAAACTGGCCAAAACAGAAATGTGTAGATCCAAGACCAAACCAGTTTCAAATAATACAAACATCACATGAATCAAGCATATAGGGATTTCTAATTTAAAATGCCAACAAACGTGATCAAGATTTAAAGATGCTGCTGAAACAGAAACAAACCAACATGATTCACAAACAGAATCAGATCAAAACTAGCATCAAACTTCATAAAGTTGCAAGCAAAATTTTGTAGAAGCAAGCTTCATCTCAAAGTTTTGATGAAGTCAACATCAAGATCAAGAATAATTCATCTGTGCAAAAAGGCAAACGCTTTCAAAAGACCAAGATCAAGTGGAATGGAAGTGATCAACATTCAAAGCTTCATGAACATTTGACTGATCAACTTTCAAGTTTTGGACACAAGCTATGGTATATCAAAATCCATTAATTTAATTGATATACAAGTGTTCAACATCTTTATCATTTGATCACATTGCATTAGCATACCTTTTAAACTATTAGAATTGGTATAACACTATTTTTATAAGCATTTTTCTGAAAAATAGCAGTGTTAACCGATTAACCATATAGGTTAACCGGTTAACCATTTCAAATTTTGAATATTTTGGTATAACGTTCAAGTGTTAACCGATTAACCATATAGGTTAACCGATTAACACTGAACGTATTTTGAAAAATGGCTTTGTTTCAAGTTCAAAAATGGTTTGAAAATTATACCAGTTCATATTTTGAATTATACTCAAATATACCTGTTGGAAAAGGTGTGTTTACACATATAAATTCTGAGTTTTTCAAATTGAAAAAGAATCCTCCAATAATCAATTTCAAAACAATTCTTTGAATCAAATTCACCACTTTCAAATACTTTTCAAATTTTTCAAAAGTGTTCATATTGATCATATCTTTCATATGCATAGCATTGAACACTTGTGTTGAAATTAAATGAGTGAATTTTGATGAGAAGAAGAAGATCAATCTCAGTATTGACATTACCATTATTACTCTCAAATCAAAGTATTCAGATTACTTGTTTTTGACTTGTGATCCAGGTTTGTTGGACACAAGGGTGAGTGTTTACAAGAGAATTGTTCTTGTATACTTGTTGATTTTTATTGTTTGATAGTAGGCCTCACCGGTTGATGGTGTGATAGGTTGTACTTTATTAAACAATAGTGAAAACTCTCTTTCGTGTTGAAAGGGGAGTGGAGTACTCTCGGATTGTGAAGGGAACCACTATAAATCTTGGTGTCCACTGTCCTTTTACTTTCTACTGCATTAATCACCAAGAACCTAACCAGTAAAATTTCAAGAATACCGAAAAACCGGAAAAAGTCCCTAAAAGCCTAATTCACCCCCCCCTCTTAGGCATAGTTTGTACTTACAAATTTAAGCCAAAACCACGTAGTATCCTTTCAACAATAGCCATGGCAAACATCTACTCATGATTTATATCAAAACTTCAACAATACATAGCACTACGCATATTGAGGAGCAAAACAAAAACAATCTTGGCAGATTCAAATATGAACTGCATGTACAATTAAAACACATTGTAACAACTAATTTACACTAATCATGTTCACGAAAGTTAAAATAATAGGATAGTGACCACTAACCTCTTGTAGACCTCTAAGCAAGCTAATGTAGTAGGGAAAACCTTGAAGACTCCCCAAATAAGATCCAACCAATGCCTTGATGAAAATGCAGCTTTTTCTTGCACTTGAAGTAAACAAGTGAACTTTAGGGAAGAGCTCAAGACAAGTGATGATGATGATATTTTAGGTTATGGACAGTTGGTACATCATAGACCTAAGGTGTTTGGAGGTTTAAAGTGATCAAAACAGGCCTGGGCAGAGATTTATCAGTTTTTGTGTGTTAAGTCAAACTTTGCTTGGTTGAAAGTTGACTTTTGAGAAAATGAAGTTTTTGGCTGGTTTAAGAGCTTGAACACCTCCCACACATCATTTGTGGATTTTTTTGATGGTTTGTGATGATTTTTAGTGGGTGGAAATGGTTTTGGAAGGTGTTTTGCTCAAGGCAGATATTTGAGGTATTTTTGGAATGGTTTCTTCACTTATAAGCAAAGCAAGGTAAGATGAGAGCTATGGTTTTCTATTGGGTTTTAGAGTGCTCTGGTGTGTGTTTCAACATAGAGGAAACCTCTATTTATAGGCCAAGGAAAGGTTTGGGGCAGATTTGTCTTTTGGCATTTTGGAGGGAGTTTTGTAAATGCAATCTTGTTCAAGATTTGTTGCAGCTGCAAGTCCAAGTTCTTGGCTCAAGATGATGCATAAATAAAGTGGCAAGGAAGACATGGAAGTGATTGAAGTGTGGCTAGGTAGTAAGGGAACTGCAGCTGCAAGTTACTTATGAAAAGTTTCTCTTTCCTTGATTTCTTTGATTAAAATATTGACAACTTGCATACAACTTGCAATGTCCATCAAACCTCTTAATTTTCTGCATTTTTATTCATCATACTCTCTAACTATCAGATAGAAACATGATCAAATGGCTGAGAATGGTTCAAGTGATCAAAAAGTGAGTTTGTGAAAAAATGGAAATGATGAACTCAAGTGTTGAAACCTCAACTTGCTGAATTCATAACTCTCAACTCATAAGGGCTATATAGGAGTTCTAGTACATTTTGGAAAGCCCTCATGAAGCTCTACAACTTTCATGTTTTCATGATCTTCAGATTCCAAGTGAAACTAGGTCAAAAATCTACTCAAAGTGTCTAAAAATATGCCTAAAAAGGCCAATAACTTAGAATTTTTCTAAGTTATTTTCCCCTCTTGTAATGATCTTGGCCATAACTCCAAATCTATGCATTTTCTGCTCACGGACCACTATGAGACTTTTGTAGTACTTTTCAAGACCTTTCCAATGAGCTTTGAACCAACTCAATTGGATTTGTGGTTAGGGAGTTATGGTCTTGCCCCTTTCAAAACCCTAATTTCCCGATATTTTGATTACTCCTCAATCCTTGATCCAATGGTCATGAAACTTCATGGATAGGTGTAATATGTTATTAGGAACATTTTTGCTTCATACTTTGAGGTCAAATTCCTTATGATTGAAGAGTTGACTTTTCGGTCAACTGAACGATTGATCGATGACTACCGAGTCGACTGTTGATGCTCCGTGTCTTTTGAGGCCTTGAAACTTCTTGAGTAGAATTCACTAAGCCATATGAACTTCATGGACCATGATCCCACCATTGTAACATCATTTAAATCAAAAGTCAAACTACAGTTGACTTTTCCTAATCGAAAACCCTAATCGGGTATCCTGGACTGCACTGTTCTTGATCCTTGGGTGACAACCTCAAATTGGATTCATACTTGACCCAATGGAGTATGTTTGATGATGCGGAGACTTATTTCATGGAGAATCAATCCAATACATTGACTGATTAACCATCGAAACCTCGATTCTCGGTTGTACGGAACCCTAATTCATCTGTATCTTAACAAAGACAAAATAGGTTAAGGTTAGATAATCATATGAAAATGACCCTAAAATGATGATGAATATCTAAGGGGTCAAAATTTGGGGTGCAACAGGAGAGGACACAACTTTGCCGGAGAGAAGATGACCACTTCACTAGGGAAGCGAGATCTCTGCTATGGAAGCATACCTACTCGTTGCTCATGCCTGACTGCATTTACCTGTGGGGAACAAGTCCATTCTGCCAGAAGTATCGCACTTAATCCGCTGAGAATACCTGGCTAACAACAACTGCTACTTGTTGCGACTTGAACTGCTGAGGATAAGGGAATTTCACCCGGTTGTGATAACCCTGTTGACCTACAACAAAGAAAAACACCAGAAATGTTCCATACGTGAAATGGTTACCTCGGTTACCATCCATGACACTTGCCGATCAAGCAAAGTCAGCGCTTTCGTTGTGCTCTGTACAACCTCTTGCTTTTACCTGTAATGTTTACCAAAATAACAGACATTTCGCAAACAAAACAGTAAAATGGACAAGAAAAAGAAAGCTCTTTGACTGAAGTGAATACTTTATTGATGAAAGGCCTGTAAATATGCAGATTACAATTCAGACGCAATTCCTGAAAAGTGGTAATTGCTCAAAAACAAGAAAACAAATACAATAGAAATGTCGGCAATGTGGAAACAGACAACCACCATGTGTCGATTCGGCTACGACCTGTATGTCTTCGATGTTCCCCGTGTTTCGTCTTCTGACAAGACTGATTCCTTTCCTTCGGGATAACTTCTCACAAGCTTACAGATCGAACGCAGACCGTGATCGTTTGCTTTTTTAAATCCCTAACTTTTGCCTGGATCGCCCTTCGGGTTTTCAATCCACCGGGATACCCATTTTTGTCAAAGTTGCCTTTTCAGGTTTTCAACTTTGCGGGTTCATTCTTTTTCTTTTATCCCTAATTTTTGCCCGAACCTTTTTCTTTTTATGGTTCGCCGGGATGCCCCTTTTTTGCCTGGACTTTTCTTTTTGTGTCCAGCGGGTCTCTTTAAGCAAAGTATTTTTTAACCACGTCCGCGTTCACAGGGGACGAAAAATCTTCACCATCCATAGTAGATAGTAATAAGGCTCCGCCAGAGAAAACTTTTCTTACCACATACGTACCTTCATAGTTAGGAGTCCATTTTCCCATGTGATCTGTCTGAGGAGGAAGGATCCTTTTCAACACCAAATCACCCATCTGGATGCACCGAGGACACACTTTCTGATCAAAGGCTTCCTTTATCCTACTTTGGTACAACCGACCATGCGCAATGGCTGCTAACCTCTTTTCATCAATCAGGCTCAGCTGATTCAACCTGGTTCGCACCCATTCAACTTCGTCAAGCTTCACATCCGACAAAACCCTTAAAGAAGGAATCTCAACTTCTAATGGCAGGACTGCTTCTGTACCATACACCAGTGAGAAAGGAGTTGTCTCGGTTAATGTACGCACCGAAGTACGATAATCGTGAAGAGCAAAAGGAAACATCTCGTGTCAGTCCTTGTAGGTCACAACCATTTTCTACACAATCTTCTTGATATTCTTATTAGCTGCCTCAACAACATCATTCATCTTTGGACGATATGGAGAAGAATTGTGATGTTCAATCTTGAAACTCTGATACAGTTCCTTCATCATTTTGTTATTCAAATTTGTACCATTATCAGTAATGATTCTCTCTGGAATACCATAATGACAAATGAAGTCTTTCTTTATGAATCGGGCGACCACCTGTTTCGTGACATTGGCGTAGGACGCAGCTTCTACCCACTTCGTAAAGTAATCAATCGCAACTAGAATGAAGCGATGTCCAATAGAAGCAGTCGACTCAATCTATCCAATCACATCGATTTCCCACATGGCGAAAGGCCAAGGAGATGTCAACACATTCAGAGGAGCTGGTGGCACATGCTGTAACACGCATTTTAGTTATTTAGTCTTTTTGGTGTTATTTTATTTTGGTGTGTCCTTATGTGGGGTGTGTCTGAGTGAGTTGGTGGGTGTCCTTAATTTGTAGGGAATTATTTTATACGCTATAGAGTTTAATATTAATAAAATATAACTAATAAGGATAATAATTTAATAATTTATAGTAATATTATTATTATTATTATTATTATTATTAATATTATTAATATTAGTAGATGGAATAAGTAAAATAGGGAATAAGTGATATAAGAAGGTTTTGGGAGAGAGAGGAGTCAGAACCCGATAAATGAGTTTAGAGAAAGTTGAGAAGAAAGAACAAGGAAGGAGAGAAGAAAAGCTAGGGCTACGAATCCTTCAGAGTTTTTCGTCAATCAGAGCAAGTAATCGAGGTAAGGGGGAGAAACTGATTGGGATTGGTATTTTACATGAATTGGGTAGAGGGGATTCCTTAACCCCATAGGGATTTGATGAACTAGATGAGTATATTGTTATGTTTATGATTGTTGCTGCTATTGATGAATTTGTGCGTATATTGTTGTGATTTTGGTGAGTTTCTGCGTAACGTAGTAGAGTTGTGATTTTGGTGGGGTTCTGTATAACTTCTGTGGTTTTGGTAATGACCATGAGTATTGGTTCTGGAGAGAAAGTTTGAGGAACAATTGATTAGAGTAGTGTATAATAGTTGTAGTAATAATAGGTAGAAGATGGGTGAAGAATGATAAGTTTGGAATTGTGTTTTAATGGTGAATGAGTAGAAGTTCATGTAGGAAGAAAACCCATAGAATACTCATGATTTAGTGGATTTTCGAGTTTGGTGAATACCCTAACATGTGGGGATTGATTGTGGTAGCAAAGAGGGAAGGGTTGGTGAAAAATACAATTTTCTGCTTAATTTTTCAAAAACACACAGTAAGCAATCGATTGCACTAGTACAACAATCGATTCCACAGCAAAACAGAGGCTAAAATGTGAAAAATTGGGTCAAGCAATCGATTTCACTAATACAACAACCGATTGCATGCTGTATAAAAGTTGAAAATTGGAAATTTCTGTTCCGACGATTTTGGCCATAACTTTTAATCCGTAAGTTGGTTTTAGTTCCCGTTCGAAGCGTTGGAAAGTTAGTGAATAGATCTATAACATAGTATAGATAATATAATTAGTTACCAAATATTTTTATATCCAATATGTTGGGGAGTCATTGTTTAATTAAATCTTAACTAAAACATGGATTAATTGAGATGATTTACTGATTATTTACTTGGTGCTAAAAGGGGAAATTGTGTAGTATTGAATATTAATTGAAATAATTAAATTGGTAGTGTGATATATGTATGAGGTAAAGTGATGTGATCAGGAGGATCGTGTGACTTTAATTAAAATGATTAATTGATGAACAATACGTATGTATGACGTATGGTGATGTGATCAGGGGATCGTGTGCGCTTAGTGTGCTTGGATTTAGTTGTTGTACATTGGTGTGTATTATTTGATTTGATTATTCAATGGTTTATGTTAGGATATTGAAATGATTAAATTGGTGTGTAATATGTATATATTGTATGGTGATGTGATCAAAGGATCGTGTGCACTTAGTGTGCTTGAGTTCATTTATTGTGCATTTGGTGTTATGCATATCATGGTGTTTGGTAGGATGAATCATTGCTCAAGAGGAGTGTATGTGATTCATCCGTACTCCATTGCGGAGAATGGTGGGGATAGATCATGGCCAAGGACGGGTGTATGTGATCTATCCGGGGTTCGATTGAATGAACCAATGAGTTGGGACCGCATGCATGGTGTTGAGTTGCATAATTGCATTATGGTGTGTTGTGTTGATGTTGGACAGTAGGTCGTGTTCGATGAATGTTGGGTGATGAACTATATGATTACTACCTTTATTTTATGTACTGTATTACCGATAATTTTGATCATGTTTTCTCACCCCTTTGTTGTTGTTGTGGTTTGTGCTTCTTCGGAGGTACAGACAATCCAGGTACTTAGCTAGCTTGGATATTGGTATGCGAGTCGAGTCGTAGGATTCTCTGATATGTAACACGGGATCTGGGCGTTTAATTGCTTGATGTTGAATTGTTTTATTTCCTGTGACGTATCAAGTTTGGTGAACCTTTTAATGAATGTTTTTGTGTAATTTGGCGGATGGCCGTGAATGTTGACTAAGGATAATTTCCGCTGTTCAATTTTGAAAACCATCTAATGATGATTATGTTAAATCATTTGGATGTGATATCCCACTTTTGAAAGGAAACTCTGATGTTTAATTGAAATATTTGTATTTTATTTAATTTTGGAAAGTGGGGTGTTACAATTGGTATCAGAGCAGGTCGGTCCGTCCGACCAGTGTAGTAGTTGAGTCTGTCCTTAGGATAGAGTTTGTGTACCTTTGAACCTGTTGTTGTTCTGTTAAGGAGTATGGCGGGTAGGAATGATGGTGCTTTGGCTGCCGCTATGCAAGCAATGGCGCAGGTGGTTGCTAATCAGAACCAAGCCGCGGGTGCGCAATTTAGCAATTTGGCACAATTTCGGAATAATAAGCCACCGACATTTGAAGGAGGAAATCTGGATCCTGAAGCTGCACAGAGGTGGCTGAAGGCAATTGAGAAGATTTTCAGAATAATGGGTTGTAGTGATGAGCAAAAAGTGAAGTTTGGTACTCACATATTGGAAGGTGAAACTGAGGCTTGGTGGGACAGTAGTCGCCAGAGACTGGAGACTGCAGGAGTAGGATTGAAATGAGTGAGGGAGAAAGTTGTGCTTCTCCCAGATGCTTCAAGTGTGGAGTGATGGCTCAGTATGTTGTTAAATGCTACTGTAGTTTGACGGGATCATGTTGAAGGGAATAAATGTGTTTTGCGAGCTTAGATGGTGTATACAGTGAATTGTTTGGAGTTAAGCCAAATGCTTAAGAGTTGTATTGGCGAGTCGGCACAGGACAGTGTTGAGATGTTTGATTTTGAGGGGAATTTTGAGTGTTGATGAAAGTAGAGAAGTTGGCGGGTTGCCGATTAAGTGTGGTTGTTTGGAAGTTATCCTGACAAGACAGTGATATACAGTCAGGACGTGAAGTGGAGTTGTGATAGACTTAGTTGCGGAAACTAGCCGATGTTGAGAGCTCCATATTGTGTGTCTGTTTGGACGGTCAAGGAATTAAATTGAGTGAGTAGTTGGAGACTTGTGTCTGGTGTGTGTGCTACGACGACAGATTGTGAAGTCGAGTAGGTAAAGGGTGGACATTGACTTCTGGTGATTATTAAAGAAAGTAAGATGTAGAATACGATATTGATATAATTAGACCTGTAAACATTGCAAGAGTTGAAGATGCGTTGAATGGCCTTTTAAGGGTGAAAATGTTGTGTTTGTATTTTTAACGTAACGGGAGGACCGTAACTCGGAATGACGCACGGTTCGAAGCGTGGGAAGTTATTACAATGCTCTGTGTGATGGCGGCATAGTGACATGGGATTAAGATATTTATTGATGGAACACGTTTGGATGTTGTAGTAAGGGCGGAAAGTGCGGTTTGGGTTTCCGCCATAGCTCATGAATTGAATGTCCGTTGGCATGGGATTTTCCATATTTAATTGAGCGAGTCAATGGTTGTGTTAACTGATGATATTTTGATATATTCGAAGAGTATAGAGAATTATGTTGAGCATCAGGAACTTGAGTTATCGGTGTTGGAGAAGAAGCAGTGATAGGCCTCTGTGAGGAAGGTTCAAAGAGTTTCGGGAGAGCTGTCAACAGTTCATGTGTTGGTTTTGCCGAATCCGACAGAACTATTTGTTGTGTTTTGTGATTCTTTGTTGGTATGATTGGGAGATATGTTAAGCACAACATCAGTGAGTTTTAGTTATGCTTTAAGGCAACTTAAAGTACATAAGAGGAATTATTGGACAAGTGGTTTATAGTTGGTTGTTGTTGAGTGTTTGTGCCGGAGTTTGGAGGCCTCTATTGTTTAGTTGAGATGTGAGATGGTTGGTGATTTTAAGAGCTTAAGGTAATTGTTTGATTTGAAAGAGTTGAATTTAAGACAGAGGAAATAATTGGGACTTCTGGAGGAGTATGGTTTTGGGTTGAATTTCCATTCGGGCGAGACAACGTGGTAGCTGATGCATCGAGTTGGAAAATATTTGGGTATATACTGATGATGATGGTAAAGGAGTTAGAACTGATTAAGCAGATTCTGGATATGAGTTTGGTCTGTGAAGAGACTTCTTATGGAGTTAAGCTTTGTATGTTGAGGATGACCATTGGTATTTTTGATGAGATTTGAGGAGGTCGAAATTCTAATTTGAATTAGTACATTGATTGAATTTAATGAATTAAGTCGAGGGGCTGACTTTTGGATTGATAGAAATGGTACCGTGAGATGTCGTGATAGAGTTGTGTTCCAATATTGTGAGTTGGATAAGAGTACTCTGGAAGAAGGACATTGAGGTAGATCGAGTGTTCATCCAGGTGCTATGAAGATGTGACCGAATTTGAGGAATTGTTTTGGTGGCCATAGATGGAAAGATAAGTGGTTGAGGTTATATATGCTGATTAGACTTGTTGAAAGTCGGAGTTTGAACATCAGAGACTGTTAGATCTAATACAACTGTTGAATATTTCTGAGTGGAATAGAATAGTGTTCCCATGGATTTGGTGTCAGGTTTTCCAAAGAATTTGAAGGGATATGATTCAATTTGAGTGGTTAAGAATGGATGGAAAATATTAACTTATTCCTTACCAATGAGGATGAATCATTCTATGCTGGAGGTAGCTAAGATGTATAGTGAGGAAGTTGTGAAGTAGTGTGAGATACCGTCGAATATTGTGTCAGATGGGAATCTGAGTTTTCGATGAGATTTTGGGAGAGTTGCAGACGCTTTGAGTTCCATATCAAAGTTGAACTCTGTCTAGCATCCGTGGATGGATGGACAAATAGAGAGAATTATCCAGTATGTAGAGGATTTGGTGAGAGCTTGTGTGTTGGATCATGATGGATCAGGGGGTAGTTAATTATCGTTGATTGAGTTTACCTACAACTACCACTATCATTCTAGTATCGGAAGGACATCGTATGAGGCTTTGTATGGTAGGAGGTGTAGGACTCCTTGTGCGGATGTGTGTCCGGCGAGAATGTTGTACTCGGACCGGAGATGGTGCAAGAGGCGACTGAAAGATAAAAAAGGATCCAAGAAAAGATGTGTGTTGAGAGTTACGATGGTAACTTGGGGTTGGCCGAGCTTTGAAGTCTCGGAAGCACACATTATGTTTTGTTTATCTGTATCAGAGTGGCGCAGCGGAAGCATGGGGAAATAGCATGTTAGACTGTTTTACCGCTATCATTTGTGAAAACTACAAGGTGTGTTCATGTGTCTAAGCCGAGGAGGTACTTTGATTAAATTGGATGGAGTTCAAGTGAGAAATAATTTGATTGTTGAGGCACTTCTAGTGCGAATTGTTGAACAAGAAACAACTCCGAGGGAAGGAGATATCCTAGGAGAAAGTGGCTTGGTGAGGTGCTGCAGGAGGCAGTGTGACCTGGGAATTGGAAAGCAGGATGCGGGAAGCGTATCCAGAATTGTTTCCATGGGGGAGAGTTGTAACACCCATTTTAATTATTTAGTCTTTTTGGTGTTATTTTATTTTGGTGTGTCCTTATGTGGGGTGTGTCTGAGTGAGTTGGTGGGTGTCCTTAATTTGTAGGAAATTATTTTATAAGCTATAGAGTTTAATATTAATAAAATATAACTAATAAGGATAATAATTTAATAATTGATAGTAATATTATTATTATTATTATTATTAATATTATTAATATTATTAATATTATTAATATTATTAGATGGAATAAGTAAAATAGGGAATAAGTGATATAAGAAGGTTTTGGGAGAGAGAGGAGTCAGAACACGATAAATGAGTTTAGAGAAAGTTGAGAAGAAAGAACAAGGAAGGAGAGAAGAAAAGCTAGGGCTACGAATCCTTCAGAGTTTTTCGTCAATCAGAGCAAGTAATCGAGGTAAGGGGGGAGAAATTGATTGGGATTGGTATTTTACATGAATTGGATAGAAGGGATTCCTTAACCCCATAGGGATTTGATGAACTAGATGAGTATATTGTTATGTTTATGATTGTTGCGGCTATTGATGAATTTGTGTGTATATTGTTGTGATTTTGGTGAGTTTCTGCGTAACGTAGCAGAGTTGTGATTTTGGTGGGGTTCTGTGTAACTTCTGTGGTTTTGGTAATGACCATGAGTATTGGTTCTTGAGAGAAAGTTTGAGGAACAATTTATTAGAGTAGTGTATAATAGTTGTAGTAATAATAGGTAGAAGATGGGTGAAGAATGATAAGTTTGGAATTGTGTTTTAATGGTGAATGAGTAGAAGTTCATGTAGGAAGAAAACCCATAGAATACTCATGATTTAGTGGATTTTCGAGTTTGGTGAATACCCTAACATGTGGGGATCGATTGTGGTAGCAAAGAGGGAATGGTTGGTGAAAAATACCATTTTCTGCTTAATTTTTCGAAAACACACAGTAAGCAATCGATTGCACTAGTACAGCAATCGATTGCACAGCAAAACAGAGGCTAAAATGTGAAAAATTGGGTCAAGCAATCGATTGCACTAATACAACAATCGATTGCATGCTCTATAAAAGTTGAAAATTGGAAATTTTTGTTCCGACGATTTTGGCCATAACTTTTAATCCGTAAATCGATTTTAGTTCCCATTCGAAGTGTTGGTAAGCTAATGAATAGATCTATAACATAGTATAGACAATATAATTAGTTACCAAATATTTTTATATCCAATATGTTGGGGAGTCATTGTTTAATTAAATCTTAACTAAAACATGGATTAATAGAGATGATTTACGGATTATTTACTTGGTGCTAAAAGGGGAAATTATGTAGTATTGAATATTAATTGAAATAATTAAATTGGTGGTGTGAATATGTATGAGGTACAATGATGTGATCAGGAGGATCGTGTGACGTTAATTAAAATGATTAATTGATGAACAATACGTATGTATGATGTATGGTGATGTGATCAGGGGATCGTGTGCGCTTAGTGTGCTTGGATTTAGTTGTTGTACATTGGTGTGTATGATTTGATTTGATTATGCAATGGTTTATGTTAGGATATTGAAATGATTAAATTGGTGTGTAATATGTATATATTGTACGGTGATGTGATCAGAGGATCGTGTGCACTTAGTGTGCTTGAGTTCATTTATTGTGCATTTGGTGTTATGCATATCATGGTGTTTGGTGGGATGAATCGTTGCTCAAGAGGAGTGTATGTGATTCATCCGTACTCCATTGCGGAGAATGGTGGGGATAGATCATGGCCAAGGATGGGTGTATGTGATCTATTTGGGGTTCGATTGGATGAACCAATGAGTCGGTACCACATGCATGGTGTTGAGTTGCATAATTGCATTATGGTGTGTTGTGTTGATGTTAGACAGTAGGTCGTGTTCGATGAATATTGGGTGATGAACTATATGATTACTACCTTTATTTCATGTACTGTATTACCGATAATTTTGATCATGTTTTCTCACCCCTTTGTTGTTGTTGTGGTTTGTGCTTCTTCGGAGGTACAGACAATCCAGGTACTTAGCTAGCTTGGATAGTGGTGTGTGAGTCGAGTCGTAGGATGATCTGATACGTAACACGAGATCTGGGCGTTTTATTGCTTCATGTTGAATTGTTTTATTTCCTGTGACGTATCAAGTTTGGTGAACCTTTTAATGAATGTTTTTGTGTAATTTGGGTGATGGCCGTGAATGTTGACTAAGGATAATTTCCGCTGTTCAATTTTGAAAACCATCTAATGATGAGTATGTTGAATCATTTGGATGTGATATCCCACTTTTGAAAGGAAACTCTGATGTTTAATTGAAGTATTTGTATTTTTATTTAATTTTGAAAAGTGAGGTGTTACACATGCACCTTATCGGCATAAATCCGGCATTTATGGCATTTTCTGGCGTATTTGAAGCAATCGAATTCCATAGTCATCCAATAATACCCAGCTCTCAACAATTTTCTAGCCATCGCATGTCCGTTGGCATGAGTACCAAAAGAACCCTCGTGGACTTCCTCCATCAACATGTTTGCTTCAAGTTCATCAACACAATGCAGCAAGACCATGTCGAAATTTCTCCTGTAGAGCACATCGTCCTTGTTCAAATAGAAATTACCGGCTAACCTCCTCAGAGTCTTCTTATCTTTGCTGGATGCCCCAGATGGGTACTCCTGAGTCTTGAGAAAATGCTTGATATCGAAATACCAAGGCTTTCCATCAGATGCTTTCTCAACGACAAACACAAAAGCAGGTCTATCAAGACGTATGATGGTGATAGCAGGAGTTTCATTCCAGAAATCCACTTTATACATCGAAGCTAGAGTGGCCAAGGCATCCGCCATCTGATTCTCAGCCCTCGACATATGATGGAAATCAACTCTATCGAAGAAAGGCAGCAGTCTCCTTGCATAATCTCTATAAGGCACCAGGTTGGCCTGACGAGTTTCCCATTCTCCTTTGATTTGGTTAACGACCAACGTTGAGTCACTGTATACATCCAGATTCTTAATCCTCATATCAACGGCCTCTTCTAAACCCATAATGCAAGATTCATACTCGGCTTCATTATTGGTGCAAGCGAATGTCAACCGGGCGGTGAACGGTATATGAGAACCGTGAGGAGTAGTAATGATCGCGCCGATTCCATTACCATATGAATTAACCGCTCCGTCGAAAACCAATTTCCACTGAGATTCTCTCTCAGGACCCTCGTCAGGTAAAGGCTCGTCACAGTCTTTCATTCTCAAAAACATGACGTCTTCATCTGGAAAGTCAAACTTCATCGGCTGATAATCCTCAATCGGCTGTTCCGCGAGATATTCCGACAGGACGCTTCCCTTAATGGCTTTCTGGGAAACGTACTGAATATCATACTCTGTTAACACCATTTGTCATCGGGCAATCCTTCCGGAGCGTGCTTGTTTTTCAAAGACATACTTGATTGGATCCATCTTCGAAATCAATAGGGTTGTGTGGTTTAACATGTACTGTCTCAAAAGCTTAGCGGCCCAAGCGAGTGCACAACATGTTTTTTCCAGCATCGAGTACCTCGACTCACAATCGGTGAATTTCTTACTCAGGTAGTAGATGGCATGCTCTTTTCTACCTGACTCATCTTGTTGAACGAGTACACATCCCATTGAATTCTCAAGAACCGTGAGATACATGATCAGTGGTCTCCCTGCAACTGAAGGCATGAGTATTGAAGGTTCCTGTAAATATTCTTTTATTCTTTCGAAAGCCTTCTGGCAATTTTCATTCCACCTGTCCGTTTGATCTTTTCTCAGCAATTTGAATATCGATTCATAAGTGGTTGTGAGATGAGATATAAACCTTGCAATGTAGTTTAATCTCCCCAGAAAACCACGAACCTCTTTTTCCATTCTCGGCTCAGGCATTTCTTGTATAGCTCTTATTTTGGCGGGATCTACCTCAATACCCTTTTCACTAACAATGAAACCCAATAACTTTCCAGATCTCACCCCGAAGGTGCACTTGTTAGGATTCAGCCTCAGCTTGAACTTCCTCAACCTTTCAAAAAATTTCAGAAGATCGACCAGGTGTCCCTCCTCCGTATGTGACTTTGCTATCATGTCATCAACGTAGACTTCCACCTCATGATGAATCATATCATGAAACAAAGTGACCATTGCCCGCTGATAAGTTGCCCCTGCATTTTTCAACCCAAAGGGCATCACCTTATAGCAAAAAGTCCCCCACGGTGTGATGAAAGTAGTTTTCTCCATGTCCTCTGGGGCCATTTTGATTTGGTTATACCCAGAGAAGCCATCCATGAACGAAAACACAGAATACTGAGCGGTGTTATCAACCAACACATCGATATGAGGGAGCGGAAAATCATATTTCGGGCTCGTTTTATTCAGATCTCGGTAATCAACGCACATCCTGACCTTTCCATCCTTCTTAGGCACAGGAACAATATTAGTGACCCACGGAGGGTAATTCGTGACAACAAGAAATCCAGCATTCAACTATTTTTGAACTTCTTATTTAATCTTGACTGCCATGTCAGGCCTTGTCCGTCTCAACTTCTGCTTGACTGGCAAGCAATCTTCTCTAAGAGGTAACTGGTGTACCATAATATCTGTATCCAGCCCAGGCATATCTTGGTAAGACCAAGCGAAGATATCCTTATACTCACGGAGCATTTCAACCAATCTTCTCTTGACACCGTCTTCCAATGCAGCCCCTACTTTGACCTCTTTCTTGTCATCCTCGGTACCCAGATTGATAATCTCAATATCCTCCTGATGAGGCACAATGACCCTTTCCTCCTGCTTGAAAAGTCTGGCTAACTCTTCGGGTAGTTCACAGTCTTTGTCAGTCTCATCTTCAGCTTGATAAATGGGATTATCAAAGTCATACAAAGTCATAGCTGAACCTGAATCGATGGCATCTGATAGAAAAGACCTGCATGAGGATGTTATGTTTATTATGTGATGCAACAAACAAAACACATTGCCATTTTTCTGTTAAGTATAAATGCAAAACAAAAACAAGAAAAACAGGGATCACAATATTTGAATGCGAAACATCTTTTATTAATGATAAATTTCAAATAACAAGAAGGCCCCACAAATGGGTCACTACGTCTTGGGCAGAACGTAGGACTGAACATAATCAAAACAATGAACATTACTCTGCAGCAGTAACATGAACGACTTCTTCGGTAGTCCAGTTGAACAACTTCTGGCCGAGAGTACATGGACGAATCCACGCATCCATGTCGCAGTCACTGTCACCTTCATCGTCTTCAACGACATTAATCCTGTCAAATATCACACCACTGCTGGTAAACTGAACAGGTCCCCTGTATCTCGGAATCTGAGAAGAACTGGAGGGTTTGTATCCTAGGTCGAACTTGTCCTGCTTGACAGGAACATCAAGAACTTGGCCCCACTTCTGAGATGAGCCGGATTCTACGATAGCACGGGCTTCCTTGAGCGACGACATTGAAACCTCTGGGCCTTTGGCTTCTAGAGGGGACTTCCCCTGAATCTGAACTATTTTGAAGGCCTGGCAGAGCATTTCGTGGATATCACCATCCACTCCTACATATTTGAAGGATGACATATGACTAACCATAATGTCCTCTTCGCCACACACGGTAACTATCTTCCCCTCCACCATGTATTTCAGCTTTTGATGCAACATTGAGGTAACTGCCCCAACAGCATGTATCCGAGGTCGGCCAAGCAAACATCTGTATACTGGCTGGATATCCATAATATAGAAAGTTGCCTCAAAGATCTCCAGCCTTATCTGAACAGGCAGCGTGATTTCTCCAAACACTGATCTCTTAGACCCATCAAAAGCCCTCACGACCAGATCACTTGGCGTGCATAACAAACCCTGAATGTCCAACTTCATCAATGCCTTCTTCGGAAGCACATTGGTGGATGATCCCGTATCAACCAAGACATGTGACATCAGAGATCCTCTACACTCCAACGATATGTGCAGAGCATGGTTATGGTTCCTCCCAGAAGGAGTCAGATCTAAATCAGTAAAGCCGAGACCGTTACCGGCATTCACGTGAGCGACTACCCCCTCCAACTGATTGACAAAAATCTCCTGGGGTACGTATGCTGCATTCAAGACTTTCAACAGAGCGTTACGATGCGCCTCCGAACTCATCAATAATGACAGGATAGAAATCTTTGAAGGAGTTTGATTCAAGTGATCCACAATTTTGTAGTCACTCTTCCGAATTAACCTCATAAATTCTTCCGTATCCCTTGAAAGATCATCAGTAACAACCTGGGGTTGGGCATTCCCTTCAATCACAGCCTTACGCTTACCCCTATCATTCTTATCAGCAATAACCTCCAGTGGAGAGAAGACCATACCACTTCTGGTAATACCTCCGACACCCACTATGTTCTCAACCGATGAACTTCCGCTTGTCGATTCTATCCATTCTTGCTTCTGCCCGTTATAGAACACCTCTCCCCCATAATTCCATGGGACGACTCTAGTGCTTTCGTATGGCATGGGCCCAGGCACAATAATGGTCACCGGAGCTGGCCTAGCAGGCGCTAAAATATTGATAGTCCGGTATGGAATGGAAATCGTAGAAACTCCGTTTCCATCATTACTCACCTCTTTCACGACATCTTCTTTCACAACTTTATCAAACTGCAAACAACCTTCGTCAATCATTCTCTGAATACCCCTCTTCAAAAGATCACAACCCTCAGGCTGCACTTCACATTCTGAGTAGTCAGCAGAACAACCAGGAAATACTCCCTTCTTCAACAAACAAGCTTTCACCAAACCCATCAGAGTTTTTAAATCTTCAACATCAGTTATCATATTTAACTTTTCACCCTCAATAACGGCATTGGCTTCTGTCACCCCATGATCCGGCATCGGGTTCTGAGTCACATTAGGCCCCTCATTGGTGAAGTTAATAGCTTTAGAGTCAAGCAAATCCTGGACCTTATGCTTAAAAGCTTTACAGTGGTCAATATCATGGCTCGGGGCTCTAGAGTGAAAATCACAATGAGCGTTCGCATCGTAACCAGGAGGCGGTATACCTGTGAGAGGAGCCAAGGTCCTCTTCTGAACCAACTGTAATTACAACAACTGTTGTACCAACTGAGAATATGGTATCGGAGGATTTGTGAATTGTCTATCAGGCATCCGGCGCCTAGCAGGATAAGGTCGCGGAGCATTGCCTTGTTGCGGAGCTGCGGCCGAGATATTTACAGTAGCAACTTGCTGATGCTGACGAGACTGAGTTCTACCTTTACCTTTATGAGAAATAGCATTGGCATACCCCTCCCTTCTCTTGGGGTTTTCAGAATACGACTTCTTCGCTCCTCCCGAAGAGGATCCACCACCATTGGAAATCTTACTAGACTTGATCCCACTTTCAATTCGCTCACCGATAATCACCAAATCAGAAAACCATGCAGACATGCAGCCTATCATCTTCTCGAAGTACACACCCGGTAGCGAAGCCATGAGCAGGTAAATCAACTCCCTTTCAACCATAGAGGGTTGTACCCTTGCAGCCAGGTCCTGCCACCTCTGGGTGTATTCTTTGAAACTCTCAGAATTCTTCTGCGACAGACTCTGCAATTGTACCTGATTGGGTGCCAGATCACTATTATATTGATAGTGACACACAAAAGCTTCAGCCAATTCCTTCCAGCTACGAATATGGGTCCTCTCAATCCCCATATACCATTCCAATGAAGCCCCTGCCAGACTATCCTGGAAGAAATGCATCAGTAGCTTCTCATCACTGGAATAAGCAGACATTTTTCTGAAGTACGCCCGAATGTGTACTCTGGGACAAGTCATCCCTTTGTACTTATCAAAATCGGGCACCTTAAATTTGGGGGGAATCCTGACTCCAGGAACCAAACTAAGATCAAACATATCCAGGCCTAAAGAGTTTTGATTCTCCAATGACTTCATTTCTCCTCAATCAGTTTGAACCTTCGGCCAACTTCAGTCGGCAAACCGCCCTCCAGATCTTTCACAGAAAATATATCATCCTGATTATCCTCCCAATGAGGACCAACAACCTCGTGCACAATGCACATACTGCCATTACCAGCAATATTACCATTCTCACCAGCAGCTCCTCCGCCCGGAGGTACGACAACAGTAGGAATACCCTAAGGAATAGATCCACCAACCGGAGGATGAACAACACTGGCTCCTCCGTGCAAAACACCGTCTTCATCAACCCGTGCTATCAACGGCTGGAATAGAGTTCTCAATTGCTCCTGTCTACTGGCGACAGTCTGCATTAGTTCCATGAATTGGGCCATACAAGCCCTGACCTCCTGCAATTCTGCCTGAACCTGATCCATCACGTTCTGCTGATTCCCTCGAGTAGAATACCTGTGGAAACTGAATTCCTCAATCTTGAACTGAAGAAAACCAAGCAGAGATGAGAACACAAGGCCACCAAGAACAACCTGCGATGCAAATGAGAATGCAAGATGCAAAATGCAAACATGTCTATGTATGCACGGGAGATCTTCCCCCTTGATTCCGGTTTTAATAAACAAGAATAGCAGAGATGGATAAGAACACCACAATAAAACTTCTCATATATCAAGTAAAGATGAAACAATACAATCGAATGAGGAATATCCGCATACAAAGAAGTATTAATCTCATCCAACATCTCTGGTGATGATCAAGATACAAAATCAAATGAAACTACAAAAGATAAAACTCCTAGTAGCCATAATCTCTACGCCACTCTTGAGACTCCTCAAGCATCTCCTTTGTATCTGGATGGTCTGGCCTCTCCATCAACTCTCGGATAAGGACATCCCTCTTGCATATCACATCCCAGAGATAATGACAATGATCCTCCCAAGCATCTTCGCCGAAGGCATCTTCAAGCCTGGGTTTCTTCACCTTTGCCCGAATCTTGAACTCTTCAAGTGCTGATAAAATTTCTTGGTATTTTTGCTCGATCGTGCTCCTACGGAACGTTTCTAGCAGTACCTCTCTCTCCTTAGCCTTGAATTGCGCTCTCAGCTTATTAACCTGAACACGAAGTTGATCTTCTCTACTCTTGTTGGCAGTCAAGGTAGCATTCCCCTGTTCATTGAATTTGGATATCTTCATATAGGCTCTATCTAAATCCTCCTTCTTACTTCTTAGAACATCACAAGTGCTTTTCAGATCAAGACCGACTTGCTTCTGTACTTGTACCTGATCAGCAAGTTCTTCCTTCGCCTTAGTCAACAATTCTGCATTTGTCTTGGCCAAATACACAGCTTCACCCTTATCATGTTTCAGCTGACTGATTTCCTGCTTCAACTCTTCATTCTCTTTGTGCAGCTCTTCCTTCTCTGCCCAAAGCTTGGTATATCTCAAGATATCAACAGTTGTAGGCGGCTCAATGACTAAGTGATACAGTGATGCTTCAACGGGAAACGGCAATAATACCTCTTTCGGAGGTCATTTCAAAGCATAACCGAATTGTCTCACAGCAAGAGAAGGATTATAATTGATACCGCCTTTCCTCCCCATCAAAGGCACATTAGGAAAGCTACCACAACTGAAGATAAGCTCACGACCCATCAAATCTCGATTGAACCAGACAATATTCTTCTCGATTAAACCCATAAGCCTCTTCGACCATTCAGATGAGTTCGCGGAATTCACGAAAGCTCCTGAGCGAGGAAGGTGATCAACAAACCACTTATGCAATAGCGGTGCGCAACAAGAAACCATCTTTCCTCTTCTTTTCTCGTTCTTGTAATGCACTGCATGATACAAGTCTCCTAGAAGAGTAGGTACGGGGTTCTTGGAAGCGAAGACATGAAAAGCATCAAAATCCACAAAGTCAGGTACATTGGGAAACAACACAATGCCATAGACACACAGAGCCAAGATAGCACTGAAAACCACCCAACAACCTTTTTCAGCATACTCTCGGGCTTTGTCGACCAGGACGGGTAAAGTAAATCCGGAAACTCCGTTTCTACTGATAACACGATCTGCCAAGTCAGAGGCACTCAAATAAAGAGCGGCGGACAACTCCTCGAGATTAGGTTCTTCTTTGGAGCTGAAGAAAGGCACTTTGTTCAGAATTGGAACACCTAAAATGTAAGCAAATTATTTCAAAGTCGGAACCAACACATAGTCCGGAAATGTGAAGCATCTCAGTGGAGGATTATAAAACTGAAACAGGGTATGAATAGCTCCATGCTCATAAGTCGTAAGCTTACGGACAAACTTCAGAATTCCACCATACTGTTCTCTGAAAGCTGGAAGAACACCAGGCTCAGCCATGGAAATCAGACCAAATAAAGGTTCCAACCTAGGTGCCGGAAACTTGTACACAACAATCATCTTTTTGCTAACTTCCATCTCTGAAGAAGACCAGTACCAGAATCAAGGGAAAGACGAGAACCTGTAACACACATAAACATGCAATGTTAAATGCAGAATGATTATGCAAATGCACACATGAGACCAAGGTATCCAATGCTCAAATTCGTTGTTGTGTCGTTGACTGAATTCAACCAGAGCTCCGCTCTAATCAGAACACTGAGATAATACACTAGATAGAACACTCAGGATCAAAATTCTACACTGATGAGAAAACCAGGGTTGGTTGAAGGCCAGGTTTCCTGCAAAAACCCATCCCTCTCACATGTGGGTTCTAGTCTTGAAAGGTACGACATCCTATGCGGGTGGTCAGCGTCACAGACTTTCGAGAAACGATGATACGTTCACCGTTTCCAGTTTGGCATCATAGTTTAGCGAAGCGGCCTCACTTAGCTAACTTCCCAAATGAACGGTCTTCAAATTCGACAGTCTCTCTAAGTCAATATTCCCTCAACTGCACCAGACACGCAGGATAGAATATTTCCAAAGAAAAACCTCGTCTGAATGTGAATTTCACGCGAGCTATTGTGCAGCCAAGCGCCACACAAGCTCCCGCCAATCTCCACTCTAATCCTATGTGTATACTCAAGCCCAGGTCCGACTTATCTCTCGATGGAACAACCCAACCCACAACACAACAACAACAAGAATGCAATGCAATAATATACAACAGATAATGTACATAAAGCAAAAATTGCACAAAAGTAAACACCCAAAGACGCAAAAGACAAGCACTAGGATTGACTCTCATAGGGAACCAGAGTCCACAGCAGAGTCGCCAGCTGTCGCAACTGCGAAAAACACCCGGCGAAAAATAGAAGAGTCACCACCTTTCGTTATTTATCCCAAAGAGAGGGAAAGGAAATGATCGGAAAAAACCTAACGAAAAAGGGAAAAGACGGGGTCATCGCAACCAAGTCCTGGATTCGGGAGTCGGTTACGCAAGGGGAAGGTATTAGCACCCCTCACGTCCATCGTACTCGACGGGATCCATGCTCGTTGTCTATCTAAGGGTGTGTTTAAACTATCTACGCTACAGGCTCACAGGACGAAAAGAAAAGAAAAGAGACTCGGCAGAGCATCACCGCTCTGTGCCTACATATTCCCTCGTGCAATGGGAAAGTCAGAGTCAATGTAGTTCGGCTAACTACGGGTGATGGGGAAAGGTTGCTTGCCAAGACATCGCGTCTTATGCCTACGTACTTTCATCTGGTATGAAAGATCAGAGCAAATATAGTTCGGGCGGACACGAAACCACAGGTTGATTAAGTGTTTTAATCGAGTAGAGTTAAACATCTGTTCCAGCAGTTAGGGACTAAGCCTGTTTGCGGTAGAACCGAAGCTTAACAACACTCTTTTCTGAAAAAAGTTTCCGATTAATCTCGAAGGAAAAAGGTTTGAATTTTGTTTGTGTTTTTTAGTGAACTGAATTAATTTGGTTTGTGATTCACGTTGCACTAAAGACTATGACATGGAGGCGAATGCGTCGTATATCGCCCCCAAACGGGACGTATATTAAACATTCTAGATAAGCGAGAAGAGACCCCTCACTCATCATTCCCCATGTAGCTTAAGGCTCGTAGCACGCAACGTTTATCGCATTTATTAGGTGAGTTAGAATGATTTTGAGATGAGAAGAGAGACGCACAGAAGGTCTAAGGGAAACTCGGGCCTAACGTTGTCATGCAATGTGGTCCTAAAGTTTGGATGAAAAGGGGAAACATCTAACCTAATGTTAGCATACTTGGATTGAACGCCTAATGTCTATCCTACTCCCATCCTAAATGGAGGGACTAGGAATCCTATGGGGATCATGGCAAAAAGCACAAGAAGAACAAAGGAAGGATCAATCACAAGTAGAAAAAATGCAAATATGAAAATGCACACTTAGAATGGTGGGAGGGAGGAAAAAGTGTGTGGGGCAGCAGCCACCACAAGCACGTCTCGACCTCAATAGCGATGCAAGAGTGATGCAAACATGTGGAGAAAAAAACAAGACAAAAGCAAATGAGCGTGCAAACAAATGACCAAAATGATCACACATGTCAACAAAATCATGATTAATCAACCACAAACAATGACAATCATCCAAAACAATTCAATCCTAATGCATCACACTGATCTATGATGATTCAAATTGAAACGGTATGCAAACAAGCAAGCAAAACAACAAATATGGCATTTTGGCACACTGTTAATCGGTTAACACATACTGTTAATCGGTTAACACCTTAAAAGTTTAAAAAAAACTGAAGTTTTGAACAGGTTAATCGGTTAACCCTATGCGTTAACCGATTAACACTGTTAACGTTTGAAAATATTTTAAAAATTTGAAATGGTTAATTGGTTAACCATATAGGTTAACCGATTAACACTGTACCAGAAGCTAAAACAGCTGCAGAAAATCACTTCCAGCACAGAAACAACTTATCCAAAGTTCCAACAGATCAACTTATCAATTAAGCACGAATTTAACAACAAAAAACAGAGATCCAACAACATGGATACACAATTACACATCAACATCACAAATTGAACGGATCAAAATCAACAAAATTCAATCGAATATGAAGATTAACATGATAAGCTCAAAAAATTAAATCGGATCGAGAAATCCAACCTTCAAAGTGGAGATTTACTTCGGTAAATGTTGATCAACTGAATTTGAGCAGATCAAATGATAGAAATCTGGAAAACATTAAGATCCACAATAATTGTTGTTGTATGAGTGAAGATCCACCAAATTTGAGTCAAAAAGCTTCAAATAATCACTTCTAGATCCAACTCCAGATTCAGATCCAAGCTTGCACAAAAATTGAAGATGAAAATTGATTCAATGATGATGGTAAATGGAGGTTTATGCTCAAGAATCCATTGATTCCAATTAAGAATTAAGAATTCCAATGAAAAAGAGCTTTGAGTGAGTTTTGGAAATGTGGAAGTTGAGAGAATTTGAGAGAATTCTAATCAATTCTAAAAAATGAATGTGAGAAATGAAAATTGGATGGTTTGGTTTGGAGTGGATCACTTAAATATGACTTAGGTTTGGGATCCAAAGCAAGGATTGGAATTTGGATTGGAAATCAAGGCTTGGAATGTGGAATGCGATTTTGGAGGGAAATCTGAAATTTAAAGATGTTCTAGATCCTTCCCAAGTGAAAATTTGAACTCCAAGGTGATCAAAATTGTACCCCAAGTGCAATTGGCTTGCAAAATCACGTACATGGCAAAATCTGCTACGGTTAACTGATTAACCATATGCGTTAATCGGTTAACACTGTTAAAATTCCAAATCTGGGCTAATTTTCCTTTGGTTAATCGATTAACCATATAGGTTAACCGATTAACACCTTCAAATTTTGAATTCTGGCGCCTTTTGGTGGGAAATCTGTCCATTTGCACTGTTTCAACTGTCTGAAGCTCTGTTTAGCTGCTGAACCTCATTTTTGAATGTTATCACTGTGAACATGCTTGTTATGAGCCGGAGTGCTGATCCTGATCTGAAATTAAAAAATAAAATCAATCGCCTGACCGCTGAACAAAATAAATGTCCGAAGCTCTTGATGCTTGTTGTTCAGTGGCTTACACGGGAATGAAGCATGAATCACAGGAACCTTGATCCCCTACCTCGAGAACAAATGCTATGCAATGCAAAATGCTAAATGCAAAGATGAAACATAAGCCAGTTATGGTTAAAACGAAAGGCAAATTTTGGGGTGCTACAATGATCCTTATGTGACTTGGATTCAGGAGAGAGCTGAGAGAGTGTTGATGCCTTTTCCACCTCGTGAGCCTTTATACCCTCTGATGATTGAGGAACCTACTACTGTTGATATTCAGAGGTATAATCAGTTGTGGTCCGAGAAAGAGGAATTGCGCAAGGAAAATGAAGAGTTGGAGAAAGAGATTATTCAGCTCCGAAGTGAGAAGGTTGAAGCTACTCATTCCTGCAAGAGGCAAACTGAGTTGGTAAATAAGTTGGGTACAGATCTTACCAAAGAGATTCACGCTTGTGAGCGTCTGGGTTTAGATTTGAAGGCTGCCAGTGATGTCCTTACTTCTAAGAAGAAGGAGTTGGATAGAGCTTATCTAGAGATTTCCAGGTTTAATGATCAGTGGAACGCTACCCTCACTAATAACAAAGAGCGGGAAGATGTACTCAAACAATAAATTGCCAAGCTGAAAACTCAACTCCAAGTGAATGATGAGAAGATTGCAACTGAAGCCTCACTCCGACGTGACAGTGATTGTAGACTAAACGAAGCACTTGCAACGTTGGATGATTACAAGTCTAGAGCTGATGTGAAGAGGTGTAAGCTTGAAGAGGCTTTTGGTGAGGGCGCCTGAGAGGACTACGCTCAGGATTTGCAGACCACTATTAGCCGGAGAGAGATGCTCATCCGGGGTTTGCTTGTCAGGCCAGACCATCCTGAGACGAAGGAGCTGTTAGAGGATTTCAAGTCTAGTTGTCATACTTGATTGTATTTCTTTTCATTCTGTTGTTATGATGTATGTATTGACCATCACCAGATTTGTTGGCTGAGGTCATTATGATTCCATTGTATTGATGTAGCACTGTGCTCTGTATCTGAATCTTGGCTTTCATTTTATTTATGAGTTGGCTTATTGCTTATCTGCTAGTTCTCCATTGTCGTGTTGTGCTCGTGGAATTGGAATCGAGGGGGAAATATGCCTAATGCATATATACATGTCTACATACTGCATCATTTTTCATCTTTGCATCGCAGGTGCCTGGGACCGTTAACCTTATTTCCGTGGTTTATTAGTTTGTTTTAGGATTGACAACCAGACTACTAACCGGTACGCCACTCGGGGAAATCAGCGTAAGATTATGGAGCAGATGCAAGCTGAAGTGCAAGAACTTAGGGACGGGATGACCCAATTTATGGATTTGATGCAGGGTGTGGCAAATGGTCAAGAGCAATTGAGGGCTCTGGTGCAGCCACTAATTGCAAGGGTTGATGGTAATGGTGTACTTCACGGGGGAACTGCTGCTAATCCTCCTCATAATGATGGTGGCACGCCACATGCTAACGTTATTCCTCCAGTTGTGATCCCTCCGGGCAGAGGTAATGTAGGCGGAATCCCTATGCCCGAAATGGCATATGCTGCGCATGGAAACAATGTTCCTTAGTGGGATGAAGATCAGCAGAAGGATGCGTTCTCTATGCGAGATATTAGTGTAGGGTTGCCATCTGAGGCTGATAAGAGGTTTAAGCTGATCGAAGAGAAGATACGGAGCTTTGAGAATCAGAACTCTATGGGATTGGACATGGCTAATTTGGGGTTGATCCCAGACTTGAAAGTACCTTTGAAGTTCAAAGTTCCTGATTTCGACAAATATAAAAGAACTACATGTCCTAGGGTTCATCTGCGTTCCTATTATTGTAAGATGTTCGCATACTCAAATGATGAAAAGTTGCTGATGCACTTTTTCCAAGACAACTTTTCTGGTCCTTCTCTTGAATGGTACATGAACTTAGAACCAGTCAACATCCGATGCTGGAGGGATTTGGCTGAGGCCTTCGTTAAGAACTACCAGTACAATAGTGACCTTGCGCCGAACAGGGTCCAATTGTAGAATCTATCTCAGAAGAATGGTGAATGCTTCAAAGAGTACGCCCAGAGGTGGCATGAACTGGCAGCTTGGGTGCAGCCTCCCATAGTGGAAAGGGAGTTAATTGATATGTTTGTTGCCACGCTACCGGGTGTATACTATGAGAAGCTGATCGGTAACATGTCTGGAAGCTTTTCTGATCTGATTATTACTGGGGAGAAGGTGGAGAATGGCATTAATCTGGGAAAGATTCAAGCTGCCGAAGGGTCCTCAGCAGGAGGAGGAAATAGGAAGGTTTTTGGTAACAAAAAGTGAGAAGGAGAAGCTAATGCAGTAGCTAGTTCCCGGGGTAGGAATAGGAATCAACATCAACAATATCGTCAGCAGAAGCAGGTTGCAAGTATCACAATACCTGCGGCACCACAACAACAACAACAACCACAACAGAATCAGCAAAACTATGCTCCTCGTCATTTTCAGGATCGGGGAAGGACAGTAAATAGACAATTTGACGCGCCTCTGATGCCGTATTCTCAATTACTCCAACACTTGCTACAGTTACAGTTGATATAGAAGAGGACTTTGGCTCCATTGACAGGTGTACCACCTCCTAGTTACGACGCTAATGCTCGGTGTGAGTTTCATTCTGGTGCTCCGGGTCACAATATTGACAACTGTAAGGCATTTAAGCATAAAGTTCAAGATCTCATAGATAGTAAGGCTATAAAATTTTCTCATAACGCGCCCAATGTTGTACAGAACCCCATGCCCAATCATGGGGCAGCTAGGGTCAGTGCTATCCTTAAAGATGAGGGCTTGAATTTGGTGTCAGATGTTGATGAGTTGAAGACGCTACTGAGCTTTGTGAGGAGCAAGTTGTTGAATGGAGGGGTATTCTCAGGTTGTGATGAAGCGTGTGCTGAATGTTTGAGCCATCCTAAGGGATGTAAGAAGCTGAAGAACCATATTCAAAAGCTGATGAATGATGGTGTCTTGCAATTTGGCAGAGTTGTTGAGAAAAAGACTGAGGAATTAGTGGTTGTAGAGAGGAGTGAGGTTGCTACAATCTCGATTTCGTACAAGACTATTACTATTTCCGCGCCGCTGAGGTTGCCAACCATCATCATTACCAAGGCTGGTCCTATACCATATGAAAGTACCAAGGCGATTCCGTGGAACTACGGAGCCGAAGTATACTGCAACAGACATAAGCAGGAGTTGAAAAGTTTACCTGTGGATTCTATGGACAACTTAGTTGGAGCTGGTGGAATTACGCGGAGTGGAAGAGTGTTTTCGTCACCTGAAGTGGTCGCTGATAAATCTGACAGAGGGAAAAGTAAAGTAGTGGTTGAAGAAACTTCTCAAGCTGATGAGAAGGAATCCCCATTGAAGGAAGCAGAGGAGTTCATGCGCTTGATAAGAAAGAGTGATTACAAGATTGTTGATCACTTACAGCAGACTCCGTCCAAGATATCCATTTTGTCCTTGTTGTTGTGTTCGGAAGCGCACAGGAACGCTGTTGTGGTGGAAATAGGATATCAACTATTAATTAGTTTGAATCACAATTCAATTCACAACCGCTCTTTGATTTATCCGAAGGAAAAGGTCAAAAGAGGGAAAACCTATTTTTGCATCGTAAACACAATGCGGGGAGAGATCCTAAGTAAGGGGTTGGTTAAGCTTAGGGAAGGTACTAGCACCCTAAACTTATGTAGTACTCTACAGGAACCTTTTGTTTATTGTATGCTTTTTTATTTTTATTTATTATCTGCTTTAATATATATTGAGCTAAGGGATAAAGTGACCTAAAGAGACCTAAGGGTTATTCCTAAGTTTACTCAGCAAGACATCGCATCTTGTGCCTACGTATCCTGAATAGGGAAAGGAATCAGAGTAATCGTAGTTCCCCTCGAAAGGGAGGTTAGAAACTTATTGACTATGGTCAAGGTTTCAATGGGAAGTAAACGTATCTTAACGACACGCTTACATGGAGTTTTGAAACTCCTATCTCTATGTTGAAAAGTTGAATTAAAATTAGGGTTAAATTAGGTGTTCCACGGTGCGAAACCCTAAAACAGAGTACGACGACTCTTTGACCTAATGCTAGGGTAAATTGCATTCGTCCACGGCGGGACGCATAGGCTAATAGGGTTTTGAAACGGTCAAAATTAGGGTTATTGACTCGGCGGTCAAACGGCTAGACCTAATTCCTTCGGAAGGGAAAATAACGGTAAGACATGCAAACATGGCAAAATATCGTACGGCAAAATTAAAATGCAGAAAGTAAAGAAAGCGTCGCGACGATCACTCACGTAAATTACAAGTCCTAAAAAAATGCGAAAAAATAAAATAACTGTGATCACGGCCTCGCATAAATTACATCCATGAAAAACAATACGCAAGAATAATAAATTGCGACGATGCCTCGCATAATTACAACCGAAAAAAAATGAAAATACGATAAAATGCGAAATTAGTAACCAAGGACAAAAAAGGAGAAACAATGAAAGTTAGGTGAAAATTAAACGGGAAAGGTTAGGAATTTTAGAAATTTGTTTAGTTTTAAGAAAGAAAAATTTAGGATTAAAGGAAAATTAATTTTAATTTTTATGTTTTAAAAGGTTAGCAATTTATTAAAAACTTTAATTTATTTTAAAAAAGATTTTTAATTTTGGGAGAAAAAGTTCATTTGGTTAATATTTTTAAAGAAATATTCTAATCAACTTTTTAAAAAAAGGTTCCTAATTACCTTTAAGAAAATGTTTTTACAAAAAGGTTTTAATTTTTACAAAGGGTTTTGATTTTTGAAACACAAAGGCTTTGACTTTCATCCTCAAAAAAGAAAGTTTTAGTTTAAAAAAGATTTTAATTTTAAAAAAGGTTTTAATAAAAAAGGTTTTAATAAAAAAAAGGTTTTAATAAAAAAAGTTTTAATAATAAAAAAAGGGTTTTAATTTTTGAAACACAAAGGCTTTCGCTTTCATCCTCAAAAAAAGGAAGTTTTTAGTTTAAGAAAGGTTTTAATTTAATATAATTAAACTAAATTGCGTCATTAGAGAAAAAAAAGGAAAAGGCTTGACTAATTCTTTTCCTTCCACACGCGGCGCCGCTGGCCTCCTTTGTTGCCTTCTTTGAAGCTTTTGTTTTTTCTCCTCCTGCTTCGCTTTCGTTGTTCATACCTGAAATCAAATAAAACAAAACCAAACCCATTAATATCATAATCTTACGTTTTGTATTTTTGATGACGGTGTTTCGACGACGAGGTGATGAAGCTTCTTATGTGACTTTTTGCTTGGTTGTTGTCCGCCGGTGATAGTGAGGCTCCAAAGGGTCCACGACCGCCATTGGATGATCCTTGTTGGTGGATCTTCTGAGTTTTTCTCAAAACTCTCTTCTTCTTCTTCTGATGACCTGTTATTAATTTTCTGATGTTAATGAAGTTTTCTCCCCTCACTTATGTTTATATAGGTAACAAATTAGGGTTAACTCTAACCTAATGCCTATTTTAAAGCCCAACTTAAATTAATATTAGTTATAATTACAAAATTTTAAATAATTAAAATAAAATTGAAATTAATAACTCTATTTATTTATTTATTATTATTTTTGTAAAGAATTCTTATTATTTCTAATTAAAATCCTTTATTTTTTCTTAAATCATTATTATTATTATTTTATTTTTTTTGATATGCGAATAATAATAAAAATTAAAACTTAGCATAAAAATGTATATAATGAAAATAATATTAAAAAAATGAAATTAATTTAAAATGAAAAATAGAAATGAAATGAAATTATTTAAAAATGAAATGAGACTAAAATTAAAAATGAAATAGAAATGAAATTGATTTTTCTTTAAACAATGAAACAATGAAAAACCCTTTTTTCTATTAATTCCTAGTTATTCCAATTTACCCTTCATGAACCAAAGAGCGCGCCACATGATATTTTCCTGCAAAAATCAACCAACTACAAGAACTTGTTAGTGACTGGTTAAATTAAAAAATGCAACAGAATGCGAGATGATTCGACTAATCTTAGGGCAAAATTTGGGGTATTACAAACGCTTTGTTGAGAATCCTGAATATAGCTTATGTGCCACAGGAGATTTCTGTGAACCAACTCGAGGGAGTGGTGGCACATGTAAATGCAGGTAATGGGCTGGGATTCACGGATTTGGATTTAACACCGAAGGGGAGGAACCATAATTGTGCGCTGCACATATCTATTGAATGCCGAGGAGCCGTTCAGTCACACGTGCTTGTTGATACAGGGTCATCCTTGAATGTACTTCCGAAGAAGGCGCTGATGAAGTTAGATACCCATGGTATTTTGTGTACGCTAAGTGACTTGGTAGTACGAGCTTTTGATGGGACTCGCAGGTCCGTATTCGGGGAGTTGACTTTGCCAATTCAAGTAGGTCCTGAGTTGTTTGATGGAGTGTTCTACATCATGGATATTCAGCTAGCTTACAACTGTCTGCTGGGACGTCCCTGGATACATTCGACAGGCGCTGAAATAGCCATGTCATCCTTCAAAGAAGCCCAAGTAGTGGTGAAGGCTGGGGCATCACAAGGTCGGGGCCAGGTGCTGAATATCCCCAACAAGCAGGACAAATTTGGTTTGGGATACAACACATCTTCTTCCTCCCAGAGCGCGCCGCGCTATAAGGGGCCAGTCAAGTTTACCAGCAGGGGTGTAATCTTTGAGCATATTAATGTCATATCATATGGAGATGGTGACAGCGACTGCGACATGGATGCGTGGATTCGGCCATGTACTCCAGGACAAAGCCTAAACAACTGGTCTGTCGAAGAAATCATCCAAGTGACGATAGAAGAGTAATGATTTGTTTTTCTGATTATTGTATAACCCTATGTTCTACCCGGAGCGTAGCGGTATTTGTCTTCACGGCCTAATTGTTTATGTTTGAATAATCTTTTTATCAATCAATCAAAGGGCATTTTTCTAAATTCATATATTGTGATCCTTGTCTTTCCCGTTTTTATGTTTAACAATAAAATGGCAATGTGGTTTATGCTTGTTTGCATATCATTTTAAGCATTACATCATCATCATTGCAGGTTTCACATTACAGATGACACCGCTCCAGAGCCGTTTATGACTCACTTTGACTTTGATAATCCGATATTTCAAGCCGAAGAAGAGATTGATGAAGATGAAGATTTTCCAGAAGAGCTAGCCAGACTTTTGAAACAGGAAGAGAAAATCATTCTGCCTTATCAGGAGGAAATTGAGGTCGTCAACCTGGGTACCGAGGAAGCTAGAAGAGAAGTCAGGATAGGGGCTGCGTTGCAGAGTGATATCAAGCAAAGATTTGTTGAAATGCTTCAAGAGTATAGTGATATCTTTGATTGGTCATACGAAGATATGCTCGGTCTTGACACTGATATCGTGGTTTGTCGCTTGCCATTGCGTGAAGAGTGTCCACTAGTTAAGCAGAATCTCAGAAGGACCAGACTGGATATGGCTGTGAAAATCAAAGAGGAAGTCCAGAAGCAGTTGGACGCAGGGTTTCTCGCTGTAACAACTTACCCTCCGTGGGTCGCTAACATTGTACCTGTACCAAAGAAAGACGGTAAGGTACGAATGTGCGTTGATTATAGAGATTTGAATAAAGCAAGCCCGAAGGATGATTTCCCGCTCCCTCACATTGACGTATTGGTTGACGTATAGAGATTTGAATAAAGCAAGCCCGAAAGATGAAGGATTGCGATGAGCCATTACCCGATGAAGGTCCGGAGAAGGGTTCCCAATGGCAGATGATATTTGATGGCGCTGTTAACTCATATGGTAGTGGAATTAGGGAAATTATCACGATGCCTCATGGTTCTCATATCCCCTTCACTGCCGGGTTAATGTTTCCTTGCACCAATAATGAAGCCGAATACGAAGCGTGCAGTATGGGGTTGGAAGAAGCCATTGATCTGAGGATCAAGAATCTAGATATTTACGACGATTCAGCGCTAGTTGTCAATCAGATTAAGGGAGAATGGGAGACCCGGCAGCCTAATCTAATACCTTACATGAACTATGCAAGGAAGCTGTTACCATTTATTTGATCGAATAGAGTTCCATCATGTGCCTAGAGCAGAGAATCAGATGGCGGATGCCTTAGCCACTTTATCCTCGATGTATAAGGTGAATTTTTGGAATGATGCTCCAAGAATAGTCATCTCTCGCCTTGATAGGCCGACATTCGTATTCGCCATTGATGAAGCGTCGGACAGCAAGCCGTGGTATTATGACATCCAGAATTTCCTCAAGAACCAAGAATATCCACCAGGGGCGTCGACCCGGGATAAGAAGACTCTGAGGAGGTTGGCTGGGAATTTCTATCTGAACCAGGATGGTGTACTCTACAGGAGGAACTATGACTTGGTGCTTTTAAGGTGCATGGTGTTGCTTGCGCGAAAATAAGGTGCCGGCACAACAGAAGAGTCGCCACCTTTCGTTATTTATCCCTCAGAGCGGGAAAGGAAACGATCAGAAAAACCTGAAGAAAAAGGGTAAGACAAGGTCATCGCAACCATTGTCTGGATTCGGGAGTCGGTTACGCAAGGGGAAGGTATTAGAATCCCTCACGTCCGTCGTACTCGACGAGATCCACGCTTGTTGAGATTACTTGGACGGGTTGGTTTATCTATCTACCTATCAAGGCTGGCTTAAACAGAAACTGACTCGGCAAAGCGTCGCACTTTATGCCTACGTATTCTCATCAGAGAACGAGAAATCAGAGTCAACGTAGTTCGACCTACGACGGGTTATGGGGGAAGGTAGCTCGCCAATACATCAGTATTGTGCCTACGTACTCTCAACAGGTATGAGAGATCAGAGCTTACGTAGTTCGGGAAACTACGGTTTATTTCCTGTCTTTTACGAAAGAAGTGTTTTTTATTGTGTTTGCAATTTCAATCGCACTAGAGACTATGACCTGAGAGTGAATGCGTCGCATGTCACCCAAAGGGTACCATACTAAACATCCAGACTGTGGAAAAGAAACTCTCCAACAATCCTTTCTCAGATAGCTTAAGGCTCGTAACGTACGAAAGAAATCATTCATGATTACTGTATCTTAAACTGTTTTGAGGTGAGAAGAGAACAGGCCTAACTAGGAGGGAGACTATCAAGTCCTACTGTTGTCATGCCAAGGATTCATCCTATGGTTGAGGTTTGAACAGGGAACTCCTAGAAGTTGTCATGCATAGGTTTCAACCTAAAGTTCTATCATCAATTCCTTATCAAAGGAAATGAGAGTCCTAAGGGATCATGTCAACGATACACCAAAACAGACAAAGCATCAGATTAAACAGTAAAATGCATGCAATGCAAGTGAGGGAGGAAATGTGTGTAGGGCTTCAGCCTCCACAAGCTCATCTCAACCTCAAGCCAGAATGGATAACAGTAATCATACTGGAAGATAAAACATGCTATCAAGAAAAATACAGTAAACTGCAATCATACAGAAGAAATGAAATAAGATACCATCAGGCAAACAAACCACATGGGCAAGGGAGCTGGGCTCTACCGAATACCCGCAAGCAAAGCCATACAGTAACAATACAAGCAGAGGGAGCAACTCAACCTCTAGCACAATCATGCTCCTAGATTATACCTATTCTAGATATGGACTTATTCTAATGCATCAAGCAAGTCAAACAAAACATGTCAATACAACAAAGAAAAAGATAAGAAAGCAGACCAACTCCTCTCCCAACTTCAAGCTTCAGCTCTTCCGACAGCAACTCAGTCTTCAGACTTCAATCACTCTTGACAAATATCAATTTGCTTTTCCAGGTTTCAACCCTTCAACATAAGTTTCAACTTATCTTCTCCTTCCTGCAAGCTTCAGCTACTCAGAGTAATCTTATCACTTAGAAGTATCAACTTCATCCTTCAGTCTTTACTTCATCTTCAGGGGTCTTCAAGTATCAACTTGCTCTTGTTGCTCTTCAAGCTTCAGCTGGAATGGCAATACTCAAGGATTCATCCTCTTCAACTCTCTTCAATGAAGTCTTCATCTTCACATTCAAGCTCAACCTCTCTCAAGATAATCAAACCAGAGGAAATCACTAAACTGGATAAGCTGGGACATTGAACTGCTTATTGACCACCAAAGGTGACCTATAAGGGTTCAACATCAAAGGAATGGTTCCCTCAAAAGTTCTACTTCCTAGGTACAATCACTTATCCCTCCAAAGGAGAGAGGTGTATACCATGGAAGGACTTTGAATCATAGGGAGGAATGGAGGTGAAAGACACCATCCATGTTTGAGAAAGAAGTTAACTAAGTCTAAACTCTTCCTAATCCCTAACCCTAAAGCAATCAACAAAACAAACAAGATCAAGCTCTCAAGCTCCTCAATGCTCCTCAATGCTCTACTATGCTTCTCAATGCTCCTCAAAGCAATACCAAACTCTCCAAGCCCACAAAGCAAAGCAAACAAAAATACAAGCCCACAAGGGCAACACAAGCAATCATCAACTACAAAAATCATCTAAAAATAGTATACCACTATATTAAAATCTAATATAATCTCTAAGGGACCCTATATACCTACCCTTAATACCCTTATGTGCCCCAATGTCTAACTTGACCTATAAACCCAAAATTCTGGTGTTATTGTGGACCTATGTTAAGGATTAACCTAATTCTACACAACCTAATGTCATCTAAGCAAAACTATCCTAAAATTCATCACAAAATTATGGAGTAAATCCAGGGGGGAGCTAAAGCTTATATCTAACTATCCTAAAAAGAATGGCCTAAAAATATTAAGGGAACTACCTAAACAAAATTCTACAAATTCATGTATCAACATAAAAGAATTAAAAAGCAATTAAAATAGAAAATACACAAAAAATATTAAAAAGGCATGAAATGCAAATATTTTTATTTGATAATTTTCTAGACATTATCATGAAATGGGAGAAAAAATCCCCATGCAAAAATCATTATTTTTCCATTTATTATGATTTTTCAAAGTTTAACATAAAATGGAGAAAATAAAATGAAAATATGAAATGATGTGGTGCAGATAGCAAGCACGGACAGTTCAAATCATTAATGGGCTCAAAATGGGGGTGGGGATAGTATAAGCGCTAGGCCCAATCTAAGTCAGAAAATCAATTAATAAAATGAATGGAAAAATAAAAATGAAACGGTGCGAATATCAATGATTTTCAGCTAAACTTCACAATGGGCCAGGATTGGGGGTGTGGATAGTGAATCCTGACTTAAGCCCAAGAACTTCTTTTAATGAAACGGGGCGTTTCATCCTGGCTTCAGAATTCCCTCTCAAATTAGAATTAAATCATGGCCACTGGATCAGGGAATAGTCAATGGTCAGCTCACAATCCAACGGCCGTGCTCTTGTCTTCAACCTCCAGCTAGGGTTCTTGGAGAATCCACGAAAATGCAGAGCACTAAACTCCATCTTCCTCAAACACGAACTCCATCAATTCTTCAAGGAAAATCAAAATTCAAAACCCTATCTTGCCCAGAATCTCATCCTGAATCCATCCATGATCTTAAAATCAACTGAATCATCCTAAATCACTGAACTCGATCCAAGATCAAAGATGTGCTCAATCATCAACTATCATGGTTCTTGAAATTTCTTACATCAGAATACTCACCAACTCACACTGAATGAAATTAGCTATCTAATTCATGCTATGTCTCATTATACCACAAGTTCTTGATCATCAAAGAAATGGTGTCCAATGTTCAATCTTCATCAATTGCTCTCTAACTCTCCAAAATCCATCTCCTATGTGTCTCTAACCTTTCTACACTAACAATTCTACCTAGCAATGCATAAATTATGGTGTAGTGGAGAATTTGCAAACCTGGTATTTCTTGATCAACAGATGGTGAAAACCCTCACTTCAAGCCTTGAAACTCTTCAGAAAGTTTCCTTAGATGATGATCTTGCTACTGTTTGCAAAATCTTTGATGGAGGAAGCTTCAATCTCAGAATTCGATTCTGACTTGCTACCTTGAAAGTTCAATCACCAACTCTTCAATTCACCATGGATTGGCTCTCAAATTGATCTGCACAACTTCAGAATCATCAATGGAGTGTGTTTGTATAGGAAAAAAGAATGGAATTGAAGAAGAATGTAGAATTGAAACTTAACTTGCAATGGAAGCAAGTGAAATGGCCAACTCTCTCTTCTCTCAAATCTTACACCAACCTTACATCTGAGCAAGTTCTATATGTTATATAGAATGGTTTAGAATCATCTAGAACCATCTAGGACCATCCAATTGTCGCTACTGCGAAAATCGGCGCCGGCTGACAGAAGAGTCGCCACCGTGCGTTATTTATCCCTCAGAGCGGGAAAGGAAACGCTCGAAGTAAACCTCGCAAAAAACGGGGAAAGGTATGGTCGTCGCAACCAAAACCTGGGTTCGGGAGTCGGTTACGCAAGGGGAAGGTATTAACACCCCTCACGTCCGTCGTACTCGACGGGATCCACGCTTGCTTGGGTTGTCTACTGGATGCAAAACAATCTATCTACGGCTGCTAAATCTAAACAAAGGGAATTGACTCGATAGAGCGTCGCACTCTATGCCTACGTATTCTCAAGAGTGAAAGTCAGAGTCAACGTAGTTCGGGACTACAGGGAAAAATGGCTCGCCAAGACCTCGCGTCTTGTGCCTACGTACTTCCACAATGGAAGATCAGAGCTTCACGTAGTTCAGACTAACTACGGCTAAACAAACATTCTCACACAGCAGTGATAAAAAACAACTGGTTGCACAGGGTCGGGAACCTATGGGAAAAACTATGGCTTGGTCTCAAATGCACTCGGGCAAGAGAGAAAAAAGGGAAATCAATTAGTCGTCAGCGGGAAAGTCTCGATCGCACAGCCGCGAGAGAACAACATGTTAGTCGTTAGTGTGCTCGCTAGGATATCGCATCCTATGCCTACATATCCTCGTCTGGTACAAGGAATCAGAGCAGCTGTAGTTCGGCTACTTCGGGACCACAACTCAAATCTCGTTTTATTAATCTCTGAAAATGATTACAATGGGTGAATACTGGAAAATAAATCTCCTAGGAACACTATCCTATCCTATCTAAAAAATTGAATGACAAATAGCCCCCTAACAAGTGGGCTTCTAAACTGTCCTAAAATGGTAAAATAATTTCCATGAAGAAATATCCTAAAAAGAAAATATGCTTTAAAAAATATTAAATCGACACTTTAATATTTTTCCCTTTTTTTTCCAATCACTTTCTCACATATTTTTCTCTATATTTTTCTCTATTTTTCACAATATTTTCTCTCTTTTTCAATATATTTTCATATATTTTTCTTGAATATTTTCTTTTCTTTTTCATATTTTTTCTATATTTTTCTCCATAATATTTCTTTTCTTTTCTTTTTCAAATATATTTTTCTATTTCTTTTCCCTTTTTCAATATTTTCCTCTTTCACTTTTTTCAATACATTTTCATACTTTTCTTTTCTTTTTCTATTTTCTTTTTCTATTTTCTTTTCATAATATTTTCTCTCTTCATATTTTTGTAAAACTATAAAGAAAAGAAAAAATATGAAAGAAAATAAAAGAAAAAATAGAGGGAGGGGGGGTGTTACAGTTACAAGGGATTATACAAGTAAATAAAATAAAACTGCAATGCAGGCCCAGCCCAATAACTGGCTTTAGCCAGAAAAAAACGTGGGAGGGGGTGCGAAATTGAACAGAGTGTGTAGGCACTTGATTTCGTTGGGCCCAGCCCACTCTTCCAGCCAAAAACGGAGGGAGTGTGGTGTCAAAAAAAAATGGAACTGGGCCTGGCCCACCCTCACGCGTCCGTCTTCCTTCTCAGCACCAAAGAAACCCTAGAATCCTTTCTTTCCTTCCTAGTTTCCGCCGCCGCCTTCTTCTCATTCCCTCCGTCTCATCTCCGTTCTCGTTCGTCTCTCTGTATCTCTTCCTCAACATCATCTCAAAGTCACCCTCGTTTCAAAACCTGCACCATAGATGAATAAACCAAACGATTGCAATTTGGAGACCTCCTTCCTTGACGTTCTTGGAGACCAGACTTGATGGAAGTTTCTGGACGAAATTAGATCATTGAAGATCTTGAAGAATGTGTTGAACTTGCCGGAGACTTGTGTTGACGGTTTTCAACGTTGAGATGCGCGTGGATTTGATGATCTGGAGGCGTTTGCGGATGAACGGTTATGTTCTTGAGTCTGATGAAGACGATGATGAAATGGATGAACCCAGAATGTTCTTGCGGACGTTGTTGACGATGGATGGTTAAAGGTTTGACGAGATCTGGAAGAAGATGAAGACTAGCTGATTGGTGGAGATCGTTGCATGTTCTTGTTGTTGATCTGAAGTTTGTTGTAGCTTTTTTGGAAACGGACGGGTGTTGATGAAGAACACGTGTGGTTGATGATTGTCTGGAGAAATTTCTGGGAAGTGTTCTTGATACACGCGTGATTGGTGATTTTCTGGAGATGAAGATCTGCATGTATGATTCGATGATGTTTGGAGGATGATGATTGTGGTTGGTCGAAGGAGAAATCTGGAAACGCGTTGTTGAACGGGATGAATCTTGCAGGTGGAAGAGTTGATGAACGGTGGCGGTGGTTTCTGGGTTTGAGGTGGTGAAGATGAGGGGAAGAAGATGAAGGGGATGAATGTGGTGATCGTATTCTGGGGATTTGGTGGGTTTCCGGTGATGGCGCGGTGGCCGCCGGCCATGCAGGCCGGCCGGTGACTGACTCAGGCGAGGAACTGTGTGGTCGCCACGTGGCTGCAGCTGGTGGAGGCAAGAGGGTGGCGTGGCAGAGATAATGGGGTCTCTTGCTGCATGGGTGACGCGTGTGTGAGCGTGGCATGTGGAGAGGGGAAGTGGGATGTGAGGTGTGTGGACGTGAAGACAAAACGTGGGCCAGCCTTGGCTTCACACGTGGAACCTGGCATTTAAAGCACTGAGATGCTGGACGCTTCCAGAAACTTCTGGAACCTGCTGGAATTTGCTGGACTTTTTTGACAATTTCTGGATTTTTGCTGAATGAATTGGGCTTTGCTGGCTCTAGGCCCACACGAAAATAATAGGAAAAAAAACCAAAAACTGAAATGCATTAGCCCAATTAACCTAAACCTAATTAACTATTAAACTCAATTAATCCTAAAAATTCTAATTAACTCCTAATTAATAATACTCTAAGAATTCCACTAATCAACTCTATTAAGTCTAAAATTGATTAAATTTCTATTAAATCCCTAATAAAACTATATTATTCTATTAAAAAAAGATAAAATCTATTTATTTATTAAAAAATGAAAAATCTATTTAATACCTAATATTCTAAAAATGAATTAAAAAATCTATTATTCTTTAAAATGCTATAAAATGATTTGAATCTATTTAAAAATCCTATTAAATCCCAAAATGATTTAAAAGCTATTAAAAATCTAAAAAATGCCAATAAAATCCGGAAAAATCACGATAATTCCCGAGGGAACAAAATAAGCACCGAACGACACAAAAATAATCGGTAAAAATAAACGGGCACCGAAATATCCCAAAAAGACGATTCTACCTATTTAAACTGATAAAAAAACAACCTGAAACACGAGACGAGAGCTGTGATCCCTGATAAAATCAAAACAAATGAAAAATATGCAATGTATGCAATATGCAGATGCGAATGTGATCATGCGTCGAAACATCGAGCCAGATACGAGACCCGGTTGGTCAAATTTTGGGGTGCAACAGCTGCCCCTATTCAAGCGGCTTCGACCTGAATGGGTGAAGAGCGCTCAACCTTCAAACATTCAAGGTAGATGACGGTTGAATACAAATGGAACCCTGAAATTTGCCAACCGCGGGAATATACTGCAAAGCTACTTGAGGAATATCCTCCAATAAACTGAAGTTTGGTTGTCACGGCAACACCTGGTCAATTTTCTGATAAAATTTTCTTCTCCTTTTCAACACTTGTGTAACGCCACAAGTATTGAAATAATGCTTCGGAAAAGCAAACGACTTGATTCCCATCTCTCTCATGGGATCAAATCTGGTCAACTCACAGTTCATTGCGAACTTGAGGACAATTCTCCTGGGGAATTCTGAATGGAACTGCCTGGCACCTATTCTGACGAAGGCGGCAGCTTCAGAAGTCTGACATATGTCAATCTCTTCTTGTTGTTGTTTTTTTTCCGATGCTGATGTAACAACCAAATGAAGAATCACTCCGCTGGGGAAGAGAAGCTGAACCAAACAACTCTGCAGGTGAACAAATTCGAAATCCAATAGGTAACCATCCTGGTCTATGTTTCGACATGCGTATGCTTGAAATGATGCAATGTCCTATATGACATGTAAATGCTATGCGCTCTGTTTGAAAATGCAGGGCCCAGACGGCATGGATATGTTATATGTTTGATAGATGCAATGACTATATATGCAAATGCTAATGCAGGCTCGAGCTGCTAGAGAACACCAGGTCTGAAAACCACTTGGCAAAATAAATGCCGAAGGCAATGCCAACTCTACTGGGGATGAACTGAAGTTACAGGATCATCTCAGCAAAATAAATGCTGGAAACGGGAAATCAAATCCGCTGGGAATAATCGTCCTGCTGGAGAAATGAAAAAGGAAACCCTGCTTGACGACTTCACTGGGGAAGGCAAACAACTCTGCTCGGGGATGCTTTCTTCAAACCATTGGCAACTGATTATACTCTGCGGGGATTGACCCAAACTGAGGTTGATTACGCGCAGCACACTGCGGGAAATGCCCCTTCTATCAAGGATATCAATCTTAATCTGCTGAAGATACTCCTGATCCTACTCTGATACGGGGTAAAAGACAATCCCGACTCTTCCGGGGACAATAAGCAACTTTCATCTGCTGAAGAGTAACAATTCTGATTTAACAACATCTGCGAGGAATTCAAACATTACTCGGAGCACTGGTATCTGTTGAGCTTCGTATCGGGAAACATGACAGCATGCGGGTCATTGGGAAATACTGTGTCAGATACCTTTAGGTTTTTTGTTTTTGTTTTTTCTGATTTAGAATAAACATAGACTATGTACACAGTGAAAGATATAAGAAATACTAGACGAGAACTAGCATTCAAAGGTAGACTACCAGGCGAGAACTGATAGGAAAATAGGTTAGGAAAATTGAACGCAAATTAATTTTTTGTGTTTTGAACATCAGACGGGGCTGAATGGAATAACAGACTGAGGAAAAGACAACCAGGCGAGAACTGGCTGAAAGCTCACGTATACCAGACGAGAACTGGTATAACACATAGGTTAAACACACGATGACCAGGCGAGAACTGGTTACGCAACGACATGTATCAGGCGAGAACTGATACAACACTTGAAGAAACGGTAACCAGACGAGAACTGATTACAATAAACTGCACCAGACGGGAACTGCTGCTTACAATAAACTGCACCAGACGGGAACTGCTGCTTACAATAAACTGCACCAGACGGGAACTGCTGCTTACAAAAGAGTGGGCCAGACGAGAACTGGTTACCGATTTGCCAGGCAAGAACTGGACTTTGGAAACGACTGGTTACTGACACGCAACAGGTTTAAACTGCAGGATAATGACCCAACGACAACAAGGCCTTCTTATCTGAAAGGCTCAGGTTTTTGGTAAGGGTATTGACATGATTCCCCGATACTCAACTCCGGCTGGGGATAAACAAACTTGTTTGAACAACCTGCCCCAATACAATTCAACTTGCCCCAATCTAACTCTTGGGAATACTTGCTCTGAACAGCTTGCCTCGAGAATACTTCGAGAATATTTGCCCCGGTATCTGTACGACAAAAGAATTCAATCTCCAATTAAACACCTAACAATCCAGTTGATTTCAACATTCTCTGCGATGACTTGCCCCTGAATGAGCGTTCTAGCGACTTAACCGGATCTGATTATCCACTGGAAGTATCTGCTTCCAAATCTCCGCATTCCGAATAATTGCCCCTGATTGGCTCTCGAGAAGACTCACTTCTGATCAACTGCTTCTCAAATAAACTGCCCCTAATCAACTGAAGCTTTGGGACTGGTCCTCAGACTGACTGATTCCGAACTTACTGGAAGATAATGCCCCTGATTCATTGGGCTTCACAACATACACCATTCTGATTCAGACTAATGAATTACTCAGTCCTGCTCGATTATTCCCTGCTGGAATTTCTTTCATGCCAACTACTAGCCTGCAATTAGAATCGTCTGTTCACGAATGGTAATCTTAATGCAATGGTTATGCAGATTTTGAAAAATTTTTGAGCTGTCACTCATTTACATGCATATGATTGCGAGTGATGAGTGAACCCAAGTTCAAACGTAGTGCTTACGTGGTCAGTGAAAATACAACAAGGATGTGACTAGCAAGTCAAGAAGGAGTCAGGTTACTCAACCTTATCGTAATGCGCTTCAGACTAACCCTACCTCAATTAGGTCTTTTAAGGGTTGTATCGTGGTCGGGTTCACGGTTCGTGAAACAAAGGATATTTGGCTCAAATTTTGATTTGGACCCACCCCTTCTACGTGATGATCTCCGATCCTAAGGTTCAGTTAACCTGGCACAAGCGCTCGCCTCTTCGAGAGGTATGTTGAATGGTAAGAACCACAATTAAGGAACTCACAAGCTTTTCTGGAGTGACAGTTACTCCTTCTTCGCTTTCGGTGTCTGTGTACACGACTTTGTGATTTGCTGGGGAAAATTTTCTTTTTAATCCCTCTTTTTCACTCTTTTGATTCCCTAATTTTTCCTGGACTGACTCATTTTGAGTTCTTTTCGATTTTTTCGATTTCTTTTGAAGTCCAGCGGGATGCCCTGATTTTTGCCTAAGTATTAGCTTTCTCAGCTTTTTCTTTCTTTTTACTTAGCGGGCTTTCTTTCTTTCTTTCTTTTGGAACAAAGTCGTGTGACACTGGTTGTCTTGATTGCTCCGAAAGGATTGTAACTGTCTCACTCCTGATTGGTGAGATTTGACCTCTTGAAAGGTATAAACTGATTGGTCCTCGAAAGACAACGCTCCTCTGGAAGACTTGAACGCTCGGTCAAGCTAACTGACAACTACCCTGCCCCGGGTTAAGATGTAAGGGTTAAAAAAAGTCCGAAAAAACTTCTACTTCCTGGCTCGAAGTGGTTAACAAGGGACTAACTCCTTATATCTCCAGTGTTTGGGGAATGGAAGCAATGCCTTGTACGTCATCGGTACGGTCTTATCTGAAAGCATACGATCATCGGTTATGAGTTTCAGTTTCATCATCCTCCCTCCTAACTTTGCTAGTCACAGCGATAAAGTGGAGTGAATAAAAATGCAAGTGTCAGTGCAATGCAGTAAATGAGCGACAGCGACATGATTATTTCAGAAAAATGCATAGTCACTTTATTATTATCACCATTCAAAACATACAATGTTTAAAAAGCAAGTAGTAACTAACAGAAAAAAGAAACTACAAATGCAAATGATATAAAAGGTCTGAGGACTGCCAATGCCGAGGCGCCTGCCTGTCTGAACCACTGGCTTTTGCTGGGGAATACCTTCCGAACCTACGAGCTCAAACAGCTGAGGGGTTTGGATGAACAAACAGAAATCCTTCTCGAAAGGAAATGCGATCCTGATCAATCAACTGCTGTACCTTTGCCTGAAATGCTTTACAATCTTCCGTCGAATGCCCCAGAGAGCCACCATGGTAACCACACTGGACGTGGGGATTTTACCCAGGAGGGTAAGGTTCTGGAACTGGCTTAAGAGCTTTCGGCTCCACCAAAGACTTCTGGATCAAAGATGGTAGCAACTGGCTATACGGCATCGGCACTGGGTGAAAAGGAGCTTTCCTTCGTTCCAAGTTGTTGCGAGGTCGGTTCTGATTCTGACGCTGACTCTGATAACCTCGGCCACGGGCTCGCTGCTTTGCAATGGAAGCGACATAAGGTTCCTGATATGGTGCCCCAGGCACGACTGTCTGCTCAGAATAACGAGACACAGAAGATACTGACCGCTGAGAAGACGGAGAACCAACAGATTTCACCGATTCGACTTGAGGATATCCAACATCTGTCAGAACTGCATTGATCATAGCTTCATCTTCAGATTGAGAGCTATAGAGAGATTCAGTTTCACTGGTCTGACCTCTTGAAACATACGGGATTCTTCCAGTCTTTACACCATACTCGATGTGCTCTCCCGTCCTTACCAACTCAGTGAAATTTGGTGCGGTTCCAAGCATTCTTTCGAAGTACAGGTTCTGCAAGGAGTTTACGAACATGCCTTTCAGCTCTTGGTCTAGGAGCGGTGGTTGCACTCTACCAGCAAATTCTCTCCATCTCTGAACATACTTTCTGAAAGATTCATTGTTCCCTTGAGACAATTCTTGCAGCTGCATGCGAATAGGAGCTTCGTCAAGATTATAGTCGTACTGCTTCAGAAAGGCATTGGCTAAGTCCATCCATGATCGGATCTGATCACGCTCTAACTGCATGTACCAACTCAGAGGTGCCCCAGTCAGACTATCTTGAAAGCAATGAATCATCAGCTTGTCGTCGTGCACAAATGAAGTCATTCTTCGGCAGAACATCACCAAATGTTGCCTCGGGCAACTATCTCCTTTGTACCTTTCAAACCTCGGCATTCTGAACTTCGGAGGTAACACTAGGCCACGAACCAGACACATATCTGCAGCACTAGGAGTAACAGCGTCTTTACCTTTCAAGGCTTTGAATCTCTCTTCTAATGCACGAAACCTTTCAGCATACACGGGAGCCAATGGGTCTTCATTCTTTGCTGTCGGGACCTCTCTTCGGGGCTTTGGCACAGGGAAGGCAAAACCCTGGTAGTCTGAGACATCAACAGAAGGAGAACGTTCACCTCGGATAACAAACTGCTCACGCAGACCTTGGTCTTCAACAGGTGGCTGCACAGGCTGAGCTGCAGTAAGGTTGTTCACTTGCGGAAAGTCTTCGTCGCGCGGAGATCCATACAGAGGATTGGGCGTCACGGTGAAACCTGACAAGGTATCAATGAACTGGAAGCTGCTCTCTGACATAGCTATCAATGGTCTTCAGCTGACTTCGATGCTTGATTCTGCTCAAATCTGCTTCCACCCCTTGGTCGTCTTCAATACTCACCTTCAGAATCAAAATAATGGCTGGATAAGAGCTCTGACTAGCTGGCGAATGGTATGCAACATGATGCGAAGATGCCTATGCAAATGCAATGCAATGCAACAAACACGGGATCACAGCCCCCACATAATCTAAATACTGCTGCACTGCTGACGGAGTACGGTTGCTCTGAAGAGAAGACCAGAATAACGGGTAGGTTGGAAGTCAAGTTTCCTGCACAAAAAAAAACCCCCCACTCACAGGTGTGGACCTATATCTGATAAGGTACGGCATCCTATGCGGTCGTCAGCGTCACAGACTTTCAGAACTGACGATACGATTCCCAGAAGGAGTGGCATCATCAAGTCCTAAAGAGGCCTCACTTAGCTAACTTCCAAATGATCGGTTCCCAGAGTCGACAATCCACCAAACCAGCAACCGTCTCAACCCAAAGGGTTGAAAGTGAAGCCAACCGGATGAACCTCGTCTGAGCGTGGATTTCATGAGACACTAGTGCCTGCAAAGCAAGCACGCGCCCACTAATTTCCACTCTAAGTCTATGGTGCACTCAAGCCCAGGTCCGGCTTATCTCTCATCATAGAACACCCGTAACACCCCAACAGCAACAGATAATATCGATAAATAAGCCCCAATAGACAAGCAAACAAGCGCTAGGATTGACTCTCTCTTAGGGGACGTTGGATCCCACATGCGTGGGGAACTATCGCATTCCCCAGCAGAGTCGCCAGTTGTCGCTACTGCGAAAATCGGCGCCGGCTGACAGAAGAGTCGCCACCGTGCGTTATTTATCCCTCAGAGCGGGAAAGGAAATGCTCGAAGTAAACCTCGCAAAAAACGGGGAAAGGTATGGTCGTCGCAACCAAAACCTGGGTTCGGGAGTCGGTTACGCAAGGGGAAGGTATTAGCACCCCTCACGTCCGTCGTACTCGACGGGATCCACGCTTGCTTGGGTTGTCTACTGGATGCAAAACAATCTATCTACGGCTGCTAAATCTAAACAAAGGGAATTGACTCGATAGAGCCTCGCACTCTATGCCTACGTATTCTCAAGAGAGAAAGTCAGAGTCAACGTAGTTCGGGACTACAGGGAAAAATGGCTCGCCAAGACCTCGCGTCTTGTGCCTACGTACTTCCACAATGGAAGATCAGAGCTTCACGTAGTTCAGACTAACTACGGCTAAACAAACATTCTCACACAGCAGTGAGAAAAAACAACTGGTTGCACAGGGTCGGGAACCTATGGGAAAAACTATGGCTTGGTCTCAAATGCACTCGGGCAAGAGAGAAAAAAGGGAAATCAATTAGTCGTCAGCGGGAAAGTCTCGATCGCACAGCCGCGAGAGAACAACAGGTTAGTCGTTAGTGTGCTCGCTAGGATATCGCATCCTATGCCTACATATCCTCGTCTGGTACAAGGAATCAGAGCAACTGTAGTTCGGCTACTTCGGGACCACAGCTCAAATCTCGTTTTATTAATCTCTGAAAATGATTACAATGGGTGAATACTGGAAAATAAATCTCCTAGGAACACTATCCTATCCTATCTAAAAAATTGAATGACAAATAGCCCCCTAACAAGTTGGCTTCTAAACTGTCCTAAAATGGTAAAATAATTTCCATGAAGAAATATCCTAAAAAGAAAATATGCTTTAAAAAATATTAAATCGACACTTTAATATTTTTCCCTTTTTTTTCCAATCACTTTCTCACATATTTTTCTCTATATTTTTCTCTATTTTTCACAATATTTTCTCTCTTTTTCAATATATTTTCATATATTTTTCTTGAATATTTTCTTTTCTTTTTCATATTTTTTCTATATTTTTCTCCATAATATTTCTTTTCTTTTCTTTTTCAAATATATTTTTCTATTTCTTTTCCCTTTTTCAATATTTTCCTCTTTCACTTTTTTCAATACATTTTCATACTTTTCTTTTCTTTTTCTATTTTCTTTTTCTATTTTCTTTTCATAATATTTTCTCTCTTCATATTTTTGTAAAACTATAAAGAAAAGAAAAAATATAAAAGAAAATAAAAGAAAAAATAGAGGGAGGGGGGGGGGGTGTTACAGTTACAAGGGATTATACAAGTAAATAAAATAAAACTGCAATGCAGGCCCAGCCCAATAACTGGCTTTAGCCAGAAAAAAACGTGGGAGGGGGTGCGAAATTGAACAGAGTGTGTAGGCACTTGATTTCGTTGGGCCCAGCCCACTCTTCCAGCCAAAAACGGAGGGAGTGTGGTGTCAAAAAAAAAAGGAACTGGGCCTGGCCCACCCTCACGCGTCCGTCTTCCTTCTCAGCACCAAAGAAACCCTAGAATCCTTTCTTTCCTTCCCAGTTTCCGCCGCCGCCTTCTTCTCATTCCCTCCGTCTCATCTCCGTTCTCGTTCGTCTCTCTGTATCTCTTCCTCAACATCATCTCAAAGTCACCCTCGTTTCAAAACCTGCACCATAGATGAATAAACCAAACGATTGCAATTTGGAGACCTCCTTCCTTGACGTTCTTGGAGACCAGACTTGATGGAAGTTTCTGGACGAAATTAGATCATTGAAGATCTTGAAGAATGTGTTGAACTTGCCAGAGACTTGTGTTGACGGTTTTCAACATTGAGATGCGCGTGGATTTGATGATCTGGAGGCGTTTGCAGATGAACGGTTATGTTCTTGAGTCTGATGAAGACGATGATGAAATGGATGAACCCAGAATGTTCTTGCGGACGTTGTTGACGATGGATGGTTAAAGGTTTGACGAGATCTGGAAGAAGATAAAGACTAGCTGATTGGTGGAGATCGTTGCATGTTCTTGTTGTTGATCTGAAGTTTGCTGTAGCTTTTCTGGAAACGGACGGGTGTTGATGAAGAACACGTGTGGTTGATGATTGTCTGGAGAAATTTCTGGGAAATGTTCTTGATACACGCGTGATTGGTGATTTTCTGGAGATGAAGATCTGCATGTATGATTCGATGATGTTTGGAGGATGATGATTGTGGTTGGTCGAAGGAGAAATCTGGAAACGCGTTGTTGAACGGGATGAATCTTGCAGGTGGAAGAGTTGATGAACGGTGGCGGTGGTTTCTGGGTTTGAGGTGGTGAAGATGAGGGGAAGAAGATGAAGGGGATGAATGTGGTGATCGGATTCTGGGGATTTGGTGGGTTTCCGGTGATGGCGCGGTGGCCGCCGGCCATGCAGGCCGGCCGGTGACTGACTCAGGCGAGGAACTGTGTGGTCGCCACGTGGCTGCAGCTGGTGGAGGCAAGAGGGTGGCGTGGCAGAGATAATGGGGTCTCTTGCTGCATGGGTGACGCGTGTGTGAGCGTGGCATGTGGAAAGGGGAAGTGGGATGTGAGGTGTGTGGACGTGAAGACAAAACGTGGGCCAGCCTTGGCTTCACACGTGGAACCTGGCATTTAAAGCACTGAGATGCTGGACGCTTCCAGAAACTTCTGGAACCTGCTGGAATTTGCTGGACTTTTTGGACAATTTCTGGATTTTTGCTGAATGAATTGGGCTTTGCTGGCTCTGGGCCCACACGAAAATAATAGGAAAAAAAACCAAAAACTGAAATGCATTAGCCCAATTAACCTAAACCTAATTAACTATTAAACTCAATTAATCCTAAAAATTCTAATTAACTCCTAATTAATAATACTCTAAGAATTCCACTAATCAACTCTATTAAGTCTAAAATTGATTAAATTTCTATTAAATCCCTAATAAAACTATATTATTCTATTAAAAAAAGATAAAATCTATTTATTTATTAAAAAATGAAAAATCTATTTAATACCTAATATTCTAAAAATGAATTAAAAAATCTATTATTCTATAAAATGCTATAAAATGATTTGAATCTATTTAAAAATCCTATTAAATCCCAAAATGATTTAAAAGCTATTAAAAATCTAAAAAATGCCAATAAAATCCGGAAAAATCACGATAATTCCCGAGGGAACAAAATAAGCACCGAACGACACAAAAATAATCGGTAAAAATAAACGGGCACCGAAATATCCCAAAAAGACGATTCTACCTATTTAAACTGATAAAAAAACAACCTGAAACACGAGACGAGAGCTGTGATCCCTGATAAAATCAAAACAAATGAAAAATATGCAATGTATGCAATATGCAGATGCGAATGTGATCATGCGTCGAAACATCGAGCCAGATACGAGACCCGGTTGGTCAAATTTTGGGGTGCAACACCAATGAGAAATTGGAAATCTCATGTCATGACATTATGAATTCACTTCTCATCATGTGCTATCTCATGCCATAGTCCTTGTGATAACCAATTCTGACTTGAAATTCTCCCCATATGAGATATATGATATGTTGAGATGCATAACTAACTTGTTCATTGAGTTTTCTCATGTTTTGCTTTTGTGCCTTAAGATGCAAGTAAGCCATTTCCAAAGCAGCCCCATGATCTAGGCCTCAAATCAAAATTGTGGCTGAACCATTATTCTTAGAATGTTCTTTAGAGTCAAAATGACCTATTATATGACATGGTTTAGATGTATAACTTGGGATTTCCAATTTTCAATTTCAACTTATTTAACTTATACCTCCATTTTAGGCCATTTTTATCACTTTTTGATACAAGCCTTTTCAACATCTCATGACCTGCCTACTAGCCTTAAAACATCATTCTAAGCAAGTTTGATGTTGAATATTTTTCCATTTGAAGCTTGGAAATAGGAGATATGGCCTTATGCTTGGAATGACCTATAACCTCCAAATGACCAAAATGCCCTTGACTTGTCAAAGCCATAGCTTGAGCTCTACAAATACTATCAAGGACTTATAGTACTATCTAGAAAGCTAATAAGATGCTCTACAACATTCATGTTGACCAAGAGTTCATAGGAATCATCCTACTAGGGAAAACGTTGGATGCAAGTTGGGTGACATTCAAGGACCCAAATTCACATACCTCAGATGACCTGTAATTTGTCAAAGACATAACTTGAGCTCTACAAATCCTATCAAGGACTTCTAGTACTCAAATTAAATCTAAGAACAAGCTATACAACATTCATGTTGTGGGGAAGATGAGATGACAATCACATCTTGAGCTAAACTTCCTTGAAGATGGGGATCAAACTAGGGGATTTTACACTGTCAAGCCTTAGAAACCCTAGCTTGAAACTTCTCAAACTCCTCAATAATGATGAGTTGGTCTAAGAATCATCCTTATATCATCTCAATGCATTATTCCATGATCACATGGCTCTTGTATTAGGTCTCAACCCCCTCCAAATCATCAGTTGACCTAGGGTTGACCCAGTCAAACCCTAATTCCACCACTCATGGCTGAATCTTCTGAATCCTTGTACAATGACCTTTCTAGGCTTCATGATGGCTTTCAAGACATCTCATAAGCTTTCTCAAAGCTTCAAGTCCATCCTCATAGTCTCAGAATCATCTGAGGGGCTCCCACAACTCTCAAGTTATGAGACATACAACCTTGGTTTCAGCCAATCTCTCTGAGGATCTCTTGAGTTTTCTGACAAGAATATCAACCTTTGAACACTTAAATAACTTTCTTGGCTAGCTTCATAGTCTCATACAACTCTTTATGGGTAAATAAATGTTACTCAAATTTTGGGGTGCAACACATGGACGAAAAAGAAGTGAGTCTGCTTATGGAAGAGGTCCACGAAGGTGCCTTTAGTACACATGCCGGTGGGCATGCCATGTCTTGGAAGCTGTTACGAGCAGGGTATTATTGGTTGACTATAGAGTCAGATTGCTTCAAGCATGCAAAGAAGTGCCATAAATGCCAAATTTATGCTGACAAGATTCATGTGTCGCCGATTCCGTTGAATGTCATGGCATCGCCTTGGCCCTTTTCCATGTGGGGCATTTACATGATTGGCAAGATTGAGCCCACCGCATCTAATGGATATCGTTTCATCCTGGTAGCCATTGATTACTTCACCAAATGGTTGGAAGCAACTTCCTATGCTAATGTCACTAAGCAAGTGGTAGCCCGATTTATCAAGAAAGACATCATCTGTCATTACGGAGTGCCCGAGAGAATCATTACTAACAATGCTTCAAACTTGAATAACAAGATGATGAAGGAATTATGCTAGAATTTCAAAATCGAGCATCACAACTCATCTTCCTATCGTCTGAAGATGAACGGTGCTATCGAAGCGGCCAACAAGAATATCAAGAAGATAGTGCAGAAGATGGTTGTAACTTATAATGATTGGCATGAAATGTTGCCCTTTTGCATGGATACCGTACTTCGATACGTACCTCAACTGGGGAAACTCCTTTCTCGCTGATGTATGGTATGGAAGCTATCCTGCCATTAGAAGTCAAGATTCCTTCTTTGAGAGTCCTGGTCGACGTAAAGCTTGATAAGGAAGAATGGGTAAGAAACAGATTGAATTAGCTTAGCCTGATGGATGAGAAAAGGCTAGCATCTATTGCATATTGTCGGTTGTATCAGAGCCGGATAAAGAAAGTTTTTGATAAAAAGGTGCACCCTCGAAGCTTTCAGACAAGCGAGTTAGTATTGAAGAGGATTCTCCTTCCACAAATAGATCACAGGGGCAAATGGACTCCCAACTATGAAGGTCCATACGTCGTGCGAAAGGTTTTCTCCAGAGGAGCCTTACTGTTATCAACCATGGATGGTGAAGATTTCACATCCCCTGTGAACGCAGACGCAGTTAAAAAATACTTTGCTTAAAGAGACCCGCTGGAATGAAAAAAAGAATATCCAGGCAAAAATGGGGCATCCCCACGAACCATAAAAATGATGGGTTCGGGAAAAAGTTAGGGATATAAAAGAAAAGATGTAAACCCACAAAGTCGAAAACCTGAAAAGGCGACTTTGGCAAAAATGGGTATCCCGGTGAATCGAAAACCCGAAAGGGCGATTCAGGCAAAAGTTAGGGATTTGAAAAGCAAATGACTGCGGTCTAAGTATTGATCTTCAAAGTATAGTGGATTGAGGGAGGACCTAAGGGCCGTTTATCCGAATTAATCTCTTCAGAGGACGAAGCGTCGGGGAATCATCGAAGTCAGGCGAGTCATAGATGGATCAGCTCATGGTGTTTGTCTATGCCACATTGCCAACACTTTGTATATTTCTGTGCATTTCTGTAAATTTTTGCGCAGCTTCCTCTTTTCAGGGGTTGCATCTGTTGTATAATCTGCCTATTTACAAGCCATTTGTCAATAAAACATATATTATTCAGTAATTTTCTTGTCTTGTTTTAATCTTTACTGTTTTGTTTGCGAAAAACGCTCGATGTTTTTGATAAATTAACGCATACATAAACTTGCAGGCTTTGGCCAATAATCATTAAAGCTTTGATTTATTTGAACAATGTTACGGATGATGACCGAGATAGTTCCCTTTGTGCAGGATATCTTGTCGTTTGTTCTTTTGTAGGGTCGTTACCCTTGAGGCAGAGTTCCAGAGGTGTATCCCCGGTAGGTTCACCGTTCCCCCAGCAAGTGGAGGTTGTGTATCTCCGTCCCCAGCAAGGGTCTGTTTCTACAGCAAAGGGTGTGCAGGTAGAAGGTGTACACTTCTCCCAGGCAGATTGTTTGTATACACTAATTCCTCGGCAGTTTGAGGCGGAATTCTCCAGCAGGGTAGAATCATCCCCAGAGAGTCGAGATTGATATCCCTCGGGCAGGTCAGGTATGTGTCCGTATCCTCAGCAGATTGTACGTATGCACTTACTCCTCAGCAAGTCGAGATGAGATTTCTCTCCAGGCAGGGTTGGAACTGTTTTCGCAGCAGCGAAGCGAGTCCAGGATTTTGTTTCCCCATAAAGTGTGAGAAGTGGTGATTCATTCCCCAAGCGGAAGTCGAAGAGGCTTCCTCTCATCGTCCAATCCCTATCAAAGTCAGCAGAGCAGCTGTTCTTCCCCGTAGAGTGAAGATATTCCTTGAGAATTGTTATTCTTTATCCTCAGCAGAGAGAGTGTGGGACGATTTACTAGTAAATCTTATTCGGTTATCCCTAGCTGGACAGTCCCCGGTAGGTTGGATTTTTAATCTTCAGCAGAATAGAGTTACTCCCGGATGTGTGTCTTGTACCCTAGAAGGACTTCGGTGTGCTAGGAGGCCGTTTAGGGCTGATTTCTCTGACAATATGACATTAATCTCAGTGGTTGATCGTTATCCCATGCAGAGTCGTTGATTTCCCCAGCAGGTTAGACTTATCTCTAGCGTCTGGTTGTATTTCCCCGGTCGGGTCGTATGTTCCCCAAGAGAGTTATATCTTGGAAGGTCGTTCAGGGAATTTTCTCTCTGTAGGATTTGATTTGATCCCCAACAGAGTAGAGTTATTGTTTAGCATGTTGTGTTATCTCTCCAGTGGAGTGGATTTGCTTTCCCCAACTGAGTCGGATGTTTCCCAGAAGAGTTGTATTCTGGTAGGCCATTCAGGGTGTTTCCCCGGTAGAGTTTGCGTTGATCCCTTGCAGGGCGGATTTTTGTTCTCGTCAGAGCATGTATTATCCAGAGAAGTTCTTTTTCAGAAACCCATCCAGACTTTATTTCCCAGCATAAGTCCAATCGTAATTGGCATGTTCCATCCCTCCCCAGCAGGGCGGCCTTTGTCCCTTCAGCATTTATTTTGCTGATTCGATTCCGGTGCATTTTACATTCGTGCATAGCATTCTCAGAAACGCGTAGCATTTCCACTTTGTATGGAGCATTACACCATATTCAAACATATGCATGTGTAACATAAGCTAGGTTGTTACCTCTTGTTTTTTCAGGTGTATTTCCAGCAGATGGATGTTTTCCTTTGTCCGTGTAGTATCCATACCATGGCAGATTATCATGTGATTTCCTTTGCCCGTGTGGTTTTCAGACCATGGCAATCTATGATATTAATTATTTAGTCCGTATAGGTATCCAAACCTCAGCAAAAGATTCTTGATGGATGTGTTTCATCTTATCAGGTGTTTCCCGGCAGAGTTGCTTGGTTAAGTTTCTCTTCCTTCCCCAGTGAGTTCGTCACCAGAGTTGCTTGGTTAAACTCCTCTTTTTCTCTCCCGCCAGAGTTATTTGTTTAAGTTTCTCTTTCCCCAGCGAAGTTCTCTTTTGGATTGTGAATCGGTAGATTCTCTTCTCAACTGCGTGTTGAGCCGACCTTCGGGTTCGATGCTCGCTTTTATTTAGCGAATGCCTGCTGGTTAGCAGATGTTCTCAACTTCGTGTTGAGCCGACCTTCGAGTTCGATGCTCGCTTTTATTTAGCGAATGCCTGCTGGTTAGCAGATGTTCTCAACTTCGTGTTGAGTCGGCCTTCGGGTTTGATGCTTATTTTTATTTAACAGATGCCTGACGACGATGTCAGATGATGATCAGCTTCGTGTTGAGCTAGACTTCGGGTTCGATGCCTATTTTTATTTAACTGATGCCTGGCGGTGATGTCAGATGCTTCTTCTCAGTTGTGTGTTGAGCCGGCCTTTGGGTTCGATGCCTATTGTTTCAATAGATGCCTGATGGTGATATCAGATGATCTTTCCGACTTAGTGTCGTTTCCTACGAGTTAGCAGATGTTTCTTTCGACTGCGTGTTGATGCTTTCTGATTGGTAATCAGTTAGTTTGTTGTCGTTGCAACTATCAAATTTCGTTATTTCCGGAGATTTGTGTCCCCAGGAGGGTTTGCAGTTCTATTTCTGCGGTTAGCAAATTTCCGGGTTCTTTGGTATTCAACCATCTTTTACCTTGATTGTTTGAAAGTCGTTCTCTTTTCACCCAGTCAGGTCCCAGTCGCTTGAATAGGGGCAGCTGTTGTACCCCAAAATTTTCCCAACCTTTTTCTTTACTTGGCTTATGTTTCATTTCATTCTTTAGGATCCGCATCTGCATAGCATTGTCTTTTGCAGGGGATCAAGGAAGATGTACTAATCCAAGAGGAGAGTATCAAGGGTTTCAAGCTCAAGCAAGAGTGTTTACTCAAGTTATCTAAGGCTTATACTCACCAAGAAGAGGTCAAAGTTCTCTGAGGGAGAAGATTGACAAGTGTTGCTTACCTCCTATCTTGGGGGTCAACTGAAGATCATCAGGGGATCTCAAGGCCATGGTTATGGATAAGATATGTTGGAGAAGCTCATTGAATGTTGTTAAAGTCATTATGGAGCTTATCCAAGTGTTCACTTCATTTACAAGAGGTTGCAGTCATAAGTTTGTGCACCTAGGGTTTCATCTGCTTAGTGCAAAGTCAACTGTGGACTTAAAGAAGTTTGAGGCTTGGTTCTAAGTCATTAAAGTCATGGGAAGTCATGTTGAGACATCTAGTATGTTATTTAAAGTTCAAATCCAGAAGAACCAAAAGTGTGAGAAGTTACTAAATTAGGGTTTCAGAAGGTTGTTAGTGTAAAATCCCCTGTTTAGTCCCTAACTTCAAGACCACATATCTTAAGATACAAGTGTAATATCAGTTTGATGTAAATATGAGACTTGTAGGTAATGTTATAAGATTTATTTTGAGTACTAGAACTCATACATGGGGTTTGTGGAACTCAAGTTATGATGCCATCAAGTTGTGGGTCTCAGATGAACATATTTTTCAGTCAACAAAAGTCAACTCACTTCCAAGGCACTTTTGACCTAGAATCACGTTTCTTCTCAACTTTTGATAAACATGAAAGTTATTCCTCATGATCTTAGCTTTACAAAAAGTCCTATAAGTCCTTCATATCATTTGTGGAACTCAAGTTATGAAGCTGGCAAGGCAAGGGTATTTTGGGAAACTTTGATTATAAGTCATTTTCTTTATGGGTCATGTTCATGCCTTTAAGCACATCAAATGAAACTTTCACCAACATGAAATTTGCTGCAAATGACCTCAATTTCATCATGAAACTCAAGATTGGCATGAATTATGAGTGGTTAGAGACATTGGTGAAGAAATTTCAAGTAAAAATGAGTTTTAAAAGGTGAATTCAATTGAATTGGTTTTAAGACCTTTTCATACCATGTTTGTATTCAAAATGATTCACAATGCACCAACAAACAAAATGCACAAAGTTACTTTGGTTTTTAAGGTAAAAATCACGTGGAATTGAAGCTTGCTTCATGAAAAAGTTTCACATCCAATCTTCATAATTGGACCAATTCAAAGCCCAAATTCAATCCACATGAGCAATCTAGGATCCTAGCTGAAGAATGAAACCAATTACAAGTGTGTAGCATGTTGAAATCACGTGTGCATGAGAGTGGTTTCAAAATTGGGCATTTTCAAAATTCTCTTCAACCAAGCCTCATGGGCCTCCAATTCACTCACATATCCATAATATAAAAGTTCAAAATGAAATTTGAGAACTCACTTTGGCATTTTCGTGGAGGAAAGAGCATAACCAATTTTGAAATTCAAGAGAGCAACTCAAAATCGTGAACTTAGATCTAGAACAATTCAAGACAAATTGAAGTTATATTCTTCTTCCTCAAGTTCATTGGAGTGGATCTGCACCTTTTGAACCAAGGAATCAAGCTGTAGAAGCACCAACGGAGTGTCTCCATTACGTAATTTTCAATTCCCTATTTCTCTCATGTTAGGCACTAAATCTAGGTCATTGTTGATGCATCTGAAGTCCTACATCTTGTAGGCAATGTTTGACATCTTAATTGCTATGTTTGATGAGTTTTACAATTGAGGACTTGAAACTTTCTTCATTCGAATCTCACAATATACACATGATAAATGAAAATGGAGACTGGATTTGGATAGTACGTGATGAGACCTTTAATTTGGTATAAGATTTGCTGCATTTGGTTATGGTTTTCAGACCTGGTCTCCGGCCACCTCGCCAGAGAAGACGACCGGAGCTAGGCCTCCGGCGTCTAGTCTTTGCTCAGGCCAAGCTGATTTTGCAATGTTTGACTCTTTGACCTGATGAGATGAGCGGTTGTGATTTGTTTGACTGCGTGATGTTGCTCAGTGGACTGCCACATCATTTAATGATACGCTGCATTTAGTGTGGTTTCTGATTTGTGCTTGATTTGGGCTCAATGTGCTATCTGCGCCCCATTCTTGATCCAGCCCATTGGTTTGCACGCTGAAACTTGCTATTTGCACCATTGGCCTTTTATTTGCTATTTTATTTTATTTCTTTTCTATTTTGATTTTAATCAATTAAAAATAGTTCCAATCATTTAAAAATTCCATAAAAATTTTTTTCTGACACTTTAATGTGTTAATTAATTTTCTCAAAATTTTAATTTCATTTTTATTTTATTTTTCAATTAAAATGGAATTAAATGATTGGAAAGGTTTTTAAATGATTTTTCACTTGTTCTTATTTGTTTCATACTTGACCAATTTTAATCACCAATGAATGAGGCTTCTTCCTCATTTTGATGATGAGTTGGAGTGCCTCTGAGGATGGTTTTGGTCAATGTTTGACTTGTTTCTGATTGACTTTCAAGTTCATTTGTTTGACCATCGACAACCCTCCTTCAAAATGGGGCACCCTAGTGGATCAATTCCTTTGGTGATGTTTTGAATGGACTTTGGTTGAGTTGTTTTGGCCTCTAGTTGCCAACATCCTTATGTGCTTTGAGCATTTAATTTGGATTTATTTGAATCCTTTTCCTATTTTTGAGGTACCTTGCAAGTCAAGCTACTTCTAAGGATGGTTCATACGCACACTTGACCTAGTTTTGATGGGAAATGACCCTTGTATATCCCATATGCTTCCAACTCCTCTTGATTCATATTCTTAACATGTTGAAGTAGTTGGTTGCCAATTTTTAGGTCATACACTTGTTTGGTTCATGTTGTGAGTTGCATTCTTTTTAGGCCTTCCATTTGGTTTCAAATGTTGAAAGTGTTTAGGACCTAGGTCCTTTACCATGCCTAATCTTGCAACGTGCTTTGTTGTTATTCCTTATTCTCTTTGTGCACTCTTCTTCTCATGTTCTCACCTCTGTCCTAGGACCTTTGAGACCCATTTAAGATGATTTGGTCCCTCCTTGGGAGGTACTTTCAGCTTGTCTTGAATGGTGATTCACTTTGAGAACTTTTGGTGTGTTTCTTTTACATGATCATTGTGATGCCTATGATTGAGTTTCATTTTGTGTTGCTTGCTGCCCAAGCCATATCTCCCATCCTCACCTTGATCATGTATTCTCTTTTTTCTTGTTTGCTTTGCCTTGGTTAGTGATTGATGTACAAGTGGTTGTAGGAATCCTATTTCTCCCACTTCATCTCACTTTTGGTTTCAACTTGTTTAAGTTCTTTGGTTTTCTATCCTTCTTTGTTTGGCATCTCTTGCTTGAATTCTTGAGGTTGAGATGTTCTTGTGGTGGCTACTTCCCCACACTTTGTTCCTCCCTCTTTCTTCATCTTTGTTTTGCATTGCATGTTTGCATCTTCTTTCTTCTTTCACTTATGCTTTCTTTTTCTTTCTTCTTTGCCATGTTCCCTTAGGATCTCTAATATTTCTTGTTCAAGATGGATTATGATAGACATTAGGTTTGAACCCATGTATGGTAACATTAGGATAACTTTCCCTTTTCATCCCAATCATAGGTGTACTTTGTATGATAACATTAGGGTGAGTTTAGTCTCCCTTTTAGTGTGTCTTTCTCTTCTCATCTTCCAACTTCTTCAAGACACTTAATAATGGGTGATGAATGTTGTACGCTACGAGCCTTAAGCATTTGGGAAATGATGATTGGGGGCCTCCTCTCAATTGTCTAGAGTGTTAGTGCATGTCCTTTGGACGATATGCGACGCACTCGCTCCTAAGTCATAGCCTTTAGTGCTACATGAATTACAAAAAAAAAGTTCAAATCACTTATTTCTTAAAAGACTTCAAAAACAAACAACAAATCTTTTTATCCTTCGGGATTAATTGGAAATCATTTTCATAAGGAGAGTTTTGTTAACTCTTGGTTCTACCGAAAACAGGTAACGCCTAAGTCTCAAATGGTCGAGCTGCATGATAACACGAAATCGTATATATATTTTGATGCATAATTTAACTGAAGTTTAACTGTTTTCGATCCGATTTCGGGTTATTTCCGTGTTATTTGTCTGATGTTTTATAGGTATTTAATGATCACGCCTAAACAAGGCAACATGAAGAAAAGAAGCAATCTCAGATGAAATATGGACGAAAAAAGAGTGAAAACATCATGAAAAGCGCAGAAGGTTGTTTTTGCTGTTGTGACGACCGTCACAGCTCCATGACGACCGTCACACGGGTGACGACCGTCACACCTTGTGACGACCGTCATGCAGGCAAAAACGCCCCACTTCAATTGCACGTTAAAGAAGCAGTTCCAAGTCCCAAATAGTGGACCACTACTCCCTGATTATTCTGCCTCAAAGTCCACGCTCTTCAAGTTATAACCGTTAGAATTCCATTTCTATAAAAGGGGAAGAAGGGGACCTCAGAAGGGGAGCCACATTCATACAACGAAGTGCTGCCAAATTTATTTCCAGAGCATACCTTTCCAGTTTTAATATTCTTATTTGTTTCTCCTTTATTTTTATGCATTCCATTTCATTCTTCTGTAATTTCTACTTCCATTGTACAATCAAATTGGCATAAAGACCAGAATCCTGCCAACATCTGTGGAGGATCTGCCCAAAGGCCAATTGGAATATTTACAGGTTTCTCATTTCAATCGTAATTCCAATTCTATTATAATGCCTATTATTATTTATTGTCTTTATTTATGTTTTATCTTTCCCAAATCCATGTCTAGCTAAATTTAAGTAATCGATATGTAGTAATAATTCGAAAGGGATTTGATAATAACTGGTTGAAAATTGTCTTGTCAAAAGTAATTTATGGTCTGAGTGTTTAAAATTAATTTACTGAATAAACTTCGTCGCGAAAGCGAGAACTTATTTAAAAGTAGTTTTGCCACGAAAGTGGGAAATTAATTAAGATACGAACCAACAAGCGAAAGTTGCGGTAAGATCAGATAGTAAACACTAGTCATTCATTTTAATAACAGCGAAAGCACTTTAAAATGAATTAGAACTTAGAGATTTCCAAAAAATAGTTTTAACCCCGAATGGGATACGAAAGTGTACGTTTGGCCCTTAGAACTATGATTAGCGTCAATAACCATCGTGAGGCGAGAGTCTTCAAATCACCATTTTCTGCTTAAATAAACTCTGAAAATTATTTCATACACCGGTAACTTGTCAAATCCCTGAAGAACACAATTACCGCATATCGATTCAATCAATTATAATCTAAGTAGCATTCTTAGTTCCCTTTTAGTGACAATCTTATTCCCTTAAACATATTCTACCTAGCTAAACATAGTAACTCCCGAGAACACTAGTTTGATTACGAGTCCCTGTGGGATCTATATCTATTATTACTACGCGATAGACTGTGCACTTGCAGTTAGGTTGTATTAGACATAGAAAGTCGCGATTAAGTTTTTGGAGCCGTTGCCGGGGACCCGTTTAGTTAAAGTGTAACCTTCTGTTACACCGTATAGACTAGGTTAATTATTTTCATTTTTCCTTTACTAGTGTTGTCGATTGTATGCCAAGTAATCGCCTACAAGGCGATATCTTGAAACCTTCAGTCGCAGAACTAGAACACTTCTTACATCTAAGAAGCCAAATCATTGAGTACCAACTCAAACATAACATTCCCGATCCTCTCACTCCCATTCCCAAATCCGACGAAGAATCAAACATGGCTGAAGGACCTCCAAACAAATCGCTGAAGGCATACACTACGCCCTCTCAGATGGAGCCTAGAAGTAGCATTGCTGCCCCAGCTATTACCCGAAATGATTTTGAGCTGAAACCATCATTGCTGTCAGCTGTACAACAAAACCAATTCTCAGGAAACGCAACTGAGGATCCGAACGAACATCTAACGAAGTTTGTACAATACGCAGACACAGTGAAAGCAAATGGAGTAACTCCAGACGCGATAAGACTTCGTCTTTTCCCATTCTCTCTTAGAGACAGAGCATGGACATGGTTGCAATCGTTACCATCCAACTCCGTTACAACGTGGGAACAATTGAAGAACGTCTTCTTAGCGAGATATTTTCCGCCAAGCAAAACTGCTATGCTTAGAGCTCAAATCAACGGATTTCGACAAAAAGATACTGAATCTCTTTATGAAGCATGCGAACGATTCAAAGATATGATGAGAACATGTCCTCACCACGGTCTAGAAGACTGGGTGACAATCCATACTTTCTATAATGGGCTTTTATACAATACTAGATTGACAATAGACGCTGCCGCGGGCGGTGCACTTATGGATAAGCCATACGACGAAGCCTATCAATTAATCGAAAACATGTCTCAAAACCATTGCCAATGGGGAGGTGAACACACTCCAACAGAGAAAACCACAGCGAAAGGTGAGATGTACGAGATCAGCAGTCTTGAAAAGTTCAACACTAAAGTAGATGCTCTAGCACAGAAGATTGACAGTCTGACCGTCAACCCCACTGCAACCGTCGCTACCGTAACTCCAAATTGCGAGTTATGCGGAAGCACCACTCATAATGCACCCGAATGCCCATTGCTAGCCGGAATCCCACCAGACCAAGTAAATTATGCTCAAGGAAATCCTTACGCAAATACCTACAACCCAGGTTGGCGAAATCATCCAAACTTTTCTTACAAAAGCGAAAATGCATTGCAAATGCCTACTGCTCCGCCAGGATATCAAAAACCAGCTGCTGCTCAGACTGCACCTAGGAAATCAAAACTCGAGTTGATGATGGAAAAATTCATAGCTACTCAAGCTCAAACTAACAAAGAACTCCTGAATCAAAACATACACACTAGCAAGCAAATTAAACAGTTGACCGGAAAAGTAGACGCTTTAGCCACACATAACAAAATGTTAGAAACACAGATATCACAAGTGGCTCAACAACAAGCCTCTGCTGCCGCACCTGCTGGCACATTTCCTGGACAACCCGAACAGAATCCAAAAGGCCAAGCAAATGCTGTAATACTAAGAAGTGGAAAAGAATTGGACGAACCGATCGATCCGAGGACCGAAAACTCAGCCATGCAACAAAAACCAACTGAACAAGCAGAAAAGGAATCCGAGTTAGAGAAGAAGGAAGACAACGAGAAGGAGGATACCGCAAGTGAAAAAACTCAAGCACCTCCAGCGCCATATAAACCACCTATCCCTTATCCACAAAGATTAATAAACTCCAAAACTTCAAGACAGTTTAAGAAATTTGTAGAGCTCCTTAAACAGCTGAATATTACTATTCCTTTTACAGAAGCGATAACTCAAATGCCATCATACGCTAAATTTCTCAAGGAAATCCTGTCGAATAACAGAAAGATCGAGGATAACAAAACAGTTACACTTACTGCAGAGTGTAGCGCTATTATTCAAAACCGCATGCCTCCTAAATTAAAAGACCCAGGTAGTTTCTCCATACCCTGCGTCATAGGAAAGTTCGTAATAGACAAAGCTCTATGCGATTTAGAAGCCAGTATCAGTGTTATGCCTTTATCTATATGAAAAAAGCTGAATATGGGAGACCTCAGACCAACCAAAATGTCCGTACAATTAGCTGACCGATCAGTAAAATACCCCGTCGGAATACTGGAAAACGTTCCAGTACGCATAGGACAATTCTACATCCCAACCGACTTCATAATCATGGACATCAAGGAGGACACTGTCACCCCAATTATTCTAGGAAGACCGTTCCTAGATACAGCCGGATCTATTATAGACGTGAAGAAAGGAAGGCTAACATTCGAACTAGGGGAAGAAAAGATAGAGTTCATTCTCACCAAGTTCTTACAAGCACCAGCCATAGACGATACCTGCTATTTAGTAGACGAAATTGACGAATGCATAAGAGAACTTGAAAATGAAGAGACCACGTATTCAGAAATAATAAAGATTCAAATACCCGATATTTCTGAAGACGATGATTGGCGTAAACCGTATAAAGACGACAGCCTAAGCGAAAGCTTAGCACTGACTCCAAACCATATGCCAGGTCCGAAGAACCCATCTTTAGAACTTAAAACACTACCCAAAAACCTTAGATATGAATTTCTAGACGATGAACTAAAAAGACCAGTGATAGTCAACGCCGACTTAGGACAACCAGAAACCGAAAAGCTATTAGAAGTCCTAAAGAAGTACCCCACCGCGTTAGGCTATAACACAAGCGATCTAAAAGGTATAAGACCTTCGATCTGTATGCATCGAATTACAATAGAGGAAGACTCTAAAACCTCTCGAGAGCATCAGAGAAGACTGAACCCCATCCTGAGCACTGTAGTCAGAGATGAAGTAAAGAAATTGCTAGATGCAGGAATTATCTATCCGATCTCCGATAGTGAATGGGTCAGCCCAGTTCATGTCGTACCAAAGAAAGGAGGAGTCACAGTAGTTAAAAACGAAAAAGGCGAATCAATAACAAAAAGAGTCGTGACTGGAAGCAGGATGTGTATTGATTATAGAAAGCTTAACAAAGCCACACGAAAAGATCACTTCCCGTTACCCTTCATAGACCAAATGTTGGAAAGATTGGCCAAACATTCATATTTCTACTATCTAGATGGTTACTCAGGATTTTTCCAAATTCCCATCCATCCTGATGACCAAGAAAAGACTACATTCACCTGTCCTTATGGTACTTTTGCTTACCGCCGAATGTCGTTCGGACTCTGTAATGCTCCAGCAACCTTCCAAAGATGCATGATGGCAATCTTTGCAGATTTCATAGACAACATCATGGAAGTATTTATGGACGATTTCTCGGTATGTGGACAAAGTTTCGAAGGATGCCTACAAAACTTAGAAATGGTATTAGAACGTTGTGTAAAAGTAAACCTCGTCCTAAATTGGGAAAAATGCCATTTTATGGTCCGACAGGGAATAGTTCTAGGACATGTCATATCAGATAAAGGAATTGAGGTCGACAAAGCTAAAATAGAGATTATAAAATATCTCCAACCTCCAAAATCCGTACGAGAAATACGGAGTTTTCTAGGACATGCCGGTTTCTACAGAAGATTTATAAAAGATTTTTCAAAAATCACAAAACCTTTGACCGACCTGTTGATGAAAGATGCTGAGTTCGTCTTCGACGACGCCTGTTTAAAAGCATTCGAAACATTAAAATCAGCCCTTATCACCGTACCGATTATGCAACCACCCGATTGGCGACTACCGTTCGAAATCATGTGCGATGCGAGTGATTATGTCGTAGGCGCAGTTCTAGGACAAATGAAGGACAAGAAACTCCATGCCATTTACTATGCCAGTAGAACCTTAGATCCTGCCCAAATGAACTACGCCACCACAGAAAAGGAACTTCTAGCAGTTATGTTTGCGCTTGACAAATTCCGTTCTTACTTAGTAGGAGCAAAAATTATCATATACACAGACCACGCTGCCATAAGGTACCTAATAAGCAAAAAGGATGCCAAACCAAGACTATTGAGATGGATCCTGTTATTACAAGAGTTTGACTTAGAAATCAAAGATAAGAAAGGAACCGAGAACGTTGTTGCAGATCACTTATCCCGAATAGAAGGCATCAAACATGAACCAGTACCGATAAATGACGATTTCCCGTACGAACGTCTGATAGCCAAATTATAAAGTAACATACCCAACTCAATCTCGGAAGATCCAGAATTCGAAAAAGCAGTAGAAGCCGTCTATGCCCAAGTCACATTACCTTGGTACGCTGACATCGTTAATTACCTTGCTGTAGGCGTGCTTCCACAGGATCTCACTTATCAGCAAAAGAAGAAATTCTTCCATGATCTGAAACACTATTATTGGGACGAACCTCTACTCTTCAAGAGAGGGGCCGACAACATATATCGTCGATGTGTCCCAGAGGAAGAAATAGACAATATCATTTCCCAATGCCATTCAGCACCATATGGTGGTCATGCTAGTACATCCAAGACGTGCGCTAAGATTCTCCAAGCCGGCTTATTCTGGCCTAACCTCTGGAAAGACGTTCATATCGCTGTGCAAAAATGCGATCGATGCCAACGAACTGGCAACATCTCACGACGCGATGAAATGCCTCAGAAGGGAATCTTAGAGGTAGAAATCTTTGACGTATGGGGAATAGATTTCATGGGACCATTCCCACCTTCTTTTGGTAACAACTACATACTCGTCGCTGTCGATTATGTGTCTAAATTGATAGAAGCCATAGCTGCTCCAACAAACGACGCACGAGTAGTAATCAAACTCTTCAAAAACACAATCTTTCCTAGATTCGGTGTATCCAGACTCGTCATTAGTGACGGCGGATCTCACTTCATATCGCGAATATTTGATAAACTTCTTTCTAAATATGGAGTCCGACACCGAGTAGCTACACCTTATCATCCGCAAACTAGCGGACAAGTAGAGGTCTCGAACAGAGAAATAAAACAGATATTGGAAAAGACTGTCGCTACCTCAAGGAAAGATTGGTCATCAAAGCTACAAGAAGCTTTATGGGCTTACAGGACCGCTTTTAAGACACCAATAGGTACTACACCCTACAAATTAGTTTACGGTAAATCTTGCCACCTCCCTGTAGAATTAGAGCATAAGGCCTTCTGGGCCATTAAGACACTCAATTTTAACTACACCGAGGCAGGAGAAAAGCGAATCTTGAACTTACACGAATTGGAAGAACTTCGATTAGACGCTTACGAAAATGCCCGTATCTAGAAAGAACAAACTAAAAAGTGGCATGATAAACGTTCAGTCAGGAAACAATTCAGTGTGGGAGACATCGTATTGCTATATAATTCAAGATTAAAACTCTTCCCAGGTAAACTAAAATCTAGGTGGTCTGGACCCTATGAAGTGACTAAAGTACTTCAGAGTGGAGCTGTAGAAATTACCGATAAGACGAATGTACTGTTTATCGTAAACGGGCAACGTCTAAAACATTATAATAAGAACGACAACATCCCTCAAGTCAGCAGTATAGCATTGCTTGAGCTTCCAGCTCAAAGACCCGAATAGCTTCTCACCAAGCTATCGTCAGGCTTTAGACGTTAAAAACAACGCTTACTGGGAGGCAACCCAACTTTTCCCGAATTTTTCCTCGTTACTGTATTTCATTTTTCTTAAAAATTTTACTTTGAAAAATTTAACAAAAATTCTAAACTTATAATTACTACTACTTTCTACTTTCGTTTGTTTTCATATTTTTATGTTCATTTATATTTTTCTTTTGTCTTTTGTTTTTACCGCTTTTTGTTTTTAAAAATCCTGACTTCAAACTTCTGTTTTAAACTTTTCAGGATTTTAAAAGTCTTCAAAACATTCCTCCTGTTTTCTCCGAATTACCTGCGAGTATGGCCGAATACGACTTCACAAAGGTTCATTTTCGAGGACTAGCTCATAAGGCAAGATTTGCAGCACTAACTGAAAGAGAATTCGCCTTAACGCTGTATTATGATAAGTCTACCATGGATAAACTAGGAATCACAGATAGCATTCAATACCTGTTCAATCAACTGGGTTGGGAGAACACTGCTTTCAAAACACGTTTTGCTACCTATAAGGATCTTACCTATGAATTCCTTAGTTCTTTCAGATACCTACCCAACTATGGTTTTGGATCCAACACAGAGCTGATTACCTTCCGAATGTTTGGAATGGACCAAACCCATAGCCGGATGTCACTAGCTAACCTCCTAGGATTTCCTAACGGACCGCATGTGTTCATCAGTGCAGAAGATGACGATATTGATTTTGAACTCGACCAATTCTGGGGTAGAATCACAGGCGACTATCACCCTGAACCAGACAGAATGTATAATGATGATATTCATAACCCAGCTTTCAGATACTTCCATAAGATACTAGCTCACACCCTATTTGGGAAAGAAGAAAATATTACTACTGTATCTAAAGAGGAGTTATTCATCATGTTCTGTGCTTCTCAGGGACGTACAGTAAATGCAGTGCCTTTCATGATGAGATCTTTCAGACGCCTCACTCAGGAACCACAGACACCTATTCTTATAGGAGGCCTCGTGACAATGATTGCCCACGAGCTTGGCCTTAGATTCCACTTAAATGCCAGCACTCGTTTTGGCACCATCCGACCCATGAACATACAATTCTGCTTTAACAGGCGCATTTTAGGAACTATGGGACCTGGACCTTATGAGTACCTCATCAACGAAAAACCTGTCCAGCTATTCACACTGCCTGATCATCTGATGACAAGTATCCACGACAAGGAAAACTGGCTTTATGAATTGGATGAGCCTATGGGACCTCCTTCACCTCAGTCAACACCACAGAACTATATGTACGACAGTGACCACATCTCCGAGGCACACGACTATATGTACTATGAGAATGCTGTATCAGAAGCTGAAGTAGACCCTACGACTCCTCCGCACTACAACACCTATCCCGAGCCCATCCCTGAGGAGACCACCGACAAAATGGATACCGTTCTACTCCGATTGGACAATGTTGATGCAGCTCTGACTACTGTAAAAGATGACATCGCAGGCATACACAGCGAACTGGTAGTCTTCATGGATATAGTCTGCGACCAGCTCGACTACTACGCACGGAAGTTCGATGAGTTGAAGGCACGAAAAGACTAGATACTAGCTTTAGAATCAGATTTAGTTTAGTTTGGTTTAGTTTAGTTTCGTTTAATCATTTGGATTTTTCGCATTGGTAATTTCCTTATGTACTACATACAATCATTTCAATTTCATGTTATTTCAATTATAGTCTTTATTCAATTATTCTGTCTTTACGTTATTGTTTATTTGTTGGCTGTTAAAATACATTGCCATATCAATACTAGGCCTACAAGTCACTGCAAGAACACCCTCAGAGCAAAATTATGCGTTTTGCAGATTTTGCTGCTGTGACGACCGTCACAGGACCCTGATGAGCGTCACGCGGGTGACGACCGTCACACATACGTGACGACCGTCACGAACCCAAAACTGCTATCTGATATAACAGGGGTTGCGTTTTCTCTCCCACTACCCTCATTTCAACTTCCAATCATCAGAACTTCCTCCCCACTCCAATCTTTCGTTTCCCCCCACATTGCACCATATATTTCAACTCCAATCTCAACTTCCTACCACACTTCTTTCAATTTTTCCCACTTCCCAGAACAACCCCAATCATCAGAACCCTCTCAATCTTCCAACAATGGCGAGAAATACCGAAACCCCGGACATCAGTAACATTGTCTTCAGCGAAGGCGACTTAGGCGAAAGACAGCGGGCAAACTACATCGCATTCCATCAAAGGTCGCTCCAGCCGACTCATTATCCACACATTCCATCGCTTACGGAGCTCAGACTCCTTGAAGGCGTAACTTGGATGCTTCAAAGAGCAGGCATCTGGAACCTCTGCACCAATCCACTGCCAACATACGAACAACTCACTCTCGAGTTCTTAAGTTCGTTTACCTACGTCACATCCAGCGGCGACCTTAGCCAACACTCAGGTGCCGCATGCTTCCATATGTTCGGCATAAACTACCAGGTGAACCAGAACCAGATCGCCACAATCTTACAACTCCCTCGAGGCGACAATACTCACCGCCCCCTCACCGATCAGTTCCAGCATGAAGCTTTCGCGCTGTGGTACCAGTTGACCGACATCAATGCCGATGGTTGGGATTCTCTGCACGCCACGCATATCCATAACCCAACCATCCGGTACTTTCACAGAGCATTGAGCAACACAATCTTCGCCAGGGACAGCAACCACAAGGTGAACTCGAAAGAGCTCTTCTTCCTCCATTACGTCTTCAACAACGAACCTATCAACGCCGCTCCGTTCTTGCTGGCTCACATTCAGGCCAACTGCAACCGTGGCTCGAAGCCATTTTACTTTGGCGGGATTGTCACTGCCATTGCACTTGGGCTGAACCTAGGCGACCGCCTCCAGCACCTCCATTCCATCCCCTCGGTGTTCCTTGACACCGACCACTGTAGAGCCTCTCACCTCATCCGCTCCAGAGCTGACGGCAAGTACCATCCGGTAGTGCGTGGCAAGATCGTCCGAAGCATCATCCTTCCATCACGCACCCGGACACACCCAGAGGATCGTACCAACTGGTTATTTGACCTCACTGCACCTCCTGCTGCCGCTGTTCCTACTCAGGACCACACCCAAGGTTCTGACGATGAAATCCAAGCTGAGTTGGACATCTCCGAGCAACCAGAAGCATCGCAGCCTCCTCCTTCCGAAGGTACATCCTCTCGCCGCCGCCGCCATCATCCAGTGCCCGACTACACATAAGAGGACCTCCGCCGCTGTCTCGACCAGCAGGCCCAGATACTCGCTATGCTGCAGCAGCAGAATCAGCGAGCAGACCAGTTCGAAGCTTGGCATCGGACTCAAATGCAACAACTTCAAACCGGCCAAGCCACCATTACTGAGAACTTGGCGAATCTGACTTTGTAGGTCGAAGGACTCCGGGACACTGTCTACCACACCGGAGCTATGAGTTATGAGGACCGAGTCGCCCTGGCCAGAGCCAGAGGACGCCAGCGCAGACGTGACAGAGGCAGCAGACGTGATTAGTTATCATTTTCCTTATTTGTTTACTATATTTCCAGTTTATTTGTACTTTCATTTCCGTGTATCTCCCTCTCGCATTCTTCCTAATCAGTGGGGACACTGATTGAGATAGTGTGGGAGCGGAGCGTTTATTTCCATTCCATTGTACTTTGAATTTCGTAATTTCTATTTAAACATTTTCTATTTTTAGCAAATAAAGCTCGTCTATATATCCTTTTTCCGTTACGCAAACATTCCCACGTTATTCAACGTAAACAAAATTTTTTCGTTCGTTCCTCAAAAGCAAAAGCATCACAAGAATGCGCCCGAGTTCAAACCAAGTTCGAAACCCCGAGGAGACGACAATTCTAACAAAACCAGTACCATCCTGACACCTTAGATCTCCGGTTTATGCGAGTCGGTTTCACTACCTACGCGTACCAAAGTCTCAAGTGTCTACGCAAACTCAACCCCAAGTAGTTTATACTAGCAGTCAGCACCATCCTAAAGCACTTCTAAGCGAGCGACCGATGCAAATAAGTGTATGATCTCCAAAAAGATGAAAAATCATGAAACAAAAGCTAGATAGCCCAAAAACATAAGACACGTTTCCTTCTAAGTTAGGTGTTCCTCACCCGAGCATTTAGCCCAACGGCACGAAAACTCATTGAAAAATCAATGATATAAGCTTATGATCAATGAAGAAGATCAAAAACAGAAATGAGATCATATTCACTAACAGGTCGAATTGCCATGAAAGTGTATGGACAACGGGCTTAATGTGATTGCGCTAGAACAAACAGGGTGAACTTGCCGCGAGAACCTTGACACCAAGCTACAGTAGCATGACTGGGACCGACTTGCATAAAAAGAAGACCTCCGAAGACTTGTAGTCCAGTGTCGTCATGGTATTCGTTTTGTTCTTACCAAGAATCCCGGTTTTTCCCAACTTTACGAACGAAGAAGCTGCCTCGTGCTTGCCGACCTTTTCATGTTTTACTTGAGGACAAGCAAAGATTCAAGCTTAGGGGAGTTTGATAACACGAAATCGTATATATATTTTGATGCATAATTTAACTGAAGTTTAACTGTTTTCGATCCGATTTCGGGTTATTTCCGTGTTATTTGTCTGATGTTTTGCAGGTATTTAATGATCACGCCTAAACAAGGCAACATGAAGAAAAGAAGCAATCTCAGATGAAATATGGACGAAAAAAGAGTGAAAACATCATGAAAAGCGCAGAAGGCTGCTTTTGCTGCTGTGACGACCGTCACAGCTCCATGACGACCGTCACACGGGTGACGATCGTCACACCTTGTGACGACCGTCATGCAGGCAAAAACGCCCCACTTCAATTGCACGTTAAAGAAGCAGTTCCAAGTCCCAAATAGTGGACCACTACTCCCTGATTATTCTGCCTCAAAGTCCACGCTCTTCAAGTTATAACCGTTAGAATTCCATTTCTATAAAAGGGGAAGAAGGGGACCTCAGAAGGGGAGCCGCATTCATACAACGAAGTGCTGCAAAATTTATTTCCATAGCATAACTTTCCAGTTTTAATATTCTTATTTGTTTCTCCTTTATTTTTCTGCATTCCATTTCATTCTTCTGTAATTTCTACTTCCATTGTACGATCAAATTGGCATAAAGACCAGAATCCTGCCAACATCTGTGGAGGATCTTCCCAAAGGCCAATTGGAATATTTACAGGTTTCTCATTTCAATCGTAATTCCAATTCTATTATAATGCCTATTATTATTTATTGTCTTTATTTATGTTTTATCTTTCCCAAATCCATGTCTAGCTAAATTTAAGTAATCGATATGTAGTAATAATTCGAAAGGGATTTGATAATAACTGGTTGAAAATTGTCTTTTCAAAAGTAATTTATGGTCTGAGTGTTTAAAATTAATTTACTGAATAAACTTCGTCGCGAAAGCGAGAACTTATTTAAAAGTAGTTTTGCCACGAAAGTGGGAAATTAATTAAGATACGAACCAACAAGCGAAAGCTGCGGTAAGATCAGATAGTAAACACTAGTCATTCATTTTAATAACAGCGAAAGCACTTTAAAATGAATTAGAACTTAGAGATTTCCAAAAAATAGTTTTAACCCCGAATGGGATACGAAAGTGTACGTTTGGCCCTTAGAGTTATGATTAGCGTCAATAACCATCGTGAGGCGAGAGTCTTCAAATTACCATTTTCTGCTTAAATAAACTCTGAAAATTATTTCATACACCGGTAACTTGTCAAATCCATGAAGAACACAATTACTACATATCGATTCAATCAATTATAATCTAAGTAGCATTCTTAGTTCCCTTTTAGTGACAATCTTATTCCCTTAAACATATTCTACCTAGCTAAACATAGTAACTCCCGAGAACACTAGTTTGATTACGAGTCCCTGTGGGATCGATATCTATTATTACTACGCGATAGACTGTGCACTTGCAGTTAGGTTGTATTAGACATAGAAAGTCGCGATCACTGCATACACCTAACTGCTAGAACTAAGTTTTAGCCCTACTCGGGTAAAACACTTGAACCAACCTGTGGTCTTGTTAGCCCGAACTGTGTTTGCTCTGATTTCTTGTACCAGACAAGGATACGTAGGCACAAGAGGACGATTTCTTGGAGAGAAACCTTCCCCACCTTCACCCGTAATTTTCCGAACTACGTTGACTCTGACTTTCCTATTGCACGAGGGAATACATAGGCATAGAGCGGTGATGCTCTATCGAGTCTCTTTACTTTTCTTTTGTCCCTGTGGCCTGTAGCTTAGATATTTTAAACATCCTTTTAGATAGACAACAAGCATGGATCCCGTCGAGTACGACGGACCTGAGGGGCACTAACACCTCCCCCTTGCGTAACCGACTCCCGAGCCCAAGATTTGGTTGCGATGACCTGTCTTTTCCCATTTTCGTAGGTTTTCTCTGATCGTTTCCTTTCCCTCTTTTGGGATAAATAAAGAACGGTGGCGACACTCATTACACGTGTCTCTAACCCGACGAATCTTTCTCATTTCTTTTAACTGCTGAGGTGTTCGGCGGGTAGCAGTAGCTTACCCCTACAATTGGACTTTCCATCCTTATAAAAAGATTCACTTTTATTTCTTTGATCATTTTTCGCATTTTCTTCATCTAAACTTCCAGTCACATAGTCATATAGTTAAGGATTCCTACGGGAAAAGATTGCATTTATCCCTCAAATTCTTGATTGTAGTTGTAGATATGGCTCATTTCTTCATTTACTCATTATTTTCTTAGCGGTATTTTTTAACTTTGGCCTCTGGGGACATGAGAGCCCTGGTGATTTCGATGGTAACTCTTTTTATCTCCATTCTCTTACTAGGAATTAATGGAGAAAACAGTGTTAGACGATGGCACTGATCTAGAAGGAGGGGGGGTTTAATAGATCACTAATTTTTAATAATTTGGGCTTAAAAAATTGTTCTAAAAATATGAGAAAGCGGCTTCGGATCAAAATTCGTCTAAATGAACCTTTATTGGAAAGATCGGATATGAGAAACCAAATGAAATGATTTTGATGAGACAGTAGAATCAATAAGGTTCCCAATCAACAATTTAAATAAAATCCACTCAAGGTGAACCAATTTCCAATGCTTAATTGAGGATAATATTTGAATTGAAAATATATCAAACAGTTTGTGTGTTATCAATATATCAAACACTTGGCGTATGAAACACACCAAGTCAAATTTCTTTTGAATTTGTAATGCATAATTTTTCTCACTTGCAATCAAAGTGATTGCAATGGTTTTTCACAATAGTTTTAAAACACTACAAATCAATCAAAATATTACTAACAATTTATTTCACACAAACTTAAATAATATAAAAGTAAAGTGATAGAGAGAGAAAGAACGACACCTAATTTGTTTAAGCAGTTCCCCTTTTGTCCTCGCTTCAGGTAGGTCTGCCCTCAATTCTAAAATAGAATTGAGATATGTATAAAATTTGTGTGCAATATTCAATACAAGAGAATTCCTAGCTAACCAACAATCTAACCTGATTGTTGAGTTTGTATCTAACCCCCTCTCTCCCCATGATTCCAGCTGAATCAAGATTATCAAACACTTTGAACAAACCTCCGGTTACCGCTACTCACTTAACCGAACCTTCCATTCTTCAAGTCTTTCACTCGGCTGATTTTGATCGCAAGATGTTTGACCTCAAATCTTCCAAAACAATCCTCCAGTTACCATTACTCCCTTGACCGAACCCACCGTTCTTTAAGGCTTTCACTCGACTGAATCTGTGATATGAAGATTTGTGCAAAACCCCCCAAATTTATCAATATCTTTAAGGACAAAACCTTAATGGTTTTATCAAAAAAAATTCCACTGAATCTCTACCCAAACTTGATTTACAAATCCTATGTTTGTTCGTTATCACTCTTGACAAAGCACAATCAATAAAATGATTATGTTTGATTATTAATGAATGTAATTGTGAGAGTAAAGATGAAGAGAAATGCAATGTATCTTTCAATTTCCTTCTTTTTTTCCAAAGTAATGCATATGACTATATATGTATGTACATGAATGAGTAAAGAAAAACTAAGTTTGGGAACACAAAGACTTAGAAAAATGGGTAAACACGCGTGAGAGGTCGACCCCTAGCATCTATGAGTCGACCTAAACAAGGCAGTGGCCAAAACTGCATAAAACTTGGCCCATGTGTCGACCTATAGGCACTCATACACCGACCTCCATATTCCATGCGTCGACCTACAGGGTAGGCGCATGGAAGGCTAAAATGTTAAAGATTTTTCTTACAGTGTGATTCGACCTATAGGTGCTCATGCGCTGACCCAAGGGTAGGTGCACGCAAGGCAGAAAGTTTCAAAAACTTTTCCCTTCAATGTGAGTCGACCTATGACTCTTAAAATGACCCAAAAATCCATTTTTGACATTGTGTATGATCTTATATGTCTAATACATGTATAATGATCTTTATGCACATTTACAAGAGATGAATGCATGGTTTAGACAAGGCGATACCACCCAAAATACACAATACTTAATATCCTAGTTTTGACATCATTAAAACATAGTGAAAAAGAACCTGGTCCTCACATACTCCCCCTTTTTTATGATGGCAAAACCTTGCAAAACCTTGCAAAACCTTCCCAAAACATTAAGTACTTGAAAGACATTATCCCCCTGACTATATGCACTTCCATAAAATTTTGAACTTTGTGAACTTGCTTTTGCTTTCTCCTCCTTTGACAACATCAAAAAGAGTAAAGGAACCAGTCCTTTGTAAACATAACATACACATAACAACACAAACATATGTTATTGCAACAAATACAACATTAACAATCATCCATATATAATGTTGTCAATGAAAACAATAAAGATAAATAACAAGCCTATACCATTTCAAACATCAATAAGGAAGAAGATTGAAAACTACAACTATCATTTAAGCATCAAAATTACATGCCACATATAATAGAGAATATCTATTTAGCCAAGATAAAGAGTAAAAGCAATTAGATAGGAAAAATATTACCTCCAACGGTGATGAAAGAAGAATGCCCTCACATAGCTTAAACATTCAAACATGGTTAAGCAATATCTAAACAAGTATAGATAGAGAGCATGCAAAAATTTATTAAACACGATCCGAGATATCGAGAACACCAAGTCCCCTACGAATGTTAAAGAAAGGTTTCATCATGAGAGGTTTTATAAAAATATCGGCAAGTTGATTTTTACTATCAACATGCTCGAATACGACGAATCTCAATATGTTTCGTGCGAGAATGTAGAACTGGATTCTTGGTTAGTGATGACATGAGATTTCACCGTTTATTTGACTTGATAAGTGCATGTTTTAGAGTTGTTTTGATTTGCATTTGTACTGTTATGCTGGTATTTTCTATGTTTTCAGATATTTAGTTATTCAAGAGCCTTGTGCGAAGGAACGAAGCAAATCATACGAAAAGAGGAAGGAATGAGGTTGATTCATGCTGATGGCAACCACCATGGCATTCACCATGAGGTAGCCATGAGTGGTCCATGCACTAACGATCAAAAGACCAAGTTAAGTCCAGTTTGAAGGCATGGCACTCACCATGAGGGTGTGGTGGTCGCCACATGTTATAGACATCAAATAGTCACAAAAAGGGTTTCTCTTGGTCTCCAACTCTCATTTTTCTCTCCTAAAAATCGCCCAAGAATTCCAACAGCTGTGTCATGACTTTAGGGTTCCTAGTTTTCTATAAATAGGCTTCTTAGTTAACTTGTGAAGGTATCCAAGCTTAGTGCAACACTTAATCCATATACTATCCATTTGTAAGCTTTAACTCTCCACGCCGAAGGGCTATTGCATTGTCGGTTGAGTCTGTATCAAGCTTGGAGAAACCCATGTACAAGTTTTATTTCTCGCCGTTACTTTATCGTTTTGAAGATTATAAGCTTTTATTTCAAGTTTGCTTCTGTACCAGACCAAAGTCTCTCCGGAGCAGGTTTTTATTAAATTGCTTTATTTACTTTCGTCGCCTTTATTTTATTTTCCATTCATCTTCTACTTTCACTTAAACTACACCTTTTAATTATGTTCGCCATGTTTTATCCCATTATTGAATTAATCACAACTATTTACATCATTATGTCATCCTAGTTTTATTGGTGTTGGGATGTGAGGACTTTAACTAAATGTACCTTTATCATTCTTGTAGATTTACCTTTGAGGATGTGTTGGTTTTTAAATAATTTTACTAAGTCTTATTTAAATATGTCCCTACGAAAGTGGGACAGTGAAAACATCGGGTAAGATCGAAAGTCATCTGGTACAAACGATTTAAAATTTTAAGTTCTTAGTTAATAAATTTCGCAAAAGTCTTTTATTAATTAACCAGGAAAGTCTAAGGTTTCTAGCAAGTTACTTAAATCACTTTTCTATTTAATAAAAAGTGTGATTTCTTAAAAATATGCTTACTACTTTAACGCGTTAAGCGCCTACCATGAGTGACGATGGAAGGTATAAATTAGAGAGTAAGTTTGGTTCTGTTTGGGTGAAAGTAACAGTTCCCGTTAAATTGATTCTTTTCGAAATAGAAAATATTTCCCCATTGAAAAATTCCTTTTTAGAAACAATAAGAGTACGGTTAATTAATAGATCCCCACATCTCTGCACAGTTTGTCCAATTTTATTTAGTTCTTATTTTAGCGCCATTTTTTTATTATTATCGCATTCAACTTCTTTATTGCTCGCCTTAAATAAACACTGTAGCAATCAGTAACGATAGATTTTTTACTATTGGTCTCTGTGGGATCGATATCTTTTAAAATTACATGATAGGTTGTACACTTGCAGTTAGATTTCACACCCTATCAAGTTTTTGGCGTTGTTGTTGGGGACCAATTACGTCAAAATATCGTAAACTAGTTGTCACTTCGTTTAGATTAAGGCATTTTAGACGGATCGCCCAAAAAAAATTTCAATCACCAATTGGAACATTTCAAGGGCCCACAATATTCCTATAAATCAAACGTTGAAATATTGGTAGAAAACTTTGTTAATTCACAAGCTCTCTCTAGGTTAGAATCCATGGTGCGAAGGTTTGTAGCAACTCACACTGTATATAATAGAGAATTTAGAAACCATGCTCTTATTTCTAAGGAAACCTTTAAGTGACTAAACAACACTATCCAATCCTTAGTATTTAGTAATAAGGAATTAGGGACAAAAATAGCATGCTTACACAAATACCTATTAACACAACAACCTATTAGACTGACCTTGTAGGAAAACCTAAGAAAATCAATAAATTAATCAAGAAGAGTCATAATTAAGAAAAGAATGGAAACTCTTTTCCAATAACTTTGTTACAACCTAGGTCAAAAGGGAATGTTTCTACAACTAAAAGAGAAAAACAAAGTGTCGCATCGTTGCGAAGAGGGGGCCGGCAAAGACAGAAGAGTCGCCACCGTTCGTTATTTATCCCAAAGAGAGGGAAAGGAAACGATCAGATAAAACCTACGAAAAAGGGAAAAGACAGGTCATTGCAACCAAATCTTGGGTTTGGGAGTCGGTTACGCAAGGGGAAGGTATGAGCACCCCTCACGTCCATTGTACTCAACGGGATCCACGCTTGTTGTCTAATCTAAAATGGTGTTAATCTATCAAAAGGATGGCTCACAAGGATAAAAGAAAAGAAAAGAGACTCGATAGAGCATCGCTGCTCTATGCCTACGTATTCCCTCGTGCAATGGGAAAGTCAGAGTCAACGTAGTTCGGAAAACTACGGGTGGAAGGGGGAAGGTTGCTCACCAATACATCACCGTCTTGTGTCTACGTATCCTCATCTGGTATGAGAAATTAGAGCAAACATAGTTCGGGCTGACACGACCACATATTGTTTCAAGTGTTTTATCTGAGTAGGGTCAAACATTCGTTCTAGCAGTTAGGTGTATTGCTGCTCGACCATTGGAGACTTAGGCGTTACCTGTTTGCGGTAGAACCAAGACTTAACACACTCTTTCTGAAAATGATTTTTAAACAATCCCGAGGGATAAAAAAGGTTTTTTGTTTTATTTTGTGTTTTTTAAACAAGAAGTGAATTGAGTTAGATTTGAAACTCATGTTGCACTAAAGACTATGACTTGAGAGCGAATGTGTCGCGTATCGCCCAAAGGGCATACGCTAAACACTCTAGACAGTGTGGGAGGAGGCCCCCAACCATCATTCGTCAAGTACTTAAGGCTCGTAGCATACAACAATTGTTAACCTTTATTAAGTGTCTTAAGAGGTTATGAGATGAGAAGAGAAGACACAAACTCTAAGGGGAAACCGAACCCTAATGTTATCATGCACAATGCACCTAAAGTTGGGATTAAGAGGGAATAAACTATCCTAGTGTTATCATGCAAAGGATTTAACACCTAATGTCTCTCCTACTCCCATCTTAAATAGAGGGACTAGGAATCCTAAGGGGTCATGGCAAAACCAAGTAAACAACAAATAATTCAATCACAGATGAAATGAAGGATGAGAAGAAGTTGACTTAAACAAGTCAAAAGCAATGCAAACAAGATATGCAAAGATGAGATGTGAGAAACAAATGATGCAACAAAGACAAATTATCAAAACAAGTTAACTTAAACAAGTAAAAAAAAGAGTGAGATGAAATGGGAGAAGTAACAACTCCTACAATCATTCAAACATCAATCACTTACACAAAGGCTAAGCATAAAACAAAACCAAAAGGCCATGATCAAAGAGAAGATGGGAGAAAGAAATTTGGACAGCAAGCACATGTAAATTATCTCAACCAAACATTTCAAATTGATCATGAAGAAGAAAAGAGCAAACAAATTCTAGAAGTGATCTACTATTCAAGACAAACTCAAAGCATGAACATGGACACCAAATCATCTTGAATAGTGATCAAAGAATATGGGGCAGAAGTGAAACCATAAGAAGAAAACTTGAAACAAGATGTGAAGCAAAGCACAAACATGAATCAAGTCAAGGCAAATGGAAGAACGAAAGTTCTATCTCATGTTCAACACTTAAAACCAAGTGGAAATGCCTAACTTCCAAGTAACTTGTAAAACAAGTTACACAAGTGTATGACCTAAAACCAAATAACCAACACCTTAATCATGTTATAAACAAGTATCAAGACTCATAGGGTGCATATGGGATCCATAGAAGTCATTTCCCAAAGGAACTAGGTCAAACTAGTTTGTATGAACATCTTTTGAGATGACTTGACTTGAAAGCTTCATCAAAAATAGGAAGGTTGTTCAATAAATTCCAAATAAAAATCAAAAAGTGGCTAAGTAAAATGGTAAACAGAAACCAAAGTTTCAAGGTCAAACTCATCTCAAGGCATCACCAAATAAATTAATTATCAAGGGTGCTCCACCTTATCAAGGGTTTATCGAAGGACAAGATAAGTCAAAACAAAGTCAAATGAAAAAAAGATAGTTAGTCACTCAAAACCATCCTCAAGAATACCTCAATCCCTTATTTAGGTGAGGGAGAGGCCCTTGTCATTGGAGATAGAGAATTGAGGTCCAAACAATCAAGACTATGCAAGGTAAACCACATAAAAGTCAACTACTTGCAAAGTTGAAATTAAATGGCAAATAAAAATAAAACCAGAAATTAAAAATATAGAAAATTAAATAAAGCCTTGAAATAATGGAGAACAATTTTTGGGCAATTTTTTGATAGCTAAAAGTATTTTTAATTAATTAAAATGAAAACAGCAAAAGAAATAAAATAAAATATAATGAAATAGCAAAGGGAGTGTGATAGTAAAAACCAAAATGAACTGCAAACAGTTATAAGCGCAAGTGGGCCAAATACAAGGAGGGTGTAAATAGCATTCTCAACCCAACTGATCCAAGCTATTTAACAAAATGAAGCGCCGCGTTTCATTAATCCTTGCTGGATTTCAACACACGCGTGGCCTTGGTCAATCCAATGGAAAAGTGACAAACAAGCAATTCAAAAGGTCCAACTAAAGCCACATCACCTTGGCCTAAGAATGAACCAGATGCCAGAGCTAAGGCTCCGATCGTCTTCTCCGGCCAGCTCGCCGGAGCTTAGGGTTCAAAACTCAATAAAAATGGCTAAATCCGGTACCATTCGAAAGCTGCTTTCCGCAAGGGTTATGAATCTACCATTTAAACATAAAAAAGGTTCCTAAATAAAGAGAATCGAAAGCTTGAATAAATGAACACATGATCTGAAACTTCAGCAAACAAGCACAACAATGGTTCAAACATGGGCTACCATAGGTAGGGCTTCAAATGCAGCCCAAAATGTCCCAAAATCATGCCTAGAATGAGAGAAATTAGAGGTGGAAAATTACTGAACAGAGCAGCTCCGTTGGCTCTTGAAATGCTTGCAAGCTTCAATCTCTTGCTTCTAATCCACTCCTTGAAGTCTGATGAAGAAGATTCAAGCACCAATTGAGGTTGATTTGTAGAGAAAAGTGTGATTCGAAAATGGAAAATGTTGAGAAAATTTCAGGTTCTCTATGCTCTCTCCAGCTACAATGGCACATTCTGAGCAATAGGGCTAACCATTTTGCTTTTATATGATGGGTTCATGATGATCATGCAGGCCCATAATGCCTTATTGGTGAGATTTCAAAATTTGCCAAAAATGATAAACTTCCACATGCACACGGGTTATGTACTCTTCACATAACATTGGGTCAGCAATTAATCAAGTATATGGTGTAGAAATGAATTGGATTAATTTTGGCTTTGTAAACCTTCCACACACCAAGTTTGAATTCCTTACTTTTTGAGTAAGAAATTTGAAAATATGCCACATGGTGACTTAAACATGTTGGTTCAAATGTGGAAAACTTCTTTTGGGCATGTAATGGTGTGAAACAACTCAAAATATGAGGCAAAAATGACCTATAATGTAAAGTACTCAAACCATGACCAAAAACCAAAATTTCCTTTTGAAAATGCTCCATATGACAACATAATTCAACAATCCTCATGAATTTTGAGTTCAATGATGGAAATGAGACTCTTAGGCACAAGTTTCTGTCGCGGTGAGAATTGGATGTCGAATTATTAATTAATTTGAATCTTAAATTCATTAGTTCACCACCGGTCTTTTATTTTTCCAAAGGAAGGGAAAAAGATCGAATTACCCACAATGAAATGCAAATGCAAAAGCTAGAGAGTTTAGGTTGGAGGGTTGGTTAAACTTAGGGAAGGTGCTAGCATCCTAAGTTTCTATAGTACTCTATAGGAACCTCTTGTTTTAATATGTTTATTGCTAAGGGTTATCTGCTTAAGGATTGAAGACCTAATGGTTTATATCTAAATATACTTGCTAAGACGTCGCATCTTGTGCCTACATATCCTGACGAAAATGGAATTAGAGTATTTGTAATTCCCCTAAAGGGTTTGAGGAATTCTTTGACTGTTGGTCAAAGTTCCAAAGGGATAAGGGTTGTTGATTGATTGATTCTAGGAGAAAAGATGATTCGTCATCTCGAGGGAGAACACTCGACTTAACCACCACAACTTGTAGAAGATGGCCTTTGCATCGTCTTGAGAGAAGGGTTTAGAAACTCAGATTTCATCGACGAGTATGCCACTATTACTCTCAAGCGGAAAAGATCTTATATCTCGATTGTATTGTTATGGGGCAGGAGATTTATTTCTCGACTGTCAAGATGACTAACATCTAATTCTCTTGTATGGAGAATAGTTTGAAGTTGAGTTAAGTATGTTTTTTCTATGTTGTAAAAAAAAAGGTCCTCCTTATGGGGTAGGATCTAAACTTAAGCGATCAACTTGAAAGGGATCAAGGATTGAGTGGGAAAATGATGCAAGATGAGATGCATACGCACAAGTATTAAGTCATGCGCAAATTCTTTCTTTGGACACATGCAATATGAATAAAAGGACGATCAAAATAAATAACGGTAAAGTAAAAGAATACAAACAGATAAAAGTGCTATAAGCAGACAAGCGCAGGAGTTGTGAATAAGTGAATAAGGGAGTGTCGCGTTGATTAATTTTAGGCGAGATCAGTCTTATGAAAAATTATATTATTTTAGTGAAATCATATTGGATTATAAATGGATTAGTTTTCAGGTAGAATAATTTTAATTAAATAATTGCTAACTTATCAAATAACATGAGTTTAATTAAAGATTATGAGATGGTTTTTTAAACAAATAGTTTTAGTTATAATTAAAAAGGGGCAAGTTAATAAATTATAAAAAGTTTTATTATAAAAAGAACAAATTCTAAGTTATTTTAAAAAGGTTATTAAGTGAAATTTTAGAATTGAGAATAGCAATAATTTTAAATATATAATGAATATTAAACAAATGGAATGAGTTTTTTTTTAGGATATTAACAAATTATTTGAATTAAAAGAAAGTAGGTTATTATTATTTTATTATTAGCAAACAAAATAGATTTATTGAGCAAATTATTTTTATATTAAAAAATGGATTAATTTAAAAGTGACGAAATAACTAAAGTGAAATAGAAAATAAGTTAGATTTATTAATTAAGTTAATTGATTAAAAAAAGTTGATTGCATAAATTAGTTATTAACAAACTAATTAATGAATAAAGGTTGATTTTTAAAGGGAATAATTTTTAGTTAAATAAATTAAATGAAAATGATTATATTAATTAATTCATATTAAAATAAAGTTGGTGGTTTAATTAAAATTTAAAGGAAGATTAAAGGGTTTGATGAGGTTAATTAGGGAGGGGCGGATTATCGGGTGTGATGCAGAGAAAAGGGTTACGATGGGTCACGCATTGTGGATCGTGTGATTGGATCTTGATGCAGATCAAAGGGCTGCATGTGTGTGGTGTATGTGAAGTGATGTGGGTGAGCATGCACATGATTATTACATACAAAATAAAAAACAAGAAAACCCAAATCCCCCTTCACCCCCCCTCACGCGCCGTTTCACTCTTTCTCTCTCTCAGCATTCTTCTTTCTCTCTTATCTTCTCCGCAGCCTTCTTCCGCCATCTTCTTCCTTCATTTCGCAATTTCTTCCTTCTTCTTCTTTGAGGATCGCCTTCCCCTCTTGACCTGTTACGAAACACACACACAAAAAACTGAAGAGTTAAACGAACAAAACTGTACCCTACGACTGCGAGGCGGCGACGAGCTTTATCTCCGAGCCTTCAATTTAGCAGTTTGCGATGGTTCTTCGTTTTAATTTTCGTCTGGTTTGGAATGTTATATTGGTGACGATTTGGGGTGGTTCTTCATCTGATTTTCGTCTTTTGCGATGATGATTCAAAGAAAAAATATGAGTTTTTTTTGCGATGATGATTTCTCTTCCATCTGAGCTTGTTGTCCCTCTTCTTCTTTTATACTCCGTTTGGGGACTGTATTAAGTTTTATTTTTAAAACTTTCCCCTTTCGAATCGATGATGTCGGATGAATATTTGGAAAGAGTTCTTTTGGCGTTTCAATTCTTTCTGTTTTCGTTTAGCCTTGTCCGATTTGCTTTTGAGAAGATATTAATTTTCTTATTTGCTTTAATGTGTTAGAAACGGATTTAGGAATGACTCTTGATGATTTGGAAGATTTCTGATTCTTTTCCTTTTTCGTATCGGACTGTTGTCGGAACTTGAAAAGAAACGATTTTGATTGTGCTGTAATTGTTGGAAGAACAGATTAATTTTTAATTAATTATGATTGTTTATGTTGCTAACGTTGAGTTGCTTGTTGAATTTTAGTTGCTGTTGAAACCTCCCTTTCTTCACGAGGGCGTTACCGTGATGGGCTTGCTGTTGGGCCAATGTTTGGTCAAAATCTCTTCTTTGACCCGTTGACTTTTGACAATGTTACAAAAATGGAAAATTGGACCTCGACCCGTGGAATGACTAAAAATTGATAAGAACAGAAGTTGCCTTGATACTGTCGAAAATAAATTGTCCCTGACTTCGGAAGCTGGCGGCGACTTAGGTTGTTGCCCTTCCGTCCCGGCCCAGTGATGACAATTTTCTAAGGGCTGAGGTAAAAACAAATAAAACTCTTATTCTGAAAATAACGGTTGTTCACTGTGCAGGTTCAATGTCTGAGGACGATGAAGATTCGAAGCTAGAAGATCCAGGAAGTTAGAAGCCTTAAGACTGTAGCTTTAGAAATGATGTAATCTGACAAATTTGTATATTGTAATTAAGAACGTAGCCTGTAACTCAAACCATGTAATAAAATGCAAGCCATTTCTGATTAATGAATAAAAGGTTCGGCTCCAAAGGTCTTGATTATGAATTTCCAATTTTGATGTGCATGTTGATTTAAAAGCAAGTTAATATCCATAATCCAACTCTCACTTTCCAATTTAAGAGATTCTTTCATAAAAAATTGGCCGACAGTTGAATATCCAAAATACTGCCAATTCAATTGTGGTCTTGATTTGCGAAACATAGCGGCTTGCAAATGATACTCAGAAAGCTTTGAACAGAGAAAACTTGATTACTTGTCGCACGAACCAAAACAAAACCGTGATGTCTCGGACGATCATAAAATCCAAAGTGATTCATCTCAGCTCTCCTTTAAAACAAAATTCTACGGCTTGGGGGCACTCTTGATAAAGACTCGGTGTCTTGCTTAAAAATAAACCAGATATGGCTTGAATTGCTTAAGTTAGAAACAAAAATTACCTGCTAGATGTTCCTGCACAAGCTTGTTAGTCGCAAAAAAACATAAATACTAAATTAAAGTCAAATAACAACAGAAAACGCGCAAAAGAGGTGGGATCTTATGGTCAAAAATCAAGGTGTGACAGATGCCCCTATTTAAGTTTCTTCTATCCGGAGATATGGAGATTGAAATCTTCATCTCAACGCGATAGGTGGGACTTAAATATAAACATTGCACAAATTTTTGGCCCTAAGATGCCACCAAATGCATATGATATGCAATGATATGAAAATGCAAGACAGACGGTCCTGTGGAGACATGATGCCACAGGGAAGAAACAAGACACCTCCCATGAGAAACACAGGAACGACGAAAGAAAAAAAATAGACTCGACGAAAAAGAGTCTCCATGGGGAAAGGAAACAACCAGCATTGGGGAATCTCCAAAGAATAAAGATATAATAATACCACCAAGAGTAGAGTAGCTTGTACAATGGCGAGGAACCTGAAAGTGAAGGATAACCTACTACCGACGCGGGGCAGCCTAAGCAAAGGTATCCGGTTGAAACAAAGAAACGCATGTTACCTACTATCAATCAAATGATAGCCTAATAAAAGGCAACATGAAGAGGAAAAATGACCTACTACCAATCTTGGCAGCCTAAGCAAAGGTATATGTCCAAAATGAGAGGCGTATTACCTACTATCAAACATATGATAGCCTAAGAAAAAGGTAATTGTTGAACCCCAAATTTTGACCCCTTAGATCTTTATCATCATTTTAGGATCATATGCATTTTATTATCTAACCTTAACCTATTTCAAGTTGGTCTTTGTTAAGATACAGGTGAATCAGGGTTTTGTACAAGCCGGGAATCGAGGTTTCAATGGTTAATCAGTCAACATATTAGATTGATTCTCCATGAAATAAGTCTCCACATCATCAAATATACTCCATTGGGTCAAGTATGAATCCAATTTGAGGTTTTCACCCAAGGATCAAGAACAGTCCAGTTCAGGATACCCGATTTGGGTTTTCGATCAGGAAAAGTCAACTATATTTTGACTTTTGACTTAAAAGGTGTTCCAATGGTGGGATCATGGTCCATAAAGTTCATATGGCTTATTAAAGTCCACTCAAGAAGTTTCAAGGCCTAAAAAGACCCGGAACATTAGCAGTCGACTCGGTAGTCATCGATCGATCGTTCGGTTGACTGAAAAGTCAACTCTTCAATCATAAGGAATTTGACCTCAAAGACTGAAGCAAAAATGTTCCTAATAACATATTAAACCTATCCATGAAGTTTCATGACCATTGGATCAAGGATTGAGGAGTAATCAAAAAATCAGGAAATTAGGGTTTTGAAAGGGGCAAGACCATAACTCCCTAACCACACATCCAATTGAGTTGGTTCAAAGCTCATTGGAAAGCTCTTGAAAATTCCTACAAAAGTCACACAGTGGTCCATGAGCAGAAAATTCATAGATTTGGAGTTATGGCCAAGGTCATTACAAGAGGGAAAAATAACTTAGAAAAATTCTAAGTTATTGGCCTTTTTAGGCATGTTTTTAGCAAATTTGAGTGGATTTTTGACCTAGTTTCACTTGGAATCTGAAGATCATGAAAACATGAAAGTTGTAGAGCTTCATGTGGGCTTTCCAAAATGTACTAGAACTCCTCCATAGCCCTTCTGAGTTGAGAATTATGAATTCAACAAGTTGAGGTTTCAACACTTGAGTTCACCATTTCCATTTTTCACAAACTCACTCTTTAACAACTTGAGCTATTCTCAGCCCTTTGATCGTGTTTCTATCTGATAGTTAGAGAGTATGATAAATTAAAATGCAGAAAATTAAGTGGTTTGATGGACATTGCAAGTTGTATGCAAGTTGTCAATATTTTAATCAAAGAAATCAAGGAAAGAGAAACTTTTCATGAAGTAACTTGCAGCTGCAATTCTCCTACTCCCTAGCCACACTTCAGTCACTTCCTTGTCATTCATGCCACTTGATTTGTGCATCATCTTGAGCCAATAACTTGGACTTGCAGCTGCAACAAATCTTGAACAAGATTTCATTTTCAAAACTCCCGCCAAAAATGCCAAAGTACCAATCTGCCCCAAACCTTTCCTTGCCTATAAATAGAGGTTTCCTCTATGTTGAAACACACACAAAAGCACTCTAAAACCCAAGATAAAACCATAGATCTCATCTTGCCTTGCATTTTCTTACAAGTGAAGAAAACCATTTCAAAACTACCTCAAAAATATGCCTTGAGCATTTAGCCTTCCAAAACCATTTTCACCCACTAAAAATCATCACAAACCATCCACGTAATCCACAAATGATGTGTGGGAGGTGTTCAAGCTTTTAAACCAGCCAAAAACTTCATTTTCTCAAAAGTCAACTTTCAACCAAGCAAAGTTTGACTTCACACACAAAATCTGCTAAATCTTTGCTCAGGCCTGTTTTGATCACTTCAAACCTCCAAACACCTTAGTTTTATGATGTACCAACTGTCCATAACCTAAAATACCATCATCATCACTTATTTTGAGTTCTGTCCTAAAGTTCACTTGTTTACTTCAAGTGCCAAAAAAGTTGTCATCTTCATCAAAGCATTGGTTGGATCTCACTTGGGAGGCTTCAAGGTTTTCCCTTCTATATTAGCTTGCTTGGAGGTCTACAAGAGGTTGGTAGTCACTATCCTCATCTTAAACTATCATGAGTATGTTTAATGTGCATTAGTTGGTTTGAGATTAAATGTAATGTGCAGTCATGTTTGAATCTGCCATATTTTGCTTGTTTTGCTCATCAATGTGTATTACTTTTTCAATGATCATACAATGTTGTGCTGCTATGTATTAATCCTTGAGATTCACTTAAACATTTCCCTATGTCATGTATGAACATATGAGAAGCTTGCTTGCAACTTCATGAAGTTTTGATGCTGTCTTGTTTTTGGTTCTGTTTGTGAAGGATATTGATTTGCTTCTGTTGCAGCATCATTTTTATATCATGAATCTGTTTGTTAGCATTTTGATTTATAAATCCTTATATGTTGGATTCATGTGATGTTTGTATCATTTGAAACTGGTTTGGTTTTGGTTCTGCTACATTTCTGTTCTTGCCTTTTCAAACTCATGTGCATTTTTCAACTCATAGGTCATCCTCAATTCTAGTGCATTTTTGGATCAACTTTGTGCTTGAACTTGTTCTATAACATGTTTTGAATGTGCTTGTAAGTTGCATAGTCTTGTTGGACTTTTCAAAGATCATTGGGATGAGTCATGTAATTGTGAGGCCTGGTTTTTGATTCATGGGGACCAATACCTATTTTGTTGTCTTAATGTTTGTAACCTTCATGATATATGAATTAAAACTTGATACTTACCATTGTCATGCTAAGTATACCTCTATGATGATTTGAACTGCTGGTTGTGTTTGATCTATGTTTGTTATCATGAGAATGTGGTTTTCAATTGAATCTTGTTGGTGGATAAGTGACTTTATCATTTGTGCATATGTTTCTATCATCATTAGGTTTATATGGTAGGACTGTTTTCAAGCTTGACATGATCATATCTAGTTTGCATTGTCAATTATGATAGGCATTTATGTATGTTCTGTTGTTCTATGAATCATGTTTGCATTTTGTCTTGATTATTGCTTGTGAGCATCATTGGTCAATAAGTTGAATGTTTGCATCAACATGTCATACTTTTTCTGTGCAAGCCAAACTGCCATAAGTACTATTGTTATAAGTTAGCCTTTGTCATAAGTTTGTAAATTGGTATATGCATGAGGCATTAGGGTTAATTGTTGATTGTTGGCATAGTCATGTTAAAATCATATGTTGCTGCTATAACTGTCTAATTCAAGCCAAACTGTCATATGCTTGCAAGTTGTAATGTGCATTAGGTGCTTTAGGGCTAATTGTTGTTTAATGCTAGCATTGTCATGTTAGGATCCATTTTGCTGCTAGAACTAGGTTTTCATGCTAGACTTGGTTTATGTTCATAGAGTTGTGACTCTCATCTTTAAGGCATGTTATGAATTGATATTTTGGATTGGCATTGTAATGACCAAAAAGACCTGGCTGCTGCTTATGATTGTTATTCTGTTTGACCTGTGCAAAATCATTTGATCATGTTTGATAGAATATTTTTCTAGACCAAGTTGCCATAGTATAAACTTTTTGTGTATACATGCTTGTTGGATGTTGTGGTTAAGCAAGAAAGAGCAGACTTGCTGCCAGCTTCTGTTTGGAGGTGTTCACCTCTTGTGATATCATCTGTTTTGATTGATCTTTCTTGCAAGCTGTTTGAATTCATGTTTTAACATATGAGAATCATTTGATAAATGTTGATAAGGTGAAATATGCCTGCTGCATCATAAACTATTCTTATTTTCCAAGATAGCATTTCAAGCACTTTTGTTTAATGGTTGCAACTTGCATGACAGTTTCTGTTTTGTTTGATTTGTGAATGATCTTTGCATCTAGAATCCATAGGTTATGTATTTGAAACTTGTGCATACCTTCATCTGGTCTTAATCATTTCTGTTTTGAGTTATAGTTTCCATAATGCATATCCAAGCTTTCCTTTGCAATTGCCATCGTGTTTTGATTTGTATGCCTTATCTTGAAAAAATAATGATGCCATTGTGTTCCTTGTTAAATTTCACATAAGATAGACCTAAGTTTTGTGAAAATTGGTTGAGTTTTGAAGGAGTTGTGATGTAATCTTTTTCAGGTCAACTTGTCTTGGCCCAGAAATGCTTTCTTTTTTAAGTATATGTATTTATTGGGGTGGCATAATACACGGATGTATCTCCATCCTAGTGGTTATGCCTTGTTCTCATATTTGGCTTGCCATTGCCTTGACCTGAGTTCGATTTGTGTGAAGATCAACCCTTTTGGTTATTTTTCAATATTTGCCATGTTTTCACATTTTTTCCATCTCTTGCATTCAAATAACATGCGCGTGCCTCTAGTTGGTTTGGCCAAGTTTTGAACTGGTAACCCAAAGGTGGTGGGTTCAACACCCACCAAGCGCATCCTTTCTGTTTAATTACCATGATTGTTTGTTTTTTTTTAAATTTCAAAATAACATAACTTCCTCATTTTTTATCATTTGTGAATGATTCTTTTTGCAATTGTCTTGTGTTTTGGCATATTTTCATATGGCATTTAAAAATCCTAGAATTTTCCTTTTGGAAAATGCTTTGCATTGAAAATTGTCATGTTTCTTTGTTAGGGTTTTTACCCTCCTTTACATTTCAAAATTGTTGATTCTTTTGAGTTTAATTTTGCACTTGATGTGAGCATTTGTTTTTCAACCCTTTTTGTGTATGTGATTGTAATTACTTTTGCTTGTGAACATCATGTTTGTTTCATTTGATTTCCATCCCCATGAAGTTATAACTTGTTTGCTTGGTTGTTACCTTTATCTTTGTCAAGATATGTCTGTGGTTTTCACCATTTGTGTTTATGTCTTGTAAGAACCCCTTCATGATATTGTGATATTCTTATACCATGTTTTTGGTTGTGACCATCTATCTTAATTATAATACTTGCTTGATGTTGTAATATGCTTGCATGCTTTGGTTGTGACCATCTATCTTGTTTGAAATCATTGATATTGTGATATCTTTATACCTTATCTTGGTTGTAACCATCCATCCTGATTGAAATCCTTGCTTATTCACTACAAGAAAATTTGCAAATTGCGACGGTTCATTTTGATAGATTACGACGGTTTTAATCGTCGCAATTTATACGTTACGACAGTTTCAATCCCGTCGCAGAAACGTGGGTCGCGAGGCCGTACTGCGACGGTTGTGAAAACTGTCGTACAAACCGTCGTTATTTTCACGACGGGTAGCTAACCGTCGTAATCTCCATATTGTGACGGTTTTCAACCGTCTTAACTTGTTTAAAAATTATTGTTGATTGCGAAATTATATTGTGGCAGTTTTAACCGCCGCAAATTGCAAATACTTTTTTTTAAAAAATCTATGGTATATTGTGGCGGTTTGAACCGCCGCAAGTTGCAAATATTTTTTATAAAAAAATCTATGGTATATTGTGGCGGTTTGAACCGTCGCAAGTTGCAAATATTTTTTTTAAAAAAATCTGCACGCAGTTTAGGATTCAGAATATAGCAATTAAAATATACTGTGAGCAGTGTATTGGCGGAAGAAACAAGTCAATGAGCAAAGTGACTGCAGCAGCAGCGAGTTTGTGAGTAAAGTGGCAATAGCGGTAGCGAGACTAAGCAAAGTCGTGATGGTGACAACAAGACTGATCCATTTATTTGTTCATAACAAAAATCAATTCAATAACTCAATAAACACATAAGCATCAAATTGATTTAGAGAATCAAATTGATGATAAAATCACATTTAAATGATGACAGTAGTAACAAAGTTCAGTGAACAATTGTTTTTAACACTGAGATTTTCTTAATTTTAACACTGAGATGACAGTAATAACTTGTAGTAACATTTTCTCTAATACAACCAAGTTAATGACATACATGTGGCTTGAGACTATAAGGTACAATTTGAACACAACTGAGTCCAAACAACAACGAATAAATAAAACTACAAAATGAGTACCTAAACCATGCATTTAAATTGATATTCACATCACCAATTGCAACTGCATAGTTGTTGATGGGTAGTATCCAAAATGATGCCAGAAACTTGATTGCGGTGTGCTTTAAAATCCCATGGCAAGAGCAACTCACCATCTCTCCATCTCCTTGCTCCTGCACACAAATGAATACAATGATAACATCCAACAAACAAAACCCTAAAATAGATCCTAGTTGAACAAAAGCCACCATCATTTCACTAGTTGAACAAATAAACTCTAAATATGGATGAGCTTATCCTGAAGCTTAGAATCACCATTTGCAAACTTAATCTTAGATTCACTGGGTCCGGAAACACGGTTCACATCATCCTTTGTAAAAATAGATGGTGGCATCTTACAATCAATCATGGCATTCAGAAAAAGCCTGGAACGAAGAGGAACAAAAGCCACGGATTTTAAATGCATATCAGAGCTATTTAACTCTAGCAGGGATGCAAATTCAGTATCACTTTCATCTGCAACTATACGATCATAAAGCCCTTGACAGTCTCGAAAACACACATCATGAAAAGGTGAATGTTTTATAGCATCAATTATGGCTACTGTTAAAGACTGATAAAGTTGATTTGCGTCTTCACGAACTGTGACATTAGCATTCAGAATGAACGGCCGCCATCTAACAAATGTAAATATTGAATACGCGGGTGGAAAAATCAAACTTAGAGGAAGCGTATGTTGCATCCTTGAAATGGGTTTGCACGTGAACCTCCGAGTGCTTCGGATGTCTTATTGACAAGTCTTGTCAATGTTGTTACAATAGGCATTTGGTGTGCTAAAATAGTAAAAGCAAGAGTTAAAACCAAAATAGAATAAGACAAGGAACACGTGATAAGTGAAATACATATCATTGTTTAAGACAAATGCTTTCCGACTCATAAATTAAACATCAGTACATTTAGCTAGTATTTTCATTCAAAGAAAAATCCAAAGTCGCTGAAAAAATAAAGAAATATTACCAGGTACTTTTGAAGTATCAGCAGTCTACACAATAGGTGGTGGAGCTGCCGGTGCAGCAGCAGGTTGCATAGATTGCAATATCACTAGACATAACTGTCGCTACTGCGAAAATCAACGCCGGTTATGACAGAAGAGTCGCCACCGTGCGTTATTTATCCCAAAAGAGGGAAAGAAAACGCTCAGAGTAAACCTAACGCAAAGAGGGAAAGGAATGGTCATCGCAACCAAATCCAGGATTCGAGAGTCGGTTACGCAAGGGGAAGGTATTAGCACCCCTCACGTCCGTCGTACTCGACGGGATCCACGCTTGTTTTCTATCTAAGGGTGTGTTTATCTATCTACTCTAAAGGTCTGGTCTAAAAAGAAAAGAAAATGACTTGACAAAGTATCGCACTTTATGCCTACGTATTCCCGTCTGGAACGAGAAATCAGAGTCAACGTAGTTCGCCTAACTACGGGTTAAAGGGAGGAAGGTTGCTCTCCGAGACGTCGCATCTCGTGCCTACGTACTTTCATACGGCATGAAAGATCAGAGCAAACGTAGTTCGGGCTACGGAAGACAAAAGTCTATCTGACAGTTTTTTATCTCCTTATGAAAGGGTTTTCCTGATTAAAGGTCTAAGAGGACAAAAACAGAGTTTGAATGTTTGTTTGAATCTTTTATGAAAGAATTGTTTTTTAGGATGTTTGCAATCTCAGTCGCACTAGAGACTATGACCCAAGAGTGAACGCTTCGTATGTCACCCAAAGGGTACCACACTAACATCCAGATTACTGGAGAGAGACCCTCCACCAACCTTTTCCCGGATAGCTTAAGGCTCGTAACGTACGACTTCAATTAACCTTATTACTGTGTTTTTGAATTGTTTTGAGATAAGAAGAGAAAGACACCCTAAAACTATGGTTGAAAGGGAATCTACCTACAGTTATCATGCATGGGTCAAAACCTAATGCCTGTCATAATTCCCTCTTGCACAGAGGAAATCAGAGATCCTAAGGGAAACAACAAAAGAAAGCAAGCAGTAAACAGTAAAATGCATGTTGTGCAACAGTACAAGCGAGGCAAGGGAGTCCGGCTCAACCTCAAACCTAAGAAAACAACAGGCAAGAGGAGACAAGCTCCACCTCAAACCTAAGGGTAATCAACACAAGCAAACTGACAATACAACAAAAGAAAAGAAACAGAGGAAGCATCCCAAGCAACAACAACAGTCTTCAACAAACAACAACTTCAATACTCAACAGCAGCAGATAAACAACAAATCCTCTTGACAACAAAGTTGACAGCAAAAGACTTCATCCTCAAGCTAGCTTCTATCTTCAAGCTTCATCAAAATTCATCTTCAAGCTCTAGCAAGCACACTCCAAGAAGATGAATAATCACTAAGATCAAAGTTGCAATGTTGAGAACCAAATGAAAACCAAAGGAAATCATCAAGTACCAACATTGAAATGGAAAGGTATCCTCAAAGTTCTACTCAACTATGGGCATACCACATATCCCTCCAAAGGAGAGATGGAGTTTCCCTAGGAGGACTTTACATCATTGGATAGAATAAAAGCACACAATGCATTTTATGTTTGATGAAAAAAATCAAAACTAGCTCTAATGGCTCTTCCTAAAACCCTAATTTCCTAAGCTCCTAAAAAGCTCCTAAAAGAAAAGGAAACTTCAACTCCAAGCTCCAATCTTCAAGCCACAACAGCTACACCAAGTCTAGAAGACCTCCCAAGAAGGAAACCAAGGAAATCTAGCTCCAAAGTCACCAACCAAACCAAGCAAGCAAAGGCACACAAAATAGAACACCACAAGCACAAGCAACTTGCAAAATTCAATTAAAATAGAAAACAAAGTTGTAAAATTCTAATAACATTCCTAGGGGAACATACATGTTTGAACAACCTAGGGTTAAAATATTAAAGCCTAATTCAACTTCTAAGTCACCTAAATAATTTCTAGATTGAAGGGTATCAAGGTGATCCACAAATTTGGGAAGGCTCTAATCTCAACACCTAAAACAGAACCTAAAGATGTTCTAAAATTCCAACAAAAATCCTAAGGGAACATGGATATCTACCCTAAAACATACTAAAAAATCAAATTAAAATGAGAAAAAAAAAATTAAAATGAAAAATGCATGAAAATGCATTTTATTGATTTCAAAAAATCACAAATTCTCTCAAGATCATGGAGATATTTTTAAAATAATTTTTGGATCAAAATTGAATTTATTGTGATTTTTTGAATCAATAAAGCATTTAAAATAAACAAAATGGAATAAAATAAAATAAAATGCTGAAATAAAACACAAGCCAATGGATCTGATGACCAGTCAAGCAATCCAAGCATCCACAAGCTGCCAACACATTATTTAAACGCCTGCGTTTTGGACTCAAAATTTCACTTCTCAGATTAAAACACATCCATTGGATCTGGTGGTCAGTCAAGGTCAAAGGCGAGATCCAATGGTCCAGAGATCATCTTCTCTAAAACTCAGACTGGCCTGAGTGAAACTCAGTGTGGTGGCCGGAGAAGACTCCGGTCGTCTTCTCCGGTGAGCAGGTGGTGGCAGGTGTCCAGAAACAACAATCCTTATACCAATCTCACTCATAATTTCATCAGGATTTCAAATCTCCTATCCAAATTTTCTAAATCTCCATAGATTTCAAGATTCGAAGCAATGTTCAGAACATACATCCAGATCAATCATCACCAATTGCAAATCTAGTGATATAGAAATCACCCTCATGTCACACACATCACTCTGATCTATCTAGAGTGCTCTAACTCTCCATGAATCAAGAGATTCGAATCAAAACAGAAATGCTATGTCATGATCAATCATCACCAAATGCTTCCAAATTGATCCTAAAACGATCTACATCTTGTCTAGATCCTAACCACAAGTTCAAATCTAACTACATCAGCTAATTCATGTGGAAAGTTGAAAGTTACTAACCTGTTGTAGATCTAGTAACAGAGGTGCTTGGAGCTTGATTCTCCCTTCAAAACTCTCCAGATACGTTCAATGATGCTCTAGGAAGAATTTGCAATCTTCAATTTGCACTGAATTGGCCTGGAACTCAAAACACGATTTCACTTGCTCCTCTTGAAAACTCAACTGTAACTTCAGTGTTCTTCACCAAAATGAAAGCCAAAACCACTCTGAATTCAATGCAATGAATATATAGAATGGTTTCATGGGCTTTTGAAGTGTGTTTGAAGCCCAATCCATCAATTTGCAAATTCTGATTTTCATTCACATGTGCAATGTACCAGTCACGAATTCTCATTTGTAACTTGTTCTAGAAGCTTCATTTTGCTTGCAAGTTCCCTTGTGTACGAAATTAAACCAAGAGGGAGGCCTGAAATGCATTGGTAATGTGTTTGGCTATGTAACTTGCTTTTGAAGCAACCATATGATAACTCATGAAACTTGGCCTAAAATCCAAAATCTACCAATGTCAATGTGTCTAAAATGAACTTTACAATCAAAATGGTCACTTATTTGACATGTTTTGGTCATTCTATTCAAAATGTGAATTTTCCCTCCTTTAATCATTTGAAAACTTCCCTTTTTGAAACCATTTCAAACCAAGTCTTGCTATGAGCTCAATCAATCCATCATGACCTCTTGGCTAGCATAAAAACCTCATTTTGAACAACTTTCATGTTGAACAAAAATCCATTTGACAAGTGAAAGTTGGAGATTTTGACCTATGATTGAAAATGACCTATAATCTCACTTTCCCAAAATACCCCTGACTTGTAAACCTCATAACTTGAGTTCTACAAATCAGATGGAAGACTTCTAGTACAATTTAGAAATATAAGATCATTAGAAACAACCTTCATGTTGGCCAAAAGTTCAGGTGAAACCTCCTTCTAGGTCAAAAATAGCTTTGAAGTCATATGATTCTCACAGACAAATTTCAGTGGCCTCTGAGGACTTGTAACTTGTCTGGGTCATAACTTGAGTTCTATAAATCCCCTTGAGGACTTCTAGTACTCAAAGTAAAGGTATTGAGATTCTATACAAGTTTCAAGTTGTCCAAAGATCCATTTGAAACTTGTATCTTGACTTATGTGGTCATGAAGTTAGGCACTAAATAGGGAATTTTGCACTGAAACCCTAATTTAGCAACTTCCCACACTCTTGACTCTTCTTGATTTGATCTTGGCACAACACCACAAATGTCTTATCATGTCATTTCATGAACTCCGTGATTTAAAATTAGACTTTGATACTCTTCAATTGCACAGTTGACTTAGGATTAACCCAGATGAAACCCTAATTGCTTGCACCTCAATTGTGGCTCTTGCAATTGACACAATGACTTGGTTAAACTCTCCCATGGCCCTCTAGGAATTCTATGAGCTCCATACACATCCTATTCTCACATTCAAAAATTCACAACCCTCTGATGGTCTTCAGTTGATCCTCTAGTTAGGAGAAGATTCACACTTAAACATCTAAACCCTTAGGCACTCAAACCACCTTCTGATGACTTTGACAACTTCTCAATCTTGAATGAGACATCTTGCTAGGCTTCTCTTGAGAAGAATCACACTTGATCCCCTGATATATGAATGATATCATGATATGCAAATGATATAACTATGCAAATGTTAATGCAATGAAACATAAACCAGGTAAGAAAAGGTTGAGAAAATTTTGGGGTGCAACAATAACTGCCTGCATTCCAACATCATTTGCACCATCGCCGATTGCAAGAGTAGTACAACCTGTTTTAATGTTTACTAATCTAGTAACCTGCATTATTGTAATAGAAAGACTAAACATGTCCAAATCAGCATTATAGGAAGAAACAAGGGTACGTATATAAAGTCACTTTTCTTTATTGTGTGCAGAATCAATTAACTTTCATCACAATCACACATCTAATAGGCCAAAGCTCCATGGAAAACAATAATTATATTTACCACATCAGCATCAGACTTGCTTTCCATTTTCTCAAGTGATTTGGTTTCTCGAGTGTCTGAACTAATGATAATTTGTTTCATTTCTTGCCGAAGTAACCTACAAGCAAACCTATGGTGACACTGAAATCATCATACCGATGACTTCATATTACTATGACAGAATTTTCAAAACTGTTGATAAGTACGAACTCACCCGACATTGATTGCTGTCTCCATTTTATCACCAGTCAAAACCCATAACTTTATTCCTGCCTGTGCTAGCTTATCAATACATTCAGGAACCTATATGTCAAAAAGCGATTGCAAAGTTTTAAACACACTTAGTTCAAAATTCAAAATGCTAGCTTAGAACTGAGCATAGATAACTTTATCACTAGTTGTAACATACCCTATTTTGAAGTTTTTTTTCAACTGCGGTAGCACCCAAAAGAATTAAATCCATTTCGATCTTTTCTAATATGTCCTCCACAATCTGCTCTCGATTTGCACTTACTAAGCTCCTGGCTTCCATTAATTCTTTATTAAAAAGAGTGTACTCTTCTTCCTCAAGTTCGCGATAGGCCAATATCAAGGTCCTCAAACCAGCATCTGCATATTCCTTAATGTGTTGCTTAGTCTTTTTCTCAAACTCACTTCCATTCTTCGCAAGTCATTCAAACATGACACTAATGTTGATAAAAATAATAGAAACAGTTAAATATTATCAACTTTCAAATCAGTGTGATTTCTCAAGGTTGCAGCTTGCTAGAATACACAATTGAACAAAACAAACAAGCACAATGAATCCTCAAAAATCACATAGTAATTAATCATTATGTATCTCAAATATGCAAAAGTCAGTTTTAAGGTTTTGAATCGGATGCATCAGGACCATGGTCAACTTTTCCTTTTGACAACTCTGATATCTCCAATTCAAACTGTCCATCAAGAATATTTTGTATGGTGTCAATTTTAAGTCTACAACATTCAAGTTTTTTCCGCATTCGATACGGACCTTCAATTGGACAAAGCTGCCATTCTGGCTCTTCGGTCAAAGAGGATTTACTTAGTGGGAATATCCCTCGTTCATGCACAAGTTGCTGAAGATGGCATTGCCACTCACTCTCAGCATGCAGAATCCATCCATACTTATCCTGCCTAACAACTCTCAACTCGGTGGACATTGCATCACGAACTAAATCCAGTGCATATCTTTGCTCATTTACCTGCTCCTAGTGCCTTAAATCTAATTTTACAGCTTCTCGAGTTTTTTTCCCATTTCCTTCTTTCGCCGACCTTCTATCCCTTTGATTCTTACTCCTGAAAACTTTGCACTGGAAGAGACAGAGCCCTGGTCAGCAATATCACCATCCAAGCTTTGAACAGTTTGTGTATCTTCATGAAGAGATTTATTTGATTCTGGCTCGGTTATAGTAACATTTGACTCTGGCTTTGTTACAATAACATTGTCTGGAATGAGATACAGACAAGCCAAAAGATGTGTCATCTCCATAATGATTGGAGATTATCTTTGATCTCATGTTAGAATCATCAGCAGAAACATAAGTATTATTTTCAGAGAAATTGACAGGCCTAGTTTCAGATCCAAGTAATCGATCAATAAATTGGTTTGGGACTGAACTGAAATTGTGATTGTTCTACCACAGAGTAAAATTAACATTTGAAAATCCTGAACTAGATCTTTCATTTTCATCTTCTATTGCTTGCTTCTTGTTTGGCAAAAAAATCCCCTTCAGTTGCATCAATTAACCATTGATGAGGTCGTTTTGGAAGGATTATCAAATACTGGCTCTCTGTCACTAACTTTCGAAACAAAACAATGTGAATAAGCTGACACAATCGAATTCCACGACACCAAATCACAAGTCCCTCTATGACACAATTCATCAAACACCTTACGCGCGTGAACAAGCGCATTACATTTACCTTGAAATTGATTGAGCCAAGCCATAATTCAAGTAAACTCTAATACTAATCTAAAAACTCATTATAGTTGCAAATCACGATATAAGAAAGAGAAACCATGATTTTACCTTGAAATTGGCTTGAGAAGAGGAGCAACAGAGCGATGGAACAACTGATTGCGGAACTGCGACATATCATATTGAAAATCAAGGTTCCAACTATTGTTAGTGTTGAATGATCGGTTCAATATCAGTATCAATATCCTTTAGGTATGATTTAAACTTCAAGTCATTGTTAGGGTTCAATATTCAACAACTTTTAGGGTTTGGCTTCAATTGAGAAAGGGATTGAGGAAGGAGAGAAGACGCAATGGAAATGGAAATGGTGATGAAACTTTTATCGACAAGGAACGAAGATGAGATTCAGAATATAGAGGTTTAAATTTGAGAAAAGGAAAAACGTGAATGAAAAAAGGAGGGTTCCAAGATTTTTTTCCGTAAAGGACAAGGACAAGGAACGAAGATTATATTTTTTAATTTCACAAAAACAAAAAATAAATATATTAAGTAAAATTAATATTTTCTTTAATAAATTTAGATTAATTATTAAAATTTAATTTAAAATTAAAAAAATTTATAATTTACATTAAAAAGGCGCAGATGAAATCGCAGGTATTTTACTATTATTTTAGACAAAAATATTAAGCTACATTGTCATGAAAATTATAATAATTATAATAATTATTTATTAAATTAATTAATAAAATTGAAAATGTTAGAAAATAAAAATGAAAGAAAAAAGTGGAAAATTAAAGGAATAAAAAAAATAGTGATTATGACTGGCTAAAGTAATTGCGATAGTTCGCCTTAACTGTCGCGAGTGTGGAAAGAGGGCGGTTCCTTGGTAACTGTCGCATTATTTTATACAACATGCCTAAAAAATTTGCGACGGTTGGCTCAAACCGTCGTGAGAACTGTCGTAGTCCAAGAATAAGGACGATTTTTGATAATTGTCGCAAAAAATCTACGACAGTTGAACCTAACAGTTGTGACAACCGTCGCAATCCAGGAATAAGGACGGTTTTGTGATAACTATCGCAACTCAAGTGTCGTAAATCTCCTTTTTTCTTGTAGTGATTGTAATATGCTTGTTTATTCTTCGTTATAACCATATCTCTTTGTATTCTTCATGTTTGAATGATTATTGCTTTGTTAAGTTCATTTTCCCCAAGTGATGAAACTCTTTAGTTCTCATCCAAGTTGCCTCCTCTTTTTCCTTCCAAAGGAAAGTCTCTCTATTGACCTTTGGGTCATAGATAACTCATTACCCTCCCTTGACTTTGTAAAGTCATCTATACACTTAGTTAAGTTAGAACCTATCCTATAGACTTTGCTTAAGTCTAAAAAGCCTACCCTTTGCTAAGAGTGCTCTTTCAATTAGAACTTAAGATAGAGTTTGTTAACTCTATGTAAGAATCATGAAGATGATTACTTACTCCCCTTTCTTGAGTGTATAATGTAGATCTAGAGAGTTTTCTTGAACTCTACACAAGCATTGTAATGTTTGTTCCCTTTTAGAACCTTGATCATAATCAAGTGTTATTCATCCCTAGTGAGGTGAACTACGATTGCTCTGATTCTATCCTAGTTAGGATACGTAGGCAGAGGACGCGATGTCTTTGCGAGCAAACTTAGAAACTATCTTTAGGTCTTAACCTACACCTTTTACCCAATCCCAATCCATAGCAAACATTTAGCAAACTTAGCATACAAACAAACAAAAGGTTCCTATAGAGTACTACCGATGTTTAGGATGTGAAATAACTACCCTAGGCATAACCAACCCCCGATCCTCGAATCTCTTAGCGTTGTTGTTACATCGTACAAAAGTTTCTTTCTTTCTTTAGACCTTTCCTTTGGATAAATTAAAGTATGGTTGTGAATTTAAGAATTAAAGATTCAAGTTAATCAATAGCTTGGTATCACGATTCTCACCGCAACAGAAATGGCGACTTCACTGGGGAAGTAAACTTGAGGGTTTAGCCTATTTTGTTTACTTGTATGCTATATTTGTGAATATTTTCTTAACATGTATATTTGTCAATATATATGTTTGTGTGTGGAATATCGGGTGCCTTGAGAGGTGAGATAAATCCTAACTTGGATTTGAGTGACACATGAGATAGGATTGTGGTATAATCAATAGTTGGGCTATTGGGAGTAGTCTCAATATGTTTGACATATGATGTAATCACACTCAATGGAGACTCTTTGAGATGATTAGTAATGCATGAGTAGTCGTGTATTCACTAATTGTTTCAATATGAGTCTGTGAAGCTGGGGACTTTTAGTAACACTTTTTACCCCACTTAGCCTTTTTAGGACGTAGCGCGGAAACTGTTAGGGAGTAGTCCCTCAATAGTTGTCACACGATGCTACACTCAAGCGAGTTTATCTTGAGAATATTGTTAACCCACGTGAGTAGTCACGTTAGTTGGCAATATCCAAAGGATTTACTATGACTTTGGGAACTTTGTTAGAACCCGTTTGGCAGGTACAAAATATCTCATAGTACAAATCCTTGGGGATGGGTAGACCTTTGACTTCATGCTTTGACCTTGAGCTTAGGAAAGCCTTGTGTGTGCATGTGCATTATATTTGTGAATATCTTGCTTTTGTGTGGTGTGGCATCATCTCATCATCTCATCATAAGCATTTCATATTGCGACTAGTTTTGTAAAACTCAGTTGATCCCTTTGTGTATGAAATCCCAGACATATCATGGATATTGGAACAAGAAAAACCAAGAGGTACACTTTCAAGAAGCCTGATACTTCCGAGTTGAGAAAGCTAGGAACTATGGTATCAGAAGACTTTGGAAAGAGATATGGAAAAATCCTGAGCCTTGTCAGAATGAGAATGGAAGAAGGGATTCTCAATACTTTGGCTCAATTATACATCCCATTGTATCATTGTTTCAACTTTCCCGACTATCAGTTAATGCCAACATTGGAGGAGTATGCTTATTACATGGGAGTTCTTGTGAAAGATCAAAAACCTTATAGTGTATTGGAGAAGATGCCTTCACCAGAAGAAATTGCAGATGCTCTTCACCTTGAAGCGTCCGAGATCAAGGCCCATCGTGCAACCAAGAAAGGAGTATTGGGTTTTCATTCATAATTCTTAATCAAGAAAGCTACTTATATTGCCAAAGAAGGGAGTATGGATACCTTTGAAGCAGTACTAGCTCTGTTAATCTATGGACTAGTATTATTTCCTGAGGTAGAGGGGTTCGTCAATTTCCCTTCCATCGTCCTATTTTTAAGCAACCCTGTGCCTACCTTGTTAGGAGATGCGTACCATTCAATTCATCATCGTACACTTCAAGGAAAATGGGCTTTCCTCTGTTGTGCACCTATGTTATACAAATGGTTTGTCTATCATTTACCAACAACTGACGCTTTCAAAAAGAATCCCAATGGATAGAGATGGTCTCAAAGAATAATCTCTCTGACTCAAGCAGATATTCATTGGCATGATCCCCCATACGACCAAGGAGTCTATTTTGACCATTGCGGAAGTTTCCCGAATATACCACTTATTGGAAAACTAGGAGGAATTAATTACAATCCAGCCTTGGCTCAACGACAATTTGGTTTTCCAATGAAAGATAAGCCCAACAATTTGCTTCTATCCGATTTCTTCTATCTCAACACAGAGGTAACCGAAAGTATGAGAAATAGTACCATTGACGCTTGGGAAAACATCCATAAAAAGATGAAATCAAATATGGGAAAGAGAAATTGCATAGCATTGGAGCCATTTACTCAATGGGTCCAATCTAGAGCGAAAGGTTTGAAGATGTCATACCTTCCAGAAAAGGACACGTAGATTGTCATTGCGCCTTCATCCTCCTCCATCCCCATTGAGAAAATGGAAGAATACCAAGAGCTTCTTTCAAGAGCGCAGCTTGAGAGAGATACTTGAGAAGGAAAATACCACTCACTTTTCTCTGAAACGACAAGGCTCGCCCGAGAAGTGAAAGAAAAAGATGCGTTGATAGAATGGCTCGAACGACGAGTAATCGATGGAGAAGCAACAAAGGAGAATTTATTTTTCTCTGGCATCAAGCCCGCCCAAAGCAACCATGAGTACTCAAATGTTCCCCCTACCTCTGGAGCTTGGAAAGGGATAGAGGACAAATTGGTAATAGAGAACGCAATCATGAAGAAGTTGAAGAGGCCACGTACTTAAAGTCATTAGTTTAGGTTGTAAAACCTAGTTTCTTGATGTAACTTGAACTTCTTGTATTGTACCTTAAAGGTGGTAACTTTTACCAATAATGAATGAAATGAGGGTTTGACGCAAATTGATCTTCTGAGTTTTGTAAAACCAGTCGCATTTGCATCGCATTTTTGCATTTTTCTAACCATTCAAGGAAATTCAAATTTTTCTTTTGCAGACGACAACATGGTAAGACGAGGCATGCTCCCTTTTTCCTGATTTGAAGTTGGGCCACCTTAGGATGTTGGCAGGCCTTGTCAGGAATCCCGTCGCCTTCATCGCGAAGTATGGAGATCTTCTACCATTGCTAAGTACTCAAGTCAACAAATTCATGTTGCAGGCTCTCGTTGAATTTTATGACCCAGTGTACCATTGCTTCATCTTCCCAGATTTTCAGCTACTTCCCACTATAGAAGAATACACTGACTACCTGAAAATTCCGTGGACCTTCACAGCTCCTTACGGAAAACCAAAAAGAAGGGATTTGGCCAAAGCCTTACATATTAGGCCAGAAGAGTTACCACCTATGAGAGCAAAGGGGGGATTATATGGAATGGAAGCAGGACCACTGATGGAAATGGCTAAATTTCACTACGAAATTAGAAATTTGGGCATTTTCGAAGCCATTTTAGCCTTTCTGATATACGGCTTGTACCTCTTTCCAAGTTGACATGATTTCATCAGCGAGGAGGCTATCTGTCTCTTCATCATCAAGAATCCAGTAAATGAGATACTGGCAGATACATACGTGGTCATCCACCGACACACATTATATGACCTCAGATAGTTCTCATGCTGTCTCGCATTGCTCGACAGATGGTTTACCTCCCATTTGCCCAAGACTCATATCCTCTAGAGGCTTTATAGCAAGAATGCATGGATTTCAAAACTTATCACTCTCAAGCACTATGATATCACCTGGTATGACCCCAATCTTGGTAATCTAACTATGATCCCCAGCTGTGGGGACTTCCCTAATGTACCTCTCATTGGAACAAAAGGAGTCATCAACTACAACCCCATTCTTGCTCAACGTCGGTATGGGTATTCAACCGGGCCAGAGCCCGAGCCAGGGCTGCTAAGGCGTTGCTTTTGTGGAACAGGTTGCAACCCAGAGCTAGAAGCCCGCGTTCACTACGCTTGGAATCATCCTCACCTCTAGGGTATAACCACAATGGAGAATATAAGCTGCTTAACTACCAGAGCTTACCTACTTTAGTCGAAGGAAATAGCTCTGACATGTTCTACACTCATGATCACGAGATAACAATGGAACCAGAAATCCCCATGACTAGGGAGGAGTTGAGGTACGCCTTGATCAAAACACAACGCGAGAATGAAGACCTGTGGGAGATCATTCACCAAAATCGAGCTCGCACCAAAGATCAAGAAGGAGAAGGATCATCTTGTTAGAATGATCAATGTTTTGCCATTTCCTGTTTTCCCTAAAAAAGATTGTAATCCTATGTTGCATTTACTTTCACTGTTTTTGTTGTAAGAAAGGTCTTTCTTTTTAGCAAGAGCCATCCATTGTAACGGATTTTGAATTATTAATGAAAAAACGCTTTTTAAAGCATGTCGTTACATGTTGTTTCAATTTTTGTTTGTAAATAAAATTTGTTTTTCCTTGAATGGTTTGTGCATTTGCATTCACATTGGTCTTGCATTCGAGTTCCGCAGCTCATCCTTTGTTCTTGTGTCAGAGAGAGAGAGGGAAGTTCATGCTGAATTCGCATAAATAAAAACAACTGGGCCCAAGCTCAGCGCAGGATGGCAGACAACGATTAAAGAATCGACTAGATCGACAATGACATCGAGGGGATTAAGGACAACATTAGTCAGATCATGGAGGTTCTCAATATGATCAAAGCGAAGATGGATATGCAGGTTACAGTGGTTTCTGAAGTCGCTTCAGCAGCAACGAGTCTTCCAACCGTTTCAGTCATGACAACCGAGTTCCCATTTGGCATGTCCATGGACTTCCTGCCACCAATCAACAATCCTCAACCATCCAGCTTTCAACCTCAAGTCGGTCCAATGGTGACGAACCCCATCTTTACTTAAGCGGTGGGACCAACTCATGTCCAACCTGTTTTCAACCATCAGCCAATCTTCGATATACCAGACGGTTCCGAAGCAGAAGACGAAAAACAAGAAAAGCTAAGAGTAGATATGGATATCATGGCCAAAAGAATGAGAGCCATTGAAGGGAGTAACGTTTTCGGGTCAGATGCCAAAGACATGTGTTTGGTATCCAGATTAGTATTCCCACAAAAGTTCAAAATGCCCGTGTTTGATAAGTACGAGGGAACTACTTGTCCCAAAGTACATTTGATCATGTATTGTAGGCAGATGGCTCCGCACATCGAAAATGACAAGTTATTGGTGCACTGCTTTCAAGACAGTCTCAAAGGAGCATCATCCAAATGGTACTTAAGCCTGGACCAAGCAAAAATCCATGGTTTTCAAGATCTTTCATATGCTTTCATTCAGAATTACAAATATAACATGGATCTGGCTCCAGATCGCCGTCAGCTCCTCAGTATGACACAAAAAAGCACTGAAACTTTCAAAGAATATGCGCAAAGGTGGCGCGGGACTGCCGCTCAGGTTGAGCCGCTTCTCATTGAAAAAGTGCTAGCAGACTGGTTTGTAGACACGGTCAGACCAGAGTTCTATGAGAGATTAATCAGCAGCGTTACTACCAACTTCTCTAACATTGTTGCGGTAGGATTCAAGGTTGAAGCCGGTTTAAAAAGTGGGAAGGTGACGACTTCAAATGCCAGTTCAAGCACCGGTAGTGCCAAGAAGCCAACTAACAACTTCCATAAAAAGAAGGAGGGCGACGTAAGTGTTGTAACATATGGAAAAAAGGCGCAGAGTTCAAGGAACCATCGCCAACAATATCATCCACCATCTTACATAGCAGCTGTAACTCTTGTTTTTCAACAGTCATCGCAGCAGGGTCCTCAACAAGGGGCGTCCAGTAATCAACAATAGTATCATTCTAATCATCAACAACAATATCATCAACAGCAAGGCCAGCAGCCTCAAAATAGGGCTCCAAGGGTAAATTACCAAGGGAATCGGCCAAAGATACAGCCCATCCCAATGAGTTACGCTGATCTATTCCCAATGCTGATAGAAAGAGGGCTAGTCAAGACAAGGAAATTAGGTGCTCCACCTAACGCATTTCCGTACTACTACAACGCCAATGCCCGCTGTTTATTCCATGAAAACGCACCGGGCCATGACCTCGAAGGATGCTTCGCGCTCCAGCACCTCGTCCGAGAGTTAATCGAAAAAAGGATTCTGTCTTTCAAAGACAACCACCCGAATGTAAAGGATAATCCTCTACCTAACCATGGTGGAGTGAATGCTATTACTGAAGAAGGGGAAGGGTCTGAAATTAAGACTGTTACTACCATTGACGAAATTAAAGTGTCGTTGGTGGAACTGCACAAACGTCTCGCTCAAGCTTGGACACTTAAAACTTCTCATGAAGATTGTGAACAATGCATGTTGAACCCACAAGGTTGTGACCTTGTACAGAAGGATATTCGAGCAATGCTTGAGCAAGGAATGATAGAGATCGCTAGCAGGAAGAAAAAAGAAGATGTAGCGGTAATTGCACCCGTGTTCAATACGCCCGAAGAGCCTAGCAAAAGGGCCATTTTCAGAAACAACAACAACAACAGCAACAACAAAAGCGTCCGGCCAGTGTTCCGTGATGATGTGCCACCAAAATTTGGGAGGGGTCAATCCAGATTTGAACCAAGGGGAGAATCTAGACCTCACCCAAGGGCCATAACACCAAGAGAAGATCATTCATGGTGTGAAGGAATTTTCAAAGAAAGAAAGCCAGCAAATGTAGCTAATATCACTGGTGAAAGTAAAATGACCCGAAGCGGTCGCGTGTATCAACCACGAGTGAATAATGCAGTTCCTCCACCAGCGGTTCCCACTCCAAAAGCTGCTGCTCCTAAAGGATCCATTCCAGAGGTAGCTGTCACTAAGGAACCTGTTGTCAAAGGAAAAGAGAACCTCAAAAATGATGAAGAAGAATTTCTGCGGATTATTCGTTGAAGTGACTACCGAGTGGTAGATCAGCTGAACCAGACGCCATCCAAAATCTCAGTCATGTCATTACTATTGAGCTCTCCAGCGCATCGCCAAGCTTTGTTAAAGATCCTAACGCAAGCTCATGTGACCAAGGACATTACAGTGGGGCAGTTCGACTCTATTGTGGCGAATATCACGACCTGCAATACTCTAAGCTTTGACGACAATGATTTAACAGCCGAAAAATGCAAGCACAATCGTGCTCTGCATGTGTCAATTAAATGCGAAGAGGACACATTGTCCAGGGTACTTGTTGATACAGGGTCCACACTCAATGTGATGCCGAAGAGAACATTAGCTAAGCTTGCTTACCAAGGTGCTGATATGAGGCCAACATCTCTTGTGGTGAAGGCATTTGATGGTTCCAGGAGGGCTGTAATAGGAGAAGTTGATCTTCCTATCATGATAGGTCCACAAGTCTTTGAAGCCACCTTTCAAGTAATGGACATCAATCCAGCCTATAGTTGTCTACTAGGGAGGCCATGGATACATGCAGCGGGCGCTGTAACCTCTACCCTCCATCAAAAGATGAAATTTGTTGTGGATGATTAGTTGGTCATCATTCACAGAGAAGAGGATCTGATGGTGAGCAACCTATCCTCATTCCGATACATCGAGGTGGACGAATATTCACTCGAGACAGCTTTCCAAGCGCTAGAGATAGCCCACGCTATTCTGGTAGACGAATATGATATAACTCGTGGTCCATCCTTCACCTCTGTTCAGAGTGTCAAAGCTGCGCTGAAAGTTGGAATCCCTTTAGGATGGGGAGAGAACATTGAAGTCAATGCTCAAGCGAAGAACGATCGACAAGGGTTGGGTTACAAACCAACTCTAGAAGGCGAGCCGGAAGAAAGCGTCATGAGGAAGAAGTCCTTGAAGGAGATCTTTACCAGTGGCGGATTGTAAACCAACGCTATCATTGCTGAGGATGAGGATTGTAATCTTGATCATCTGATAATTCAAGGAGGAGCAGCTCTATGCAATTGGGAGGCTGTGGAAATTCCTGTCTTTTTACCTTTAGAGTAATTCATTTTGCTTGTTAGCTTTGTGTTTTCTTTAAAAATTAAAAAAAAGTTCCTGGCCTTGCCCAAGGCCTACGAATTATTTTGTATGGGCCACTTTGCGATTTGAAAATCTATGAATGAAAAGTTTTTTTGTTAAAACTCTCGTTTATTTCCTGTTCATCATTTTCACTCTTTTTGTTAAAAGGAAAAATGGCAACTTTTTTTGAAAAACATAAAAGCAACCCTTCATTTGCATGTCTGTGTGTGTGTCTAATCATTCCTAAAAAAATAAAACATGCAGAACAACTCCATTACCCATAGAATCCCGTGATCCTTCAGTTCCTTCTACTAGTGGTTCATCTGTCTTCCAAGCCAAAGAAGAGAATGATGAAGAATTAGAAGTCCCAGAAGAGTTGAAGAGGATGACTGAATATGAAGATGCTTATCTCCAGCCGTACAAAGAGCAGATTGAGGTCATTAACTTGGGGTCCGAAGAAAAGAAAAGAGAAGTCAAGATTGGGGCATCGTTGGGGCCAGAGGTCAAAAGCAGGTTGATAGCACTCCTAAAAGATTACGTCGACATATTCGCTTGGTCTTATCAAGATATGCCAGGGTTGGACACCGACATTGTTATGCACAAGCTCCCCTTGAAGCCAGAGTGTCCTCTAGTTAAGCAAAAACTCCGCAGATCAAGACCAGACATGGCTCTTAAGATCCGAGATGAAGTCAAGAAACAGATTGACGCAGGCTTTTTAGCAGTATCCAAATACCCGGAATAGGTGGCAAACATTGTGCCGGTCCTGAAGAAGGATGGAAAAGTCAGGATGTGCGTCGACTACAGGGATCTAAACAAAGCCAGTCCGAAGGACGATTTCCCTCTACCACATATCGACACTTTGGTGGATAACATAGCTAGTTTCACAGTGTTCTCATTCATGGACGAATTTTCTGGTTATAATCAGATAAAGATGGACCCGGCCGACATGGAGAAGACGACCTTCATCATACCCTGGGGCACCTATTGTTATAAGGTCATGCCTTTCGGTTTGAAAAATGCAGGGGCAACATATCAGAGGGCCATGGTCACACTATTCCATGATATGATGCACAAAGAGATTGAAGTATATGTGGATGACATGATCGCGAAGTCTCGAAGTGAAGAAGACCATTTGGATCAATTGTTGAAGCTATTTGAGAGACTCCGAAAGTAACAACTAAGGCTAAACCCAGTTAAATGCACCTTTGGGGTTCGCTCAGGAAAATTACTCGACTTCATCGTTAGTCAACACGGAATTGAAGTAGATCCTGACAAGGTTAGAGCAATCCAAGAGATGCCTGCTACTAAAACAGAGAAACAGGTCTGAGGTTTCCTTGGACGTTTGAATTACATCTCCAGGTTCATCTCTAATCTAACTCCTACTTGCACACCGATTTTCAAGTTGTTACGAAAAGATCAGACGGTGGTGTGGAATGAAAACTGCCAGTCAGCATTTGAGAAAATCAAGCAATATTTACAAGAACCTCCAGTGTTGATTCCTCCTGTGCTTGGAAGACCATTGTTCATGTACATGACAGTATTAGATGATTCAATGGGTTGCGTCTTGGGCCAGACTGATGAATCAGGAAAGAAAGAGCACGCAATTTACTATATGAGCAAGAAGTTTATTGATTGCGAGAGTCGTTACTCTCCCCTAGAGAAAGCCTGTTGTGCTTTAGCATGGGCCGCCAAGCGCCTAAGACAATATATGATCTGCCACACCACAATGTTGATTTCTAAGATGGACCCCATCAAGTACATCTTTGAAAAACCAGCTCAAATGGGAAGATTGGCCATATGGCATATGCTCTTATTAGAGTATGATATTCAGTATGTTGCTCAAAAGTCTATCAAAGTGTCTTGTCAGAACACCTTGCAGAGCATCCCATGGAAGATTATCAACCACTCAAGTTTGAGTTCCCTGATGAAGATGTGATGTACATTCAGCGCACAAAACCGGAACCTAGTCCTGAAGAAGGCCCTGAGCCTGGATCCCGGTGGGAAATGATGTTCGATGGAGCGTCAAACAAAAACGGACATGGTGTTGGGGATGTTTTGAAAAATCCAACCGGAGGGTATACTGCTGTCACATCCCGACTTTGTTTCTCGTGTACAAATGACATAGCCGAGTATAAAGCCTGCATCTTAGGGTTGGAAGCTGCCATTGATCTTCGCATTAAAATCTTGGAAGTAATCGGTGATTCTGCTTTGATGATCTATCGGCTCAGAGAAGAATGGGAGACTAGAGATGAAAAGTTGATCCCTTACAAAGCTCATATCTTGGAGATGGCCGAATATTTTGACGAGATTACCTTCAAGCACGTACCAAGAGCGGAAAATCACATCGCTGATGCATTAGCCATGATGGCATCAACGTGGAAGGTCCAGTTTGTTAACGAGGTGCCTCTGATTCACATTGAGAGAAGGACAATGCATGCGTATGTTATGACAATAGATGAAGAATCTGATGAGAAACCTTGGTTCCACGACATCAAGAACTTTCTTCAAAATCAGGAATATCCATCTGACGCATCCAGAATCGACAAAAGAGCCATACGAAGATTGTCGGCAAAGTTCTTCATCAGCAATGGCACCCTATACAAGAGAAACCACGACATGGTTTTGCTTCGATGTGTCAATGAAAAAGAAGCAAGCCTCATAATGACTGAAGTACACGAAGGAACATTCGGTACCCATGCCAATGGCCATGCCATGGCTAAGAAGATTTTAAGAGCTGGTTACTTTTGGTTAACTTTAGAGACGGAATGCATCCTCTTCGCTCGGAAGTGCCATAAATGCCAGGTCTATGCTGACAAAGTGCATGTCCCTCCACATCCTCTCAATGTGATGACATCATCGTGGCCCTTCGCAATGTGGGGCATAGACATGATTGGGGAAATAGAGCCAAAAGCTTCCAATGGCCATCGCTTCATCCTTGTTGCAATTGATTACTTCACCAAATGGGTAGAAGCGGCATCGTATGCGAACGTAGCGAAACAAGTGGTTGCCCGCTTCATCAAAAAGGAAATCATTTGTCAATATGGTATTCCTAACCAGATCATTACTGACAATGGGTCAAATCTGAACAAAAAAATAGTGAAGGAACTCTATGATGACTTTAAGATCAAGCATCACAATTCGTCTCCTTACAGACCTAAGATGAATGGCGCAGTCGAAGCTGCAAACAAAAACATCAAGAAAATAGTACAGAAGATGGTCATAACCTACAAAGATTGGCACGAGATGTTACCATTTTCTCTACATGGATACCGAACATCAGTGCGAACTTCAACAGGGGAAAATCCTTTTTCCTTAGTGTATGGGATGGACGCCGTGCTACCCATCGAGGTCAAAATATCTTCTCTAAAGATCTTGATGGAAGCCAAGCTTGAGGAAGACAAATGGATAAAAGAAAGGTTCGACTCATTGAACCTCATTGATGAGAAAAGAATGACGGCCATATGTCATAGCCAGATCTATCAACAAAGGATGATAAGAGCATTCGACAAGAAGGTTCGTCCCAAAGAGTATAGGGAAGGAGAGTTTGTGCTTAGAAAAATCCTACCAACACAAAAGGACATGCGCGGCAAGTGGATGCCCAATTACGATGGCCCTTTCGTTGTAAAAACCGTCTTCTCCAGAGGATCTCTAATTCTTGAGACCATGGATGGCGAACAACTCAAGTACCCTATCAACTCAGATGCAGTGAGAAAGTACTATGCCTAATGAGGAAAACCTAGAAAGGTGATTCAAGCACTTCAGCAAGACGAAAGTCAGAAGATTAAAGCTGACAAACGCAGGGGCGAAATCTTGTGCAAGGTGTTAAAGGAAGATCAACGTCTGTTATTCTTGTCAGAAGCAGCAAAGCAAATGAACTGATAGCTAGTAGGAACAGATTATTATGGGATTCTGTAACCCTTTCTGTTTGCCGTTTTTTCAAATGTATAAAGTTCTCGAGGCTTTACCCTTTGTAAAGTTTTTGTCTATCAATGAAATCAGATTTTGGGCCCATCATTGTTATGATCTTCTGTTTTTGTTATGCAATTTCACTTATTTGTTAATAAAGATTTTTCGAAAAGCAAAGTGTTTTGAAAAAACCTAAATTTTGTTTTTAAAGAAAACTGATTTGACAAAACGATTGAAGAACTCTAGAGGTAATCCGACAATATTACATAGTTCTTAAGCCGTGAAAGCTAGTTGTCGCCTCTGACCAAACTAGATGCGTCCAACAACAATCCCCACTCTTAAGCCAGGACTTCTCCTCCGCACATTTACAAGGATTTTGTTTATCTTGGAAGATTGTTATCTACACCAAAAGAAAGCGCCATATAACTTGAAGCAATTGAGACTCAGCGTGATGGGGTCCCTCTTTGTTTTCCTTGTTGCTTTTCTTTTCTCCTTTGTGGGTTGGTCTGCATTTTACATACAACATCATATCAGCATATGCATTTGTTTGCATGTGATTTTGGTTTCTGTTTGTTTGGCTGTTTCCTATGAGATCCTTTGGTCATTACCCCTCTCTTTGATCCGTTGCCGCAGATTTCGCTTTGAGGTTGATACCCCAATTGTTACCAGTAATCCTGGGATTACTATTCCTTCACTGGGAAGCTAATTGTGACTAGCAGTATCCGATTTACCTAGATGGTTAGTTGTTACTAATGTTCATCTCTGATTTGGTTGTCACCGATAATCTTTGAAAGTCTAGTAGTCACTAGCATTGTTTAAAACCAATTGTTATTTGGTACCTCGATTTGGTCGTCACCAACAATCTTTCAAACTCAGTAGTCACTGGCTCTGTTATCAAGAAACCAATCGTTATTTGAGTCCCTTTGATTCGGTTATTACCAACCTGTGCTAAAATCTAGTGGTTACTAGTATTACTTTTTAAAACCAATGGTCATTGGTATTTGAGATGGTTGTTACCAAGTTTCCTAAAAGTCCAATAATTATTGGCATCGCTCAGACCCAATCGTTATTGGTACCGATTGACTCAGTTGTTACCGTTTATTCTAAGTCTTGTGGTTACTAGCATTGTTGGAAAATCCAATAGTTATTGGTGTTTGATTTAGTTGTTAGTAATCTCATTCCAAATCTAGTGGTTACTAGCATTGGTAAAACCAGTTCTTTTGGTATACTTTTGATTTGGTCCTCACCAGTCTGTCTAAGTCCAATAATTATTGGCGTCGCTGGAAGATAGTTGTGTTTAGTACTCTGAGTTGGTTATTACCAATTCGTTCCCTTTGAAGCCCAGTAGTTACAGGCACTTTTTAACCCAATTGTTATTGGTATACCCCGATTTGGTCATCACCAGTCCTTCTAAGTCCAGTGGTTACTGGCATTGCTTGAAAGCTAATTGTTATTAATACTGTGAGTAGGTTGTTACCAATTTCCCCAGCCGAAGTCCTGTATTTCACCAACGCTGTTCGGAATTCCCAATTATTGGAATTTTGGTTGGGTCGTCACCATCACCCCCAGTAAGTCTAGTAGAACTAGCACGCTTGAACTGTTTGTTATTCTGGTCGTCACCAATGTTCCTAGTGAAACCGTTGCTTTCCCTTTTGAGTCTCGGAGATTTAGTGGATACTAGCATCCCCAGCGCGTCTGGTTTTGTTTCTGTTCTTTTCCTGAAGATCCTGTTCAAACTCTCCGTTATAGGAAATTCCTCATTTGGTTATCACCAGTGAGGTTTGCGTCTCTTTTCTTTCGTTTCCCGGGTGGAGAATTGCCTTCTTCCCCAGCGGAGTGTGTGTCCCCTTTTCCCCAGTGAAGATTTGTCTTCCCCGGTGGAATTCAAGTCCCCTGTGTGAAAGATTCCCCTGAACAGCATCTTTAGTCATGTTTGAACTATTTTGCTTGTTTTGCCTTGGATCTTTCCCCAGTGTGTTGGGTCCCCCGTGATTAGTTACTCGTTGTCTTGTTGTTCTTTTATTTTTGCTCGTGTGTCTGCATCTGTCTTGCATTCAAGCATCATAAAGCATCATTTAGATTCATGGCATATTCGCATTTGTCCTTTTGCATACCATCGGATCTAAGGGACAAAATTTCTGGTTTGCTATATTTAAACACCTTTCACTACGATTCTATGAGGATTGTCATCTCTCATTGCCATCTAGTGAAAATATTTAAAGAGGGGCAACTGTTGCACCCCAAATTTTGACCCCTTAGATCTTCATCATCATTTTAGGATCATATGCATTTGATTATCTAACCTTAACCTATTTCAAGTTGGTCTTTATTAAGATACAAGTGAATAAGGGTTTCGTACAAGCCGGGAATCGAGGTTTCAATGGTTAATCAGTCAACGTATTGGATTGATTCTCTATGAAATAAGTCTCCACATCATCAAATACACTCCACTGGGTCAGGTATGAATCCAATTTGAGGTTGTCACCGAAGGATCAAGAACAGTGCAGTTTAGGATACCCGATTAGGGTTTTAGATCAGGAAAAGTCAACTGTAGTTTGACTTTTGACTTAAAAGGTGTTCCAATGGTGGGACCATGGTCCATAAAGTTCATATGGCTTATTGAACTCCACTCAAGAAGTTTCAAGGCCTCAAAAGACCCGGAACATCAACAGTCGACTCGGTAGTCATCGATCGATCGTTCGGTTGACTGAAAAGTCAACTCTTCAATCATAAGGAATTTGACCTCATAGTATGAAGAAAAAATGTTCCTAATAACATATTACACCTATCCATGAAGTTTCATGACCATTGGATCAAGGATTGAGGAGTAATCGAAAAATCGGGAAATTAGGGTTTTGAAAGGGGCAAAACCATAACTCCCTAACCACACATCCAATTGAGTTGGTTCAAAGCTCATTGGAAAGCTCTTGGAAAGTCCTACAAAAGTACCACAATGGTCCATGAGCAGAAAATTCATAGATTTGGAGTTATGGCCAAAGTCATTACAAGAGGGAAAAATAACTTTGAAAAATTCTAAGTTATTAGCCTTTTTAGGCATGTTTTTAGCAACTTTGAGTGGATTTTTGACCTAGTTTCTCTTGGAATCTGAAGATCATGAAAACATGAAAGTTGTAGAGCTTCATGTGGGCTTTCCAAAATGTACTAGAACTCCTCCATAGCCCTTATGAGTTGAGAGTTATGAATTCAACAAGTTGAGGTTTCAACACTTGAGTTCATCATTTCCATTTTTTCACAAACTCACTTTTTGATCACTTGAACCATTCTAAGCCATTTGATCATATTTCTATCTAATAGTTAGAGAGTATGATGAATAAAAATGCAGAAAATTAAGAGGTTTGATGGACATTGCAAGTTGTATGCAAGTTGTCAATATTTTAATCAAAGAAATCAAGGAAAGAGAAACTTTTCATGAAGTAACTTGCAGCTGCAGTTCCCCTACTCCCTAGCCACACTTCAGTCACTTGTCATTCATGCCACTTGATTTGTACATCAGCTTGAGCCAAGAACTTTGACTTGCAGCTGCAACAAATCCTGAACAAGATTGCATTTTCAAAACTCCCTCCAAAAATGCCAAAGTACCAATCTGTCCCAAACCTTTCCTTGCCTATAAATAGAGGTTTCCTCTATGTTGAAACACACACCAGAGCACTCTAAAACCCAAGAGAAAACCATAGATCTCATCTTGCCTTGCATTTTCTTACAAGTGAAGAAAACCATTCCAAAACTACATCAAAAATCTGCCTTGAGCATTTAGCCTTCCAAAACCATTTTCACCCACTAAAAATCATCACAAACCATCCATACAATCCACAAATGATGAGTGGGAGGTTTTCAATCTTTTAAACTAGCCAAAAACTTCATTTTCTCAAAAGTCAACTTTCAACCAAGCAAAGTTTGACTTCACACACAAAATCTGCTAAATCTTTGCTCAGGCCTGTTTTGATCACTTCAAACCTCCAAACAACTTAGGTTTATGATGTACCAACTGTCCATAACCTAAAATACCATAATCATCACTTACTTTGAGTTCTGTCCAAAAGTTCACTTGTTTACTTCAAGTGCAAAAAAAGCTGTCATATTCATCAAAGCATTGGTTGGATCTCACTTGGGAGGCTTCAAGGTTTTCCCTTCTATATTAGCTTGCTTGGAGGTCTACAAGAGGTTGGTAGTCACTATCCTCATCTTAAACTATCATGAGTATGTTTAATGTGCATTAGTTGGTTTGAGATTAAATGTAATGTGCAGTCATGTTTGAATCTGCCATATTTTGCTTGTTTTGCTCATCAATGTGTATTACTTTTTCAATGATCATACAATATTGTGCTGCTGTGTATTAATCCTTGAGATTCACTTAAACATTGCCCTATGTCATGTATGAACATATGAGAAGCTTGCTTGCAACTTCATGAAGTTTTGATGCTGTCTTGTTTTTGGTTCTGTTTGTGAAGGATATTGATTTGCTTCTGTTGCAGCATCATTTTTATATCATGAATCTGTTTGTTAGCATTTTGATTTAGAAATCCCTATCTGTTGGATTCATGTGATGTTTGTATCATTTGAAACTGGTTTGGTTTTGGTTTTGCTACATTTCTGTTCTTGCCTTTTCAAACTCATGTGCAGTTTTCAACGCATAGGTCATTCTCAATTCTAGTGCATTTTTGGATCACCTTTGTGCTTGAACTTGGTCTATAACATGTTTTAAATGTGCTTGTAAGTTGCATAGTCTTGTTGGACTTGTCAAAGATCATTGGGATGAGTCATCTAATTGTGAGGCCTGTTTTTTGCTTCATGAGGACCAATACCTATTTTGTTGTCTTAATGTTTGTAACCTTCATGATATATGCATTAAAACTTGATACTTGCCATTGTCATGCTAAGTATGCCTCTATGATGATTTGAACTGCTGATTATGTTTGATCTATGTTTGTTAACATGAGAATGTGGTTTTCATTTGAATGTTGTTGGTGGATAAGTGACTTTATCATTTGTGCATCTGTTGCTATCATCATTAGGTTTATGTGGTAGGACTGTTTTCAAGCTTGACATGATCATATCTAGTTTGCATTGTCAATGAGGCATTAGGGTTAATTGTTGATTATTGGCATAGTCATGTTAAAATCATATGTTGCTGCTAGAACTGTCTAATTCAAGCCAAACTGTCATATGCTTGCAAGTTGTAATGTGCATTTGGTGCTTTAGGGCTAATTGTTGTTTAATGCTAGCATTGTCATGTTAGGATCCATTTTGCTGCTAGAACTAGGTTTTCATGCTAGACTTGGTTTATGTTCATAGTGTTGTGACTTTCATCTTTAAGGCATGTTATGAATTGATATTTTGGATTGGCATTGTAATGACCAAAAAGACCTGGCTGCTGCTTATGATTGTTATTTTGTTTGACCTGTGCAAAATCATTTAATCATGTTTGATAGAATGTTTGTCTAGACCAAGTTGCCATAGTATAAACTGTTTGTGTATACATGCTTGTTGGATGTTGTGGTTAAGTAAGAAAGAGCAGGCTTGCTGCCAACTTCTGTTTGGAGGTGTTCACCTCTTGTGATATCATCTTTTTTTATTGATCTTTCTTGCAAGCTGTTTGAATTCATGTTTTGACATATGAGAATCATTTAATAAATGTTGATGAGGTGAAATATGCCTGCTGCATCATAAATTGTTCTTATTTTCCAAGATAGCATTTCAAGCACTTTTGTTCAATAGTTGCAACTTGCATGACAGTTTCTATTTTGTTTGATTTGTGAGTGATCATTGCATCTAGAATCCATAGGTTATGTATTTGAAACTTGTGCATACCTTCATCTGGTTTTAATCATTTATGTTTTGAGCTATAGTTGCCATAATGCATATCCAAGCTTTCCTTTGCAATTGCCATCGTTTTTTGATTTGTATGCCTTATCTTGAAAAACTAATGATGCCATTGTGTTCCTTGTTAAATTTCACACAAGATAGACCTAAGTTTTGTGAAAATTGGTTGAGTTTTGAAGGAGTTGTGATGTAATCGTTTTCATGTCAACTTGCCTTGTGTTTTGCCTTGCCTTGGCCCAGAAATGCTTGCTTTTTTAAGTATACGTATTTATTAGGGTGGCATAGTACACAGATGTATCGCCACCCCAGTGGTTATGCCTTGTTCTAATATTTTCCTTGCCATTGCCTTGACCTGGGTTCGATCCGTGTGGAGATCAACCCTTTTGGTTATTTTTCAATATTTGCCATGTTTTCATATTTTTTCCATCTCTTGCATTCAAATAACACGCGCGCGCCTCTAGTTGGTTTGGCCAAGTTTTGAACTGGTAACCCAAATGTGGTGGGTTCAACACCCACCAAGCGCATCCTTTCTTTTTAATTACTATGATTGTTTGTTTTTTTTTAAATTTCAAAATAACATAACTTCCTCATTTTTTATCATTTTTGAATGATTCTTTTTGCAATTGTCTTGTGTTTTTGCATATTTTCATATGGCATTTAAAAATCCTAGAATTTTCCTTTTGGAAAACACTTTGAATTGAAAATTGTCATGTTTCTTTGTTAGGGTTTTTACCCTCCTTTACATTTCAAAATTGTTGATTCTTTTGAGTTTAATTTTGCACTTGATGTGAGCATTTGTTTGTCAACCCTTTTTGTGTCTATGATTGTAATTACTTTTTCTTATGAGCATCATGTTTGTTTCATTTGATTTCTATCCCCATGAAGTTATAACTTGTTTGCTTGGTTGTTACCTTTATCTTTGTCAAGATATGTCTGTGGTTTTCACCCATTGTGTTTATGTCTTGTAAGAACCCCTTCATGATATTGTGATATCCTTATACCATGTTTTTGGTTGTGGCCATCTATCTTGATTATAATCCTTGCTTGATGTTGTAATATGCTTGCATGCTTTGGTTGTGACCATCTATCTTGTTTGAAATCATTGATATTGTGATATCTTTATACCTTATCTTGGTTGTAACCATCCATCCTGATTGAAATCCTTGCTTATTGTAATATGCTTGTTTCTTCTTGGTTGTAACCATATCTCTTTGTATTCATCATGTTTGAATGATTATTGATTTGTTAAGCTCATCTTCCCCAAGTGATGAAACTCTTTAGTTCTCATCCAAGTTGCCTCCTCTTTTTCCTTCCAAAGGAAAGTCTCTCTATTGACCTTTGGGTCATAGATAGCTCATTACCCTCGCTTGACTTTGTAAAGTCATCTATACACTTAGTTAAGTTAGAACCGATCCTTTAGACTTTGCTTAAGTCTAAAAATCCTACCCTTTGCTAAGAGTGCTCTTTCAATTAGAACTTAAGATAGAGTTTGTCAACTCTATGTAAGAATCATGAAGATGATTACTTACTCCCTTTTCTTGAGTGTATAATGTAGATCTAGAGAGTTTTCTTGAACTCTACACAAGCATTGTAATGTTTGTTCCCTTTTGGAACCTTGATCATAATCAAGTGTTCTTCATCCCTAGTAAGGTGAACTACGATTGCTCTGATTCTATCCTAGTTAGGATACGTAGGAAGAGGACGCAATGTCTTTGCGAGAAAACTTAGAAACTATCTTTAGGTCTTAACCTACACCTTTTACCCAATCCCAATCCATAGCAAACATTTAGCAAACTTAACATACAAACAAACAAAAGGTTCATGTAGAGTACTACAGATGTTTAGGATGTGAAATACCTACCCTAGGCATAACCAACTCCCGATCCCCGAATCTCTTAGCGTTGTTGTTACATCGCACAAAAGGTTCTTTCTTTCTTTATACCTTTCCTTTGGATAAATTAAAGTCCGGTTGTGAATTTAAGAATTAAAGATTCAAGTTAATCAATAGCTTGGTATCACGATTCTCACCGCAACAGTAATAAGTTTGAAAGGAGAGATCACCTACTACCAAGCATATGGCAGCCTAAGAAAAGGTATTTGACCAAAATAAGATGGTATATTACCTACTATAAAAAACATATGATAGCCTAAGAAAAGGTAATAGACAAAACAAGGTGTATTACCTACTATCAAAAACATATGATAGCCTAAGAAAAGGTAATATACTTGAAAGGAGAGATCACCTACTACCGAACATGGTAGCCTAAGCGAAGGTGTCTGACCAAAAGAAAGATGTGTTACCTACTATCAACATATGATAGCCTAAGAAAAGGTAAACACAAAAGGAAAGATGACCTACTACCGAACATGGTAGCCTAAACAAAGGTATCTGACCAAAATAAAGGTGTGTTACCTACTATCAAATGTATGATAGCCTAAGAAAAAGTAACAACCCAAAAGATACGGTAAATTACCTACTATCAGACGTATGATAGCCTAAGCAAAGGTAATAACCAAAAGAACCTCCCCACACTTCAAGGTTGTATGCCATGAACGGGTCTCAGTTTCTTCTTTGACTGATAACTACTCGAGCGAGCATCTTCACAAGGGATTGAAAATTCACTGGAGGTAAAAGACTTCAGCGGTAATCCATAATATACTGGAGATTGTAAAACTTCACCGGGGACCCTCAGAAGAGATGTAAGCCGGTTAGTTTGCAAAATGCATCCTCTCAAATAAAGAGAGATCAATTGTAATAATCTTCACCAAACTTCTCGGGAGAGATGCCATTTGATGGAAATAAACTTGTGTAACAGGTTCGTTGGGTAATACATTCCTAAGGAGTATCTTTGTTGTAGCTGTAAAATGTATTGGAACTCTTGAAGTGAGAATTCTCAAATAAAGAGAACTATCTGTTAAAGTCTTCGACAAACTTCTCTGACGGGATTCCGCAGAGATGCCATTCGACGAGTTGATAATCTTTATAAGTTCACTGGGGATGGACAAACTGTCTAGTGGAGACTGCCATTTTTCGTTTTGAATGAAATTTTGGTCAAAACGAGTTGCTCAAATAAAGAGATTGTTTGCAATCCAGATGTAGATTGTTGAGAGAATCTGGTAGCATCGCTAGAGAAATATCATATCTTCAAAGGTGATCTTCAGAGAGATCTTTCCTGGGGAGCCAAGTACAACATAAATGCACGCTTAATCCAAGTTCAAAGGCCTGGAGATATCCAAAACTGTGATTGCTAGGGACCGAAGTTCAATTCAGGAAATAATTGAAGAGAAACTGTTAAGCAAGACTCGACCGTTGAGGTACGAACTTAAATGAGGTTCAACTAAAACAACTGTCTTCCATGAGGATCGAACTCAGTGGGGAATTAGAAATATTGTGCTCTTTCTGCATTGGGTTGAAAACTCTACTTGGAAGGAGAAGACACACCCAGTCACTTGGGGATGAACACGACCAAAGCGACAGAACACACAAACACAAAGATGCAAAAATGCATATGCTATGCTATCTACTTATATGATATACGTATGCTAACAACAAAGATGAAATAAACATCTCGGGCGAGGAGGTACTCAAGCCAAATCTTCACAGATCAAACACTGCCTGGAGAAAGTAAGCTTGCTTTAGAAATCCTCTAGGGAGCAAACTATCGGTCCTTGTCACAGGATAAAATAAATATCCGCTGTCTCAGAACAATCTTCATTTGTCTTGTACGGGAATCAGAATTCGGCATTTCCATGGATGAAGTAAACATCCATGGACGTCCACTTATTATCCATATATCAAGTAAAACAAAAAACAAAAAAAAATTGAAAAAGGTTTTAAACTTGTTCTAGAATTTTTCTATCAAGATAAACATTTAACGCATAAAAAGTGAGAAAAACTTTCATTTATTGAATGGCAGTCAGCAAAACGGCGTGACTCCAATATTGCAATGTTGGGAAATAATAATAGTGATTACATCAAGGGAATAATAACTCGTTTCTCCCTAAGTCAACTTGAACTTCCTAGGTTTTAAGCAAAATACTTCTTGACAACATCCACATTCACTGGGCGAGTGATTTCTTCTCCATCCATGGTTGCTAACATCAAAGCACCTCTTGAGAAAACCTTCTTCACCACGTATGGACCATCATAGTTTGGAGCCCATTTTCCTCTGGTATCGGTGAGGAAAGACTGAATCTTCTTGAGTACAAGGTTGCCTTCCTTGAATTCACGGGGGCGAACCTTTTTGTCAAATGCTTTCTTCATCCTTTGTTGGTACAACTGACCATGGCACAACGCCGTCATTCTCTTTTCTTCAATGAGGTTCATTTGATCAAATCTGTTCTGGCACCATTCAGCCTCTGATAACTTAGCTTCCATCAAAATCCTCATAGAGGGGATTTCTACCTCTATCTGGAGCACAACTTCCATACTGTAAACAAGTGAAAATGGAGTTGCCCCAATTGACTTGCGTACCGAAGTATGATATCCATGTAGAGAAAACGAGAGCATTTCATGCCAGTCCTTGTATGTAACAATCATCTTTTGAACTATCTTCTTGATATTCTTGTTGGCAGCTTCAACAGCCCTATTCATCTTCGGTCTGTAAGGAGACGAATTATGATGCTCAATCTTGAACTCTTTTCACAATTCCTTCATTATTCTGTTATTCAAATTGGATCCATTATTTGTAATAATCTTGCTCGACACACCGTATCTGCAGATGAGTTGATTCTTGATAAACTTAACAACCACATGTCGAGTCACATTAGCATAAGAAGCTGCTTCGACCCATTTAGTGAAGTAGTCAATCGCCACTAAGATGAATCGGTGTCCATTAGATGCTTTTGGTTCTATCATACCAATCATATCAATGCCCCACATGGAGAATGGTCAAGGAGACGAGATAACATTCAGCAAAGTTGGAGGCACATGAATCTTTTCTGCGTAGATCTGACACTTGTGACATTTCTTAGCAAACTTGTAACAGTCGGATTCCATCGTGATCCAATAATAACCGACTCTTAAGAGTTTCTTATCCATAGCATGTCCGTTGGCATGAGTGCCAAAAGATCCTTCGTGAATTTCCGTCATTAACATGTCCACTTCTCGCTTGTCAACACATCTTAGCAGGACCATGTCAAAGTTCCGCTTGTACAATACATTATTACTCAAGAGAAAGTTACCAGCCAATCTTCTTAGTGTCTTCTTATCCTTGTTGGAGGATCCCAAAGGATACTCTTGCTTTCTGAGAAACACTTCAATATCATGATACCAAGGTTTGCCGTCTTCAACATCCTCAATGGCGAAAATGTAGGCCGGTATATCAAGATGTCTCACATCAATCCGAGGACAATCATTCCAAAAGTTTACCACAATCATGGAGGCCAAAGTTGCCAACGCATCTGCCATCCTATTCTCATCACGAGGGATATGGTGAAAGTCAACTCTATCAAAGAAAGGTAACAGTCTTCTTGCATAATCTCTGTATGGAATCAAATTATCCTATCGAGTTACCCACTTTCCTGTGATCTGATAAATTACCACAGCGGAATCACCAAATACATCCAAATTCTTGATTCTGAGATCCACTGCCTCTTCAAGGCCCATGATACATGCTTCATACTCGGCTTCGTTAGTGGTACACTTGAATGTCAATCTAGAAGTAAACGGGATATGAGACCCATGGGGAGTCACAATAACTGCACATATTCCTTTTCCATGAGCGTTGACAGCTCCATAAAAAAATCAGACCCCATTGAGAACCTGGCTCAGGTCCTTCATCTGGCAAAGGTTCTTCACAATCCTTCATTTTCAAATACATTACATCTTCGTCAGGGAAATCAACATTTGAGGGTTGATGGTCCAAAATGGGTTGATATGCCAAATGATCGGCCAAAACACTCCCTTTAACAGTCTTCTGAGTGTGGTATTCAATGTCATACTCTGATAACAACATTTGCCACCTGGCAATTCTTCCAGTCAATGCGGGTGTCTCAAAGATATACTTGATGGGATCCATTTTTAAAACTAACCAAGTAGTGTGACTCAACATATATTGTCGCAGACGTCTGGCAGCCCATGCTAAAGCACAACAAGTCTTCTCAAGCATAGTGTATCTGGACTCACAATAGGTGAACTTCTTGCTCATATAATAAGTGACATGCTCTTGTTTTCCTATTTCATCTCGCTGACCGAGTACACAACCCATCGAGTCTTCTAACACAGTCAAATACATTATCAGAGGTCGCCCTTCAACCGGAGGGATTAGAATAGGAGGTTCGAGCAGATATTCCTTGATACTATCAAAAGCCTTTTGACAGTCTTCAGTCCATACATAACCCTGTTCTTTCCTCAAAAGCTTAAAGATAGGTTTACACGTAGCATTCATATTAGATATAAACCGGGAGATGTAGTTCAGGCGTCCCAAAAAACCTCTGACTTGTTTCTCTGTAGTGGGAACTGGCATCTCCTAAATAGCCTTCACTTTATCAGGATCCACTTCAATACCCTTTTGACTAACAATGAAACCCAAGAGTTTCCCTGATCGTACACCAAATGTACACTTGTTGGATTTCAAACGGAGCTTGTACTCTCTTAATCGATCAAACAACTTCAGCAAATGTTTAACATGATCATCCTCGGTCTTAGACTTGGCTATCATATCATCCACATACACTTCGATTTCCTTATGCATCATATAATGGAATAGAGTGGTCATGTCCCTCTGATATGTTGCCCCAACATTCTTCAATCCAAACGGCATAACCCTATAACAGAAAGTACCCCAGGGTGTGATGAATGACGTTTTCTCTCTGTCCTCGGGAGCCATCCTGATTTGATTGTATCCCGAAAACCCATCCATAAAAGAGAAGATTTCGTACCTTGCAGTGTTGTCCACTAATATGTCGATGTGAGGTAGTGGAAAATCATCCTTCGGACTGGCCTTGTTCAGATCTCTGTAATCCACACACATACGAACTTTTCCATCCTTCTTTGGAACAGGGACAATGTTGGCTAACCAAAGTGGATACTCGGCAGTGACAAGAAAACCTGCATCAATCTGTTTCTGTACCTCTTCCTTGATCTTCAGAGCCATATCGGGTCGAGTTCTTCTGAGCTTCTGCTTAACTGGCGAATATTTTGTCTTCAAAGGCAGGTGATGTTCAACTATAGTAGTGTCAAGACCAGGCATATCTTGATATGACCAAGTAAACACGTTGACAAACTGTCTAAGCAACTCAATCAACTGCTCTTTCACATCAGACTTGAGCAAAGCTCCAATTTTCACTTCCTTACAGATCTCTTTCGTACCCAGATTGATCACTTCTACCAGCTCTTGGTGAGGCTGAATAACTTTCTCTTCATTCTCAAGCAGTTTAGAAATCTCTTCTGGAATGTCATCTTCTTCGTCTTCTGCCTCAAACACAAGAAATTCGAAGTTCGGCGAAGGAAGTGGGACATTATTCCCGAGATGTGATTTGTGTAGCAATCTGCACATGTGATATGGTTTTATTCAGTTTTATAAAGTGGAAAGTGTGTGTACGCAAAATGCTACTTATTATTATTTTCCAAAAGAATAATAAACAGATAAAAGAACACAAAATGAAATGAAATAAAATGACATTTTATTAATGATAGCAAAGTCTGAACAAAATGCCCAACAAGATCACCTTTGCCTTGAGCAGAGCAAATGGAATTATTAAAAAGTAAGCCCACACAAAAAATTTTCGCCTTGGGCAGAGTGAAAACTTAAAAAACAAAATGTTTTACTTTGATATATGAACGACAACCGGGGCTTCAATCACACTCCAGTTCTTGACCAATACTCCCGGAGTCACAAAGTCTGGAATGTCTTCATCGGAATCCTCTTCAGTAACAGCATAGACTCCGAAACTGTAATCAAAGCCGTCTGAGACATACCCTGGATCCTCCATGTAAGGTTCATAATCTTCAAAGGGAATGGAGAGACTCGCAGAACCATCTGATATGTAGCCTTCAGACTCATCTTCTGACACTGCATTAATGTGAGGAGGATGGATTATCCCCCCGCTGCGGAATACCTTTTTGATCGACGGGAACTCTTGATTTCTGATGACTTGTTGAGCAGAACCGGTGGAGAAGCCGAGACCTTCTTTGTTCTTGTTCTCTGGTAGAAACAACATCTTGCCTCAACCTGTCTGAGAACCACTATTCACAACCTGTTGCGCGTCCTTAAAGGATGACATGGGTACCTTAGACCTCTGAGCATTATTCTCCACAATAGATAAAGCCTTAAACTGTGTACCAACTTCTTCTTCAGCTTCAACATACGAAAACGATGATAAATGGCTCACCACTAATGCTTGTTCCCCACAAACTATAACCGTTTTGCCTTCAAAAGTATACTTCAACTTCCGATGTAAAGTAGAAGTAAATGCCCCAACCTCATGTATCCACGACCTTCCTAACAAACAACTATAGGCGGCACAAATGTCCATGACCTAAAACGTAATCATAAAGGTTTGTAAGTCGATGGTCATTAGTAGATCCACTTAACCAATTACTGGTTTTCTAGATCCATCAAAAGCTTTGACAATAACATGACTGGGCCTCATCGGCGGTCCTTGATACGATAGCTTAGATAGAGTAGTTATGGGCATTACATTCAAAGAAGATCCAGTGTCAACCAACACACTAGACAAAGAATCATTTCCACAATTCACATAAATGTGTAATGCCATATTATGCTTTCTTCCCTCCTCCGGAAGATCTTCCTCATTAAACCCAAGATAGTTGCATGAAGTAATATTACCGACAATGTTATCAAATTGCTCCATGGTTACGTCCAGTTCAACATATTCTTACTTTAAAACCTTCTGGAGCGCTTCCATGTGGGCTTCGGAACTCATGAGTAACTACAACACAAAAATATTAGATGGAGTTTGTAGCAACTGATCTGCAACCTTGTATTCACTTCTCTTGATTGACTTCAGAAATTTGTCCGGCTTGGACAAGTCAGATCCGCCAGATTGTTCCATAATGGGAACCTTTGGAATAGGTTGCTCAAATGAGATCCCTTTATCTTTCGAAGGCACCGAAGGATAAACTTGACCACTCCTTATCACTCTACTAACGTCCGCGATATTAACAACTGAAGGCAAAGTAGGCAAAGGTACCTCCTTTTCGTTTTCCATCATCATGGCAGTATATCTGTAAGGGATTGCCTTACTAGAAGTGTAAGGGGTGGGCCCAGGTACATCGATAACCAAAGGAGTAACAGCTGGTCTTCTACTATCATAAGTTATTTCAATACACTCAACTTCTTTAAAGTGAGGCACTATAACAAACACTTCCTCAGCGCCTTCACTTGAAACTTTCTGATCATTCCCTTCCAAATAACCTTGGATTATGTTCACGGAGGACGAACCATGATGGGGTAAAGGATTATCCTGCACATTAGGATTGGAGTCTCTGAAGGATAAGATTCCGCACTTAACCAATCTTTGAACGTCTGCCTTCAAACCATAACAGTTCTCAATGTCATGACCTGGAGCACCTTGATGATATGGGCAAAACCTGTCAGCTTTGTACCAGTACGGAAGTTTCTTGGGTACCTCAGGTGGAGCTTTCATCTGGATGTGACCTTTGTGGATCAAAACCGGGAATAGTTCAGTGTAAGTCATAGGGATGGGATCAAAGTTTATTCTTCTGTGCACATGACCCTGATTGTTGAATTGTGGTCGGTTCTGCTGAGGTGATTGCTGATTTTGTTGATGTTATGGTTATGGAACCCCAGGAGACTGAGGTTGTTGATACGGCTGTGCAAACTATGGTTGATAAGATGGAGCATTGAGTACTGGCGTTACTGCAGCAACTTGTCGTGACGGTAAATACCCTCTCTTAGATCGTCCCTACTGTACAACACTTACATCATGCTCTTTCTTCTTCACAAAACCACTCCCATACTTTTTAGCATTGCTAGGGGTACTTCCTTCTCTAACTAACCTTCCTTCGCGGACCCCCTCTTCCAAAAGCATACCCATGTTTACCATTTCGGTGAAGTCACTGGACGCCCTTGCTACCATCTTCTCATAAAAGAATGAACTGAGAGTCTTTAGAAAGATCTTGGTCATTTCCTTTTCTTCTAATGGTGGCGTGACTTGGGCAGCTAACTCGCGCCAACACTGAGCATACTCTTTGAAATTCTCTTTGTCTTTCTGAGCCATGACCCTCAACTGATCACAGTCAGGAGCCATGTCCATATTATACTTGTATTGCTTGATGAAGGCTCCGCCCAGATCATTGAAAGTTCGAATCTTTGCACTGTCTAACCCCATATACCACTTAACTGCTGCACCGGTTAGACTGTCTTGGAAGTAATGCATAAGTAATTGATCATTGTTGGTTTGCACGAACATTTTCCGAGCATACATAATAAGGTGACTTTGTGGACAAGTATTTCCCTTGTACTTCTCAAAATCAAGGACCTTAAACTTCAGCGGAACCTTAACATTCGGAACCAGGCACAAATCAGAAGCACTTTTACCAAACAATTCTTTCCCACGAAGAGCTTTCAATTCCTTCTGAATTTCAGAAAACTTGTCTTGGAATCCATCCATTCTTTCTTCAAATCCAACAGTTTCACTTGGTGACCCATGAAATATTGGCTCGTCTAGAACATACGGAGCAACGTTCACATGCAGAGGTGTTGTAGTCATCACAATAGTAGTTGCAGGAATGGCTTGAACAGTGGTCATAGCAGGAACCTCAGAAACAGGTGGATGATAACCGGCCAGAGTGAAATAAGGAGGCATCCCTCACGGGAAACCTGGTGGCATGCTGTAGGTAGGCTCAGCAATAGTGGGCACCACTGGGATTGGTGCTGATACAACTTCGGAAATAACAGTCCTCTGAACGTCTTGATTGTTGAGCGCAGACTGACTAGACAGAGCTTCAACCAACCCATTCAATCTTCTCCAAGCTTTCCTTTAGAATTGCAACTTCATCACGGAGCACCCTGTTTTCTTGTTCCATTTGATCCATCTTTTGACGTCGACTGACTCGAGTATTGTACTGGTGATTCAGCTTGTCTGTGAAGATGAAGCAAAAGTGAGACCCTAGAATGCAAAGGATGCTATGCTGATGCAAAAATGCAGATGCAGAATGAAACTTCAAGAGACTCAAAATGTTTCACCAAATATTATAACATATGATAATTGAAAAACGTATTTTATTGAAATTTGAGAAACACTACAAAGCAAAGTACTCCTTCAAAAGTTTTATTACATCGAAACAAAAGTAAAAGAAACTTAGAAGTCTACTTCAATGGTCCCTTCTTCGCATAAACCTCTTCCCTGAGTTGATTGATACGCTCCTGCAATTTTGCTTTTTCATTGATGAGCTGGTCCACATATTGCTTCCAAGCTATAGTAGTCGGAGGAAGGTCGACACTGGTGATAGCCCTGGATGAGGTGTGAGGGGAAAATAAATCCTCTCGCACCTTTCTCTTCTTTGGAGATTGTCCTTCTTCGAGTTGCATTTTCTGAGACTTCTCTTTTTCCAGCTTGAGGATGAAGTATTTTTTCTTCCAAGCATTCTTCAACTTCTCAGCTTCATCCAAAGCAGTCTTCAATTTACCTATTTCACTCGTATCGAGCCAAGTAGGATCTCGAATGGTCAGCACCATGGGTTCATGAAAAGGGAAAGGCATATTGAGTTCGAGAGCCCTTTCTCGCACCCAATGTAAATAATCTTCTGAAGCAGTATATTCAGGGTATCCTAGCGCAGTCATTCCTTTCATGTTAATGTGATTCCAAGCTTGTAGTATTCTATCCTTCAGATCTGGATTCTCTCCTTCCTTGAGAAAGATTCTTTCCAACAGAGTCTGGTCGGGTACTTCATTCATAGGGTGCCCCAATTGTCTGCGAGCCAAAGCAGGGTTATAACTAATACATCCCTTAGTCCCAATAAAAGGTACATTCGAAAAGTCTCCACAACTGTTGATCATTCTCATACCTCTGTATGCAGGATCATACCATACAATGTCAGAATGGGTAAGAGCCATAACTATTTCCAGCCAACAGGGTGCCTCCTTTAATTCCCAGATAGATGGATACCAAGTCAGGCAAGAAATAAACCACGAATAAAGCAGAGCAATACATCAGACTATATGCCCCCCTTCAACATTTCGCAAATGGATCGAATGATAAGTATCGGCTAGAAAAGTAGGAACAGGGTTTTTGAGAATGAATAGCTTGATTGCATCCATGTCAACAAAATCATCGATCTTCAGGAACAGGAAAATCCCATAGGCTAGTAATGCATATGTAGCTTCAAGGATCAGGACCTCTTTCCTTTCAGCATGATAACGGATCTTCTCTATTAAGAAATCGGCTGGAAATCCAAGGACTCCTTCCTTGGTGGTCAGGTGGGCTTGAACATCAGCTAAACTGAGGCGGGTGGCATTCGCAATCTCCTGGTCAATAGGTGAGTCTTCCGATCCAGAAAACACAGGTCGGGTGGTCACAATCATCCTCATAAGTTGGGAATATTCCTCCAAGGTCGGCATCAATTGGTAATCTGAAAAGGTGAAACAATGGTAGAGGGGATCGTAGAACTGAACAAGTGCGTCCAACAGCCCATCTATCATCCTGAGTTTGAGAAGTGAAAAGATTCCTCCATATTCTGACGAGAAAGTGAGACGGTTGTCAGTTAGACCTGCTAACTCTCTTAAGCTTTCGATGTTGGGACTCTGGAAGGTGTACTTCAATGTTTCTCTTCTAAAGTCCATTGTCACAATACCTGCAAAAAAATTGAGTTTCTTGAAGTGATAGAGAAAAAAGCAATGCAGGGATGAAAAGGACTTCATGGAATTCCAATATTTATGAACACCGTGGTGCAAAGAAAATGTTTTATTAATTTTAATAACGGATTACAAATAAATATTCTTTAAACAGTCTTAAATAAATAGCTAAATAAAAGCTAATAAAGTCCTAAGAAAGTTTCAAATTTTGCTGCTTGATCTGCTCTTCCAGCTGGGTCTTCTCGAGGATGAGTTGGTCCACAATCAACTTCCAGGGGGTAGATGGAGGGTTGGAGGAAAATAAATCCTTCTGAGCTTTTCTCTTCTTGTAAGAAAGTGCTTCTTCATTCCTCAATTGTAGTTGCTTTTGAAGTTCCGCATTCTCTTTGACAACCACTTGATACTTGTTCTTCCATGCTTCTGACTCATGTTGAGCTTTTCTCAAAGTGATCTTCAACTCTTCAGCTTTGGACATAAAAACTAGAACAGGTTCTCTTCTTGGAGGTATGGGATCTTGACGAGGATAGGGCATCTTCAACTTGATTGCTCTTTCCCTGACCTAATGAAGATATGATTTCAAAGACACACAATTAGGTTTTCCTAGACTTTCCTTTCCCTTCTTATTCAAGTGACGCCAAGCAACCACAATCTTCTCTTGAAGTTCTTTGTCTTCTTTGAAGAAAATACTCTCCACCTGAACACTCTTGGGCAGTTCCTTCAACGGATATCCTAACTGTCGGCGAGCTAAAACAGGCTTGTAACTGATTCCTCCATTAAAGTCGAGTAAAGGTACGTTAGCAAAGTCTCCACAACTATCAATAATCAATATCCCATCATACACATGGCTATACCAATCAATGTCCGAGTGTGTTAGCGCCATAACTCTTAGAGACTAAAATCCTTTGTCAAGACTCAAAAAGGAAGTAGACTTAGGCAAGTGCAAAATAAACCACTTGTATAGTAAAGGTACACAGCAGGTGATCATTCCTCCACCATAAAAGTTTTGGAGATGTACAGAAGGGAAAGTGTTACCCAATATAGTTGGCATCGGATTGTTCTTCATGAAGATTTTAATGGCGTTAAGGTCGACCAATCCTTCAAAACTTGGGAATAGCAACACTCCAAAAATAAGCAACGCAAAAATTGCCTTAAATGTAACCATGCTCATATGATCAGTGCAGTATTGAGCTTTCTTGATTAAGAAGTCCGTAGGCAAACCAAAAGTCCCACCTTTGGCGACCATGTTGTCCTTAATGTCGGATACCTTCAGGTAGATGGCCTTAACAATGTCTTGCTCTTTAGGGCTACCCTCTAAGAAAGGGAAAGGAGATTCTTCCAGAATAGGTAAGCCAACCAAATAAGATTACTCCTCTAAAGTAGGTGTTGCACCCTAAAATTTGCCTAACCTTATTCACTTGGTTTATGTTTCAATATCATTAGCATTTGCATATAGAGTCATGTACATAGCCTAACCATCTGCATAGCATAAGCATGGCAAGTCATCCAACAGGGGACCAATCATTATTCTCATCACTAGAGGCCTATCAAGAGGTTATTATCCAAATTCAATATCATTCAAGTCATCAGAAAGAATTTGAAAGCTGGGAAGTCAATGGATCAAGCAAGTGCATCCATCTCCTATCTGAGGATCTCTGAGGATCAACAAAGAAATTGTGAGCTGTGGGCTGAACATGGGGAGTATCTAGACATCTTGGAGGACTTAGAAAATCATTTGAAGAGGGAGACAAGTCATTGGTGTGATCACAAGAATTGCAGTTGAAGACAGTCAACTAGGGTTTCATCTGGGGTCAACTCTAGGTCAACTCTAGGTCAATTGATTGATTGAAAGGCATTAAGGTCTATTGAAGAGATGTGGGGTTTATCATTTGACATGAAGAATAAGGATGTGTTGTTATGCTAAGAAGAAATCAAGAGAAATTAAGGAGAAGAGGAGTTTCTAAATTAGGGTTTCTATGTAAAATCCCCTAGTTTAGGTCAAATTTCCAAGCAAGATAAGTCAAAATGCAAGCTTCAAATGGATCCTTAGCCAACATGAAACTTGTAGAGGATCTTAAGACCTTTAATTTGAGTGGTGGAAGACATCAAGGAGATTTATAGAACTCAAGTTATGGTCCTTGCAAGTTACAGGTCATCTGAGGTATCTGAAATTTTGTCTATGAAAGTGACTTGACTTCCAAGGATATTTCAAATGAATTTCTGGTCAACATAATAATTGTTCCTCATTGTCTTAGCTTTCTATAATGGTATAGTATGCCTTCATATGATTTGTGGAACTCTACTTATGGTCTTGGCAAGCAAAGGGTATTTTGGTCATCTGAGAATTACAGGTCATTTCAAGCCTATGCCCAAAACTCCTACAAGGAAGCTTCAAATGGAAAACTTTACATCATAAAACTTGTTCCAAATGGCATTTTGAGTCTAGAAAAGTGACCATGAGAGATTGGAAAGATTCATAGCACAAGGTTTCAAAATTGTTGGATTTAATGAATAAAAATGACCTAAAAAATGAGATTTTTCATATTTTGGCCAAATGAGGTGAAATTATAGGTCATTTTGAATGGAAAGATCATTTTAAGGACATTGGCTAAAGTAGAATTTTGAGCTTAGTTCACATTTTGGTAGTTATCCATGGTTACTTGTAATGGAAGATACATAAACCAAATCCAAGGGAAATCACACATGGGAAGTTTCTCCAAGCTTCTAGAAGTTTCTAACCTCACCTATATATTGATATGAGAGGGTTCATGCCATGGTTGGTGATCTCATTTACTCAAAATCACAAGTTTCATACACTTTCTCCATTTTGCAAAAGCATCTCAAACTCTCTCAAATCTCCATCAATTCCCACATTTCTTGACTTGATCATCATCTATATCATTCATAGGTCATCCATCAAAAAGTTGGTTGAATTGAGCAAGAATTGTGCTATCCATCTTCATCATCCAAGTTGCAAGAAGGTTTCAAGTACAAGATTCAAGGAGTTTGGACAAGATTCATTGCATACAGAACTCATAATCAAGGTCCCTGATCACTTTCCAATCACTGCAAGCATCAGATCCAAGGAGTTACATAGCTGTTTTCATCATTGTGCATCAGGTTAGTTTTCTGTTCGAATTGCTTAGTTTAGTTAGAATTATAGGGATTTGTTAGTATAGATTGGTTAGGATAAGTAAGATGATTGATTTTGGTAAGCTTGGATAAGTTTCATGGATGTTGATCATGGTGCACTAATTCTGTTAGAGATCATAACACCAAGAATAATGCAAGATAATCTTAGGTTGATAGCTCAGATTAATCAGCATGGAATGTAAATGAGTTTAGGGCAAGAATTGTTGAGCTTTGGATAAGTTGATAACAGGTGTTAATGGTGGTTTGCAACTGTTATTCATTTCGAGTTGGTCCTTTGAGTGAGTGTTAGGGAGAGTTATGGTTATGGCTGTGTAGAGGAGAGTTTATAGAGCATCTTTGCTCTTTGGATCGTGTGATTTCATGGACGGACAAGGGAGAACAGAGGACTTGAACATGGCTGCATGGGGAAGGAATTCTGCAAAACCCTAATGTCATTGGGGACGACGACCAATAGCCGTTGGATTGCCTTTTATTTTTGACCTTTTAAGCTCATCGTATGGTCCAGATTTGAAGTTGAAAACGGAGGGAGAGACTCAATGTGAAACGATGCGTTTCACTTAAAACGCAGCCATGGGCCTTGGACTCGGATTTATATTCCCACCCCCCAGCGAAGCCCAGTTGAAAATGAACTGTAAACCATTGCTATTAGCACCGTGGATCCAATTATTTTCCTTTGATTTTAATTCTTTTTTTTTCTGATGCGCATTGGGCCTAATGCAATTATTATTCACACCCCTGCTCTGTGGCCCACCTGGACATTATAACTGGAGCACCTTGCTATTCTCACCCCCTCCCTCTATTTCTCTATATTTCATTGTTTTTAATTTCTTTTCATTTTCATGCATTTTCAAAAAATCATAAGAAAATGAAAACTTCATATTTTTTAATGATTCTTTTTGCATTAATTTATTCAAGATGTCTAGAAAATTATAAAAAATAAAAATTGCATTTTATTTTTTATTTGATATTTTCCCCATATTTTCCAAATAAATGCCTATTTTAGGTGTTTCATTTCATACATGAATTTGATAATTTTTGTTCTAATAGTTGCTTTAACATTTTTGTCCATTCTTTTTAGGTTGATTAATAGACATTGTTAGCTTGTACATACAATTTAGTTCATATTTTTAGGAATTAATTTTAGGGGTTTAGTTTAGGTGAGAATAACATGAACAAAATTAGGGTTTTAAGTGATAACTTAGGAGAATTGAATCATTTCCCTTAGGACTTAGAGATTGAATATTTTAGCTATGGGACTATAGGGACTATGGGTAGTTATTAGATCCCTTAGAAATCACTAGGATTCCCCTACTGCTATTAGTATTACTGTATTTGATTGACTGGTATGGTGTGCCCTCTGGGGATTATTGTTTGTCTGTGTGGGTATTGGGATTGCTTGGGGATTGGGAGAGCTGAAGACTTATGATGATGAAGCCATTGGAGATCCAGAGCTTGAAGACCAACTTCCAGAGTTGATGAGGAGATTCTTGTTAGCAGCTGTTGAGTATATTAGGGTTTAGGAGCTAGGCAGAGCTCTAGATTAGAAAGCTTGTTTCTCAAACATGGAATGCTTTGTCTGCATCCATCCTTTCCCTATGATTCAAAGTCTCTATCAAATACCCACCTCCTTCCTTTGGAAGGATCAGTGAATGTATTTGAAAGATAGAACTTTTGAGGGAAAATTATCTGTATAATGTTAACAGTTAATGAACCACCCTTGGTAGGTAATTGACTGTCTAACATTCATTCACTTCATCTTGTTGACTGATGTTCATCCTGGAGATTGACTTGAAAAAAAGCCATTGCAGATGGAAGATTGATGATCAAGACCTTGCTTGAAGGCTGTGGAGATGGAGATTGATGCTTGCTTGTAGCTGATTGGAGATGACTTGAAGACAGATGATGATGCAGAGCTGCTGTGGCTGTTTATTTTTCTACTGTATTTCATTTCTGATGTATTGATTGGTTTTCTGGACTGTATTGTTTGCTGTTTACCCTGTTGGGTTGAAAGTGAATCCTGTTCACTTTTGCCTATTGTTTTCTAGGTTCGAGGTTGAGTGGGACTCCCTTGCCTCGCTTTTATTGTCGCATCCATGCATTTCACTGTTTTACTGTATATATTTGATATTGTTTCTGTTTCCGTCTATTCCCTTAGGATCTCTGTTTCTCTCTGCGCAAGGGAGGAGCATGATAGACATTAGGTCTTAACCCATGCATGATAACACTAGGTTAGTTCAATTCCCTTCGCAACCATAGGTTAGAGTTCTGTCTCTCCTTTCTCAAAACAAACAGAAAAATACAATAAAATTTCAAACACAATATAAGACACTTCTTCCGTAAAAGAATGTGAACTCATCAAAACGTCGTTTTGTCCGCTTGGACTGTTAATCAGAAAAACCTTTTTCAGAAGGAATAAAATCAATCAAGACAGGCTTGTGTCGTACGTGGCCCGAACTACGTTTGCTCTGATCTTTCATGCCGTATGAAAGTACGTAGGCATAGGATGCGATATCCTAGCGAGCAACCTTCCCCTCCTTTCCCGTAGGTAGGCGAACTACGTTGACTCTGATTTCTCGTTCCAAACGGGAATACGTAGGCATAAGGTGCGATACTTTGCCGAGTCATTTTATTTTCATTTTATTTTCTTTTAACCCCTGACCTGTAGAGTAGATAGAATAACAATCCATACCAGAAAGCAAGCGTGGATCCCATCGAGTACGACGGACGTGAGGGGTGCTAATACCTTCCCCTTGCGTAACCGACTCCCGAATCCAGGTTTTGGTTGCGACGACCATACCTTTCCCGTGTTGTGCGAGGTTTACTCTGAGCGTTTCCTTTCCCTCCCGTGGGATAAATAACGCACGGTGGCGACTCTTCTGTTCAGCCGGCGCCGATTTTCGCAGTAGCGACAGCTGGCGACTCTGCTGGGGATCCAACGTCCCCTGGCTGCTAAGGACTGCAATAGTTCTTATGCATTTGGGATCCAACGTCCCTTAAGAGAGTCAATCCTAACGCTTGTTTTCCCGTCGAGGATTTTGTATGGATTTACTTTTTCCTGTCCTTTATTTTCAGCATTATATATATTGATTATTATTGCTGTATTGGGGTGTGATGGGTGTTTCTATGATTGAGAGATAAGCCGGACCTGGGCTTGAGTGCACCTAGAATTAGAGTAGAAAGTAGTGGGCGCGTGCCAGCTTTGCTTGCATTAGTGTCTCATGAAATCTACACTCGGACGAGGTTCTTCTGGTTGGCTTCTTTTTCTACCCTTTGGGTCGAAGGGGTTGTTGGTCAGCTGAATTGTCGACTCCGGGAACCGATCATTTGGAAGTTGGCTAAGTGAGGCCTCTTCAGGATTTGATGATGCCACTCCTTCTGGGAATCGTATCGTCAACCCTGAAAGTCTGTGACGCCGACGACCGCATAGGATGCCATACCTTTGTCAGTTACTAGGACATCCACCTGTGAGAGGGTTTGGGGTTATGCAGGTAACTAGACCTTCAGACACCGGTTATTTCTTGATCAGAGATCTGGAGTATTTATGGAGAGTTCTGGGGTCTGTCAGAGACCAGTTGGAGAGTTCTGGGGTCTGTCAGAGACCAGTTGGAGAGTTCTGAGGTCTGTCAGAGACCAGTTGGAGTGTTATGAGGTCTGTCAGAGACCAGTTGGATAGTTTTGGGGTCTGTCAAAGACCAGTTGGAGATGTGATTTGAGGTCTACCAGAGACCAGTTGGAGTTATGATTTGAGGTCTGTCAGAGACCGTTGTTGGAGCTTTGTTTTAGGTATATCTGAGACTAGGGTTTGAGGACTTCTATAGAGTCTATCTGAGACTTCTTGATATGGTTCAGGCTATTCAGCTACGGCAGTTGGTCCCTGTTGCATGTTATTTGCATTGCATTGCTTGCATACTCATTATCATTGCATCCCATTAACGTGTGTCTGTGCTGCAGGTGCATTTGCATATCCTCCGATTCTAGTGCCCAGACTTCTGAGTGTTGATTATGGCTGGTTTGAGGAAAACAGTTGCGTATAAGCTGCCTTCACCTGATATTACTGCTTTGCTTGGTCTGATATCTCTCGCTGATGAGGAGGTTAGGAGAAGCTTCAGAATGAGTCACGGGAGATTACTGAGATTAGTCTGCAAGCCCACCGCTGATGAGATGAACGGGCTGTACACCTTGATGCAGTTCTATGACCCCGCATTAAGATGCTTTACCTTTGCTGACTTCATTCTAGGGCCCACCATTGAGGAGTATGTGGAGTTTACTGAGCTACCCGTGCAGAACAAGGTTCCCTTTATTCACTCTGCTGCTGAGCCCAAGTTGGAGGACTTAGCCAAAGCCTTGCATATGGACGCTGCAGAACTGTTAGTGACTTCTTGGCTTGGGGTTTCAGGTTTCTCTCTTGATTTCCTGGTTGGCAAAGCTCAGGAGTATGCCAAGAGCGGATGTTGGGTGGTTTTCAATGCTATTTTGGCTCTATGCATCTATGGGATTGTGCTGTTTCCTAACTTGCCCAATTTTGTAGACTTGGACGCTTTCCATCTATTTGCTGCCGGCAATCCAGTGCCAACATTGATCGGAGACTTCTACCACTCCTTGCACTACAAGAACGAAAACAGAAGGGGGAAGGTTGTTTACTGTTGTGCTCCTCTGTTGAATATGTGGTTCAAGAGTCATCTTCCCATGAAGGGGTCTTTTGTGGAGAGTGCAACCACAACTAGCTGGTCAGAGCGCCTGATGAGGCTATCTTCCGAAGACGTTGAATGGTTTGATAGAGATCTGCTGGGATCCGAGCTTATCTTCAGTTGTTCTGGGTACCCTAATGTCCCGCTGATAAGAAGAAAGGGGTGTATCAACTACAACCCATCCTTGTTGGTCCGTCAGTTCGGATATGCGCTGAAGAACCCACCAAAGGAGGAAGAAGTACAGGAATCTCTGTACTTCACCGGTGATCTGAAGGGGGAGTTATTGGCCAAGCTGCAGCATGCCTGGACGCGTATTAACCGAAGAGGGAAGCCTTTGTTAGGGAAGAATGACTGTCAGGCCTATGCACCATACAGAGTTTGCATCCAGGAGAGAGCCAGTCAGTTGTGAATGTCGTTCCCAGAGGCACCAGCCCTTATTCCTATTCCGGTAGCAGAACCAACTACTGTTTCTAGGGAGGCCTACGAGCAAGTTGTGAAAGAAAAAGAAGCCTTGATGAAGATCAACGAAGGGTTAGAGCAGGAGCTAGCCCAGATACGCAGTGAGAAAAACAAGGTCGTGCATGCTTTCCAACAGCAGATTGAGCTAATGAACAGATTAGGGGCTGAGTTGACTGAGGAGAGGAAGAAGCGCGAACGTCTGGGGCAAGAGTTCAGAAGCTCCCATGACATGCTGGAATCCAAGAAGAAAGCGCTTAACATCGCTCACCGAGAGATCTCTTCTTGCAATAAGACTTGGAATGCTACGCTCACCAACAATAAGAAGAGGGAAGATAAGTTGAAGCAGCAAATTTCCGACCTCGAAGAGCAGTTGAAGTCCAGCATCAAGAAGTGTGAAGAAGAAGTGATGACCCGGTATAGTCTCCAGAATGCACTAAACAAGGCCATCAAAGGCAGAGATGAAGCTGTGTCTCAGAAGCGTAAACTAGAGGATCGCTTCGGAGAGGGGGCATGGGAAGAAACTGCTGAAGACGTGCGACGTGTTCTTCAGAAAAGAAACCAACTTGTTGAAGGGCTGCTTGCTCGACCAAGTCATCCGGAGACCAAGAACTTGCTAGAAGAATACCAGACTTATGGGAGTGTTTGATCTTTTCATGTAGTGACTTATATGCTTTATTTGCATAGTGCTGACCATCACCAGGATTGTTGGTCGAGGTCATGCCTTCTTATTGTACTCTCAGTGACATTGTATTCTTGGCTTATTGGTTTCTCAGCAATATATGAGGCTTTCTATGATTCAACTCCGATCTTTGTATTGCTAGCACTATCATTACACCGACACCTTCACACTAGAATCGGGGAACGAATTTCCCTAACGCACAGACACACGTTGCATTGCATTCATATTCATATTGCATTACAGGTAATCTTTGGATGGTGTCTTATTTCCTGCTCTGTACCAGGTATTTCCAGGATTGCAGATCAGCACCCGCACCGCTATTCCACTCGCATCAACTGTCGAAGAATCATGGATCAAATGCAGAACGAGATGCAAGATGTGCGCGAGAAGCTAGCTCTCTTTATGCAGACCATGGAAGCTATTGCAAAAGGTCAGGAGAATTTGCAAGCCATGGTGCAGCCTCTGTTGGCCCGAAATGCTGGTCACGGTAATGAGGATCATCAGTCTGTGCGAGTCGATACTGTTCATGGAGATGGCACTCCCACGCCAGTGGCGCCACCTGTAGTCAATATACCTGCCGTTAATGTCAACAACGCTACCGCTGCTGGGAACGGTAACGTCGGAGTTGGGAACGAGACGACTGTCCATAACGTTGGGCTGGGTGATGTCAACTTGGGTGATAATATGGGAGGCAACGGCTTCGACAATACTGGATTCGGGTTCAACGATCAGGGATTCGATAACGCTGGGAAATATGGTTTCAATGCTCAAGGCTTTGGGGAAGATGGTTATGGTGTGGCCAATCAGGGCTACGAAGGTTTCGGAAATGGAAACGGCGCTGGGTTAATGGCTTTTGGGCCTGCTGGAGGTGTTCAGGGATACGGCAACAGAGGCCGAGGCCCGGTGATGAATCAGATTAGAGCTGGCCGCAATAATGAATATGATGGGTATGGAGCTGGGAATGGTATGTGGCAAGAAGATCAGCAGGAGGACGCTTTCTCTGGAGGAGGCTTCGAAGGGCCGATGGATAACTCCCAGAAGATCAGAATGCTAGAAGAGCAGATGAGGGGGGTCTTGAACCAAAGTGTTGTGGGCTTAGACATGGCAACAATGGGTCTGGTACCTGGCTTGAGGGTGACAATCAAATTCAAAGCTCCTACATTTGATAAGTATAAAGGGGACACCTGTCCGAAAGTGCACGTACGGGCTTATTACAGAAAGATGTCTGCATATTCAACTGATGAGAGAATGCTAATGCATTTCTTTCAAGATAGTCTGTCGGGTCCTTCCCTAGAGTGGTACATGGGGTTGGAGCCAACTAATATAAGGACATAGAAGCAATTGGCAGAGGCATTTGTAGCTCACTACAAGTATAACAGCGACTTGGCACCCAACCGGGTCCAATTGGCAGGGCTGTCTCAGAAAAAAGATGAGAGCTTTAAAGAGTACGCGCAAAGATGGCGCGACATGGCTGCTAGGGTCCGTCCTCCTCTAGAAGACAAAGAAATGAATGACATGTTCGTCGGCACATTCACAGGCATGTTACATGACAAGTTGTTTCATACATCTCTGGCCAGTTTCTCAGATTTAATTCTGATGGGAGAAAAGATTGAACGTAACATTAAGCAGGGAAAATTCCAGGCTGAGGATTCAACTGCATCTGGCAGTAGTAGGAAGGCTTTTGGTGGGCGCCGTCAGGGCGAGGCAAGCGCAGTGTTTAGAGGCCGAGGCCGAGGCCGAGGCAGAGGTCGGAACCATTATCATTAGCCGCAGCAGGTGGCGAGTGTCACTATCCCGTATCAGCAACAACCACTTCAACAACAACAACCGTTTCAGCAACAGCAGCAGCAGCAACAGCCACAGCAGGTGCGCAGCAGGCTCAGCAAAGATTCCAGGGTGGTAAACCAAGAAGAGTGTTTGAGAAGCCTCCCTCAACGTATGCTGATTTGTTACAGACATTGTTGGGTTTGAACCTGGTAGAGAAGAGAACTCTGGCACCGATAACAGGAACGCCTCTGTATGGTTATGATGCAAGCAGGCACTGTGAGTTTCATTCTGGGGCTCCGGGCCACGATATAGAGGGTTGCCATGCTTTTAAGCACGTTGTGCAGGATCTTTTGGACAATAAAACTATCAATTTCGGAACAGCAGGGCCGAATATAGTACAGAAACCCATGCCTAATCATGGGGCGAACGCCATTCTGACTGAGGAAGGGTTGAATCTGATTATGAATGTCGACGATTTAAAGACGCCGCTGAGCGAGATAAAAAGCAGATTGTTGCAAGGGGGTGTTTATCCAGGATGTGACGAGTATTGCTTAGAATGTTGGACCCTAGCTGGGGGGTGTGATGATCTGAAGAAAGGCATTCAGGCTTTAATTGATGGAGGCACATTGCAGTTTGACCGAGCAGCAACTGAAGAGCCTGCAGGGGCGGTAGCAGATGATCAAAGTGATGTGGCCACTGTAACGATTCCTCGAAAGACAATCACTATTGCAGCACCGGTCCAGCGACCACCGATCACCATAACTAAGGCCGGACCGATCCCGTACGAGAACACAAAAGCAGTCCCATGGTCGTATGGGTTGGAGGTGTATTGTGACGGGATAAAGATTGATGTTAATAAGCAGCCAGCCGAGACTGTAGACAACGTTGTTGGTTCAGGAGGTATGACAAGGAGTGGTAGGATCTTCATATCGCCTGAAGTGGAGGCCGAAAGACTAGCAAAAGGGAAAGGGAAAATGGTGGAAAATGTCCCAGTGCAAGCAAGCGACAAAGAAGCGGCATCGAAAGAGGTAGAAGAGTTCATGCGCTTGATTCGAAAGAGTGATTATAAGATTGTGGAGCATCTGCAACAGACGCCCTCCAAGATATCTATACTGTCGTTGCTCTTATGTTCTGAAGCTCACAGAAATGCTTTGTTGAAAGTCCTGGATACTTCCTTCGTACCCCAAGACGTCTCCGTGAATCAGCTGGAAGGAGTGTTGGCACATGTGAATGCAGGCCACAGCTTGGGCTTTACTGACTTCGATTTGACCCCGAAAGGGAGAGATCATAATATGGCGCTGCACATATCTGTTGAGTGTAGAGGATCAGTCATGTCGCATGTATTGGTTGACACCGGATCATCCTTAAATGTGCTGCCCAAGAAAGCGATGATGAAGCTAGATGTCAGAGGAATCTTGTGCACGCCCAGCGACCTGGTAGTCAGGGCATTCGATGGCACGCGGAGAACAGTCTTTGGATCGATAACATTGCCTCTACAGGTAGGGCCGGAGGTGTTTGCAACAGAATTTTATATCATGGATATACAGCCTGCGTATAGTTGCCTGCTCGGTCGACCCTGGATTCATGGGGCCGGGGCAGTCACGTCTACCCTGCATCAGAAGTTGAAATATGTGGTCGGAGACAGCGTAGTCACTGTATGCGGAGAAGAAGACATCCTGGTCAGCCATTTGTCGTCATTTAAATATGTGGAGGTCGACGGAGAGATCCACGAAACACCCTGCCAAGCATTTGAAGGATTGCGTATCAAGGACAAAGGTCCCGGGCCGAGCAAAGTGTCAGAGATAGCCGTCTCGTCGTATAAAGAAGCTCAAGCTCTGGTGGAGGCAGGAGAAGCAAATGGCTGGGGCAAAGTGCTGGATATTCCTGTGAAAATGGACCGGTTCGGGCTGGGATACCAACCGTCGTCGTCAACACCTGCTGTGGGAGCACCCCGTTTCAGAGGGCCAATAACCATCTCTGCCAGTGTAGTATGTCATGAAACCATCAACGCTGCTTCGGAGTCTGACGAAGGAGACAGCGACTGTGATATGGATGCCTGGATTCAGCCAAGCACGCCAGGACAGGGACTGTGCAATTGGTCTATTCAGGAGCTTGTTCCTGTGACTCTTAAACAGTAATGCTTTGCTTTATTAATTGTTGAATAATCTGATGTCTTGCCCGGGGCATCGCGATTTGCTCAGGGCTGTGTTGTTATGAACATTGCGTGTTAATCATTAAATAAATGGCGTTTTTCATGTGCAAATACTGTAATCTCTATCTTTCTTGTTTTGTATTTTTCAATAAAATGGCAACGGGGTTATTCGCTTTATACGCATTTTGAAGCACTTAACCATTCCTTTTGCAGGATAACATTTTCAGATGACATCCTTGAACCACCTATGACTCGTCCCGACTTTGAGCACCCGGTATTTCAGGCCGAAGAAGAGGTTGTCGAAGATAGTGACGTTCCCGAAGAACTGTCTTGGTTGGTGAAGCAAGAGGAAAGAGCCATTCTGCCTCACGACGAGGTCATCGAAATTATCAACTTGGGGTCGGAAGGGGTTGAGAAGAACATTCGTATCGGAGCCGCACTGCAGAGCGATATCAAGAGAAGACTGGTTGAAATGCTCCGAGAGTATAGTGATGTATTCGCTTGGTCGTATGAAGATATGCCAGGGCTCGATACAGATATGGTTGTGCACCGTCTGCCACTGAAAGAAGAATGCCCGCCAGTCAAACAAAAGCTTCGCAGAACTCGACCAGATATGGCAGTGAAGATCAAAGAGGAAGTTCAAAAACAGTGGGACGCTGGTTTCCTGGCTGTAACAAAATATCCCTCATGGGTTGCTAACATCGTACCAGTGCCGAAGAAAGACGGCAAGGTTCGAATGTGCGTGGATTATAGAGATTTGAATAAAGCAAGCCCAAAAGACGATTTTCCGCTTCCTCATATTGACGTGCTAGTTGATAATACTGCTCAATACTCCGTATTCTCCTTCATGGATGGCTTTTTAGGCTATAATCAGATTAAAATGGCGCCAGAAGACATGGAGAAGACTACTTTAATAACGCCTTGGGGAACATTTTGTTACAAAGTGATGCCCTTTGGCTTGAAAAATGCTGGGGCAACATATCAGCGTGCGATGACGACTCTTTTTCATGATATGATGCATAAAGAGATCGAAGTTTATGTTGACGATATGATTGCCAAATCCCAGACAGAGGAAGAGCATCTGGTAAATCTGCTGAAGTTATTTAAAAGGCTTAGGAAGTTCAGGCTGAGACTGAACCCTAACAAGTGCACCTTCGGGGTGAGATCGGGTAAGCTGCTGGGGTTTATCGTGAGCGAAAGAGGAATAGAGGTCGATCATGCTAAAATAAAAGCGATCCAAGAAATGCCGACGCCTAAAACTGAGAAAGAGGTGCGCGGGTTTTTAGGGAGGTTGAACTACATCGCTCGGTTCATATCTCACCTAACTGCTACGTGTGAACCATTGTTCAAGCTGTTGAAGAAAGATCAAGCTGTAACGTGGAATGAAAATTGTCAAAAGGCGTTCGATAAAATAAAGCAGTATTTGCAGGAGCCTCCTATTTTGATACCCCCAGTGGCAGGGAGACCCTTGATCATGTATTTGACGGTTCTTGAGGGAAGCATGGGTTGTGTTCTCGGTCAACACGACGAGACAGGAAGAAAAGAGAATGCGATCTACTACTTGAGTAAGAAATTTACAGATTGTGAATCTCGATACTCAATGCTTGAGAAAACTTGTTGCGCGCTAGCCTGGGCCGCCAAACGTTTGAGGCAATACATGCTGAATCATACAACCATGCTAATCTCGAAGATGGATCCTATAAAATATGTATTCGAAAAGCAGGCGTTGTCAGGGAGAATTGCCCGTTGGCAGATGGTCTTGACTGAATATGACATCCAATACGTCTCGCAAAAGGCTATAAAGGGGAGTGTGTTGTCTGAGTATCTGGCGGAGCAGCCTGTTGAAGATTACCAATCGATGAGGTTTGATTTTCCTGACGAGGATATCATGTACCTAAAGATGAAAGATTGTGAAGAGCCGTTGCCAGACGAAGGACCAGAGTTGGGTTCCAAATGGAAGATGATATTTGACGGAGCTGTGAATGCTTACGGTAGCGGAATAGGGGCAATTATCACTATGCCACACGGGTCACACATCCCGTTTACTGCCCGATTGACCTTTGCCGTCACCAATAATGAGGCCGAATACGAAGCTTGTATAATGGGGCTTGAAGAAGCCATTGATTTGCGAATCAAACATCTGGACGTATACGGAGACTCAGCTCTGGTGGTGAATCAGATAAAAGGGGAATGGGAGTCACGTCAGCCCAATTTAATACATTACATGAATTATGCAAGGAGATTGTTGCCTTTCTTTGACAAGGTTGAGTTGCATCATGTACCGCGGGCATAGAATCAAATGGCTGACGCTCTCGCCACTTTGTCTTCCATGTACAAAGTCAACTTCTGGAACGAGGCTCCCCGAATCATTATCTCTCGGCTTGACAGACCAGCTTTCGTATTTGCTATTGATGAAGCATCTGACGACAAACCGTGGTATTTTGATATACTTAATTTCCTGAAGAATAAAGAGTATCCGGCTGGGGCATCCAGTCAAGATCAGAAGACTCTCAGGAGATTAGCGGGTAATTTCTATTTAAATCCAGATGGTGTCTTATACAGAAGAAACCACAATTTGGTGCTATTGCGTTGTGTAGACGAGAAAGAGGCGAAGCGGCTCATGGAGGAAATACATGAAGGTACATTTGGTACGCATGCTGGTGGACATGCTATGACGAGAAAGCTGCTGCGGGCAGGTTATTTTTGGCTGACTATGGAAACTGAATGTTTCAAGTTTGCGAGAAAGTGCCACAAGTGCCAAATCTACGCTGATAAGATCCATGTGCCTCTGAATCCTATGAATGTGATGTCATCGCCATGGCCCTTCTCGATGTGGGGGATCGATATGATTGGAAAGATCGAGCCGACAGCTTCTAACGGGCATCGGTTCATTCTAGTAGCAATCGATTATTTCACCAAGTGGGTAGAAGCGGCGTCTTACGCAAATGTAACTAAGCAGGTGGTGGCCAGATTCATCAAGAGGGATATCATTTGCAGATATGGGATTCCCGAGCGGATAATCACGGACAACGGTTCAAACTTGAATAACAAAATGATGAAGGAGCTCTGTCAGAATTTCAAGATCGAACATCACAACTCCTCCCCTTACCGACCCAAGATGAATGGCGCTGTCGAGGCGGCCAATAAGAATATCAAGAAGATCGTATAGAAGATGGTGGTGACCTATAAAGACTGGCATGAGATGCTACCTTTCGCTTTGCACGGTTATCGTACGAAGGTACGCACATCAACCGGGGCAACCCCGTTCTCGTTAGTATACGGAATGGAAGCGGTACTACCATTGGAAGTTGAGATCCCTTCTCTGAGGGTATTGCGAGACGTTCAGCTAGACGAGGCAGAATGGGTGAAAGACAGGTTGAATCAACTGAGTTTGATGGATGAGAAGAGGCTAGCTTCTCTAGCATACGGTCGTTTGTACCAGAGCCGAATGAAGAAAGCATATGATAAGAAGATACATCCGCGGAGCTTTCAGACGGGCGACCTTGTGCTGAAAAGGATTCTCCCGCCGCAAGCAGATCACAGGGGCAAGTGGACCCCCAATTACGAAGGGCCATACGTTGTCAGGAAAGTCTTTTCAGGAGAGGCGTTATTGTTATCCACCATGGACGGTGAAGACTTTACGTCGCCTGTGAATTCGGACGCAGTTAAAAAATACTTTGCTTAAAATTGACCCGCTGGACAAAAAAAAAGAGTCCAGGCAAAAATGGGGCATCCTGGCGAACCAAAAACAGAATAAAAGGTTCGGGCAAAAGTTAGGGATAAAATTGAAAAAATGTACACCCGCGAAGTTGAAAACCTACACTGGGCGGCTTCGGCAAAAAGGGGTATCCCGGTGAACTGAAAACCCGTAAAGGGCGGTTCACGCAAAAGTTAGGGATTTGAAAAGCAAATGACTGCGGTCCGAATTTGATACTACAGTGAGCATCAGTGCGGGAGAATATACTCGAGGGGTCGATTATCGGATACAATCTCTTCGGAAATGTGAATATCGGGGAAGCATTAGAGTCGGGCGAGTCATAGGAGGATCAGCTCGTGGTGTTCGTCTGCATCCCGTTGCCGACATGTGTACAAATTTAATTTGTCAGAATATTTATGCTTCTTATGCATACTTGTATATCTGCTTTGCGTAGCTTCCTCTTTTCAGGAGTTACATCTCGTGTACAAAAATTCCGCCCATTCAGGGGCCCAATCTATAAAATATGTTATTCAGTACTTGACGCTAGTTCTTTACTGTTTTGTGCATGATAAAACGCCTAAGTTTACTGAAACTAGCATGTGTATAACATCACTGGCCCTTGCCAACAATTGCTAAAGCTTTGAATTAACTGAAAATAACGTCACTAACCTGAATTGATTTGGTTGCATAGGCTTGTCCTGTCTTGTTTGTGTTGTTGCAGGTTTCATAGCCGTACGAGGAAGGCGATCAAAAGATTGCAGTAACGAAAGGCTTGACCCCCGCGCAGGTCATGCATGTGCCTCCTGAAGAAGGATCGAATTCCCTAGCTAGTCGCAGCATATCCAGAAGGCATGCTCCAACAAAGCCATTTATTCTCAGCAGAGTTGACGATTCCATGATTGTAGGCTGTGTTCAGACAGTGTGGTGTCCCCCGAAGGATTCCTTATCTCAAGCAGAGTTGGTTTAGCCTCAGAAGATTAATATCTGTGAGCTGTATTCAGACAAGTTCATCTTTCACCGCAGGGTCATTTACTCTCCCCTAGCGGAGTCAGCGGATTTTTCCCAAGAGGATCATCCCATCCCCAGCGGAGTTCTCTTTCCAATCAGTGTCTTCATTCCTCCCAGTGGAACTCGAAGATTAAGACTCTCCCCGGCAGCGCTGGTGTGGCGCATTGGCATTCATTTTGTCAGAATACCGTGTGATATCAGCTCACTCTCCAGCAGAAGCGCATCTGGTATTCCCCAGCAGGGTGTTACTTCAGCGAGGTGTTTGGTTTAAGTTCCCAATTTCCCAGCTGAGTCGACTTCCCCCTTCCGGCATTTATTTTGCTGGAATAATTCTGTAGCATCTGGCTATCCCCAGCGAAGTTGGCATTGTCTTCAGCATTTATTTTGCTGGAGCAGTTCCTGTATCCCAGCAGTTCGAGTCTGCATTTGCATGGATAGTGTCACACTTGCATTCACTAAATCAACACGCATAGCATTTCCAGGACGATTGAAGCATTGCGTCATTATCAAACATAGACATTTTAGAAGCATAAACCAGGATGGCTAACCTTTTGTTTCAAGTATTGTTTCTCCTGCAGGTAGAGAGAGCCCTCGCTCAGGTGAATCAATAAACATTCGAGGTCTCGGCAGGAGGCATTCAACAAAGTGTCAGCTTTGGCACTACTCCCCACAGAGTCAGCAGGATAAGTTTCTCTTCGTCCCCAAGCAGAGTTACTTGTTTCCCCGCCAGGATTTCCTGTTGAAGTTTCTCTAGTCCGACTAGCGATTTGTTTCCTTCAAAGTTGTTGTTACGTCAGCATTAAAAGGTTTCATGAACCAGAATTTCAGAAGCTACTGTCGGTTATTAGAGCAGGCATCCAGTAGTTTGATTTTCGAATATCCCCAATAGAGTTAGCCTCAAAGTTGCTGTAACGTCAGTGATAAGAAGTTTGCGGACCAATGAAAGGATGAGTCCTAACGTGGACGGGTTTATTGACAATTTTTTATGCTAAGAGAAGTGGGGGTCCTGACGTGGACATTTCCTCAGTTTGACGATATGTGTTAGTCCTAACGTGGACGAATTTGATTTCTTGGTATTGATTGAAGGTGGAGTCCTGACGTGGACGAAGTTGGTTATTCTTCATGTTGGGGTCTTGACGTGGACCGTTTATTTCCAGCAGATAGCTTTATTCGTGATGGTGAAATGTGCATCCTATCGTGGACAAGTTTGTAGCTCTTTGTGATGACAAGATACGAGAGTCCTAACGTGGACAAATTTATCCTTCTTCGCGTTGATTGGCAAAGTATGAGTCCTGACGTGGACACAGTCGTATTTCCCCAGCAAGTAGAAGACGTGCAAGTCCTAACATGGACAGGTTCTATTATTTCATCAGATGAAGATGTGAGTCCTGACATGGACAAATTATTTCCCCAGCGGGTCGAAGGTGCATGAGTCCTGACGTGGACAATTCTTCAGCAAGTCGACATGTGAGTCCTTACATGGACAAATCGAAAGAAAATGATTCCTTACGTGGAAAAGAGATTGTATTCCTAACGTGGAAAGGCGGGTCCTAACGTGGATGATGTATTCCTTACGTGGAAAGAAAGTTGCATTCCTAACGTGGAAAAGAGATGTTCCTTACGTGGAAAGATGACATTCCTAACGTGGAAAGAAAGATTGATGTAGTATTCCTCACGTGGAAAGATTAGAGTCCTTACGTGGACATATCAAGAGCATTCCTTACGTGGAAGAAAAAGGGTTTCCTTATGTGGAAAGACGAGTTTATTCCTTACGTGGAAAGATTGAGTCCTTACGCGGACATATCAAGATTGATTCCTGGCGTGGAAAGATAGAGGCAGTCCTAATATGGAAAAAGTTTGATTCCTAACGGGGAAAAAAAGAAGTTGATTCCTTACATGGAAAGAGAAATTGTGTCCTTACGTGGAGAAGTTAGTCCTGACGTGGACAAATCAAGATGAGTTGCATTCCTTATGTGGAAAGGTTTAGTCCTAACGTGGACAGGTTTCCTTACGTGGAAAGAAGATGATTTCCTTACGGGAAAAAGATGGAGATTCCTAACGGGGAAAGGCGGGTCCTAACGTGGATGATGTATTCCTTACGTGGAAAGAAAATTGCATTCCTAATGTGGAACGGTTATTCCTTACGTGGAAGGGTGAGTCCTAACGTGGACAATGTTATTCCTAACGGGGTCAAGAGTTTACTCCTAATGTGGACGATTTATTCCTGATGAAGTGCAGACAAATAATCCCCAGCACGGTCGCTATGAAATCAGTGGGTTACCGTAACAGTCAGATTCAGTTGATGAATGTCGTTCCCCAGGCAGTGGTGTAGTTCATTTCTGCGGTTGGCAAATTTCTGGGTTCTTAGTATTCAACCGTCTCGTACCGCGAATGTCTGAAGGCTACGGGCTCTTCACCCAATCGGGTCCAAGTCGCTTGAATAGGGGCAGCTGTTGCACCCTAAAATTTGCCCAACCTTATTCACTTGGTTTATGTTTCAATATCATTAGCATTTGCATATAGAGTCATGTACATAGCCTAACCATCTGCATAGCATAAGCATGGCAAGTCATCCAACAGGGGACCAATCATTATTCTCATCACTAGAGGCCTATCAAGAGGTTATTATCCAAATTCAATATCATTCAAGTCATCAGAAAGAATTTGAAAGCTGGGAAGTCAATGGATCAAGCAAGTGCATCCATCTCCTATCTGAGGATCTCTGAGGATCAACAAAGAAATTGTGAGCTGTGGGCTGAACATGGGGAGTATCTAGACATCTTGGAGGACTTAGAAAATCATTTGAAGAGGGAGACAAGTCATTGGTGTGATCACAAGAATTGCAGTTGAAGACAGTCAACTAGGGTTTCATCTGGGGTCAACTTTAGGTCAACTCTAGGTCAATTGATTGATTGAAAGGCATTAAGGTCTATTGAAGAGATGTGGGGTTTATCATTTGACATGAAGAATAAGGATGTGTTGTTATGATAATAAGAAATCAAGAGAAATTAAGGAGAAGAGGAGTTTCTAAATTAGGGTTTCTATGTAAAATCCCCTAGTTTAGGTCAAATTTACAAGCAAGATAAGTCAAAATGCAAGCTTCAAATGGATCCTTGGCCAACATGAAACTTGTATAGGATCTTAAGACCTTTAATTTGAGTGGTGGAAGACATCAAGTAGATTTATAGAACTCAAGTTATGGTCCTTGCAAGTTACAGGTCATCTGAGGTATCTGAAAATTTGTCTGTGAAAGTGACTTGACTTCCAAGCAATTTTTACCCCTCAAGGATATTTCAAATGAATTTCGGGTCAACATAAGAATTGTTCCTCATTGTCTTATATTTCTAGAATGGTATAGTATGCCTTCATAGGATTTGTGGAACTCTACTTATGGTCTTGGCAAGCAAAGGGTATTTTGGTCATCTGAGAATTACAGGTCATTTCAAGCCTATGCCCAAAACTCCTACAAGGAAGCTTCAAATGGAAAACTTTACAACATAAAACTTGTTAGAAATGACATTTTGAGTCTAGAAAAGTGACCATGAGAGATTGGAAAGATTCATACCACAAGGTTTCAAAATTGTTGGATTTAATGAATAAAAATGACCTAAAAAATGAGATTTTTCATATTTTGGCCAAATGAGGTGAAATTATAGGTCATTTTGAATGGAAATATCATTTTAAGGACATTGGATAAAGTAGAATTTTGAGCTTAGTTCACATTTTGGGAGTTATCCATGGTTACTTGTAATGGAAGATACATAAACCAAATCCAAGGGAAATCACACATGGGAAGTTTCTCCAAGCTTCTAGGAGTTTCTAACCTCACCTATATATTGATATGAGAGGATTCATGCCATGGTTGGTGATCTTATTTACTCAAAATCACAAGTTTCATACACTTTCTCCATTTTGCAAAAGCATCTCAAACTCTCTCAAATCTCCATCAATTCCCACATTTCTTGACTTGATCATCATCTAGATCATTCATAGGTCATCCATCAAAAAGTTGGTTGAATTGAGCAAGAATTGTGCTATCCATCTTCATCATCCAAGTTGCAAGAAGGTTTCAAGTACAAGATTCAAGGAGTTTGGACAAGATTCATTGCATACAGAACTCATAATCAAGGTCCCTGATCACTTTCCAATCACTGCAAGCATCAGATCCAAGGAGTTACATAGCTGTTTTCATCATTGTGCATCAGGTTAGTTTTCTGTTCGAATTGCTTAGTTTAGTTAGAATTATAGGGATTCGTTAGTATAGATTGGTTAGGATAAGTAAGATGATTGATTTTGGTAAGCTTGGATAAGTTTCATGGATGTTGATCATGGTGCACTAATTCTGTTAGAGATCATAACACCAAGAATAATGCAAGATAATCTTAGGTTGATAGCTCAGATTAATCAGCATGGAATGTAAATGAGTTTAGGGCAAGAATTGTTGAGCTTTGGATAAGTTGATAACAGGTGTTAATGGTGGTTTGCAACTGTTATTCATTTCGAGTTGGTCCTTTGAGTGAGTGTTAGGGAGAGTTATGGTTATGGCTGTGTAGAGGAGAGTTTATAGAGCATCTTTGCTCTTTGGATCGTGTGATTTCATGGACGGACAAGGGAGAACAGAGGACTTGAACATGGCTGCATGGGGAAGGAATTCTGCAAAACCCTAATGTCATTGGGGACGACGACCAATAGTCGTTGGATTGCCTTTTATTTTTGACCTTTTAAGCTCATCGTATGGTCCAGATTTGAAGTTGAAAACGGAGGGAGAGACTCAATGTGAAACGATGCGTTTCACTTAAAACGCAGCCATGGGCCTTGGACTCGGATTTATATTCCCACCCCCCAGCGAAGCCCAGTTGAAAATGAACTGTAAACCATTGCTATTAGCACCGTGGATCCAATTATTTTCCTTTGATTTTAATTCTTTTTTTTTCTGATGCGCATTGGGCCTAATGCAATTATTATTCACACCCCTGCTCTGTGGACCACCTGGACATTATAACTGGAGCGCCTTGCTATTCTCACCCCCTCCCTCTATTTCTCTATATTTCATTCTTTTTAATTTCTTTTCATTTTCATGCATTTTCAAAAAAATCATAAGAAAATGAAAACTTCATATTTTTTAATGATTCTTTTTGCATTAATTTCTTCAAGATGTCTAGAAAATTATAAAAAATAAAAATTGCATTTTATTTTTTATTTGATATTTTCCCCATATTTTCCAAATAAATGCCTATTTTAGGTGTTTCATTTCATACATGAATTTGATAATTTTTGTTCTAATAGTTGCTTTAACATTTTTGTCCATTCTTTTTAGGTTGATTAATAGACATTGTTAGCTTGTACATACAATTTAGTTCATATTTTTAGGAATTAATTTTAGGGGTTTAGTTTAGGTGAGAATAACATGAACAAAATTAGGGTTTTAAGTGATAACTTAGGAGAATTGAATCATTTCCCTTAGGACTTAGAGATTGAATATTTTAGCTATGGGACTATAGGGACTATGGGTAGTTATTAGATCCCTTAGAAATCACTAGGATTCCCCTACTGCTATTAGTATTACTGTATTTGATTGACTGGTATGGTGTGCCCTCTGGAGATTATTGTTTGTCTGTGTGGGTATTGGGATTGCTTGGGGATTGGGAGAGCTGAAGACTTATGATGATGAAGCCATTGGAGATCCAGAGCTTGAAGACCAACTTCCAGAGTTGATGAGGAGATTCTTGTTAGCAGCTGTTGAGTATATTAGGGTTTAGGAGCTAGGCAGAGCTCTAGATTAGAAAGCTTGTTTCTCAAACATGGAATGCTTTGTCTGCATCCATCCTTTCCCTATGATTCAAAGTCTCTATCAAATACCCACCTCCTTCCTTTGGAAGGATCAGTGAATGTATTTGAAAGATAGAACTTTTGAGGGAAAATTATATGTATAATGTTAACAGTTAATGAACCACCCTTGGTAGGTAATTGACTGTCTAACATTCATTCACTTCATCTTGTTGACTGAAGTTCATCCTGGAGATTGACTTGAAGAAAAGCCATTGCAGATGGAAGATTGATGATCAAGACCTTGCTTGAAGGCTGTGGAGATGGAGATTGATGCTTGCTTGTAGCTGATTGGAGATGACTTGAAGACAGATGATGATGCAGAGCTGCTGTGGCTGTTTATTTTTCTGCTGTATTTCATTTCTGATGTATTGATTGGTTTTCTGGACTGTATTGTTTGTTGTTTACCCTGTTGGGTTGAAAGTGAATCCTGTTCACTTTTTCCTATTGTTTTCTAGGTTCGAGGTTGAGTGGGACTCCCTTGCCTCGCTTGTATTGTTGCATCCATGCATTTCACTGTTTTACTATATATATTTGATATTGTTTCTGTTTCCGTCTATTCCCTTAGGATCTCTGTTTCTCTCTGCGCAAGGGAGGAGCATGATAGACATTTGGTCTTAACCCATGCATGATAACACTAGGTTAGTTCAATTCCCTTCGCAACCATAGGTTAGAGTTCTGTCTCTCCTTTCTCAAAATAAACATAAAAATACAATAAAATTTCAAACACAATATAAGACACTTCTTCCGTAAAAGAATGTGAACTCATCAAAACGTCGTTTTGTCCGCTTGGACTGTTAATCAGAAAAACCTTTTTCAGAAGGAATAAAATCAATCAAGACAGACTTGTGTCGTACGTGGCCCGAACTACGTTTGCTCTGATCTTTCATGCCGTATGAAAGTACGTAGGCATAGGATGTGATATCCTAGCGAGCAACCTTCCCCTCCTTTCCCGTAGGTAGGCGAACTACGTTGACTCTGATTTCTCGTTCCAAACAGGAATACGTAGGCATAAGGTGCGATACTTTGCCGAGTCATTTTATTTTCATTTTATTTTCTTTTAACCCCTGACCTGTAGAGTAGATAGAATAACAATCCATACCAGAAAGCAAGCGTGGATCCCGTCGAGTACGACGGACGTGAGGGGTGCTAATACCTTCCCCTTGCGTAACCGACTCCCGAATCCAGGTTTTGGTTGCGATGACCATACCTTTCCCGTGTTGTGCGAGGTTTACTCTGAGCGTTTCCTTTCCCTTCCATGGGATAAATAACGCACGGTGGCGACTCTTCTGTTCAGCCGGCGCCGATTTTCGCAGTAGCGACAGTAGGCAAGATTTGGTAGTCTGGGAAGGTAAAACAGTGATAAACCGGATCATAGAACTGTAACAAGGTAGAAAGAAGTCCCTCGTCCACTTGGAGTTTCAACAAATATAACAACTTCCCATACTTGTTTCTGAATCCCTCCTGGTCTTCAATCAAGGCCTCCAACTTCCTCAGGTCACTCAACTTAGGACTCTTAAAAGTATATTTCAAAGTGTTTCTCTTGTTGTAATCCATAGTGTCCTACAATGTTCATAAACAAAGGTGAATTCCATAAAGTCCAATGCAATATGATGCTTTATGGATGCAACAAACATAGGTAAGCACATAAAGACATAAAGATAAACAAACAGGAATCCTAGGTTTGTAACGAGCATGGAACAAAGGGTATACCCATTCCCAAAGGGTATGGACTAAAGGTTGATTGTACCTGCAGAACAATGTTCTAAGAGGTGCCCAAAATAATTAGTCCATCTTTCGGATATTATCAATTTCTCGAATACTCAGTGGTTAATAATATTCTCAAGAGAACCTCTTTCGAGTGTAGTATCGCGTAGCAACTATTGTTAGAACACAGATTGGTTCTTAATTTATCTCTATGTTTTGATGATAACATTAATGAAATTTTGTATGAAGAAAATACATTCTCTAATTTTGTTCAAGTGTTTTTGTTTCAGATAAACATAAATTTTCCTCTGAAAACAAGAATTCCTCTGAATGTTAAGCTACAGCTACAGAAGACTCTGAGCAAACTCAACGCTGTAACTACAAAGGCTCTGAAAAACAAAGTGATACATCTGAAGAGTGAAGATCTGCTCTGATCTGAAGCGCTCTTCTGAAGAACTGTTTGATAGAACAAAACACGCTAAGCACTAAGCTGCTAATACTCTAATGATAAAAAATACTCTAATGATAAAGAAACTCTGATAAGAAGAAACTTGATAAAGAAGATGTTGTTCAAATAAAAGATTCGTTGGCATATTCCTTGTCTTTATCCAAACGGCTCTTTCCTCTTTCGTGTATGGCACATGAAATCAGACAATAAGGATATCTCTGAACATTCCTCTTCTGGAAAGGAAAAGTCAAAACAAGACAAAAAAGTATCTGCACACTCTGTCTACATCCAATGGTACTTTTCATCTACACGCTATTTGAGAAAGTGGAGTATTTAAAGAAGTCTCCAACAACATTTCAACGTTAACAACTCTTGAACAAATTTCATTGAACAATTTCAACAAACATACTAGAAAACTGAATAGCTTCATTTGTTCTTAACTTGTGCAAAAATCACCGTTGTGATAATAGCTTTTTAGAAGCACTTAAACACACATCTTTGTATTACTTTGTAATAGTTCCTTAAGAGACCAAGTTATGGTTAGAATTCTTAAGAAGACTAAGACAGTTTGTCTTAGTGATATCACTGTAATCAGTTTTTTGATTAGTGGATTAAGTCCTCGATTGAGAGAGGCGAAATCACCTTGGCCGGGTGGACTGGAGTAGTTTGAGTTCAAACGAACCAAGATAAAAATACCTTGTTATTTTTCATTATCATATTTGTTTTGAAAACCCTTATTCAACCCCATTTCTAAGTGTTTTCCTACCTTCAGTTGGCATTAGAGCACTGATTCTGAGTGCAAACACTTAACAGTGACAGAAAAAGATCCAGTTAGGAAAACTCTATTTTTTACTATGGATGAACATTCAAACAATGCTGGGTTGAACAAATATGATGATAAAGACAGAATCAGCACAAAGCCTCCAATGTTTGATGGAGAGAAATTTAACTATTGGAAGGATAAAATAGAAAAAAAATTTCTAGGCTATGATGCTGATCTGTGGGACATAGTCATTGATGGATACATTCACCCCACAAATGGTGAAGGTAAAAAGATTGACAGAAAGTCAATGACTGATCAACAGAAGAAAGATTTTAGAAATCATCACAAGGCTAGGACTATTCTGCTGAACATTATATCTCATACTGAATATGAGAAAATCACAAATAGAGATACAACGTTTGACATGTTTGAGTCTTTAAAGATGACACATGAGGGAAACTCTCAAGTAAAAGAAACAAAGGCTCTGGCGCTAATTCAGAAGTATGAAGCCTTCAAGATGGTGGAAGATGAACCTGTGGAAACCATGTTTTCAAGATTCGATATTCTGACTGCTGGTTTGAAGGTTCTTGACAAAGGTCACTCCACTTCTGATCATGTGAAAAAGATAATCAGAAGCTTACCAAAGAGGTGGAGACCTATGGTCACAACGCTGAAGCTCTCAAAGGATCTGAACAAGATCACTCTGGAGGAACTCATCAGTTCCTTAAGAAGTCATGAGATAGAGCTGTAAGAAGATGAGCCTCAGAAGAAAGTTATGTCTATTTCTTTGAAATCTAACAAGACATCTGAAACTAAAGCTTTTCAGGTACTTGAAGAAAGCTTTGGAGAATCTTCTTCAGATGAAGATGAACTGTATTTTCTTTCCAGAAGGATAAATCAACTTTGGAAGCACAAGCAAAAGATGTTCAGAAACTTCAAAAGCCCAGAACACCGTGGAGAATCTTCTGGTCACAAAAGATCTGGAAAGAAAGAAGTAGTGTGCTATGAGTGCAAAGAGCCAGGACACTACAAAAATGAATGTCCCAAACTTCAGAAGGATAAACCCAGAAATAAGTTTGAGAAGAAGAAGAAAGTCCTGATGGCTACATGGGACGACTCAGATTCTTCTGAAGCCTCGTCAGAGTCTGAGGACGAATGTGCTTATGTTGCACTGATGGCTGACACAGAAGACCATGAAGAATCATCTGAATCTGGACCAAAATGAGATTCAGAAGAGGTATTTTATGATCTTACCAGAGCTGAGCTAGTTGAAAGCTTATCTGAGATGCTTGAAAACTATAGTAAAATCAGACTCAAATATAAGAAGCTTCAGAGTTGTCTTGCATCTGAGACTGATCAGATGAAATCATAAATTGTTGAGCTAAAAGCAAATAATTTTTAAATAAAAATTGAATTAGAAAAAGCTCAACAAAAGTATGAATCAGATACTATGTCCTGCTCTAAAAATATTTTAGAAGAGTACGACCATAGTTTTCAGAGGTTCCTGTCCAGAGGCCTAGATAGAAGCAAAATGGCTTCTATGATCTATGGTGTAAGCAGGAACAACAGAAAAGGAGTTGGATATGAATCACCCTCTGGGAAGGAATCAAATCCAAAACCTATTGATAAGCTAATCATCAATTATACTCCTCTGTACACTCATTTTAAATATGGTCACCTAAATGACATAAAGCACACACGTACAGATCAGAACACCAAAATTTTTAATAAACCAAAACTGCATCAGAGCACAAAGGTTTTTAAGGGAAAGAAGTTCAGGCAAAACTTCAGACCAACTAACCCAAGAGGACCCAAAAAGATATGGGTACCTAAGGATAAAATAATCTATGTTGCCGATATCCTTAGCAGCAAAGTTAAAACACCAGTCATCGTACCTGGACTCTAGATGCTCACGACATATGACGGGAAGAAGGTCTATGTTCCAAAGCCTGGAGCTTAAATCTGGAGGAGACGTGAAGTTTGGAGGAAACCAAAAGGGCAAAATCATTGGCTCTGGAACAATTGGTAATGGTAACCTCCCTCTATCTCTAATGTTCTGCTTGTTGAAGGATTAACTCATAATTTATTGTTCATAAGTCAATTAAGTGACAATGGTTATGATATAATCTTTAATCAAAAATGTTGTAAAGCTGCTAGTCAAAAAGACAGATCAATCCTCTTTAATGGAAATAGAAAGAACAACATTTATAAGATAAAACTTTTTGAACTTAAAAATCAAAATGTTAAATGCCTTATGTCTGTTAATGATGAGCAATGGGTCTGGCATGGAAGATTGGGTCATGTTAGCATGAGATGTATATCTCAGATTAACAAGCTCAATCTGGTCAGAGGACTTCCTAAGTTAAAGTTCAACTCAGATGCTTTTTGTGAAGCACGTCAGAAAAGAAAATTTTCAAAATCTTCTTTCAAACCTAAGAATGTTGTTTCTACCTCTAGACCATTAGAGCTTCTGCATATTGATCTATTTGGACCAGTGAAAACTGCACCCATCAGAGGCAAGAAGTATGGGCTTGTCATTGTTGATGACTACAGCAGATGGACATTGGTAAAATTCCTAAAACACAAGGATGAGTCACACTCTGTATTCTTTGACTTCTACAATCAAATTCAAAATGAAAAGAATTGTAATATTATCAAAGTCATAAGTGATCATGGTGGTGAATTTGAAAATAAATATTTTGAAAAATATTTTAAAGAAAATGGCATTGCACATGATTTCTCTTGTCCTAGAACTCCTCAACAGAATGGAGTTGTAGAACGAAAGAATAGAACTCTGCAAGAAATGGCCAGAACCATGATCAATGAGACAAATATGGCTAAACATTTTTGGGCAGAAGCAATAAATACAACGTGTTATATTCAGAACAGAGTCTCTGTAAGACCTCTTCTGGAAAAGACTCCTTATGAATTGTGGAGGAATAAAAAGTCCAACATTTCTTATTTCCATCCTTTTGGATGTATTTGTTTTATGCTGAACACTAAAGAGAATTTGAACAAGTTTGACTCTAAAGCACAAAAGTGTTTTATGCTTGGATATTCTGAACGCTTAAAAGGTTATAGAGTATACAAATACTGAAATACAGATTGTGGAAGAATCAATTCATGTCAGATTTGATGATAAGCTTAGCAATCAAAAGCCAAAGCAGTCTGAAATTTCTGCAGATAGAGAAGTTCTTCTTACAGACTCTGAAGAACCAAAAGCAAACACAGTTCCAGCTAAATAACAAGAAGCAACGCCGGGTGCTACTCCATTGGCTGCTCATTTGCAAAGCTTAACTATTTCTGAAGAACCAACTCCTAAAGGATCCTCCATAATCAAATCTTCTCATCTAGAGGAGATGATTATTGGAAAGAAGGATGATCCCATAAGAACAAGATCCTTTCTCAAATCATCTGGGACATCATTGTTTGGGTTGGTGTCAATTATTGAACCTACCTTTGTGGATGAAGCTCTGCAAGACAACGATTAGATACTTGCTATGCAAGAGGAGCTGAATCAATTCACAAAAAATGATGTCTGGGATCTGGTTTCAAGACCAAAGGGATTTGACATTATTGGAACTAAATGGGTCTACAGAAATAAGTTGAATGAGCAAGGAGAAGTCATCAGAAATAAAGCAATACTAGTTGCTCAAGGCTACAGTCAGCAAGAAGGTATTGATTACACAGAGACATTTGCTCTTGTGGCAAGGTTAGAATATATAGGCTTACTAATTTCTTTTGTTGCACAGAATAACATCACTCTGTATCAGATGGATGTTAAAAGTGCTTTCTTAAATGGTTTAATAGAAGAAGAAGTATATGTTCATCAACCTCCTGGATTTGAAAATGAAAAATTTCCAAAATATGTTTTTAAGTTAAAGAAATCACTCTATGGCTTAAAAAAAGCTCCCAGAGCTTGGTATGAGAGGCTGAGTAATTTTCTTCTGGAAAATAATTTTATCAGAGGAAAGGTTGATACCACTCTTTTTCATAAATCAATTAAGAAAGATATCTTACACTGTCAGATTTATGTTGATGATATTATTTTTGGAACTACAAATGTTACACTTGGAAAGGAGTTTGCTAAGTCTATGCAGGCAGAATTTGAAATAAGCATGATGGGAGAGCTAAGATTCTTTCTAGGAATTCAAATTAATCAGACTCCAAAAGGCACCTACATACATCAGACGGAGTATGTGAAGGAGCTTCGGAAGAAGTTTAATATGAAAGAGAGTAAGCAAGCTAACACTCCTATGGATCCAACTAGCAGTCTAGGAAAAGAAGAGGTAAGTAAAAAGGTAGATCAGAAGCTGTACAGAGGTACGATTGGCTCTCTTCTATATTTGACTGCTTCTAGGCTTGATATTCTCTTTAGTGTTTGTTTATGTGCTAGATTCCAATTAGATCCTAGAAAATCTCACTTAACTGCTGTTAAGAGAATTATGAGGTATTTGAAAGGTACTACTAATGTGGGTCTTGTTGCACCCCAAAATTTGCCCAGCCTTTTCTTACCTGGTTTATGTTTCATTGCATTAACATTTGCATAGTTATATCATTTGCATATCATGGTATCATTCATATAGCAGGGGATCAAGTGTTATTCTTATCAAGAGAAGCCTAACAAGAGGTCTCATTCAAGATTGAGAAGTTTTCAAAGTCATCAGAAGATGGTTTGAGTGCCTAAGGGTTTAGATGTTTGAGTGTGAATCTTCTCCTAACTTGAGGATCAACTGAAGACCATCATAGGGTTGTGAAGTTTTTAATGTGAGAAGAGGATGTGTATGGAGCTCATAGAATGCCTAGAGGGTCATGGTAGAGCTCAACTAAGTCATTGTGTCAAAGGCAAGAGCCACAGTTGAGGTGCAAGCAATTAGGGTTTCATTTGGGTTAATCCTAAGTAAACTGGGCAATTGAAGAGTATCAAAACCTACTTTTAGGTCATGGAGTTCATGAAATGATATGATGAGACATTTGTGGTGTTGTGACAAGATCAAATCAAGAATAATCAAGAGTGTGGGAAGTTGCTAAATTAGGGTTTCAGTGTAAAATTCCATGTTAAGTGCCTAACTTCAAGACCACATAAGCTAAGATGAAAGTTTCAAATGGATCTTTGGCCAACATGAAACTTGTAAAGCATATCAATACCTTTAATTTTAGTACTAGAAGTCCTCAAGGGGATTTATAGAACTCAAGTTATGACCCAGACAAGTTACAAGTCCTCAAATGCCTCTGAAATTTGTCTGTGAAAATCATATGACTTCATAGCTAATTTTGACCTAGAAGGAGGTTCAACCTGAACATTTGGCTAACATGAAAGTTGTTCCTCATGATCTTATCTTTCTAAATTGTACTATAAGTCTTCCATCGGATTTGTAGAACTCAAGTTATGAGGTTTACAAGTCAGGGGTATTTTGAGAAATTGAGATTATAGGTCATTTTCAATCATAGGTCAAAATCTACAACTTGCACTTGTCAAATGGATTTTTGTTCAACATGAAAGTTGTTCAAAATGTGGTTTTTAGGCTAGCCAAGCAGCCATGATGGATTGATTGGGAGATTTTCAAAGGATTCAAAGTTGAAAAATTCAAAATAATTGGTTAAGTGACCAAAACAAGTCAAATGAGTACTTGATTTGATCAGAAATCATGTTTTGGAAACATTGTCTCTTTTATATTTCTCAATTGACCCTTAATTCATGAGTTTTTCACTTATTTCTTCACATATAAGCAACCTCATGGCAATTCATTCACCAAGGCAATGTGGAGGGTCTTATTGGTCTGAATACACTCCAAAGGTGGTATGCAAGTGATTGAAACCTTCTAATGCAAGCTGTTTAAGAAAATTCTTACATTTGCCATGTTCAAATTTTGGAGAGGTTGGATTTTTTGGATCTTCCAATTTGGGCCTGGGCTTGGACTCTAGAAGGTCCCAAACCATTCTATAAATGCTCAGAAGAAGAATTGGGCAAGGGTTGGTGGTTGTTTGAGGCTGAGCAGAGAGATTGACATTGGAATTTTGGAGCTTCGACTCAAAATCACATTTGAGATTCAGGGAGGTTTCAGATCAAATTGAAGTTGCAAGAGGTTTCTATCATCATTAGTGAAGGATTCTGGAAGTTCTTGGAGCAAAGATAGAGTCAGAACCATCTCCATTTGAAGTTTGAAACAAGGTTGGTACAATTCAACTTTTCTCTTGATCTAGCATGATGTAGACATAGATGAACATGTGGTTAGGTTCCTGGTGACTTGTAGAACGATTTAGGATCCATTTGGTAGCATTTGTGATGAACAAGAATGTGCCACAATTTCTGTTTGGATTCAGTTATGGTTGATCTTGAGGAATCAATGCAATTGTGATAGCTTAGGATGATGAGTATAACATGAGGAAGAAATCTATACCATTAGTTTAGGCTTTGGTGACATTCAAGAATATGACATAGTTTAGATCTTGTGTCAGTTTTGAAATTGCATAAGGATTTAAGGAATTCTAAGCTCATAATTGTGATCAGAATAAAATTTTGAGTGAGATTGGTATAAGTTTTGGAATTTTTGATCACCTGCAACCACCTGCTCACCGGAGAAGACGACCGGAGGTCTTCTCCGGCCACCTGAACAGTGCTCCCTCCATCTAAGGATTTGAACAAAGACGATGATGCACTGCCGTTGGATTGGTCTTTTGAGAAGACTTAGTAGGAGCATCTGACGACTCACGTTTGATCTGAGAATTTGACTCTCAACCAAAAACGCTGCATTTCATTAATCCCAGTTAGCGTGTGACTGGGATGCCTGCGTTGACGCGCTCTCTGCCTTTGGATCAAAATACTTGGTCAAGTCATCCAGCGCTCCATGTTTTATTTCAGCTTTTATTTCTTTTAATCATTTTTGTTTTATTTTAAATGCATTATTGATTCAAAAAATCACAATAAACTCAATTTTGATCCAAAAATTATTTTAAAAATATCTCCATGATCTTGAGAGAATTTGTGATTTTATGAAATCAATAAAATGAATTTTCATGCATTTTTCATTTTAATTTGATTTTTCTTATTTTGTTTAATTCTTTAATATTTGCATATTTGATCATCTTTCTTGTTGAATTTTGTTCTTCCAATTGGTGTTGAATCTGACTTTGATTTTTTAGTATGTTTTAGGGTAGATATTCATGTTCCCTTAGAAATTTGTTTAGAATTTTAGAACAACTTTAGGTTCTGTTTTAGGTGTTGAGATTAGAGCCTTCCCAAACTTGTGGATCACCTTGATACCCTTCAATTTAGAAATTATTTAGGTGACTTAGAAGTTGAATTAGGCTTTAATATTTTAACCCTAGGTTTTTAAAACATGTAGGTTCACCTAGGAATTTATTTAGAATTTTAAAACTGTGTTTTCTATTTTAGTTGTATTTTGCAAGTTCCTTGTGCTTGTGGTGTTCTAGTTTTAGTGCTCTTGTTTGTTTGGTTTTGTTGGTGACTTTGGAGCTGGATTTGCTTGGATTCCTTCTTGGGAGGTCTTCTAGATTTGGTGTAGCTGCTGTGGCTTAAAGATTGGAGCTTGGAGTTGAAGCTTTCTTCTACTTTAGGAGCTTAGGAAATTAGGGTTTTAGGAAGAGCCATTAGGACTAGTTTTGATTCTTTCATCAAACATAGAATGCATTGTGTGCTTCTATTCTATCCAATGATGTAAAGTCCTCCTAGGGAAACTCCATCTCTCCTTTGGAGGGATGTGTGGTATGCCCATAGTTGAGTAGAACTTTGAGGATGCCTTTCCATTTCAATGTTGGTACTTGATGATTTCCTTTGGTTTTCATTTGGTTCTCAACATTGCAACCTTGATCTTAGTGATTAATTCTCTGCTTGGAGTGTGCTTGCTAGAGCTTGAAGATGAAGTTTGATGAAGCTTGGAGATAGAAGCTAGCTTGAAGATGAAGCCATTTTGCTGTCAACTTTGCTGTCAAGAAGATTTGCTGTTTAGAGCTGATGTTGTTGAGTATTGAAGTTGCTGTCTGCTGAAGACTGTTGTTGTTGCTTGGGTTGTTTTCTCTGTTTCTTTTCTTTTGTTGTATTGTCTGTTTGCTTGTGTTGATTACCTCTAGGTTTGAGGTGGAGCTTGTCTCCTCTTGCCTGTTGTTTTCTTAGGTTTGAGGTTGAGCCGGACTCCCTTGCCTCGCTTGTACTGTTTCATAGCATGCATTTTACTGTTTACTGTTTACTGCCTGCTTTCTTTTGTTGTTTTCCCCTAGGATCTCTGATTTCCTCTGTGCAAGAGGGAATTATGACAGACATTAGGTTTTGACCCATGCATGTTAACTGTAGGTAGATTCCCTTTCAACCGTAGTTTTAGGGCGTCTTTCTCTTCTCTTCTCAAAACAATTCAAAAACACAGTAATAAGGTTAATTGAAGTCGTACGTTACAAGCCTTAAGCTATCTGGGAAAAGGTTGGTGGAGGGTCTCTCTCCAGTAATTTGGATGTTAGTGTGGTACCCTTTGGGTGACATACAATGCGTTCACTCCTGGGTCATAGTCTCTAGTGTGACTGAGATTGCAAACATCCTAAAAAATAGTTCTTTCGTAAAAGACTCAAACAAACATTCAAACTCTATTTTTTTCCTCTTTGACCTTTAATCAGGAAAACCCTTTCTTAAGGAGATAAAAAACTGTCAGACAAACTTGTGTCTTCTGTAGCCCGAACTACGTTTGCTCTGATCTTTCATGCCGTATGAAAGTACGTAGGCACGAGATACGATATCTCGGCGAGCAACCTCCCCCCCTTAACCCGTAGTTAGGCGAACTACGTTGACTCTGATTTCTCGTTCCAGACGGGAATACGTAGGCATAAAGTGCGATACTTTGCCGAGTCATTTTCTTTTCTTTTTAACCCAGACCTTTAGAGTAGATAGATAAACATACCCTAGATAGAAAACAAGCGTGTATCCCGTCGAGTACGACGGACGTGAGGGGTGCTAATACCTTCCCCTTGCGTAATGGACTCCTAAATCCAGGATTTGGTTGCGATGACCATTCCTTTCCCTCTTTGCGTTAGGTTTACTCTGAGCGTTTCCTTTCCCTCTTGTGGGATAAATAACGCACGGTGGCGACTCTTCTGTCATAGCCGGCGCCGATTTTTGCAGTAGCGACAGTTGGAGACTTTGCTGGAGACTCCAACGGTTCCCTATGCGAGTCAATCCTAGCGCTTGTTTTCCCGTCTGGGGTGTTGTATGTATTTATATTTCTGTCTTTACTTTCAGTACTGTATATTATTGTTATTGTGTTGTGGGTAGGGGGTCAGTTTGAGAGATAAGTCAGACCTGGGCTTGAGTGCACATAGACTTAGAAGTAGAGAGTAGTGGTTAGCCTGCTTGCTTTGCTCGCACCAGCTAGCTACGAAATTTACACTCAGACGAGATTCTCTTTGATGGCATCTTGCCTGGCCCTTTGGGCTCGACAGGTTGTTGGATTTGAGGGTTGTCGACTCTGGGAACCTATCATTTGGGATTCGGCTAAGTGAGGCCTCTTCAAGGGATGATGATGCCACACCTTCTGGGTATCGTATCATCACTCTTGAAAGTCTGTGACGCTGATGACCGCATAGGATGCCGTACCTCGTCTGCGAGTTAAGTACATACCTGTGAGGGGTAGGTGGGTCTTTTTGCAGGAAAACTCTGGCCTCAGAACACCTGGTTTGTCTCTGTCAGTGAGAGTTGGTTGTGAGGGTTCTTTTGTGGTTGGTTTGGTTTGAGGAGAAGATCTGATGGTTCTTAAGCTGCAATACAGCACATCACAGTTCTTCATTATTGCACTTGATCCCCTGTTTGCATATGCATCTGCATTTTCATGTCTGCATTTCATTAACGTGTATTTATGTTGCAGGTGTGTTTTTCCCCCCAGATTCTAGTGTTCTTCTTGCCAGACATGGAGTCCATGAAGAGGACAGTTGGTTACAGGTTGCCTTCTCCCGATATCAGTTCCTTATTGCGGCTGGTTGCTCTAGCAGATCAGAGAGTGAGGGCTGAGTTTAGAGAGTTTTGTGGGAAGCTGCTCAGTTTGTTGTGCGGACCTTCTGTGTTTGAGATGACTGGATTGTATACCTTGATGTAGTTTTACGAGCCTCAGTTGAGATGCTTCTTGTTCCCTGATTTTATTATGGCCCCTACGTTGGAGGAGTATTCTGATATGCTAGGAGTTCCCGTGTTAGATCAGATGCCTTTTGTTCATGAGGATACTGAGCCTGAGTTGGCTAAGCTTGCTGAGATTGTCAGTTTAGATGCTTCTGAGTTCCCCGGAGGTTTGGTCAAGCTGAATGGAGCTTATGGTTTTCATCTTTCTTGCATGGTTGAGAAGGCTACGCAGTGTGCGAAGGATGGATGTTGGATTGTCTTCAATGCTATTCTGGCTGTTTGCATTTATGGGATTGTATTGTTCCCTAACTTGCCTGATTTTGTTGACTCAGATGCTTTCTTTATTCTTGCCTCGAAGAATCCGGTGCCTACTCTCTTGGGTGACGTTTATCATTCTATTCACTATAAGAATGAGAAGCGTCAGGGAAAGAATGTTTCTTGCTGTGTACCTCTTCTATACAGGTGGTTTCAGGGACATCTTCCTAAGACGGGACCTTTTGTTGATACTGCTAGTACTTTAGATTGGTCTTCCAGATTGATGGGATTGTGTGCTGAGAACATTGTTTGGTTTGATCGGAACTTGCTCGGAGTGAATATTATATATAAATGCAGTGGCTTTCCGAATGTTCCTTTGATTGGACGGAAAGGTTGTATTAACTATAACCCTTCTCTGCTTATTAGACAGTTTGGCTATGCTTTGAGGGACACTCTGGTTGAAGACGAGATACAGGAATCTCTGTATCTCACGGGTTTATTAGACGAAGATATTTTGGTTAAATTGAGGCATGCTTGGGGTAATATTCACAGAAGAGGAAAGACATTGCTTCGCAAGAGTGACAGTCGAGCTTATAATCCTTATCGGCTCTGGATTCATGAGAGAGTTAGAACTTCTTTGATGCCATATCCTGCTGTAGAGCCTTTATGTCTTTCGGTGATTGAGGAACCTACTTTAGTAGAGATTAAGAAGTATAATAAGTTGCTGGCTAAAAAGGAAGAGTTGCAGAGAGCAAATGAAGAGTTAGAGAAAGAGATTTTCCAGCTTTGGCATGAGAATAATGAGGCAACCTTCACTTTGAAGAAGCAGACTGAGATGATTAATAGGTTCAGATTTGACTGAAGAAATCAGCAGGAGAGAGAAAGTAGGAGTAGACCTGAATGGTGTTAGTAGCGTACTTGCTACTAAGAAAGAGCTTCTGAACAAGGCTTATTCTCGACTCTCCAAATGGGAATTTTTGTGGAATGCCACGCTTACTAGACGGAAGGAGCGTGGAGATGAGTTGAAGCTTCAGATTTCCCAGTTAGAGGAGCAGCTCAGTGCTAAGGATGCGAAGATTGCTGAAGAGGCATCTCTTAGATGTGACGCTGAGTCTAGAGTGAGCAGCATGGTCCAAGAAACTAGGGGTTGTGAACTGAAGGCTGGCTTCAAGAGATGCAGGCTTGATGAGTGTTTTGGCAGGGGAGCCTGTGTAGAGGATGCCAAAAAGCTGAGATCCACTGTTGAGCAACACACATTACTGATACAGGAACTAATCTCCAGACCAGGTCATCCGGAGACGTTGAGGCTATTGGAAGATGTCTGGGCGCGCCATCTGTCTTGATTTATCTTTGCTTTTCTCTTGTTATTCGTGATTGTATTTTGACCATCGCCAGGCTTGTTGGCCGAGGTCTTTTCAGTTGTATCTTTGTACTCTGCCTCTTGGCATTTGTTTATGTATGAGGTTTCTGATTCTGCGTTTGCCTACTTGGGACTCCATTATCGTTATGGCTTATTCTCCGGAACTAGAATCGGGGGGGGGGGGGGGGGGGGAATTAACCTGTTGCATATTTACATGTGTGCATTTGCATATTCATATTGCATGGCAAGTACTTTTTTGAGCTCGAATCTTATCTCCTGCGTCTTACAGGTTGTTTCAAGATTGACGAACAGAGAACTCACCGGTACGCTACAAGAAGCAATTGTAAGAAGATCATGGATCGGGTACAGTCTGAGATGCAGGAGATCCAGGATAGGTTGGCCCAATTCATGCAGACTATGGAAGTTGTGGCTAAAGGCCAGGAACATCTTCAAACTCTGGTGCAACCGCTGCTGGCGCGAGCGGCTGGTAATACTGAATACAACTCTGTTCATGTTGAGACTCCTCGCAGGGAGGAAGTGATACCAAATGCTAGTGAGAATGGTGCTGGCAACGGCAATGGCAACGCTGGTAACAGAAATGCTGATAATGTTAATGGGAACGTGGAAACCAACAGGAATGTTGGTATCAATACTGGTTTCGGTGACAACAATCAGGGTCTTGGCTTTGGCAATCGGGATGGCAATGATGGCTTCAATAATCAGGGTTTCGGCAACGGAGGGTTTGGTGATAACAATCAAGGTTTTGGTAATAATGGCTACGGAAATGCTGGGTTTGGCAATGTGAATACCAATGGTGCTGGGATGGGTCCTTTCAATACTGGCATTGGGACAGTGGCTGTTAATCAAGAGCTTGGCAATCTGAGGTATGATCCCAGGTTCTTCCAAAGTGGTCATGGTCATGGTCGTAATGCTGCTTATGACGGATATGGTAATGAGGGTCCGTACTGGAATAGAGATCGTCAGGAAGATGCCTTTTCTGGGCAAGGCATGGGTTTTGAGGGTCCTGCTGATAATGATCGGAGGATTAAAATGCTGGAAGAGCAGATAAGAGGTATAGCCAATCAAAATTCTGCAGGTTTGGACATGGCTACCATGGGGCTGGTTCCTGGGCTGAGGGTGCCATTGAAGTTCAAAGCTCCCACATTCGATAAATATAAAGGGGATACATGCCCACGGGTTCATGTGTGTTCATATTACCGGAGGATGTCTGCATACTCTGATGATGAGAAGATGCTTATGCAATTTTTTCAAGATAGTTTGTCAGGACCATCGCTGGAATGGTACATGGGACTAGAGCCTGCACAGATCGGAAGTTGGAAAGAATTGGATGATGCTTTCGTCAGACACTACCAGTACAACAGTGACCTTGCACCAAACAGGGTTCAGCTTCAGAGTCTTTCACAGAAGAACAGGGAAAGTTTCAAGGAGTATGCCCAGCGTTGGCGGGATCTGGCGGCAAGAGTCCACCCACCTATGGTTGAAAGGGAATTGATTGATATTTTTGTTGGGACATTCTCGGGGATGTATTATGATAAATTGCTCAATTGCTCGATGGGTAGTTTCTCTGACATGATACTCATGGGGGAACGGATTGAAAATGGCATAAAAGTTGGTAAGATTCAAGCTAGTGAATCGACCTCAGCTGGAGGTGCAAAAAAGGTCTTTGGTGGTAAAAGACAAGGAGACGACAGTGCAGTGTATAGTGTCGAGGACGGGGTAGGGGTAGGAATCAGTATATTCAACAACATGTTGCTAGTGTGACGATCCCTATACCTCAACAACGACATCAGCCACAACAATAGCAGCAGCAACAACAAAGGCAGAATCCTGCTCAGAGAAGGATCTAGAATGGGAAGCCAAAGAGGGTATTTGATACACCTCCGTCAACGTATGCAGAACTGCTTCAGACGCTGTTAAGTTTGAATCTGGTTGAGAAGAGAACGTTGGACCCACCCACAGGAGCACTTCCTTATGGGTATGATACTAGTAAGCAGTGTGAATTTCATTCTGGGGCACCCGGACATGATATCGAGAGTTGTCATGCTTTTAAACACAAAGTCCAAGATTTGATTGATAGTAAAGTCATTAACTTCAGTCATGATGGTCCCAACATTGTACAGAAACCAATGCCGAATCATGGAGCGAATGCTATTCTGATAGAAGAGAATTTGGATTTGGTTATGGACGTAAATGATCTGAAGACACCTTTGAGCTATGTTAAAAGCAGATTGTTGAAAGGAGGGGTCTTCCCCGGATGTGATGAGTAATGTTTGGATTGTTGGACCCGACCAGAGGGCTGTATTGATTTGAAGAGAGGTATTCAGGCTATGATTGATGAGGGAACTTTGCAGTTTGACCGCACTGCTGTTGAGAAACCTGGTGAGGTAACATGTGAGAAGCAGGGTGAGGTCGCAACAATTACAATTCCACGAAAGACTATTACGATATCAGCGCCCGCCAAGCGGCCAACTATCACTATAACGAAAGCAGGACCCGTTCCTTTTGAGAGTACGAAAGCCATTCCATGGAATTATGGGTTGGAAGTTTTTTGCAACGGGGAAAAGATTAATGTGGATAGCCAGCCAGCAGGGGCAGTGGGCAATCTTGTTGGAGCGGGAGGCATGACCCGCAGTGGTAGAATCTTCACTTCACCTGAAATCGAGGCTGAGAGGATTGCTAGAGGCAAAGCCAAAGTGAATGAAGGAGGACCTTCCCAGTCAAAAGAGAAAGAAACATCGATCAAGGATGTATAAGAGTTTATGAGGTTGATTCGCAAAAGTGACTATAAGATTGTGGAGCACTTGCAGCAGACGCCCTCCAAAATTTCAATACTATCATTGTTGCTTTGTTCCGAGGCCCATCAGAATGCCTTGTTGAAAATCTTGGACACATCTTTTATACCTCAGGAAGTAACTATTAATCAGCTTGAGGGGGTACTGGCGCATGTGAATGCCAGACACAGCTTGGGATTTACTGATTTTGATTTGACGCCTAGAGGTCGGGACTATAATATGGCTTTGCACATTTCAGTGGAATGTCGGGGCACTGTTATGCCGCACGTTCTTGTAGACACCGGATCATCTTTGAATGTGTTGCCGAAGAAGGCTATGATGAAGCTAGATGTCCGAGGAGTCATATGCACGCCAAGTGATTTGGTCGTGAGGGCTTTTGATGGGACCAGGAGGTCGGTGTTTGGATCCATAACGTTGCCGCTCCAAGTCGGGCCGGAAGTGCTTGACACAGTGTTCTATATCATGGATATACATCCAGCTTATAGTTGTTTACTTGGGCGACCATGGATACATTCTGCAGGGGCTGTGATGTCCACGCTACAGCAGAAGCTTAAATACATGGTCGGGGACAGTGTTGTTACTATTTGCAGAGAGGAGGACATTCTGGTTAGTCATCTTTCGTCATTCAAGTACGTCGAAGTGGATGGGGAGATCCATGAGATGCCATGCCAAGCCTTCGAGGGGTTGCAGATCAAGGACAAGTCTCATGTTCCCATCAAAGGGCCAGAGGTGGCCATGTCATCGTGCAAAGACGCTTAAGCAGTGGTTCAGGCTGGAGCAACTAAAGGATGGGGCCAAGTCTTGGAGATTCCTGTCAAGATGGACAAGTTTGGGTTCGGGTATCGCCCGACATCATCACCTTCCGCATCAGGCGTGCCAAAGTTCAAAGGACCAGTGGTGATCACTCCAGGTGGGGTATCTTATGAAACGATCAATGTTATTTCCGATGCTGAAGATGGAGATAGTGACTGCGATATGGATTCGTGGATCAAGCCCGGCGTGCCAGGACAGAATCTGTGCAACTGGTCTATCCAGGAACTTGTCCAAGTGACTACAAAACAGTAATGATTTGTTTTCTCAATTATTGTATAATCCTGTGTCCTACCCGGGGCATGGTGATTCTATTTTTAGGGCTACTTGGTTATGTGTGTGCTTTGTTTAATCATTAATAAAGGCGTTTTTCTCATACAAATTTTGTGATCCTTGTTTTTCTTGTTTTTGTTTAATAATAAAATGGCAACGTGGTTATGTACTTTGTTTGCATTATTTGAAACATCTAACCATTCTCATTGCAGGATTCATATTTCAGACGACACCAATCACGAACTTCCTATGACTCGTTTCGACTTCGAGCACCCGATATTTCAAGCAGAAGAAGAGATTGTTGAGGATAACGACTTATCAGAAGAGCTGACTCGACTGTTGAGACAAGAAGAGAGAATCATTCTGCCTCATCAGGAGGAAATTGAAATCATCAACGTGGGGTCCGAAGAGGTTGTCAGGAATATCCGGATAGGGGCTGCACTGCAAAGTGATATCAAGCAAAGGCTTATCGAGATGCTGCGGGAGTACAGTGATATCTTTGCTTGGTCTTACGAATACATGCCTGGGTTGGATACTGATATGGTGGTTCACCGTTTGCCGTTGCGCGAGGAATGTCTGCCGGTTAAGCAAAAACTCAGAAGAACTCGACCAGATATGGCTGTGAAAATTAAAGAGGAAGTTCAGAAGCAATGGGATGCTGGTTTCCTAGCTGTCACAACCTATCCCTCATGGGTCGCCAATATAGTACCTGTACCAAAGAAAGATGGTAAGGTGCAGATGTGTGTTGATTATAGAGATTTGAATAGGGCGAGCCCAAAAGACGACTTTCCGCTTCCTCATATTGATGTGCTGGTCGACAACACCGCTCAATTCTCCGTGCTTTCCTTCATGGACGGCTTTTCGGGCTATAATCAGATAAAGATGGCGCCGAATGATATGGAGAAAACAACTTTTATTACCCCGTGGGGGACTTTCTGCTACAAAGTGATGCCCTTTGGTTTGAAGAACGCCGGGGCAACATATTAGTGAGCTATGACAACACTCTTTCATGACATGATGCATAAAGAGATCGAAGTCTACGTTGACGATATGATTGCTAAATCCCAGACGGAGGAAGAGCATCTGGTCAATCTTCTGAAATTGTTCAAGAGGCTTAGGAAATTCAGGCTGAGGCTGAATCCTAACAAGTGCACCTTCGGGGTGAGATCTGGTAAGCTATTGGGGTTTATTGTGTGCAAAAAAGGAATTGAGGTTGATCCTGCTAAGATAAAAGCAATACAAGAAATGCCAACGCCGAAAACAGAAAAAGAGGTTCGTGGTTTTTTAGGGAGGTTGAACTACATAGCTCGGTTCATATCTCATCTAACGGCCACGTGCGAGCCATTATTCAAGTTGTTGAAAAAAAATCAGGCTGTGACCTGGAATGAAGATTTTCAAAAGGCGTTTGAAAAAATAAAAGAATATTCGCAGGAACCTCCAATATTGATACCCCCCAGTAGCCGGGAGACCATTGATTATGTATTTGACGGTTCTTGAGAAAAGTATGGGTTGTGTTCTCGGTCAGCATGACGAGACTAGACGTAAAGAGCATGCGATTTACTACTTGAGTAAAAAGTTCACAGACTGTGAGTCCCGTTACTCAATGCTCGAAAAAACATGTTGTGCGCTAGCATGGGCTGCCAAACGTTTGAGGCAATACATGCTCAATCATACAACCATGCTAATTTCAAAGATGGATCCGATCAAATACGTGTTTGAAAAGCAAGCACTTTCCGAAAGAATTGCCCGATGGCAGATGGTACTGACAGAATACGATATTCAGTACATTTCTCAAAAGGCTATTAAAGGTAGTGTTCTGTCAAAGTACCTAGCTGAGCAGCCAATTGATGATTACCAGTCGATGAGTTTTGATTTTCCTGACGAGGATATCATGTACTTAAAAATGAAGGATTGTGAGGAGCCGTTGCCGGATGAAGGTCCAGAGTTGGGTTCCAATTGGCAATTGATATTTGACGGTGCCGTCAATTCATACGAAAGTGGAATAGGGGCAATTATTACTACTCCCCATGGGTCGCACATCCCATTCACTGCTAGATTGACCTTTCCGGTTACCAACAATGAGGCCGAATATGAAGCTTGCATTATGGGGCTCGAAGAAGCTATTGATCTGAGAATTAAAAATCTTGATGTGTACGAAGACTCTGCTCTAGTTGTGAACCAGATCAAGGGAGAGTGGGAAACTCGTCAGCCCAATCTGATACCTTATATGAATTATGCAAGAAGGTTGTTGCCTTTCTTTGACAAGGTGGAACTGCACCATGTACCACGAGCAGAAAATCAGATGGCAGACGCTCTCGCGACGTTGTCTTCAATGTATAAGGTCAACTTCTGGAATGAGGCTCCCAGGATAGTTATCTCTCGCCTTGATAGGCCCGCTTTCATATTCGCCATTGAGGAAGCTTCCGATGGCAAACCGTGGTATTTTGATATCCAGAATTTCCTGAAGAACCAAGAGTATCCGACTGGGGCATCCAGTCGTGATCAGAAGACTCTTAGGAGACTGACTGGCAATTTCTATTTGAATCCGGATGGTGTTTTATACAAAAGAAACCATGACTTGGTGTTGTTGCGATGTGTGGACGAGAAAGAGGCTAAGTTGCTCATGGAAGAGATCCACGAGGGAACATTTGGTACACATGCGGGCGGACATGCAATGACGAGAAAGTTATTACGAGCAGGGTACTACTGGCTAACAATGGAAACAGATTGTTTCAAGTTTGCAAAGAAGTGTCATAAATGCCAGATTTATGCAGACAAAATTCATGTGCCTCCGAGCCCTCTGAACGTTATGTCATCACCCTGGCCGTTTTCCATGTGGGGAATTTATGTGATTGGGAAAATTGAGCCCACGACATCCAACGGACATCGTTTTATCTTGGTAGCTATTGATTACTTCACCAAATGGGTTGAAGCGGCATCGTATGCTAATGTTACCAAGCAGGTGGTGGCCTGATTTATCAAGAAGGATATTATCTGCAGATATGGAATCCCGGAGCGGATTATCACTGACAACGGTTCGAATTTGAATAACAAGATGATGAAGGAATTGTGCCAGAGTTTCAAATTTGAACATCACAACTCTTCTCCTTATCGGCCCAAGATGAATGGCGTTGTTGAAGCGGCCAATAAAAACATAAAGAAGATTGTCAGAAGATGGTTGTGACCTACAAGGACTGGCATGAGATGTTGCCTTTTGCTTTGCACGGTTATCGTATGACGGTACGCACATCAACCGGGGCGACTCCTTTTTCACTGGTATATGGTATGGAAGCTGTCCTACCATTGGAGGTTGAGATTCCTTCTTTGAGGGTTTTGCGTGATGTCCAACTAGATGAGGCAAAATGGGTGAAATATAGATTGAATCAACTCAGTTTAATGGATGAGAAGAGACTGCCTTCTCTAGCATATGGTCGGCTGTATCACAGTCGGATGAAGAAAGCTTATGATAAAAAGGTGTGTCCTCGAAGCTTTCAGATGGGCGATCTTGTGCTAAAAAAGATTCTCCCACCACAATCAGATCACAGGGGTATATGGACTCCCAACTATGAAGGTCCATATGTCGTTAGAAAGGTTTTCTCTGGAGGAGCCTTGTTGCTATCCACCATGGATGGTGAGGATTTCACATCCCCTGTGAACTCGGACGTAGTTAAAAAATACTTTGCTTAAATAGACCCGCTGGACAAAAAAAAGAAAGTCCAGGCAAAAATGGGGCATCCCGGCGAACCATAAAAAAGGAATAAAAGGTTCGGGCAAAAGTTAGGGATAAAATTGGAAAAAAGATGTACACCCGCGAAGTTGAAAACCTGAAAAGGGCGACTTCGGCAAAAAAGGGTATCCCGGTGAATTGAAAACCCGCAAAGGGCGGTTCACGCAAAAGTTAGGGATTTGAAAAAGCAAATGACTGCGGTCCGAGTTTGATACTTCGTTGCTTAGTGGTTTGGGAGTACCTGAGGGTCGTATATCCAAAACAATCTCTTCTGAAGATCGAGTATCGGGAAAGCATCCGAGTCAGGCGAGTCATAGGAGGATCAGCTCATGGTGTTCGTCTGTACCACGTTACCGACATGTATACAAATTTTCTTTGTGCTCCTGTAATATTTGTATTTTATTTGTGCGTAACTTCCTCTTTTCAGGAGTTGCACCCAGTGCACAAAATTTTGCCTATTTACAGGCCCGTTATCAATAAAGCATGTTATTCAGTACTTAATGCTTGTTCTTTACTGTTTTCTTTGTGAAAAACGCCGATGTTTTTTATGGACTTGCATGTGCATAAACTTGCTGGCCCTTACCAATAATTGCTAAAACTTCGAGTTGACTGAATGAATGTCACGGATGCTAACTAGGATAGATCTTGTTGTATAGATTTGTTTTGTCTTGTTTGTGTTTTGCAGGGTTCTCACCTTTGAAGCAAACGGTCAGGGAATTTGTGTTTCCCCAGCCAGGGTCCTGTGACATAGTGATGGTATCACTCCTCAGCAGATGGAAGTCACATCTTATCCCAGAGAGATTTGAGATGGCACTTATCACTACTGGAGGTGGGGTGGTCCTCCCCAGAAGAGTATTCCCCAGGAAAATTGCTAAGAGAGTATCCTCAGTGGATTTTGATGTCCCCAACGGAAAGTGCATTCCCAGTAGTGAGTATGTGCACACTCCATTCCCAGCATGGGTAACTCCCGCAGAGTATAACCAAGTCGTCTTTGGTTCAGAAGGATTATCCCTGCGCAGGATTGTTTCTCCCTCTCCCCAGCAGGTTGTTTTCCTCCGACAGGATGAACATCCCTAACAGAGTTCGTAATTTCAAGCTTGTGAGTCATCCTCCGACAGGATGGTTATCCCCAGCGGATTGGGTCTTGTCTTCAGCATTTATTTTGCTGAAGCGCCTCTTGGCATCTTTGCATTTTGCATATATCGTCATATTTGCATCTACTTAAACGCGTAGCATTTCCACGCTGTATGGAGCATTACACCATTGTCGAGCATATGCATTCTGAACATAAGCCAGGTTGGTTACCTCTATATTTTCAGGTGTTATCCCTTGCAGAGGAGTGAGATTCTTGCTCAGAAGGATTTCTAGATATTCAAATTCTCGACGTGAGATAGGTGATGATAACGTTCGCCCCCTAGCAGAGTTGCTTGGTTAAGTTTCTCTTTGTCCCCAGCGGGATTCTTCCCAGATTGTTGTTACGTCAGCAGTAGAAGATTTCATGGCTTAAACTTTCGGAGTTGTCACTAGTGATCTCCCCACAGAGTGTTTGGTTAAGTTTCTCATATTCTCCAGCAAAGTATTCTTCAAATGTATCCGTGTTGACGGAATCGTACCTATGATGGACAGAGTTTGTTATCCGTGTTGACGGAATGGTTACCTGTGATGGACAGAGTTTGTTATCCGTGTTGACGGAATTGTACCTGTGTTGACAGTGATTGTTATCCGTGTTGACGGATCGTACCCGTGCTGACGGTGATTGTTATCCGTGTCGACGGAATTGTACCTGTGTTGACAGTGATTGCTATCCGTGTTGACGGAATCGTTACCCGTGATTGACGGACTTGTCCCAAGTGAAGTCGCCAATGATTGTTATCCGTGTTGACGGAGTCATTACCTGTGATTGAAAGAGATCGTTATCATAGTTGTGGGCGAAGTCATACCCATGGTGATGGAGTCTCTCCTCGTGTTGACGAAATTTAGTCCAGTAGTGGACGGAATCGTACCCATGGTGATGGAGTCTCTCTTAGTGTTGACGAAGTTTAATTCAGTTGTGGACGGAGTTATTCTGGGTAAAGTTGGTTTGATGCCTGTGGCGTCACACAGGGGGTTAATGTTGAAATCCAAGTTTTATCAGATGATTGATCAGTTGTTGCCGTAACAACTGGGCTCAATGTAGCGGATGTTGTTCCCCAAGCAGTTTTTGCAGCCTATTTCTGCGGTTGGAAAATTTCCGGGTTTCTTAGTATTCAACCGTCTTCTACCTCGATTGTTTGAAGGTTGTTCTCTCTTCACCCAGTCGGGTCCAAGCCGTTTGAATAGGGGCAGTTGTTGCACCCCAAAATTTGCCCAACCTTTTCTTACCTGGTTTATGTTTCATTGCATTAACATTTGCATATTATATCATTTGCATATCATGGTATCATTCATATAGCAGGGGATCAAGTGTTATTCTTATCAAGAGAAGCCTAACAAGAGGTCTCATTCAAGATTTAGAAGTTGTCAAAGTCATCAGGAGATGGTTTGAGTGCCTAAGGGTTTAGATGTTTGAGTGTGAATCTTCTCCTAACTTGAGGATCAACTGAAGAACATCAGAGGGTTGTGAAGTTTTAAATGTGATAAAAGGATGTGTATGGAGCTCATAGAATGCCTAGAGGGTCATGGTAGAGCTCAACCAAGTCATTGTGTCAAAGGCAAGAGCCACAGTTGAGGTGCAAGCAATTAGGGTTTCATTTGGGTTAATCCTAAGTCAACTGGGCAATTGAAGAGTATCAAAGCCTACTTTTAGGTCATGGAGTTCATAAAATGATATGATGAGACATTTGTGGTGTTGTGCCAAGATCAAATCAAGAAGAATCAAGAGTGTGGGGAGTTGCTAAATTAGGGTTTCAGTGCAAAATTCCCTATTTAGTGCCTAACTTCAAGACCACATAAATCAAGATGCAAGTTTCAAATAGATCTTTGGCCAACATGAAACTTATAGAGCATCTCAATACCTTTAATTGTAGTACTAGAAGTCCTCAAGGGTATTTATAGAACTCAAGTTATGACCCAGACAAGTTACAAGTCCTCAAATGCCTCTGAAATTTGTCTGTGAAAATCATATGACTTCAAAGCTATTTTTGACCTAGAAGGAGGTTTCACCTGAACTTTTGGCTAACATGAAAGTTGTTACTAATGATCTTAGATTTCTAAATTGTACTAGAAGTCTTCCATCTGAATTGTAGAACTCAAGTTATGAGGTTTACAAGTCAGGGGTATTTTGGGAAAGTGAGATTATAGGTCATTTTCAATCATAGGTCAAAATCTCCAACTTGCACTTGTCAAATGGATTTTTGTTCAACATGAAAGTTGTTCAAAATGTGTTTTTTAGGCTAGCCAAGAGGTCATGATGGATTGATTGGGCTTATAGCAAGACTTGGTTTGAAATGGTTTGAATAAGGGAGATTTTCAAAGGATTCAAAGTTGAAAAATTCAAAATAATTGGTTAAGTGACCAAAACAAGTCAAATGAGTACTTGATTTGATCAGAAATCATGTTTTGGAAACATTGGCTCTTTTAGATTTCTCAATTGACCCTTAATTCATGAGTTTTCCACTTGTTTCTTCACATATAAGCAACCTCATGGCAATTCATTCACCAAGGCAATGTGGAGGGTCTTATTGGTATGAATACACTCCAAAGGTGGTATGCAAGTGATTGAAAGCTTCTAATGCAAGCTGTTTAAGCAAATTTGTGCATTTGCCATGTTCAAATTTTGGAGAGGTTGGATTTTTTGGATCTTCCAATTTGGGCCTGGGCTTGGACTCTAGAAGGTCCCAAACCATTCTATAAATGCTCAGAAGAAGAATTGGGCAAGGGTTGGTGGTTGTTTGAGGCTGAGCAGAGAGATTGACATTGGAATTTTGGAGCTTCGACTCAAAATCGCATTTGAGATTCAGGGAGGTTTCAGATCAAATTGAAGTTGCAAGAGGTTTCTATCATCATCAGTGAAGGATTCTGGAAGTTCTTGGAGCAAAGATAGAGTCAGAACCATCTCCATTTGAAGTTTGAAACAAGGTTGGTACAATTCAACTTTTCTCTTGATCTAGCATGATGTAGACATAGATGAACATGTGGTTAGGTTCCTTGTGACTTGTAGAACGATTTAGGATCCATTTGGTAGCATTTGGTGATGAACAAGAAGGTGCCACGATTTCTGTTTGGATTCAGTTATGGTTGATCTTGAGGAATCAATGCAATTGTGATAGCTTAGGATGATTAGTATAACATGAGGAAGAAGTCTATACATTAGTTTAGGCTTTGGTGACATTCAAGAATATGACATAGTTTAGATCTTGTGTCGGTTTTGAAATTGCATAAGGATTTAGGGAATTCTAAGCTCATAATTGTGATCAGCATAAAATTTTGAGTGAGATTGGTATAAGTTTTGGAATTTTTGATCACCTGCAACCACCTGCTCACCGGAGAAGACGGCTGGAGGTCTTCTCCGGCCACCTGAACAGTGGACCCTCCATCTGAGGATTTGAACGAAGACGATGATGCACTACCGTTGGATTGGCTTTTTGAGAAGACTTAGTAGGAGCATCTGACGGCTCACGTTTGATATGAGAATTTGACTCTCAACCAAAAACGCTGTGTTTCATTAATCCCAGTCAGCGTGTGACTGGGATGCCTGCATGGACGCGCTCTCTGCCTTTGGATCTGAATACTTGGTCAAGTCATCCAGCGCTCCATGTTTTATTTCAGCTTTTATTTCTTTTAATCATTTTTGTTTTATTTTAAATGCATTATTGATTCAAAAAATTACAATAAATTCAATTTTGATCCAAAAATTATTTTAAAAATATCTCCATGATTTGGAGAGAATTTGTGATTTTCTGAAAACAATAAAATGCATTTTCATGCATTTTTCATTTTAATTAGATTTTTCTTATTTTGTTTAATTCTTTAATATTTGCATATTTGATCATCTGTCTTGTTGAATTTTGTTCTTCCAATTGGTGTTGAATCTGACTTTGATTTTTTAGTATGTTTTTGGGTAGATATTCATGTTCCATTAGAATTTTTGTTATAATTTTAGAACAAATTTAGGTTCTGTTTTAGGTGTTGAGATTAGAGCCTTCCCAAACTTGTGGATCACCTTGATACCCTTCAATTTAGAAATTATTTAGGTGACTTAGAAGTTGAATTAGGCTTTAATATTTTAACCTTAGGTTGTTCAAACATGTAGGTTCATCTAGGAATTTCTTTAGAATTTTACAACTTTGTTTTCTATTTTAGTTGTATTTTGCAAGTTCCTTGTGCTTGTGGTGTTCTATTTTTAGTGCTCTTGTTTGTTTGGTTTTGTTGGTGACTTTGGAGCTGGATTTGCTTGGATTCCTTCTTAGGAGGTCTTCTAGATTTGGTGTAGCTGCTGTGGCTTGAAGATTAGAGCTTGGAGTTGAAGCTTTCTTCTATTTTAGGAGCTTAGGAAATTAGGGTTTTAGGAAGAGCCATTAGGACTAGTTTTGATTCTTTCATCAAACATAGAATGCATTGTGTGCTTCTATTCTATCCAATGATGTAAAGTACTCCATCTCTCCTTTGGAGGGATGTGTGGTATGCCCATAGTTGAGTAGAACTTTGAGGATGCCTTTCCATTTCAATGTTGGTACTTGATGATTTCCTTTGGTTTTCATTTGGTTCTCAACATTGCAACCTTGATCTTAGTGATTAATTCTCTGCTTGGAGTGTGCTTGCTAGAGCTTGAAGATGAAATTTGATGAAGCTTGGAGATATAAGATAGCTTGAAGATGAAGCCATTTTGCTGTCAACTTTGCTGTCAAGAAGATTTGCTGTTTAGAGCTGATGTTGTTGAGTATTGAAGTTGTTGTCTGCTAAAGACTGTTGCTGTTGCTTGGGCTGTTTTCTCTGTTTCTTTTCTTTTGTTGTATTGTTTGTTTGCTTGTGTTGATTACCTCTAGGTTTGAGGTGGATCTTGTCTCCTCTTTCCTATTGTTTTCTTAGGTTTTAGGTTGAGCCGGACTCCCTTGCCTCGCTTGTACTATTTCATAGCATGCATTTTACTGTTTACTGTTTACTGCCTGCTTTCTTTTGCTGTTTTCCCCTAGGATCTCTGATTTCCTCTGTGCAAGAGGGAATTATGACAGACATTAGGTTTTGACCCATGCATGATAACTGTAGGTAGATTCCCTTTCAACCGTAGTTTTAGGGCGTCTTTCTCTTCTCTTCTCAAAACAATTCAAAAACACAGTAATAAGGTTAATTGAAGTCGTACGTTACGAGCCTTAAGCTATCTGGGAAAAGGTTGGTGGAGGGTCTCTCTCCAGTAATCTGGATGTTAGTGTGGTACCCTTTGGGTGACATACAAAGCGTTCACTCCTGGGTCATAGTCTCTAGTGCGACTGAGATTGCAAACATCCTAAAAAACAGTTCTTTCGTAAAAGACTCAAACAAACATTCAAACTCTGTTTTTGTCCTCTTTGACCTTTAATCAGGAAAACCCTTTCTTAAGGAGATAAAAAACTGTCAGACAAACTTGTGTCTTCCGTAGCCCGAACTACGTTTTCTCTGATCTTTCGTGCGGCATAAAAGTACGTAGGCACGAGATGCGATATCTCGGCGAGCAACCTTCCCCCCTTAACCCGTAGTTAGGCGAACTACGTTGACTCTGATTTCTCGTTCCAGACGGGAATACATAGTCATAAAGTGCGATACTTTGCCGAGTCATTTTCTTTTCTTTTTAACCCAGACCTTTAGTGTAGATAGATAAACATACCCTAGATAGAAAACAAGCGTGGATCCCGTCGAGTACGACGGACGTGAGGGGTGTTAATACCTTCCCCTTGCGTAACCGACTCCCAAATCCAGGATTTGGTTGCGATGACCATTCCTTTCCCTCTTTGCGTTAGGTTTACTCTGAGCGTTTCCTTTCCCTCTTGTGGGATAAATAACGCACGGTGGCGACTCTTCTGTCATAGCCGGCGCCGATTTTTATAGTAGCGACAGGTCTGTGTTACATAAGATCAAATGAATATAAATTAGTAGACTTCTGTGATGCTGATTTTGCTGGAGACAGAGTTGAGCGCAAAAGCACCTCTGGAAGCTGTCAGTTTCTGGGAGGCAATCCGATCTCATGGTACAACAAAAAGCAACCCACAATAGCACTGTCAACTACAGAAGCAGAATATATTGCTGCTGCTGGTTGCAGTACCCAGATGCTCTGGATGAAGAGTCAGCTAGAAGACTGTCAAATTTATGAGAGTAACATTCCTATCTTTTGTGACAATACTTATGCTATTTGCCTTTCTAAAAATCCTATTTTACATTCAAAGGCAAAACATATAGAAATTAAACATCACTTCATCAGAGACTATATTCAGAAAGGGATTTTAAGTTTAAACTTTGTTGATACAAACCATCAATGGGCTGATATTTTTACAAAACCCCTTGCTGAAGATAGATTCAAATTTATTCTGAAAAATATTAGTATGGATTTTTGCCCAGAATAAAATGTTTTTTTTCAGAATTAAATTTATTCAGATGAAAAATGTTTAAAGTCCATATTCTGAAGTACTGCATTTGATATCTTTAATTACTTTATTTTTTTAAATTTTGAGCTAACAAGCTTCAGAGGATCTGAACGATAGTTAACGTTTCATTTCCTGAAAGAGCTTCAGTGGCACAACACATCAAACACGTGTCACTTGTTTTCTGAATATTAAAAACGGTTGAGTCTACAAAGTTGAGGCACTGTTTCAGGTACTGTTTGAATAATTAAAAGTAGTCGTTTTCCCCCCACTTTGTCAAATCACATTTAATGTTTTAAATCATTATTTCTTTTTTATTTGATTTATGTTTTATTTAATGTGAGTAACTGCTGAAAACGTGCTTGTCTCTCTCTATGCCCTAATTTGTTCCTTTATATGCCACGACCTAACACTTTTCACATTTTCACTAATTCTTAAACACTTTATGCATTTTGGTCTTATTCACGGTTTTCTCTTCACCTCTAAACCTAAAAGAAACTCAGTTCATCTCAAAAGTTCTTCCATGGCTACTTCATCTTCATCTTTTCAAAAGTTGGCTTCTACAATGGCTGGGTCATCTACTTCTCAAATGGGTAATGAAACTTACGAAGAACCAGAACGTACTCTTCTCACGCATGTGAATCAACTTGTGGTTCTCTGTGAATTCATGGTGGATTTTGATTGTTTCGCAAAGAATGGGTTTGATCTCCATCCAACAGTAAACTTTCAAGGATGGGTTAACTATTTTGACAGACTGGTGTTGCACCCCAAAATTTGACCAACATTTATTTACCTAGCTTGTGTTCACTAGCATTATCATCTGCATCTCATTGATATGTATGCAGTAGATCAAGAGGTATGATTACCCATAAAGAGCTGTATAAGACTTTGAAGCTAGCCAAGAAGGCTATTCAGATGATTAAGGGTTGATACCCTTGTCAGAGAAGTTAAGAGATCCTCAGAAAGATGGGTTGAAACCAAGGGTGTATGCCTCATAACTTGAGAGTTGTGGGGGCTCCTCAGATGATTCTGAGGCTATGAGGATGGGCTTAAAGCTTTGAGAGAGCTTATGAGATGTCTTGAAAGCCATCATGAAGCCTAGAGAGGTCACTGCACAAGAATTCAGAAGACTCAGCCATGAGTGGTGGAATTAGGGTTCGACTGGGTCAACCCTAGGTCAACTGATGATTTGGAGAGGGTTGAGACCTAATCCAAGAGCCATGTGATCATGGATTGATGCATTGATATGCTATAAGGATGATTCCTAGACCAACTTATCATGATTGAGGAGTTTGAGAAGTTTCAAGCTAGGGTTTCTAAGGCTTGACAGTGTAAAATCCCCTAGTTTGATCCCTATCTTCAAGGCAGTTTAGCTCAAGATGTGATTATCATATCATATTACTACCAACATGAATGTTGTATAGCTTGTTCTTAGCTTTAATTTGAGTACTAGAAGTCCTTGATAGGATTTGTAGAGCTCAAGTTATGATTTTGACAAGTTACAGGTCATCTGAGGTATGTGAATCTGGGTCCTTGAAAGTCACCCAACTTGCATCCAACGTTTGCCCAGGTAGGATGATTCCTATGAATTCTTGGTCAACATGAATTTTGTTCCTCATCTTCTTATCTTTCTAGAGAGTACTAGAAGTCCTTGATAGGATTTGTAGAACTCAAGTTATGACTTTGACAAGTCAAGGGCATTTTGGTCATTTGGATATTATAGGTCATTTCAAGCATAAGGCCATATCTCCTATTTCCAAGCTTCAAATGGAAAAATCTTCAACATCAAACTTGCTTAGAATGATGTTTTAAGGCTATTAGAGAGGTCATGAGATGTTGAAAAGGCTTGTAGCAAAAAGTGATAAAAATGACCTAAAATGGAGGCATAAGTTAAATAAGTTGAAATTGGAAATTGGAAATTCCAAGTTACACATCCAAACCATGGCATATATAGGTCATTTTGACTCTAAAAGACATTCTAAAAACAATGGTTCAGCCACAATTTTGATTTGAGGCCTAGATCATGGGGCTGCTTTGGAAATTGGTTGCTTGCATCTTAAGGCACAAATGCAAAACTCAAAGAAACTCAATACACAAGCTAGCTATGCATCTCAACACATCCTATATCTCATATAAGGATAATTTCAAGTCAGAATTGGTGGCTGCAAGAAGCTTGGCATGAGATGAGGCATGAGATGAGATGAATCCATAAACTTATGACATGAGAATTCCAATTTCTCATTGGGTGGTTCCAGATGGTTCTAGATGATTCTAAACCACTCTATATAATGTATAGAACTTGCTCAGATGCAAGGTTGGTGTAAGATTGGAGAGAAGAGAGAGTTAGCCATTTCACTTGCTTCCATTGCAAGTTGAAAGCAAAATCCACATTCTGATTCAATTCCATTCATTCTTTCAATCTAAACACATTCCTCTGATCATAGTGAAGCTGTGCAGACCAATTTGAGAGCAAAACCATGGAGTTTGAAGAGTTGGCATTTGGATTTTCAAGATTGCAAGTCACCATCGAATTCTGAGATTCAAGCATTCTCCATCAAAACTTTTGCAAACAGTAGCAAGATCTTCATTCAAGGATCGATTCTGAAGAGTTTGAAGGCTTGCAGTGAAGGTTTACACCATCTGTTAATCAAGATTCAACAGGTTAGTAACTTTTCTTCTACGCCATGATTTAGGCATAATTAGCAAGAATTGTTAGGTTAGAACGATTAGAGACCAATAGGAGGTGGATTCTGAAGAGTTTGGGATCAATTGGTGAGGTTTCAGTGGATGACACCATTTTTGTTTGGACCAAGAACTCGAGTTATGGTGAGTTATAGCTTGAATTAGATGTCAAGAATCAATTAGTGTGAGTTGGTGATCAATCTGAGGTAGTTAATTGCAAGAATTATTGAAGTTGATGTTTGAGCATATCTTTGATCTTGGATCGGGTTTGGAGATTTAAGATGTTTCAATTGATTTCAAGACCATGGTTAGATTCAGCATGAAATTCTGGACAGGATAGGGTTTTGAATTTCAATTTTCCAAGGAGATTTGAGGTGGTACGAGTTTGATGAAGATGGAGCTTGAAGCTCTGCTTCCATGGATGTTTCAGTTAGAACCCTAGCTGGAGGAGGAAGATGAGGAGATGGCCGTTAGATCATAAACTGACCCTTGACTAAGACCAAGATCCAAGGGTTGAGGTTCAATTTCATTTGGAGAGGGAAAGTCTGAAGACTATGAAACGCATCGTTTCATTAAAAGGGGGATTGGGCTGGATTGCTAATCACACCCCAGATCATGGCCCATGTTTATTTTGTACTGATTTTTGTTACTCTTTGCACCGTATTCTTTTCCATTTTCTTTATGATTTTTTGATTTAATTTCTGATGAAAACTGGGCCTAACGCTTATACTAATTGCACCCCCATTTCAAGCCCACCTGGAAAATGAACTGAACATACTTGCTATTCACACCAAGGTTTTCATATTTTAATTTCTTTTTCTCCATTTTATGTTAATCTTTGAAAAATCATAATAAATAGAAAAATGATGATTTTTGCATGGGGATTTTTTCTCCCATTTCATGTTTATGTCTAGAAAATTATGAAACCAAAATATTTGCATTTCATGCATATTTAATATTTTTTGTGTATTTTCTATTTTAATAGCTTTTTAATTCTTTTATGTTGATACATGGTTTTGTGGAATTTTTTTTAGCTAGTTTCCTTCATATTTTTAGGCCACTCTTTTTAGGATAGTTAGATTAGGACTTTAACTCCCCTCTGGATTTATTCCATAATTTTGTAATGAATTTTGATTAGTTTTGCTTAGATGATTTTAGGTTGTGTAGAATTAGGTCAATCCTTAACATAGGTTCACAATAACACTAGAATTTTGGGTTTCTAGGTCAAGCTAGACATTGGGGCATATGGGGTATTAAGGGTAGATATGTAGGATCCCCTAGGAATTATATTAGATTTTAATATAGTAGTATACTATTTTTAGATGATTTTTGTAGTTGATGATTGTTTGTGTTGCCCTTGTGGGCTTGTATTTTTGTTTGCTTTGCTTTGTGGGATTGGAGAGCTTGGTTTTGCTTTTAGGAGCATTGAGGAGAATAGTAGAAGACTTGGAGATTGAGTGAGGATCTTGAGAGCTTGATCTTGTTTGTTTTGTTGTTGTTTTAGGGTTAGGGATTAGGAAGAGTTTAGACCTAGTTAACTTCTTTCTTAAACATGGATGGTATATTTCACCTCCATTCCTCCCTATGATTCAAAGTCCTTCCATGGTATACACCTCTCTCCTTGGGAGGTATAAGTGATGGTACCTAGGAAGTAGAACTTTTGAGGGAACCATTCTTTTGATGTTGAACCCTTATAGGTCACCTTTGGTGGTCAGTAAGCAGTTTAACACCCCAGCTTATCCAGTGAAGTGATTTCCTCTGGTTTGAATATCTTGAGAGATGCTGAGCTTGAGTTTGAAGATGAAGACTTCATTGAAGAGTATGGAAAAGGATGATTCCTTGAAGCATTGCCATTCCAGCTGAAGCTTGAAGAACAAAGGAAGTTGATACTTACTTTGAAGCTTGGAGATCCTGAAGGAATCAAGTTGATACTTGTGGTTAATAGTGAAGCCTGAAGGTGGAACTGATTAAGGAGCTGAAGCTTAGAGAAGAGAGAATAAGTTGAAACTTATGTTGAAGGGTTGAAACCTGGAAAAGCAAATTGATATTTGTCAAGAGTAATTGGAAGTCTGAAGACTGAGTTGCTGTTGAAAGAGCTGAAGCTTAGAGTTGAGAGAGGAGTTGATCTGCTTTCTTTTCTTTTTCTTTTCTGTATTGATGTGTTTTGTTTGACTTGCTTGATGCATTAGAATAAGTTCATATCTAGACTAAGTAGAATCTAGGAGCATGATTGCACTAGAGGTTGAGTTGCTCCCTCTGCTTGTATTGTTACTGTGTGGCTTTGCTTGCGGGTATTCGGTAGAGCCCAGATCCCTTGCCCATGTGGTTTGCTTTGCTTGATAGCATGACTTTATTCCTTCTGTATGATTGCAGTTTACTGTATTTTTCTTGATAGCATGTTGTTTACCTTCAGCATGATTACTGTTATTCATTCTGGCTTGAGGTTGAGATGAGCTTGTGGAGGCTGAAGCCCCACACACATTTCCTCCCTCACTTGCATTGCATGCATTTTACTGTTTAAGCTGATGCTTTGTCTGTTTTGGTGTATCATTGACATGATCCCTTAGGACTCTCATTTCCTTTGATAAGGAATTGATGATAGAACTTTAGGTTGAAACCTATGCATGACAACTTCTAGGAGTTCCCTGTTCAAACCTCAACCATAGGATGAATCCTTGGCATGACAACAGTAGGACTTGATAGTCTCCCTCCTAGTTGGGCTTGTTCTCTTCTCATCTCAAAACAGTTTAAGATACAGTAATCATGAATGACTTCTTTCGTACGTTACGAGCCTTAAGCTATCTGAGAAAGGATTGTGGGAGAGTTTCTTTTCCACAGTCTGGATGTTTAGTATGGTACCCTTTGGGTGACATGCGACGCATTCACTCTCAGGTCATAGTCTCTAGTGCGATTGAAATTGCAAACACAATAAAAAACACTTCTTCCGTAAAAGACAGGAAATAATGCATAGTGTCCCGAACTACGTCAGCTCTGATCTCTCATACCTGTTGAGAGTATGTAGGCATAGTACTGATGTATTGGCGAGCTACCTTCCCCCATAACCCGTCGTAGGTCGAACTATGTTGACTCTAATTTCTCGTTCTCTGATGAGAATACGTAGGCATAAAGCGCGACGCTTTGCCAAGTCATTTTTCTTTTCTTTTTAAGCCAGCCTTGATAGGTAGACAGATAAAGCCAACCCGTCCAAGTAAACACAACAAGCGTGGATCCCGTCGAGTACGACGGACGTGAGGGGTGCTAATACCTTCCCCTTGTGTAACCGACTCCCGAACCCAGACGATGGTTGCGACGACCTTGTCTTACCCTTCTTCGTTAGGTTTTTCCGATCGTTTCCTTTCCCGCTCTGAGGGATAAATAACGAAAGGTGGCGACTCTTCTATTGTGTCAGCACCTTATTTTCGCGCAAGCGACAACTGGTTGGTCCAGTCTTTCCCCATTTGGTCAAGGAATTTTGGATACATGCAAAGGTTTACCCTAAGTTCATCTCTTCATCTGTTTTGGGAAAAGAAATCATCATAACTGAAGAAATGATTCGCAAACTCATTGGGTATAAAGAAGAAGAAGGTATTGCGAACATCCCTACAGGACGAGTAAACATGGCTGAAATGTTCAACGAAGTGTTTACCTCTGGGATGCCATCAAGCAAGATTAAGGATCTGAAAAACCACTACAAGATCTGGGCTAAGATTTTTCTGGGTTGCATTCATCACAGGAAAGCTTCAAACTCTCTAGACTACATCAATACAGAGCAACTGTATTTTCTGTATTGTCTGGGAAACAACATTAAGGTGGATCTTCCACATCTGATGTTTACTCATCTGTGGAGTCATGTGAAAATGTCCAGAGAAATGATTAGAACCAACAATCAGAAAATTAGAGATTGGAGATTGATTTCTGACATTCTTACAGAAAATGGCTTGGTAGCTCATCTGACAGAGGCTGGTCAGACAGAAGAATTGGAAAAATTTCTTGGGAAGCCTCTGGATAGTAAAAGTCTGCAAAGGATGAAGTTGATAGAGTCACTTCAATCTAATCCAGTTAAGATTGACTCTGCTTTTGTGCGCAGAAGAAGGGTTCCAATGGATGATTTTCCACTTTTCACTACAGAGGAACCAAGGGAAGCACTCCTCAATTACATTGCTACTTGTATAGCAGATGGCACTCCTATGCCACCTGATTTGTTAAAACGTGCTTCTGAACCTGCTCCTGAGCTGATCATGAAGAAGAGGAGCAAGAAGAGAAAGGTCTCTGAAGAAAGTCCCTCAGAGAAACCAAAGAGTTCTAAGAGGAAAACTTCTAAAGAAGGCTCTGTCTAGAAGTCTCCAAAATGTGTCAAGCAATCAGGTAACCACTCTGCTACTTTATCTCCTGTTTTGGAAATAGTAACTGATGTGCCAACATCTCAACCTCCTCTACCTTCTGAACCAACATCTGAACCTATCATCACCTCTGAACCACCTTCCATTTCCCCTCCACACATCACTTCTGAGCAGGTTCATGTTTCTGTTGCCTCTCCTATCTCTCAACCACAAACTTGCAATCCTCAACCCACATCTCAACACAACCAACAAACCACCTCTGATCACCCTACCTCTCCACTTAATGTAGAAGCCACATCTGAACACACCACTTCCATGCCATCCATACCATCCTTCAATATCCATCAGCAAACTGATTCTGCTGAAATCCCTTCAACAAACACACTAGATGCTTCAAAACCCTCTGAACCTGAAGTTGCTACCACCACTTTTGAACCTAATCCCTCTGAACCTAACCACTCTGAAACAGATCATGAAATCCTTGATGTCACACCTCTCATGACCGGTCATCCAGTTTCATCTGGCTCATCTGATTCATCTGATTCCTCTGACTCTGACCTATCAGATGCTACCTCACCTCCCTATAACTCCCAAATAATTCTGTTGATATTTCCTCTCCCATTTCCATTCCTACTCCCATTCTCATTCCTACTTCCATTCCCTCTCATTCTACAGTTGAACCTTCATTCCTTTTTAAACCTTCTAAACCTTCATCCATTTCCAAACCTTCAACCTCTGATAAACATTCTCTCTTAGATGCCCTTAAGAAATCCTTCTTAGAGGCCTATCTTAAGCCTAAACCTAGACCAAATGTTGGTACTCTGTTATATGGTTTTGAAACAGAGATGTAGATGTGGTTGTCTGCTGTTAGGGAGAAGTGCCTGAATAGCATGAATCCTCATGACTCTAAAGCAATCTGGATTGCTTTCAGAAAGAGATTTAACTTTGTGTCTATGAACCTTCAAGATGCCTTCTCTGCAGATGCGGAAGAGAAACTTTCTGAAGCTATGAAACTTGCTCTTCTAAGTGTTCCCAGAACTCCTACTCTGTATCTGGAAAACACACCTGCAGAAGTTGTGTGTTCTGCATCTGAAGGAACTGTTGCACTTCAGATTAGTGAAGTTTCTCAGACTGAAGAAGTTATCATAGAGGCTCCTATTACTGAAGATATTCCTGCATCTGATAAGCCTTCTACTATGGAGATAGAGAATGCATCTGCTTCAGTAGTTATTCAAGATTCAATAGATTTGAAGAAAGATTCTGAAGATGTGCAAGCCAAGTTTGCTCAGCAAGAAGCTACCAACAGTGAAATAAAAGCATGGATGCTCAAGCAAGACAAGACTACAACAGGAATTAAGGAATGGATGGTTAAGCAAGAAGAATCAACATATGATATCAAGACTTGGATGGCCAAACAAGAAGCTTCAACTTCTGAGATGACAGATCTTCTTAAGATTTTAGCTTAGCGTTTAACTTAGTTGTCTGTTTGTGCACATCTATGAACTTGTTTGTCTTACTGCTTTTCTGAGTTTCTCATGAATCTGTGATTATTTTGCTTTACATTTGAATCAATTATTTTTTCTTGCTCTGAAGATTTTCTTAAATGATTCTTTTTGATATGACAAAAAGGGGGAGAAAATGGAAATTTTGATTGTCCACATAAACAGATACCAAATGGAAACTCATACATGTTTAAATCTAACTAATCTTAAATTCAGTGTTTCAGAGTTAAAATTTCACATCTGAAAATATCTATAGAATTGCCTCTGAACAAGATCTGAGATAATCTACAAGCTTGCTCTGACTCTGGAAAGAATACAAGTGCTGAAAGGGAAGTTTTTTAATTTTCTAGCAGTATTTATTTCAGGGGGAGAATTGTTAGAACACAGATTGGTTCTTAATAATAACTCTTTGTTTTGATGATAACTGTTAGGAAATTTTATATTTAAGAATTATATACTCTAAAATTTGTTTGAGAGTTTTACTGCAGATTGAAATGAAATTAACTCTCTAGAAGCAAATCTGTTTTGAATACAAGAAGTTATCCTGACTCTGAAGCGCCAGATGCATTTTATAGAAGATTCTGAGCATAGTCTCCAGAAGGATCTGAAGCAAGAAGCTCCAGAACATTCTGAGTCAGAAGCATCTGAAGCTAGTCAGAAGCATTTGAAGTTAGTCAGAAGCATCTGAAGCAAAGAAGAATATTGTTTGAAGAGTTTCTCAAAGCATAATTCTACAGAAGTTTCTGAAAGTACCAACGCTGCCAAGTACTGAAATTCTGTGTCAAATATGCTCTGATGATCAACACGCTGAAAGCACACCTGCTGCAGAAGACTCTGATATAGTAAAGTTCTGAATATCATTAGAAGACTCTGATCCATTCAGACTCTGAAGAACTTGCTGAAAACTCAAGAAGAAATATTCAAGAATATATCTGTTGGAGTAAATCAACGTCTCTTTCCTCATTTGTGCTAGACACACTTACACAGACAAAAAGGATTTTTCTGTGCTATCTACTTCTAGGAAAGGTCACTTGATGTGAAGACAAAAAGGCTCAGACCTTTTTGGGACTCTCTTTTCAACGCTCAGCATCCTTGGATCAGCTGCCTATAAAAGGAGAACTCCACCACATTCTTCAGTTACACAATTTGCTGAAAAGAAATCATATTATTCTAAGCTCTCATTATTTCATATTCTTCTTAGAATCTTTTGTACTTAAACTTAAGAGAAAAATCATTGTTGTGATAAAAGCTTTATAGAAGCATTAATACTCTTGTATTTAAATTTACATTGATTGTAAAGGTTTTTCCTTAAGAGGATTCAGTTGGAATCAGTAGCTCTTGAGAAGACTAAGAACAATTGTTCTTAGGTGTTACTATTGTAATCAGTTTGATTTAATAGTGGATTAAGTCCTTGTTAAGAAAGGCAAATCACTTTAGGAAGGGTGGACTGGAGTAGTTGTTTAAACGAACCAGGATAAAAATAATTGTGTGATTATTTTTTAAGTCTTAATCTTTCATACTTATTCAACCCCCCCCCCCCCTTCTAAGTATTTTCTCACCTTTAGTTGGCATCAGAGCTCCGGTTCTGAGTGTGCTACCACTTAACAGTGTCAGTAAAGATCCAGAGAGAAATACTTTGATATATATTTATTTGTTACCATGGCTGATAATTCAATGTCCAATATTAACAATAAATATGAAGAGAGGGATAGGATCAGCACCAAACCCCCAATGTTTGATGGGGAGAAATTTGACTACTGGAAAGACAGAATTGAGAGTTTTTTCCTAGGATATGATGCTGATCTATGGGATCTAGTCATAGATGGATATGTCCATCCCACAGATGGGAATGGCAAGAAGATTGACAGAAAATCTATGACAGATGCTCAGAAGAAAGATTTCAGAAATCACCACAAAGCCAGGACTATATTATTGAATGCAATTTCACATACAGAGTATGAGAAAATTACAAACAGGGAGACTGCTTTTGATATGTTTGAATCCCTAAAAATGACTCATGAGGGAAATTCTCAAGTTAAGGAGACAAAAGCTCTGGCTCTGATCCAGAAGTATGAGGCCTTCAAAATGGAAGACTCTGAATCTGTTGAAGCCATGTTCTCTAGATTTCAGATACTCACTGCTGGGCTGAAAGTTCTGGACAAGGGATACTCTACATCAGATCATGTAAAGAAAATCATAAGAAGTCTGCCTACCAGATGGAGACCAATGGTGACTGCCTTGAAGATGGCTAAAGATCTGAACAAGATCTCTCTAGAAGAACTCATCAGCTCACTGAGGAGCCATGAGATTAAGCTTGAGGAAGATGAACCTCAGAAGAAAGAAAAAGGTAAATCTGTTGCATTAAAATCTAACAAAACTGCTAAAGCTTTGCAGGTCATTCAAGAAAGCTCTGAAGAATCTTCTTCTGAAGAAGAAGATGAGTTATCCATGCTGTCCAGAAGGATTAACAGACTATGGAAGCACAAGGGAAAGAAGTTCAACAACTTCAGAAGATCTGATAATAGAAAGGAATCTTCTGGACACAGAAGATCTGCAAAGAAAGAAGTTGTGTGCTATGAGTGCAAAGAACCTGGGCACTACAAGAATGATTGCCCCAAACTTCAAAAAGAAAAACCCAAGAAGAAGTTTAACAAAAAGAAGAAGGTTCTGATGGCAACATGGGATGACTCAGATGAATGTGAATCATCTTCTGAATCAGAAGAAGAATGTGCAAATGTTGCACTGATGGCCAGCACAGAGGATCAAGAGGAAGGTACCTCAGGATATGAATCAGAATATGAATCTGATGATGACGCAGAAGAGGTAATGGCTAAACTTACCAAAGAAGAACTCATAAAAGTTTTAACAGAAGTTCTTAAAAGTTATAACAATATCAAACTCAAATACAAGAAGCTGAAAAGCAATCTTGAATCTGAGATTGATTTTCTGAAAACAGAACTTGTTGAGCAAAAAGAAATAAATCTGAAAATCAAAAATGACTTTGAAATAACTCAACAAGAATCTGAATCTGAGACTAAGTCATGTGAAAATATTTTAGAAAAATATGACTCTAGCTTTCAGAGATTTCTCACTAAGAGCATAGACAGAAGCAAGATGGCTTCTATGATCTATGGTGTTAGTGGAAACAACAGAAGAGGTATTGGATATGAATCTTCATCTGGAAGCAATCCAAAACCTGTTGACAAACTTTTCATCAAGAAGACACCTTTGTATTCTCAATTCAAATTTGGTCACTTAAATGACATTAAACACACAAGCTCTGAGAAGAATACTTATGTGTTTAAACCCAAGGCAAGTCAGAATAAACATTATGTTGAAAAACAGAAGTTTAGACAAACCTACAAACCAACTAACCCCAAAGGACCCAAGAAGATCTGGGTACCTAAAAACAAAATAATTCCTGTTGCAGATGTTCTTAGCAGCAAGGTCAGGACACCAATCATGGTACCTGGACTCTGGATGCTCACGACACATGACAGGAGAAAAGTCTATGTTCCAAAGCCTGGAACTTAGATCTGGAGGTGACATGAAGTTTGGAGGGAACCAGAAGGGCAAGATCATTGGATCTGGCACTATTGGAAATGGTAAACTTCCCTCTATTACTAATGTTTTACTTGTTGAAGGGTTAAAGCATAACTTATTGTCCATAAGTCAATTAAGTGACAATGGTTATGATATTACCTTTAATCAAAAATGTTGTAAAGCTATTAGTCAGAAGGATGGCTCTATCCTATTTAGTGGTAAGAGGAAAAACAACATTTATAAAATAAATCTTTCAGAACTTAAAGTTCAAAATGTTAAATGCCTCTTGTCTGTTAATGAAGAGCGATGGGTCTGGCACAGAAGATTGGGCCATATTAATATGAGACGTATATCTCAGATTAATAAACTTAATCTTGTCAGAGGACTCCCTAATCTGAAGTTCATTTCAGACGCTCTTTGTGAAGCATGCCGGAAAGGGAAGTTTTCAAAAACATCTTTCAAATTAAAAAATGTTGTTTCTACTTCTAAACCACTAGAACTACTTCATATTGATCTGTTTGGACCAGTGAAAACTGCATCCATCAGAGGCAAGAAGTATGGATTAGTCATTGTGGATGACTTTAGCAGATGGACATGGGTAAAGTTCTTAAAACACAAGGATGAGTCACATTCTTTGTTCTTTGACTTCTGCAAGCAAGTCCAGAATGAAAAGAATTTCAAAATTATAAAAGTCAGAAGTGATCATGGTGGTGAATTTGAAAATAAATATTTTGAAAAATATTTTTCTGAAAATGGCATTGCTCATGATTTTTCCTGTCCTAGAACTCCACAATAGAATGGGGTTGTAGAGAGGAAAAACAGAACTTTGCAAGAAATGGCCAGAACCATGATCAATGAGACAAATCTGGCAAAACATTTTTGGGCAGAAGCAATCAATACAACATGTTACATTCAGAACAGAGTGTCTGTTAGACCTCTTCTGAAGAAGACTCCTTATGAACCGTGGAAGAACAAAAAGCCCAACATTTCATATTTTCATCCTTTTGGATGTATTTGCTATATGTTAAAAACTAAGGAAAATCTGAGCAAGTTTGATTCCAAAGCACAGAAGTGTTTCATGCTTGGATATTCTGAACGCTCTAAAGGCTACAGAGTATACAACACTGAGACACAGATTGTGGAAGAATCCATTCATGTCAGATTTGATGATAAGCTTGGCTCTGAAAAGCCAAAGCAGGTTGATAACTCTGCAGATAGGGAAGTAGTCTTTATTGACTCTGAAGTTCCAGAAGCAGACAAATTTCAAGTGAAGGAACCAGAAGCAACTCCAGATGCTACTCCCTTAACTTCTCAGATGAATAATCTAAACATTTCTGAAGAGTCAACTATCAGAGGATCATCATCCAGAATTAAAGCTTCTCATCCAGAGGATGTCATTATTGGAAAGAAGGATGATCCCATCAGAACAAGATCCTTTCTAAGATCATCTGAAGCATCACTATTTGGACTAGTGTCAGAAATTGAACCATCTTCTGTAGAAGAAGCTCTGCAAGACAATGATTGGATTATTGCCATGCAAGAAGAGCTAAATCAATTCAGCAGAAATGATGTATGGGATCTAGTTCAAAGACCTCAAGGATTCAATATAATTGGTACAAAATGGGTCTTCAGAAATAAGCTAAATGAGAAAGGAGAAGTTGAGAGGAATAAGGCAAGGCTGGTTGCTCAAGGGTACAATCAGCAAGAGGGTATTGATTACACTGATACATATGCTCCAGTGGCAAGGTTAGAATCTATACGCCTTCTTATTTCCTTTGCTGCACAAAATAACATCACTCTGTATCAGATGGATGTTAAAAGTGCTTTTCTTAATGGTATTATAGAAGAAGAAGTTTATGTCCACCAACCTCCTGGTTTTGAAAATGAAAAATTTCCAGATCATGTTTTCAAATTAAAGAAATCTCTATATGGATTAAAACAAGCTCCCAGATCTTGGTATGAGAGATTGAGTAATTTTCTTTTGGAGAAGAATTTCATCAGAGGCAAAGTGGATACAACACTATTCTGTAAAACAATTAAGAAAGATCTTCTAATTTGCCAAATTTATGTAGATGATATTATTTTTGGATCAACAAATATTATGCTTGGAAAGGAGTTTGCTACAAGTATGCAGGCAGAATTTGAAATGAGCATGATGGGAGAACTCAGATTCTTTCTAGGAATCCAAGTTAATCAAACTCCAGAGTGCACCTACATACATCAGACAAAGTATGTTAAAGAACTTCTGAAGAAATTCAACATGTCTGACAGCAAGCTGGCAAAGACTCCAATGCATCCTACTAGCTCACTTGGCAAAGAAGAGGTAAGTAAGAAAGTAGACCAGAAGCTCTACAGAGGTATGATTGGCTCTCTTCTTTATCTTACTGCTTCTAGACCTGACATATTGTTCAGTGTTTGTCTGTGTGCTAGATTCCAATCAGATCCTAGAGAATCACACTTGACAGCTGTCAAGAGGATTCTAAGGTATCTGAAAGGTACTTCTAATGTGGGTTTGTGTTACAGAAAATCTGATGATTTCAAATTAGTTGGATTCTGTGATGCTGACTACGCTGGAGACAGAGTGGAAAGAAAAAGTACTTCTGGAAGTTGTCAATTTCTAGGAAGAAATTTAATCTCCTAGTACAGCAAGAAGCAACCCACAATTGCACTTTCAACCACAGAGGCTGAATACATTGCTGCTGCTGGATGTAGTACGCAGATGCTCTGGATGAAGAGTCAACTAGAAGATTATCAAATTTTTGAAAGTAACATTTCTATCTTTTGTGATAATACTTCTGCTATATGTTTGTCCAAGAATCTCATTTTACATTCTAAGGCAAAACATATAGAAATTAAGCATCATTTCATCAGAGACTATGTTCAGAAGGGAATCATAAATTTAGCCTTTGTTGATACAGATCATCAATGGGCAGATATTTTTACAAAACCCCTTGTTGAAGATAGATTCAATTTTATTCTGAAAAATATTGGTATGGATTTTTGTCCAGAATGATATTTATCAGAAGCAAATTGTTACAGATGTAAAAATGCTTAAATACTCTGAAGTATTTCTTCTGTCTATTTATTCTATTCTGATCAATATTTCTGATGTGAAACTCTGAACTAACCATCTTTAGAAGATCTGAACGTTGGCTAACGTTTCATTTCTTAAGAGAATTCAGAACAGCATGCAAGTAAACATGTGTCACACAAAATCTGAAGAGGTGGCGTGTACATAACTGAAGAGACATTTGAGGTGAAGTTTGAATAGTAAGAATCTTGGTTTTCCCCCCAAATTGTCAGAAGCATTTAATGTTTTGAAATGATTTTTATTCTCTTCATTTAATGCTTGTTCAAACGTGCGTTTTTCTGACTGTTGATGTGCCTAAGTGTTTTAGTATAAATACTTGTCTTGTATTCACTTTCACACTTTTCACTCTCTCAGAATTTACATGCGTTTTCATCTCCTATTTTCTCTGCATAAAAACCCAAAACCTAAGTGTTTGAAAAAGCATTCTTCAATGGCGTCTTCATCATCAACAACTGCTCAGTTCCAATCTACTATGGCTGCTGTGACTTCAGAAAACTTGGGTGTTGCTCCATATTCTCCTCCCAAAAGAACACTTCTAACGCCTGTTGATAAACTAGAAGTTCTGTGTGAATCTATGGTTGAGTTTGATTCTCTGGCAGATAATGGGTTTGAATTTCGTTCCATAATTAGAGCTCAAGGATGGGTTAAGTACTTTGATAGGCTGTTTGGACCAGTTTACCCTCTCCTTGTGAAAGAATTCTGGATTCATGCATCAGTTTATCCCAAGTTCATCTTATCTTCTGTGCTGGGAAAAGAGATTATCATCACAGAGGATCTGATAAGAAGACTGATAGGTTATGAAGAAACAAATGGTGTTTCCCACTTGCCAGCTGGGCGTGTGGACATGGATGAGGTTTATGAGGAAGTTATGACTGCTGGTCAAGCTTCAAACAAATTCAAAGATCTGAAGCCTGATTACAAGATCTGGGCCAAGATCTTCATGGGATGCATCCACCACAGGAAATCAACCAATTCTCCAGACTATGTCAATAATGAACAGATTTATTTCATGTATTGCCTTAGTCAGAGCACCAAGGTAGATCTTCCATACATTCTGTTTATGCATCTGTGGAATCATATCAATGCATCTAGAGAATCTGTGAAAGAGAAAGGCCAGAAGATCAGGACTTGGATCCCCTTTGGAAGGTTGATCTCAGATCTTCTTACTGAAAATGGTTTAGTGACTGCTCTGTACGCTGCTGGAGTTACAGAGGAATTAGAGTTTATAATGGGAAAACCTCTGAACGCTAAAAGTCTTCTGAGACTCAAAATTGTTGATGAACTCACTACTGCTCCAAAGAGGCTGAATATGTCTGAATTGAATAAGAGGGTTCCTGTAGCTGACTTTCCTCTATTCTTTGCTGAAGAACCCAGGCATATAGTGCTTATGTATATAGAAGAATGCAAGAAGGAAGGAATACCTGTTCCAGCTAATGTGTTTCAGCTAGTCAAACAACCACTACCAGATGCAGGAGAAGAAGAAGTACCACTTCAGAGGAAAAGGACTCAGCCTGTAGAAGAATCTGAACCTGTCCAGAAGAAGGTCAAGATTGCTGAGAAGCCCAAGAAGCTCTTGAAGAGAAAAGATTCTGAAGAAGCTGCCTCTGTACCTGCCAAGAGGATTAAAGTAAAAGGTACTAAAACATCTGTAACTTCTGCAAATCTTGTTATTAATGATTCTAATATTAAGTCTGTTCCAAAACCTCCTGTTACTCAAACCACTTTTGTTACTGCCCCCAATTCTGTTTCACCTCAAAAACAAACAACTGTTTCTGTATCAAAACCATCTCAACACAAAATACATATCAAACACTTTGTTCAACGACAACAACCATCAGATCCACAACCATCAGATCAACTACCATCAGAACAACAACCATCTGAAAAACAAAAATCTGATCAACAACATACCTCTGAACATCCAGAAAACCAACCAAAAGAAGTTCAACCAGAAAAAGCCTCTGACCATCCACCATCAAATAATCCACCTTCTGAACCTATTGCACCTGTTACTTCTGAACCTACAAAAGTAACCTCTGCTCCTGTTTCATCAGAACCACCTTCCAAACAATCTGACATTCCTTCAGAACCTACCAACACATCTGAACCTCACATCCCTGAGACAGAAGTTCTTGATGTCACTCCACTAAAAACAGTGTTTCAAGTATCTTCTACCTCGTGTACACCTACAACATCCTCCAACTCATCAGAATCAGAAATCCACCCAAATTTTCTAATCTCTCCATCTGACAAATACTCGGAGATGAACCAACCTCAACTTGACCCTGAACCTGAATCAACCATACCTTCTAAAACTCCCATTCCAGATCCTATGCCTCCACCTGCACCATCATCTGAGATATTAATCCCCAATTCCAATCCAACATCATCTGGTATATCTTGTGCCCAAGTTTCTTCTCTTTATCATAATCTATCTTATGGTTTCAAACTGAAATATTTTTATGATAGAGTTGAACCTTCTGAACCCCTCAACCCTCTGAAACCAAAACTCAGACAGGCTTTTCCATCTGTGATTCTTTCATATATTCAATCAATGAACAATGTAGGATCCTTAGCAACAATATCTGGAACCTCTGGTAAAGCTGTTGTTTCAGCTCTGCAACTTGCATCTGATAACACAGTTGCATCTGCTGAACCACCAACATCTGCTTTCAAACCATACTCAAATGAACCTTTTGATGATGTTTGCCCACGCACAAGACCAAAACCTCATTTGCTTAATGCTTTAAACAGATCCCTACCTCAAAAACCAGAAATTCCTTTCATTCCATATTATCCCCCTCCTCTGATTTCCATCCAAAAATCACTTTTACCACCATCTCCCAAACCTAAACATATAACTCTGGAAACCCTGCTTAAACCTCAGCCCAGACTTAATATTGATCATTTATTTCAAACTTTTTTGCAAGAAATACAGATGTCTTTAGGTACTGTTCAGAAGAAATGCTCTGAAACTATGGATGCAAATGAATCTGACATCATCTGGAAAGGATTCATCAATAGATTCAACACTGTAGCTTCAAATCTGAAGAACGTCTGTTCTGATGATGCAAAGCTCAGAGCTGAAAGGACTCTATTCTGGACTGTCAACAAAAGTGAACCTCTGCTTCGTTTAGATGCTCCTCCACCTCCAACAGAATCTACTGCCAATGCATTGACTATGACTCTGGTAGAACCCTCTTCAGGATCTACAGAACCAATGGCAATTGACTCTGTTCAGGCTACAAAACCTTCACCTTCTTCATCTGAGATAAAGACAGAACATCCAGACTTTGAAGACAAGATTGTTGCTCTGGAGGCTGGACAGTCAGAGATAAAATCCTGGATGGCTAAGCAGGATAATAAGTCTGAGGATATGACAGAATGGATGTCAAAAAAAGATGAGAAGAATGAAACTATGACTAAGTGGATGTCCAAGCAAGAGCAATCCTCCTCTGAGATTACAGATCTATTGAAGATGCTTTTGTCCAAACACTCTTAGATTTTTTTTTCATTCTAATGTTTTTGCATCTGTTGTTTGCATCTGAACTTTATTGCTATGTCTTCTGATGCTTACCTATGTACTCTTGCTCTGTTATTTTGAATGAATCAGTTTTTCTCCATTGAATTATCTTAGTTATTGTTCCTTTTATTTACCTTTTTAAAAGTTTTTACTTTTTGCTTATGACAAAAAAGGGGGAGAAAATATAGATCTGAACTGTTTAATATAACTTCACCAGAATGAATCTTCAGACATATCTATTCTATCTAACATTTAACTTGACTATTTCAGAACATTTGATAAGAACACTCTAAAAGAAACTCTGAGTCTCTCAGATCATTTGTCTTTTATCAAACTCTAAATCTTATATCTGCAAGACATTCTGACCCTAAAATGTTATAAGAACAAACAAGATCTAACTCTGAAGATTACTCAAGACAAAAGGGAAGTTTCTATTCCTTTTTCATATTTAACTCAGGGGGGGATTCATCATCTCAGGGGGAGTTATAATTCTTTATGTTCAGTTAAATAAAATTTCTGATACTTTTTGTCATCATCAAAAAGGGGGAGATTGTTAGAACACATATTGGTTCTTAATAATAACTCTTTGTTTTGATGATAACTGTTAGGAAATTTTATATTTAAGAATTATATACTCTAAAATTTGTTTGAGAGTTTTACTGCAGATTGAAATGAAATTAACTCTCTAGAAGTAAATCTGTTTTGAATACAAGAAGTTATCCTGACTCTGAAGCGCCAGATGCATTTTACAGAAGATTCTGAGCATAGTCTCCAGAAGGATCTGAAGCAAGAAGCTCCAGAACATTTTGAGTCAGAAGCATCTGAAGCTAGTCAGAAGCATCTGAAGTTAGTCAGAAGCATCTGAAGCTAAAGCATCTGAAGCAAAGAAGAATATTGTTTGAAGAGTTTCTCAAAGCATAATTCTACAGAAGTTTCTGAAAGTACCAACGCTGCCAAGTACTGAAATTCTGTGTCAAATATGCTCTGATGATCAACACGCTGAAAGCACACCTGCTGTAGAAGACTCTGATATAGCAAAGTTCTGAATATCATTAGAAGACTCTGATCCATTCAGACTCTGAAGAACTTGCTGAAAACTGAAGAAGAAATATTTAAGAATATATCCGTTGGAGTAAATCAACGTCTCTTTCCTCATTTGTGCTAGACACACTTACACAGACAAAAAGGATTTTTCTGTGCTATCTACTTCTAGGAAAGGTCACTTGATGTGAAGACAAAAAGGCTCAGACCTTTTTGGGACTCTCTTTTCAACGCTCAGCATCCTTGGATCAGCTGCCTATAAAAGGAGAACTCCACCACATTCTTCAGTTACACAATTTGCTGAAAAGAAATCATATTATTCTAAGCTTTCATTATTTCATATTCTTCTTAGAATCTTTTTTACTTAAACTTAAGAGAAAAATCACTGTTGTGATAAAAGCTTTATAGAAGCATTAATACTCTTGTATTTAAATTTACATTGATTGTAAAGGTTTTTCCTTAAGAGGATTCAGTTGGAATCAGTAGCTCTTGAGAAGACTAAGAATAGTTGTTCTTAGGTGTTACTATTGTAATCAGTTTGATTTAATAGTGCATTAAGTCCTTGTTGAGAAAGGAAAATCACTCTAGGAAGGGTGGACTGGAGTAGTTGTTTAAACGAACCAGGATAAAAATAATTGTGTGATTATTTTTTAAGTCTTAATCTTTCATACTTATTCAACCCCCCCCCCCCCCCCCCCTTCTAAGTATTTTCTCACCTTCAAGAATTATATTCTCAGGGGGAGATATATTTTTTTTAATATTGAACAAAATTTCTTATAGTTTTTGTCATCATCAAAAAGGGGGAGATTGTTAGAACACAGATTAGTTCTTAATTTATCTCTATGTTTTGATGATAACATTAATGAAATTTTGTATGAAGAAAATATATACTCTAATTTTGTTCAAGTGTTTTTGTTTCAAATAAACATAAATTTTCCTCTGAAAACAAGAATTCCTCTGAACATTAAGCTACAGCTACAGAAGACTCTGAGCAAACTCAACGTTGTAACTACAAAGGCTCTGAAAAACAAAGTGATACATTTGAAGAGTGAAGATATGCTCTGATCTGAAACGCTCTTCTGAAGAACTGTTTGATAGAACAAAACACGCTAAACACTAAGCTGCAAATACTCTGATGATAAAAACTACTCTGATGATAAAGAAACTCTAATAAGAAGAAACTTGATAAAGAAAATGTTGTTCAAAGAAAAGATTCGTTGGCATATTCCTTGTCTTTATCCAAACGGCTCTTTCCTCTTTCATGTATGGCACAGGAAATTAGACAATAAGGATATCTCTGAACATTCCTCTTCTGGAAGGAAAAAGTCAAAATAAGACAAAAAGTATCTGCACACTCTGTCTACATCCAATGGTACTTTTCATCTACACGTTATTTGAGAAAGTGGAGTATTTAAAGAAGTCTCCAACAGAATTTCAACGTTAACAACTCTTGAACAAATTTCATTGAACAATTTCAACAAACGTACTAGAAAACTGAATAGTTTCATTTGTTCTTAACTTGTGTAAAAATCACTGTTGTGATAATAGCTTTTTAGAAGCACTTAAACACACATCTTTGTATTACTTTGTAATAGTTCCTTAAGAGACCAAGTTGTGGTTAGAATTCTTGAGAAGACTAAGACAGTTTGTCTTAGTGATATCACTGTAATCAGTTTTTTGATTAGTGGATTAAGTCCTCGATTGAGAGAGGCGAGATCACCTTGGCCGGGTGGACTGGAGTAGTTTGAGTTCAAACGAACCAGGATAAAAATACCTTGTTATTTTTCATTATCATACTTGTTTTGAAAACCCTTATTCAATTCTCCTTCTAAGTGTTTTCCTACCTTCAACTATTTTGGGAATACTCCCTCATAGTCCTCGCACTACGTCCTAATAAGGCCAAAGTGGGGTTAAAGGTAACTACGGTCCTCAGTATCACAGGCTCCAAGGTCGAAAATAGTGAATGTTTTCACGATTAACTCATTCAACAGTACTGTTTTCAAGAGGGACTCAACTGAGCGGCGATTCTCAAGTCAGCATGGTCGGGATTCAACTCCCTATAAGCCTCGTCGAATATATCACCTTCCTATCATAAGTTCACTCATGTCCGGGTGTAGGAATTTGTCTCACCACTAAAGGACACCAGCCCAAAAAAAAATTAGTAAATATAAACAAGTAAGCAAATAAGAAGATAAATAAAACAATAAGCAAACAAAATAAAAAAGTTAGAGAACCCACAAGAGAAGTCCCCAATGAAGTCGTCATTTCTGTCGCGGTACGAATTGGATGTCAAATTATTAATTAATTTGAATCTTAAATTCATTAGTTCACCACCGGGTTTTTATTTGTCCAAAGGAAGGGAAAAAGATCGAATTACCCACAATACAATGCAAATGCAAAAGCTAGAGAGTTTAGGTTCGGAGGTTGGTTAAACTTAGGGAAGGTTTTAGCATCCTAAGTTTCTATAGTACTCTACAGGAACCTATTATTTTAATATGTTTATTGCTAAGGGTTATCTGCTTAAGGATTGAAGACCTAATGGTTTATATATAAATATACTCGCCAAGACGTTGCATCTTGTGCCTACATATCCTAACGGGAATGGAATCAGAGTATTTGTAGTTCTCCTAAAGGGTTTGACGAATTCTTTGACTGTTGGTCAAAGTTCCAAAGGGATAAGGATTGTTGATTGATTGATTCTAGGAGAAAAGACGAGTCGTCATCTCGAGGGAGAACACTCGACTTAACCACCACAACTTGTAGGAGATGGTCTTTGCATCATCTTGAGAGAAGGGTTTAGAAACTCGGATTTCATCTACGAGTATGCCACTATCACTCTCAAGCGGAAAAGATCTTATATATAGATTGTATTGTTATGGGGCAGGAGATTTATTTCTCGACCGTCAAGATGACTAACATCTAATTCTCTTGTATGGAGAATAGTTTGAAGTTGAGTTGAGTATGTTTTTCTATGTTGTAAAAAAAAGGTCCTCCTTATGGGTAGGATCTAAAATTAAGCGATCAACTTGAAAATGATCAAGGATTGAGTGGGAAAATGATGCAAGATGAGATGCATATGCACAAGTATTAAGTCATGCGCAGATTCTTCCTTTGGACACATGCGATATGAACAAAAGGACGATAAAAATAAATAACGGTAAAGTAAAAGCATTCAAACAGATAAAAGTGCTATAATTAGACAAGCGCGAGAGTTGTGAATAAGTGAATAAGAGAGCGTCGCGTTGATTAATTCTAGGCGAGTTCAGTCTTATGAGAAATTATATTATTTTAGTGAAATCATATTGGATTATAAATGGATTAGTTTTCGGGTAGAATAATTTTAATTAAATAATTGCTAACTTATCAAATAACATGAGTTTAATTAAAGATTATGAGATGGTTTTTTTAAACAAATAGTTTTAGTTATAATTAAAAAGGGGCAAGTTAATAAATTATAAAAAGTTTTATTATAAAAAGGAACAAATTCTAAGTCATTTTAAAAAGGTTATTAAGTGAAATTCTAGAATTGAGAATAGCAATAATTTTAAATATATAATGAATATTAAACAAATGGAATGAGTTTTTTTAGGATATTAACAAATTATTTGAATTAAAAGAAAGTAGGTTATTATTATTTTATTATTAGCAAACAAAATAGATTTATTGAGCAAATTATTTTTATATTAAAAAAATGGATTAATTTAAAAGTGACAAAATAACTAAAGTGAAATAGAAAATAAGTTGGTTTTATTAATTAAGTTAATTGATTAAAAAAAGTTGATTGCATAAATTAGTTATTAACAAATTAATTAATGAATAAAGGTTGATTTTTAAAGGGAATAATTATTAGTTATATAAATTAAATAAAAATGATTATTTTAATTAATTCAGATTAAAATAAAGTTGGTGGTTTAATTAAAATTTAAAGGAAGATTAAAGGGTTTGATGAGGTTAATTAGGGAGGGGCGGATTATCGGGTGTGATGCAGAGAAAAGGGTTACAGTGGGTCATACATTGTGGATCGTGTGATTGGATCTTGATGCGGATCAAAGGGTTGCATGTGTGTGGTGTATGTGAAGTGATGTGGGCGAGCATGCACATGATTATTACATACAAAATAAAAAACAAGAAAACCCAAATCCCCCTTCACCCCCCCCCCCAGGCGCCGTTTCACTCTTTCTCTTTCTCAGCATTCTTCTTTCTCTCTTCTCTTCTCCGCAACCTTCTTCCTTCATTTCGCGGTCTCTTCCTTCTTCTTCTTTGCGAATCGCCTTCCCCTCTTGACCTGTTATGAAACACACACAAAAAAACTGAATAGTTAAACGAACAAAACTCTACCCTATGACTGCGAGGCGGTGACGAGATTTATCTCCGAGCCTTCGATTCAGCGGTTTGCGATTGTTCTTCATTTTTATTTTTGTCTGGTTTGGAATGTTGTATTGGTGACGGTTTATGGTGAACTTGTGGGCTTGATTTCGTCTTTTGCAATGATGATTCGAAGAAAAAATTTCTGAGCTTTTTCTGCGATGATGATTTCTCTTCCATCTGAGCTTGTTGTCCCTCTTCTTCTTTTATACTCTGTTTGAGGACTGCATTAAGTTTTATTTTTAAAACTTTCCCCTTTCGAATTGATGTTGTCTAATGAATATTTGGAAAGAGTTCTTTTGGCGTTTCAATTCTTTCTGTTTTCGTTTGGCCTTGTCCGATTTGCTTTTGAGAAGATATTAATTTTCTTCTTCCCTTTAATATCCTGGAAACAGATTTGGGAATGATTCTTGATGATTTGGAAGATTTCTGATTCTTTTCCTTTTTCGTATTGGAATGTTGTCGGAACCTGAAAAGAAACGGTTTTGATTGTGCTTTAATTGTTGGAAGAATGGATTAATATTTAATTAATTATGATTGTTGATGTTGCTGATGTTGAGTTGCTTGTTGAATTTTCGTTGCTGTTGAAACCTCTCTTTCCTCACGAGGGCGTTACCGTGATGGGCTTGCTGTTGGGCCAATGTTTGGTCAAAATCTCTTCTTTGACCCGTTGACTTTTGATAATGTTGCAAAAATGGAAAATTGGACCTCGACCCGAAGAATGACTAAAAATTGATAAGAACAGAAGTTGCCTTGATACTGCCGAAAATAAATTGTCCCTGACTTTGGAAGCTGGCGGCAACTTCGGTTGTTGCCCTTCCGTCCCGGCCCAGTGATGACAATTTTCTAAGGGCTAAGGCAAAAACAAATAAAGCTCTTATTCCAAAAATAACGGTTGTTCACTGTGCAGGTTCAGTGTCTGAGGACGATGAAGATTCGAAGCTAGAAGATCCAGGAAGTTAGAAGCCTTAGGACTGTAGCTTTAGAAATTTTGTAATCTGACAAATTTGTACGTTGTAATTTAGAACGTAACCTGTAGCTCAAACCATGTAATAAAATGCAAGCCATTTCTGATTAATGAATAAGAGGTTCGGCTCCAAAGTTCTTGATTATGAATTTCCAATTTTGATGTGTGTGTTGATTTAAAAGCAAGTGAATATCCATAATCGAACTCTCACTTTCCAATTTAAGAGATGCTTTCATAAAAAACTGGTCAACAATTGAATATCCAAAATACGTCAAAAATACTGCCAATTCAACTGTGGTCTTGATTTGCAAAACATAGCGGCTTGCAAATGATGCTCGGGAAGCTTTGAACAGAGAGAACTTGATTACTTGTCGCACGAACCAAAACAAAACCGTGATGTCTCAAACGATCATAAAATCCAAAGTGATTCATCTCAGCTCTCCCTTAAAACAAAATTCTACCACTTAGGGGCACTCTTGATAAAGACTTTGTGTCCTACTTAGAAATAACCCAGAGATGGCTTGAAGTGCTTAAGTTAGAAATAAAAATTACCTGCTAGATGTTCCTGCACAAGCTTGTTAGTCGCAAAAAACATAAATACTAAATTAAAGTCAAATAACAACAGAAAAAGTGGAAAAGAGGTGGGATCTTATGGTCAAAAATTAGGATGTGACAGTTTCATGTTGGTTGGAATTGCCTTTGAGGTTCACAACTTCATGAAATTGACCATTGAAACAAATGACCTATAATGATCTTTCCAAAAATACCCTTGCCTTGTGAGGTCCATAACTTGAGATGTACAAATGATAAAAAGGACTTCTGAGACTTTTTGGAAAGCTAAGACCATGAGGAACAACTTTCATGTTTACTTGAAGTTAAGGAGAAACTTGATTCTAGGTCAAAATTTCCTTGGAAGTGGGTTGACTTTTAGTTGACCAAAAATATCTTCATCCGTGAACCTTGACTTGTTGGCATCATAACTTGAGATGTACAAACTCAATGGATGAGTTCTTATACTCAAAAGAAAGCTTAAAGGATGCTTTACAAGTCTCATGTTTTCATGTAAATGAGATTGAGCTTACATCATGGGGTAAATTGTCCTTGAAGTTGGGCACCAAAGAAGGGGATTTTACACAGAAAACCTCTGAAACCCTAATTTAGTAACTTCTTGAACCCTTGATTCTTCTTAATTTGATCTTAAATGAACATCCTAAATGCTTTGAGGTGACTTCCTATGACTCAAGTGACTTCGCTAGGTCTCTCTAGCTTCTGATATTGGTTGGCTCCAAGCCCATGTACCACTCCAAGGATGGTCTAGACACAATTGTCGCAACTGCGAAAAACACCCGGCGGAAAACAGAAGAATCGCCACCTTTCATTATTTATCCCAAAGAGAGGGAAAGGAAATGATCGGAAAAACCTAACGAAAAAGGGAAAGACAAGGTCATCACAACCATGTCTGGATTTGGGAGTCGGTTACGCAAGGGGAAGGTATTAGCACCCCTCACGTCCGTCGTACTCGATGGGATCCACGCTTTGTTGTCTATCTAAAAGGGTGATCAACTATCTAGCTAAAGGTCTCAGGGACAAAAGAAAAAGAAAGGAGAAGTGACTCGGCAGAGCATCGCCTCTCTGTGCCTACGTACTCCCTCGTGCAATGTGAAAGTCAGAGTCAACGTAGTTCGAGTAACTACGGGTGAAAAGGGGAAAGGTTGCTCGCCAAGACATCGCGTCTTGTGCCTACGTACTTTCATCTGGTATGAAAGATTAGAGCAAATGTAGTTCAGGCTAAAAAGAACACCGGTTTTGTTCAAAAGTTTTTTTGGCCCGAGTAAGGTTAACAATCAGTTCTAGCAGTTGGTGTATGCAGCTCGAGCATAGGAGACTTAGGCATTGCCGTTTGCGATAGAACTAAGAGTTAACAAAACTCTTTTTCTGAAAAGATTTTCTTGGATTAAGAACCCCAAAGGGTAAAAAAGGTTTGAAGTGTTTTTGTGTTTTTTAGAGAAGAAGTGTTTTGAGTTTGATTTGTAACTCATGTCGCACTAGAGACTATGACCTAAGAGCGAATGCGTCGTATATCACCCAAAGGGTGTACACTAAACACTCTAGGTCATTGAGAGGAATCCCCCCAATCACCATTTCTCAAGTAGCTTAAGGCTCGTAGCGTGCAACACTTGTCATTCTTTATTAAGTGTTTTATGAATGTTTGAAGATGAGAAGAGAAGAAAGGACACTAATGGGAGACTAATCAATCCTAAAAGTTATCATGCAAAGTGAACTTAAAGTTGGGATACAAAAGGGAACTACGTAATGTTATCATGCATGGTTAGGCACCTAATATCTATCATAACCTCAAGAGGTTAGAGAACTTATGGGGAACATGGCAAAGAAAAGCAAAAGAAAAAGAAGAAGAAAGAACATGCAAATGAAAATGCAAACATAAGATGCACAAGTAGAATGAAAGTGGGAGGAAAATAGTGTGGGGCAGTATCCTCCACAAACTCATCTCAACCAAGAATGCATATGAGAAATGAAACAAAGAAGAAAGGAGAAAAAGTAATGCACAAGAGGCAATCGCACAAAAGGATAAAAACAAGTCACATATGGAAACATTGAAGGGAAGCATCAAAAGAAGCACACAAATGAACATAATTTGGACCTAAAAATGAGCATACAGCAAGGTCAACATGTTTATTATATGAAACAAGAGGAGTTGAGAGCTTAATGGATCTACAAAGGTCATTTCCAACTCAAACTAGGTCATGCACTTGTATGAACCTCCCTTGGAGGTAACTTGACTTGCAAGTTACCTCAAAATTAGGAAAATGGTTCAAAAATGATCAAATAAAATACAAGAGGTACCTAAACATGTTGGAAAACAGAGGCCAAAAGATCACAATCAAAATCAATTTACAACACCACCAAAGAAATTGATTCACAAGGGTGTTCCGTTGTGAATGAGGATTGTCAAGGGTCAAAGGAAATGCAATAAAAGTCAACCCAAAAGTCAACCAACAAAGGCAAAATGATCCTCAAAAATTCATCAACTCATCATGGACATGAGGATGAGTTTTTAGTCATTGGATCAAAAGGAGATGGAAGAAACAAAATCAAGAACCAAACATGTCAAGATTTAACTCAAATAAAACTCTTCCAATGATTAATTCCATTTTTAATTGAAAATAAAACCAAAAAAATAAAATAAAAATTTCCTAAAAATAAGGACATCCTAAAATGTCTAAAACATATTTTTCTGGAATTTTATCAAGCTTGGAAGCATTTTAAATGAAATTAAATCAAAACAAAAACAAAACAAAAACAAAAATAAAAAGAAAAAAAAAGAAAAAAAAACAAATAAAAGGTGCAGAAAGCAATTCAGCAACGTGTAAACCTCAATGGGCTAGCTCAGGGGGGTGCAAGCAGCAATAACAAGCCTAGTCCAAACAAGGCGTTGGACTCCAAATGATCAGGTGAGACAAAATCAACATACACGCATGGTGAAACGCAATAATGGACATAGGATCAAGCCGTCACCAGATCAAAGGGAAAACAACAAGCCACGTGGCTCAGGCAAGCCACTTAAATGAAACGCAACGTTTCATGGAAATCTGGTAAGGCAAATCAGAAGAGACACACGGTAGGTCTTGTTTGTGGCCATGAGATTAAAAGGAAGCAGATCTGAGGGAAAGGAGCCAGCCACGTGTTCAGGCCACGTTTAAAAATGGCAAACGGAGGGAAAAAAGAAGCACGCCAGAGAAGATGATCCAGGCGGCGGCGGTTGTCTTCTCCGGCCAACCGCAACACACATAAATCACAACTGAACCAAAATGAACAAAATTATAGTCTAAAATCAACCTCACATCACGTAGATCACGAATATGTGGTCTGTTTTCAGTTTTAGTCCACAAATGAGCCAGATCGAAAGCAACAAGTTGGAAGCTCAAATCACAAAATGTCACGAACAGCAACAAGTATGAACCAGAAATGATCTACATAGCTCAAGGATCACAAACATAAAAAAATGGCATTCAATTTGATAACAAACAATGAGCAAGTTTGAATTGAAGGTTACCTAGTGGAGAGCTTCCACTGAGCCTTCAAACCTTGATGAAATTTGCTGGAAATAAACCAGAATCACTCCATGATCTTCACTGAAGCTATTTGAATACTTAATTTGGCTTGAAAATGATTGAATCTGGGAAATCGTATTTCACTTTTCTTGAGCTTTTTCCAAGTGTGTTCTCTGCAAATTCTTCACCAAAATGCCTTCTGAGTCTTTGTTCATGATCAAAAGTTTATATGTGATGGATATGGATGGAAAAGAAGCCCAATGGCAGCTTGTACAAGCCTAATTGAATTTCACTTTTTCTTGGTTTGGAGCTTTCAAATTCACACGAAAATAGCACTTCCATGGCTTGAAAATCAGCTCAGGTAGCTTGCATATGGTGTAGGGTACCTCAATGGCTGAGATTGATCACTTGTTTGATCTCAATGGTGAGGATTGAAAGTGTAACTTAAGCTTGAAGTAAACTTGTAAATGGCATACCAAAACTCATCAAATTCAAATTCTAAAAATTCCATTGTATTTAGAATGTGTTTTTCACTCAAAATATGTATCAACTTGCACAAAATTAGTCCAATATGAATTAATTTGATTTTCTCCTTTTTAAGCTTTTTTCATGAACAAGTCTCACACCAATCCCTCAATCCAAGCCCATTCTATGACTCCTTGATGTTGGTTGAGCAAATGACCCCATTTGGAGCAAGTTTCATGTTGGAAATATTTTCATTTGAAGTAAGCAAAGTAGTGAAATGGACCTATAATGAAAATGACCTGTGATCTTACTTTCCCAAAATACCCCTGACTTGCAAGCCTCATAACTTGAGTTCTACAAATCAGATGAAGGACTTCTAGTACTCTTTGGAAATCTAAGGTCATGAGGAACAACTTTCATGTTTGGGTCAAGGTGAGGAGAAACATCCTTCTAGGTCAAAAGTGGCTTGGAAGTTGGTTGACTTTTGTTAACCAAAATCGCATTCATCTGAGGACCTGTAACTTGCCAGCATCATAACTTGAGTTCTAGAAATCAGATGAATGACTTCTAGTACTCAAAAGAAATCTATAGATATTCTCTACAAGTTTCATGTTGGGGTCAAGATGAGATGAAACTTCTATCTTGAGATAGATGGTCTTGAAGTTGGGCACTAAATAGGGGATTTTACACTGAGAACCCTAATTTAGTAACTTCTCACACTCTTAATTCTTCTTGATTTGATATCGACATGATATATTAGGCATCTCAACATAACATCCCATGACCATAGAGACTTGGAATTGAGTTTTAATCTCCTTCAATTTCACATTTGACTGAGGGTTGACCAGATGAAAACCCTAGATGCAACACCTTTGACTGTGGCTTCTTCCACATGACACAACAACTTGAACAAGCTCCAACATGGCTCTCAAAGCACTCAATGAGATTTATTAACATCCCATATCCATAATCATGAATTCACAATCCTCTGATTATCTTCACTTGGCCTCCAAGTTAGGAGATATCCCACATACACCCATCAATTCTCTCAAAGAACAATGACCACTTCTTGATGACTTTGATGACCACTCATGCTTGAGTAAAACCCCTTGCTTAGGCTCCACACTCTGGGTAACCTCTTCTTGCTATGCACAACCTCTTGATCCCCTGCTAAATGAAAAATATTATGCAATGCAAATGCTAGAACAATGCAAAGAAACAAAAGCCAGCTAAAGAAAAAAGGTTGGGCAAATTTTGGGGTGCATCAAGAATGTCTTGAAAGAAGTGCATGAGCAGCTTCTCGTCATCAGAATATGTAGGCATTTTTCTGTAGTATGACCTGAGGTGTACCCTGGGACAGGTCGTCCCCTTATACTTGTCAAGGTCAGGTACCTTGAACTTCGGTGGAATCCTTAGACCTGGGATCAGCCCTAAGTTTGACATATCCAGACCAAGAGAATTATGATTCTCCAAGTTCCTCATCTTCTCTTCTATCAATTTGAACCTCTTTCCTGCATCAGACTGCAAACCTGCTCCCATATCTCCCATGGAAAAGATGTCATTCTGTTCGTCCTCTTCCCAATGAGGACCAGCATTTCCATGCACAACGCATGTTGCCCCTGGAACATGGGCTCCATTCTGATTACCTCCGCCCGGAGGAATAACAACTGTTGGGATGGCATTGGCATGAGGAGTGCCATTGTCTGCTGGAGGAGGAACAACAGCGGTACCACCATGCAGAACTCCACTTCCGTCAACCCTAGCAATCAGAGGTTGAACGAGTGTTCTCAACTGTTCTTGGCTGTTAGTGACCCCCTGCATTAGATCCATGAATTGCGCCATATGGTCTCTGAACTCCTGTAGTTCCAGCTGAATTTGATCCATTGCCTTTTGTTGATTTCCCCTAGTTGAATAGTGATGAATTGTTCGGTCTTCAATCCTGAAACAATGCTGAGAAAACCACAGAAAGGAATAAGAGCAACTGAATCTGGAACACCTACAATGCAATATGAAAGATGATGCAAAATGCAGACATGTAAATATGGTTCAGGGAAATTTTCCCCTTGATTCTAGTTCCACGAGAACAATAAGAGAATGTAGAGCCAACAGATGAAGCCAAAGAAATCCTCTCATAAATAAAATGAGAACCAGTATCACAACACACATAACATCACCAAGGAAATACAACAGAGTCAACACGACCTCATCCAACAATCCTGGTGATGGTCGGAGTACAAAATAACAACATACAAAAGAGGAACTGCATCATGTGCGGCAGCGAGTCTGGAACTCTTCCAATAACTCCTTCGTGTCAGGATGATCAGGTCTGGCAATTAACTATCGAATAAGCAACTTTCTCCTGTTGATGGTATCTTGCAAGCCTTGAGCATAGTCTTCGCAAGCGCCTTCCCCAAATGCATCTTCAAGTTTAGGCCTCTTCAGATCTGCTCTTAACTTATACTCCTCCAACGTTGCAAGAGCTTCGCGTAGCTTGCAGTTGCATTCATAATGACGAGAGGATTCACCTGGATCTTTCTCATACTTAACCCGGAGTTGAGTCTTCAATCTGACAATCTGCTGACGAAGTCCATCTTCTCTTTCTTTGTTATTAGTTAAGATGGCATTCCATTGAGCGTTGAACTTTGATATTTCCAGGTGTGCTTTCTCTAACTCTTTTTTCTTCCCTTTGAAAACATTACCCAATATCCTCATATCCTGACCAAGACGTTCTCTGATGTGAATTTATTCAGTCAATTCCCTGCCCATCTTGTTCAGGGTATTTGTCTGCTTCTTGGACAAGTGAGTGGCTTGATTCTTCTCACTTCTAAGCTGAATGATCTCCTTCTCCAACTCTTCGTTCACCCTGCATAGTTCTTCCTTTTCAGCCCATAGTTGATTGTACTTCTGGATGTCAACTGTCATTGGTTTTTAAACTACCAGAGGATACAAAGGCTCCCTGACTGGAAATGGTAGCAACAGTCTCTCAACTCTCTCGTGGATCCATTCCACATATGGTCTATAGGCTCTGCAATCGCTCTTGCCCAAAGAAGATTTTCCCTTATGGTGAATCTTACCCCAAGCCTTTTCCAATCTGACTAAAGTCTCATTATCAACTAAATCGGTGAAATACAGAGATTTCTGTATTTTTTCTTCCCTTGGAGGTTCATTTAGAGCATAGCCAAACTGTCTGACGGTGAGAGCATGGTTATAATTAATGCTACCCTTCCTCCCAATCAAAGGAACATTGTGGAAGTCTCCACAGCTGTGAACAATCTCCATACCCAAAAGGTCTCTATTAAACCATACGATATTCTCTGACCTTAAACCCATAAGTCTTTCCGGCCAATCAACAGTGTCTGCCATATCAACAAAAGGTCAAGACTTAGGCAGATGTGAAATAAACCATCTGTATAGCAACGGAGCGCAACAGGAGACGTTCTTTCCTTGTCTTTTCTCATTCTTGTAGTGGATTGAATGATAAACATCACTTAAAAGGGTTGGCACATGATTCTTAGAAGTGAAGATATAGAAGGCATCCAAATCCACAAAGTCAGGTAGGTTGGGGAACAAGACTATCCCATAGATGCACAAAGCCAAGATAGCGTTGAAAACCAACCAACATCCCTCCTTAGCGAAATGTTGAGCTTTAGCCATCAAGAATGGAAATGGAAAGCCAGGAGTTCCAATTCTCCATACCAAATTACCCTCCAACTCAGAATCATCGAGATGAAGAGCACCAGCCAACTTGGATAACTCAGGCTCCTTCTTAGAGTGCACAAAAGGCGCTTCTTCCAACACAAGAATTCCTATTAGTTGAGCAAACTCTTCTAAAGTGGGCAATAAAACATATCCTGGGAACATGAAGCAACGCATCTGAGGATCATAAAAATGCAACAGTGCGTAAATGCCATCTAACTCAAACTTGGAGGCCTTAAAGACAAAATTCAAAACCTTCCTGTTGCACCCTAAAATTTGACCAACCGGTCCTAATATCTGGTTTATGTTTCGACACATTTTGTATTCGCATTCGCATACGACATGCATTGCATTTTTATCATTCAGATTGGTTTTTATCAGGATCATAGCCCCTGGCGTTTCAGGCAGTTCAGGCCGGTCGAAATAGAAGTCTGTTGAGAATTGGTGCTCGTTCCTGGCGTTTTCAGGTCATCTCGGTGCCCGGGTTTCGCTACAGTTGCGTAATTGGGTTTTTATTTGGTTTAATCGGCCTCCTGGCATTTTTAGGTTTTTTCTGTCATTTTTCTGGATTTTTATGCACTTAATTGGATTTTTCTGGATTTTATAGGGTTTTTAATATTTTTTAGAGTTAAAATAAATTTTCTTTTCATTTTTCAGAAATTAATAGATTTTTAATAAATTCAGATATTATTTTTTTTCTTTTAATAGTTTAATAGATAAATAGATTTTTTTTCTTTAATAGAATGGATAAAAAAAATAAAAAAGATATATGTGGATATTAGTTTGTTTTGAATTGTTTTAAAAATGATAGTAGATTTTAAAAGAAATTAAATGTTTTTAGAATTTTTAATTTTTAATTTTCAGAATTAATTAGGATTAATAATAGTTTTTAGTTTTTTTTTTAGACTTAATTAGAGTTTATTTTCTTTATTTTTTCGTTTTTGAATATTAATCAGGATTAATAATAGTTTTTTAGATTTTCTAGATTTAATTAGGATTTTATTGTGTATTTTCGTTTTTAGATATTAATTAGGATTAATAATAGATTAATTAGGGTTTATTAGATTTTAATTAGGTTTAGTGTTTAATTTTCGTTTTAGTTAATTAGATATGATTAGAGGTTAATCAGATTTATTTTGATTTTAGTTTAGATCTTAATTAGTCTTAATCAGTTTTTTAATCTGAGATTAATTCAAATGGGCCAATTATCAGAGTCCAGTTCAGAAGCCCAAATCAGTCCCCAGCGATGCCATGTGTCAATAAATAGGGTATGCCACGCGTGCAGAGGATTCTTCTTCCACCTCACTTTCTCACACGCTCAGAACCTCCCACGTCACTCTCCACTCACGCCGACCCACTCCACGTGGCCTGCATGCACCACTCACCGGCCCCACGCGTCCACCTCTCAACAACTTCTCTGCATGCAAGTTGACACTTGTCCATCCACCGTCTATCACCGGAGAACCCCACCGGCCGGCATGCAAGCGCCGGCATCCACTGTAACTTCCCACCGGCGACACCGCAACCGTCGCCGGAATTTCTAACGGCTCGCCGGAAAATTCATCAGGATCTTCATTTTTTCCAGAATATTGCAAATCGCCAGGAATCTTCATCTTGCTCATCAGGATCCTCATGCATCTTCTCCATCTGAAATTCAAGATTCAGCTTCACCAAATCTTCATCAGACCTTCAAGTGAATTCCAGAAACCTTCACCGTCTTCCTCAGAAAACTTCATAGGGCTCTTTAGGTTTTTTTCAGAAATCTTCCATTCTCAGCAAGAACATTATCTCCAGATCCACAAGCATCCGCGAACAATCTTCGATCAACCTCGTCCACTCCAGATTCTCGCGTGAAGTTTCTTCCATCCAAGAACATTCAGCGATCGTCATCAAGAACGTGAAGAGCGTTCTGCATCGCGCACCAGATCGTCTCCAGGTCTCCGTGGTTCTTCGGTAACCGCAAGGGATCTTCGCCGTTGTTCTTAGGTGACTTCATCGGTCTCCAGATTCTTCAAGAAGATTTCCAGGTTTTTTGTTCATCTTTCTCTAAACTTGTAAGCATGCATAGTTGTTCATCTGGATTTAGTGCTAGGTTAGACGAATCACTTAGGGAAAAATCATGTTGTTTAGGATTGAGCATCGGATTGGTAAGGTGAATGTTAGATTAGGGTTTGTTGAACTGAGATCTGAGGGACTTGATTGGTGATGGTGAATAGCGTTAGGGATTTGATTTGCAGGTGAGAGAGTTTTTCTGAGAGAAAGGGTTTGAGAGGAGAGAGCCGCTAGGGTTCAGTTTGGGGGGAGAGATGAACAGTACCATCAATGTTGGTTAATGTAGGGTTTTTGTTGTTTAGGCTGAAATTGAGTTATCTTGAAGCTGGGCCTTAAGCCCAAGTACGTTGTGCCAAGCCAATACTCCTCTTATTCCTTACGTACCCCCTCCCCCTGGTTTGAATTGAACATGGGCCTTAGGCCACTTACTTCCCACACCCCCGTTGGGAAGCCCAACCAAAGTAACCAGCACAGCATGTCTATTCATACCCCCCTGCTGTTTTTTTTTGTTTCCTGAATAGGATATGGGCCCAGCGTGCTATCAGCACCCCCCATCCTGGGCCCAGCGAATTTTCTGAACATAAATAAACTGCTATGGACAACCCCCTGCTCCTTTATTTCTTAATTGATTTTTCTTCTTTTTCTTAGTTTGTATTTAGTTCATGAATAATTCATAAAAAAATACAAAAATGATCATTTTTGCATGGGATTTTTTCCCTCACTTTAATAATTGGCTGAAGAAAATTACAAGAAAATAAAAATATTGTTTTAGGTTTTTTTTCCATTTATGGTGATTTTTTTACATATTAATTGCTTTTATTTTCATATTGTTGGTACGTACATACTGATGAATTTCGTTTAGGCATTTAAACTCGCATTTTGATCCCGTTCTTTTTGTGGTAGCTAGATTAGAGCATTAAGTTCCCTTAGAAATTTATTTCACATTTTTGTAAATAAATCTTGATTAGTTTTGATTAGAAAATATTAAGATGGTTAGATTAGGGTTTATACACAACATAGGTGCACTTGAACATTTTATTTTTGGGTTTTTAGATTGAATTAGAGTATGGGACCTATGGGGTATATAGGGTAGATATAGTACTTCCCTTAGAATTAATATTAGGCTTGTAAATATCATTTTACTATTTGTAGTATATTTTACAGTAGTGTGTTTGTTTGGTTTGCCCATTTTTGGGGTTTATCTTGTTGTGTGGGCTTTTTGGGCTTTTGCTTGGGGTGTGGGCTTAGTTAGAGCTTGTGGAGCTGGGCAAGGATTAAAGATGAAAACTGAAGATAAAAATCAAAGCTTGATGAAGATTGCTTGGCTCGCCTGGAGTTGTGTGAAGATCATAACACATAGAATATAGGAAGAGCCTTAGAATAGAAATTTTCTTCATAAACATGGATGGTTTCTTTTGCTTCCATTCTTCTCTGTGATTAAAAGTCTCTCCTTAATACTCACATCCCTCCTTTGGAAGGATTAGTGACTGTATCTAGGAGATAGAACTTTGAGAGAAACAGTCTGTATTATGTTAACTTTTTGTAGGCCACCTTTGGTGCTCAGCAGACTGTTTAACATTCTAAATCCTCTTGTCATCATTTCTCTGCTGAAGAGCTTGCTTTGAAGAAGCCCTTAAAGATTGAGGATAAAGTTCATTGCCTTGAAGACTGATAGAAGAAGGAGCTTGTGCTGTCAGGTTTTGCTGTTTAGAGCTGGTGGTGCTGTTTAGAGCTGTTGATGTATTGTTTGAGTTTCTTGATTGTATTGTTTGTTAATTTTCCCCTTGAGATTGAGGTGAAGCTGTTTCACTTTGCTCATTGTTTTCTAGGTTCGAGGTTGAGTGGGACTCCCTTGCCTCGCTTGTACTGCTGCATTCATGCATTTTACTGCTTTACTATATATATGCTGTTTATTTTCCGTTTATTCCCTTAGGATCTCTGTTTCTCTCTGCGCAAGAGAGGAATATGACAGACATTAGGTTCTCACCCATGCATGACAACATTAGGGTAGATTTTTATTCCCTTTTAAACCATAGGTTTTAGAGTTGTTGTTTCTCTTCTATCTCAAAACAATCAGAAAAACACAATAAACATTTCAAACATCAATAAAAGACAGTTCTTGCGTAAAAGACTGTGAACCAATCAAAAGAGTCATTTTTGTCCGCTTGGACCCATAATCAGGAGAAAACCTTTTTCAGAAGGATAAAAAACAGTCAAACAAATCTGTGTCTTTCGTGGCCCAAACTACGTTTGCTCTGATCTTTCATGTTGTATGAAAGTACGTAGGCATAGGATGCGATATCCTAGCGAGCAATCTTCCCCTCCTTTCCCGTAGGTAGGCGAACTACGTTAACTCTAATTTCTCGTTTCAGACGGGAATACGTAGGCATAAAGTGCGATACTTTGCCGAGTCATTTTATTTTCTTTTAACCCCAGACCTGTAGAATAGATAGAATAACAATCCGTACCAGAAAACAAGCGTGGATCCCGTCGAGTACGACGGACGTGAGGGGTGCTAATACCTTCCCCTTGCGTAACCGACTCCCGAATCCAGGATTTGGTTGCGATGACCATTCCTTTCCCGTCTTTGCGGTAGGTTTACTTCGAGCGTTTCCTTTCCCTTCGTTGGGATAAATAACGCACGGTGGCGACTCTTCTGTTCAGCCGACGCCGATTTTCGCAGTAGCGACACTTCCCATACTCCTTTCTGAAATCTTCCATCACACTACGATTAGCCACAGAAATTAGCTTAAGCAGAGGTCCTACCTCTGGTGTCGGGAACTTGTACAACACACTCTTCTTCAAATCAAGCTCCATAGCGATAGTGGATTAGATTACTAGAATCAAGAAGAAAATATACACTTGAAACACAAATACATGCAAAATGTTAAAATGCAAATGAATATGCAAATGCAACAGGGGATCAAGACTGTTGTGCTGCTGACTGAGTTGAACCAGAGCTTCGCTTCAGGGAGAAAATAACACAACACTAGGATTGACTCACATAGGGGATGGGAAAAGTCCCTAGTAGAGTCACCAATTGTCGCATCGCTGCGAAGAGGGGGCCGGAAAAGACAGAAGAGTCGCCACCGTTTGTTATTTATCCCAAAGAGAGGGAAAGAAAACAATCAGAGAAAACCTATGAAAAAGGGAAAAGACAGGTCATCGCAACCAAATCTTAGGTTCGGGAGTCGGTTATGCAAGGGGAAGGTATGGGTACCCCTCACGTCCGTTGTACTCAACGGGATCCACGCTTGTTGTCTAATCTAAAAGGGTGTTAATCTATCAAAAGGCTGGCTCACATGGACAAAAAAAAAGAAAATAGACTCGATAGAGCATCGCCGCTCTATGCCTACGTATTCCCTCTTATAATGGGAAATTCAGAGTCAACGTAGTTCGGATAACTACGGGTGAGAGGGGGGAAGGTTGCTCGCCAAGACATCATCATCTTGTGCCTACGTATGCTCATTTGGTATGGGAAATCAGAGCAAACATAGTTCGGGCTGACACGACCACAAATTGGTTCAAGTGTTTTAACTGAGTAGGGTAAAACCTTTGTTCTAAGAGTTAGGTGTATTGCTGCTCGACCATTGGAGAGTTAGGCGTTACCTGTGTGCAGTAGAACCAACACTTAACAAAGTCTTTCTAAAAATGGTTTTTAAACAATCCCGAGGGATAAAAAATGTTTGATGTTTTATTTTTTGTTTTTTAAACAAGAAGTGAATTAAGTTAGATTTGAAACTCATGTTGCACTAAAGACTATGACTTGAGAGCGAATGCGTCGCGTATCACCCAAAGGACATACGCTAAACACTCTATATAGTGTGAGAGGAGGCCCCCCAACCATCATTCCTCAAGTACTTAAGGCTCGTAGCGTACAACAATTGTTAACCTTTATTAAGTGTCTTAATAGGTTATGAGATGAGAATAGAAGACACAAACTCTAAGGGGAAACTGAACCCTAATGTTATCATGCACAATGCTCCTAAAGTTGGGATTAAGAGGGAAGAAAATATCCTAGTGTTATCATGCAAAGGATTGAACACCTAATGTCTCTCCTACTCCCATCTTAAACAGAGGGACTAGGAATCCTAAGGGATCATGGCAAAGCCAAGTAAACAACAGATAATTCAATCACAGATGAAATGAAGGATGAGAAGAAGTTGCCTTAAACAAGTCAAAAGCAATGCAAACAAGGTATGCAAAGATGCAAAGATGAGATGTGAGAAACAAATGATGCAACAAAGAAAAATGATCAAAACAAGTTGACTTAAACAAGTCAAAAAAAAGAGTGAGATGAAATGGGAGAAGTAACAACTCCTACAACCATTCAAACATCAATCACTTACATAAAGGCTAAGCATAAAACAAAACCAAAAGGCCATGATCAAAGAGAATATAGGAGAAAGAAAATTGGGCAGCAAGCACATGTAAATTATCTCAACCAAACATTTCAAATTTATCATGAAGAAGAAGAGAGAAAACAAATGCTAGAAGTGATCCACTATTCAAGACAAAATCAAAGCATGGACATGGACACCAAATCATCTTGAATGGTGATCAAAGCATATGGGGCAGAAGAGAAACCATAAGAAGAAAATTTGAAACAAGATGGGAAGCAAAGCACAAACATGAATCAAGTCAAGGAAAATGGAAGAACCAAACTTCTATCTCATGTTCAACACTTAAAACTGTAGATGCTTTTGATTAGCTGCATTTTATGGCAAAACATTGGAGTATGTATGAATGTCATAACTGATGTTATGACATACATGAAGAGTGTTCTGCAGGGAGAGCTAAGAGTAAGTGAAGTTGAATGTCATGACTGAATGTTATGACATTGAGCGTATGACATCAGGGCGCGCAATTTTAGTTTTTCTGTTATTAGCTCAGGCTATACTTCAGGAAACATTTTAGGAAGCCTAGTTATCTTAGGCGACATAACAGGCACTGCTAAGGATAACCTGGAATCCCCCTGACTCAATTGGGTAGGCGCAGCTTCATGAAGAGAGGTTTATCTTGGGTAAACCTAATTTCTCCATCAAAGGCCAAAGCAAGTCTGCTGCTATAAATAACAGAAGGATCATTCCTAATAAGGCAGAGCTTCTGAAGAGAGATTAGAGAGTGTATTTTGTGAGTGAAGAACTTTGTTCTTCACGTGTGTTTAGGAGTCTTAGGATTCCTTATAGGCCAAGCAATTGTCTGTTGTATGATTGCTCTGGTTTAGTGTTAGTGAACTGTTGTGTTCATTGTGTCACTCAAAGCTTTTAAGCAAGAGTGTTGTGTCTCTTGATCAAAGCTGTGAAGCAAGATCAAGGTGTGTTTGAAGTGTTTCTTCATATCTCATTTGTAACTTTGAATTGGTTAATATCACTGCTGTGATTGAGGGGGAGTGAGTAGGAAACTCTAGTCTAGTAGGTTCTAGGCTGAAGTGTCATTGGGCATGTCTTAAATGAAGAGTGCAAACTGGTTGTTTGGCTCTGAATTAATTCTACTGATAGTGAATTTCCTCCCTGGCTTGGTAGCCCCCAGATGTAGGTGTGGTTGACACTAAATTGGGTGAACAATTACTTGTGTCATTTACTGCTTTACATTTACTGCTTATTATTAACTCCAGTAGTCTGTGTGGATGTCATAACATCCGTAATAACATCCACTGTTGGGTAGCCAGAATTTCATTTGGCATCAGAGCAGGCACCCTACCTATTATTTTCTGGGTGAGATATAGGGAAGAAAAATTCTGGTACTATGGATAAGGATATAGGATTCACAAATAGACCACCAATTCTGGATGACTCTAATTATGACTATTAGAAACCTAGGATGATAGCCTTCTTGAGGTCGTTAGACAGCAAGGCATGGAGAGCTGCAAACTCAGGATGGGAACATCCAGTGAAGACTGACAAGGATGGATTAACTATGTTAATACCTGAGGAAGAATGGACCAAAGAACAAGAGGCTTTGGCTCTTGGATATTCTAAGGCTCTGAATGCCTTATTTAATGGAATTGGCAAGAATATTTTCAAACTGGTACATCATTGTGGATTGGCCAAAGAGGTTTGGGATACACTTAAAACAACCCATGAAGGAACCTCTAAAGTCAAGATGTCAAGATTACAAATGCTAACCACCAAGTTTGAAAATCGGAGAATGAAAGAGGATGAGACTATTCATGACTTCTACATGAACATTCTTGAGATTGCCAATACCTCAGGTGCTTTAGGAGAAAAGATGTCTGAAGAAAAGCTTGTGAGGAAGATTCTAAGATCTTTGCCTAAGAGGTTTGCCATGAAAGTCACTGCTATTGAAGAAGCTCAGGATATATGCAACATGAAAGTGGATGAACTCATTGGTTCACTCCAAACTTTTGAGATGGGATTGTGTGATCAGGTTGAGAAGAAGAACAAAAGCATAGCCCTTGTCACAACTTCAACAGAAGACTCTGATGAAGACAATGATGGAAGCAAGGAGAATCTCTCAGAAGCTGTAGCTATGCTTGGAAGACAATTCAACAGACTCATGAAAAGGGTAGATAAGAAGGGTAGATTTAATGTCAATAACATCTCATCTGACATTAGCAAAAGAGCCAAGTCTGAAGAAAGTCCAACCAAAATAAAGGAGCTCAGTGTTATGAGTGTGAAGGATATGGGTACATTAGAGCAGAATGTCCCACCTATCTCAAGAGGTAAAAGAAGGGCCTAGCAGTTACTTGGTCTGATGGAGACTCAGAGAGTGGATCAAATGAAGAATCAGCCAAACATGTCACTGTTCTGAACAGTGTATGCATATCTGATGATAACTCAAGTGAAGATGAGCTGACCTTTGATGAACTTGCAGCCTCATATAAACAACTATACATCAGAAGTGCTGAAGTATGCCAACTAGGGGAGAAGCATAAGAATATCATCAAGAAGTTGGAAGCAGAGAAGAAGGAGAATCTCGCGATCATTGAATCACTCAACAGTGAGGTCAAACTTTTAAACTCCAAACTTGATCAGATGACAAAATCTATCAGGATACTAAACCCTGGGACTGACACTCTAGAAAAATCCTACAGAGTGGTCAGCAAGCTAGAAACATGTCTGGACTAGGATTTGTTGGTAAACAGAAAGCCACCTTGGGATTCAAGAAACCAAAGGCTGAAAATCATAGACAAAACCGGATGTCACGATCAATGTCACAACATCAGAAGAACAAAAACATGGATCAGGCAAGGAGAAAGTCCCAAAGGTGGAGGTGTCACTACTGTGGTAAATTTGGACACATAAAACCATTCTGCTTTAGTCTGCATGGATTTCCTAGTAAGTCTCATCAAGATGCTCCTGTCAAGATGCAACAATGGGTGGCAAAGGAGGTTGGTCTGATAGCTCATGCTTCTCTGAGAGTGTCAGCTAAAGAAGACTGGTATTTTGATAGTGGCTGATCTAAGCACATGACTAGAATAAAGAATCTATTGGTGGACATCAAACCACATTCCACTAGGTATGTGACCTTTGGTGATGGAGCAAAAGGGGAAATCAAAGGTGTTGGGAAACTAGACTGTCCTGGAGTTCCTATCCTAGACAATGTATTGTTGGTGAAAGGACTAACTGCCAACTTAATTAGTATCAGTCAGCTCTGTGACCAAGGACTCAATGTCAACCTCACACAGGGAGAATGTGTTGTCACAAATAGAGATAAAAAGTCAGCTCTATGACCAAACATCTTGAGTTTAGAGATAGGTGAGCATTTCCAGACTTTAAATGATGCTAGTAACGATAGATTTTAGAAAAGTAGATCAGTAACAACCAGGTATCATACCAATAACAATTGGATTTTTAAACAATGCCAGTAACTACTGGACTTACACTGGAAAAATGGGTAACGACCACGCTCCATACCAATAACAATTGGATTTCAAATGATGCCAGTAACTACTGGACTTCAATATGGAGACAGGTAATAACTAATGTCAAGGTATCAATAAAAATTAGATTTTAAATAATGCCAGTAACTACTGGGCTTAACTGGGGAGAACGGGTAACGACCATGTTTCATAACAATAACAATTGGACTTCAAGCAATGCCATTAGCTACTGGACTTATACTGGAAAATGGGTAACGGCCACGCTTCATACCAATAACAATTGGATTTATCAAGACGTGCCAGTAACAACTGGATTTGTTGGGAAAGATTGGTGAGCACCAAATTAAAGTACCAATAACAATTGGATCTCAAGCAATTCCAATAACTACTGGACTTCCTAGGAAAGATTGGCGACAACCAAATCAAAGTACCAATAACAATTGGATCTCAAACAATGCCAATAACTACTGGACTTTAAAGGGGAGATAGGTAACTATCATATCTTATACCAATAGCAATTGGATTTTGAAAACACAATAACTACTATGTCTCAGCAGAGTCTATTAACCAACGGAACTTCAGTTGGTCGTAGATTTAGGTAAACACCATATCTCAAAGATAAGTATTAGTAACAACTATCACCTTGGTAGACACCAATAAGCAGTATCATATATTGCTAGTTAAATCTAGTCTCCCTGGGGATATAAGCATTTATCACAATAATACTTAATCCAGTCAACTTGACCAAGTTGGGGTAACAAACCACAAAGCGAGCCCGAGACAACAGGTTTAGAGCAAAAGGATTAGTAATGACCAAATGATCTCAAAGGCTACAGCTAGAACAAAGGTATGCAAATAAATGTGTATGCTATGATGCGAATGTAAATGCAGACCGACTTACGAGTGAGAAGGAAAATGAAGGAAAGATGACAAGCTAACTTCACTGGAGGGGAGATTAATCACATCGAGTCCCATTGTCACCTCCTAGGATAAAATCTTTCACTGGGGAGAGCAAATCAATTCTCCAGAAGGGATCTGGTCATTGCTTTTACAAACTTGCGGAGGAGAAGTCACAACTTCTGTAGCATGTGTCACACCCTAATTTTTGACCTTAAAGATCCCACCTTCTTTGTCTTTACGTGTTTTCTTTTTTACTTTCGTACGTATTTATCATGACTAACAGGTGTGTGCAGGTACACGAATTTCAAAGGGAGATGATACTTACTCTTGCAGCCAAGCCTATCTGGGCTATTCAGAGAGCATGAATTTGAAGAAGGATTGGATGGATTTTATGACCTTATCCCACACTAAAGTCATGACCAGGCTGTGGTTCTCCTTTATTGTATCATTATATGTTTGTTCTAGAGGGTATGGTACATAGATCTCAAAACTCAAGTTTGTTGGGCTTTAGGGTATGTTGATTTGGGCCATGGTAGTGAAAGGCTTGGCTGCAAGCTAATGTTGGTTTTGGGCTCATTATTCTTCAAATAAGCTGGACCATCTTTGAGAGTTTCATGGTTCATCAGAAACATTTAAAGTCAAGATTCGCAAATTGTTGGCTCAGTAGCATGATCATATGACACATCCACCATCCAAATATACAAGTTATGAATTCAAAATCACAAGTTGAAGGTTCCCATTTTAAGACCGATCTTAAGTTGAGGGATTCATTATAAGCTCAAAGGGTACATGTTCCTCACAAGTTTTGTTTGAAATTTTTAAAACTAAATCAAAGTCATCAAGAGAATACAAATCCTAAAGGCTTACGAGTTAGAAAAACCGAAGAAGGCATGTGAGCATATGGGGAAACCGACATGATGCTAAGTATAAACTCATGACATGTAGGTGTTGCAGTGAGAATCGTGATACCAAGCTATTGATTAACTTGAATCTTTAATTCTTAAATTCACAACCGGACTTTAATTTATCCAAAGGAAAGGTCTAAAGAAAGAAAAAACCTTTTTGCGATGTAACAACAATGCTAAGAGATTCGGGGATCGGGGGTTGGTTATGCCTAGGGTAGGTATTTCACATCCTAAACATCTGTAGTACTCTACAAGAACCTTTTGTTTGTTTGCATGCTAAGTTTGGTAAATGTTTGCTAAGGTTTGGGTTGGGTAAAGGGTGTAGGTTAAAACCTAAAGATAGTTTCTAAGTTTGCTCGCAAAGACGTCGCATCCTCTGCCTACGTATCCTTACTAGGATAGAATCAGAGCAATCGTAGTTCACCTTACAAGGATGAAGAACACTTGATTATAATCAAGGTTCAAAGGGGAACAAACATTACAATGCTTGTGTAGAGTTTAAGAAAACTCTCTAGATCTACATTGTACACTCAAGAAAGGGGAGTAAGTAATCATTTCCATGATTCTTACATAGAGTCAACCAAACTCTACCTATCACTACGCTGTAAGACCAAATGGTTCTATCCAGACCAAAAGGTGGGAGAAGGGGAGATGTTGCTCGTCAAGATATCGCATCTTGTGCCTACGTATTCTCATTATCCAATGAGAAATCAGAGCGGTCGTAGTTCGGGTACGAACTACAGAATAAGGATCAATTGGTTCTTTCCAGACCAAAAGAGGGAGAAGGTTCTATCCAGACCTACGAGGGTAAATCCTATTGGTTCTATCCAGACCAAAAGGGGGAGAAGGTTCTATCCAGACCTATGAGTTTATTGAGCTATCTATGACCCAAAGGTCAATAGAGAGACTTTCCTTTGGAAGGGAAAAGATGAGGCAACTTGGATGAGAACTAAAGAGTTTCATCACTTTGGGGAAATAAACTTAACAAAGCATAAACATTCAAACATGATGAATATAAAGAGATATGGTTACAACCAAGAATAAACACGCACATTACAATAATCAAGGATTTCAATCAGGATGAATGGTTACAACCAAAAGCAAGCATTTAAGATATTACAATATCAAGCAATGATTTCAATCATGATAAATGGTTACAACCAAAGCAGACATCAAGATATTACAATATCAATGATTTCAATCAAGGTAAATGGTTATGACCAAAGCAAGCATCAAGATATTATAATATCTAGAAGGGGAAAGTTCTTTCAAGACTTAAACATAAGGAAGTCACAACCACAAACATATCTTAACAAAGATGGGGATATATCTTAACAAAGATGGCAGGGGATCTTAACAAAGATAAAGATGTATCCTGACAAAGAATGGTTTCTTAGAGCTCACAAGATGCCATATGTAATTACAATTATCAAGCGTAATCAAATAATGTCACAACAAATGTAAGTGAGAAGTTTAAAAACTTCACGGGGAAAACTTTCAAGTTTTAAGAGAAGATCAAACACAAATGCTTACAAGCAAGAGTTTTAGTCAAACTCAAGTACACAAGGATGCTAACAAGCCAAAATCATAACTTTAAAATAAAACTCAAAAGAGAATAAAATTAAAGTTTTGAAATGAATAAATGAGAGATAGGAAGGTGAAAACCCTAAAAACATTCATGGTAGCATGTGAAATGCAAGTAGAAAGTTCATATTTATGAGTCTTAGGTTTACCTCTTGAAGCAAGCTTAAGAAATAAGAAAACCAGGGATATTGAGAGCTCTTACAAGGTCTTCAAATGTTCCTAGGTTGATGAATAGATGCTCCAAACAACCTCCAAGCAAGCTAGTGGACGAAATGCCTTGTAAATGAAGGAAAAAAACTCTAAAATCCAAAGGTTTCAAAGATCAACTCACTCAAACCTTGTTACATAAGTGTGGAAGTGATTTGGATAGCTTCAATACATCATATTTGATGTGTTTGAAGTGTTTCTTGAGTTGGAAAAAGTTTGGAAATGGTTTTGGAAGGTGTTTTGCAAAAATAGATTTTGAGGGATTTTGGAGGCTTAGTGAGATTTTGCAAGAATTTGGTGATTGTGTAAGGGAGAGAGTTCTAGATGGTTTCTAGTATAGAACTGGTGTCTTTGTGATGTAGGAAGTGAGTTCTATTTATAGTCAAAGGCTTTGGATCAAGGTATGGGCAAAAGTGAAGCAAATTACCAATTTTAACCTTCCATCATGAAAATCTTTGAGTTTTCCAATGCAATCTTCATACTTGTCTTTAAGCCACTCTACTAAGATATTCTCCATGCCCTGTATATTATTTTCATCATGCTTGATAGGTTAGGAGGTGACTTGTTGAAGTAAAGTTGATGATTTGACAAGGGTAGCCACCTTTTTTCTCTTTCTTCACTATTCACTTTTGCAACTTGCATTAAATAATGATTTCCTTTGATCTTTGTGCCATTTTCGTGTGAATTGATATTAAAATATTAATTATCAATTCAAACATCATAAATGAGGTTTAGCCTTTGATTAGCATCGATTTGGAGAGGTTTTGGAATAAAAAAACTCATGCTGACCTAGTTTTGCGAATGTGAGTTTTTGCCAACTTGTGGATCTTGGTTTTCTCTAACCAGGAAGAGTTATGGAACCCACTTGTACTTTTTAAAAATCCCCAATTAGGTACTACAATGTTTATGCTTGTTTTCGGAACTCATTCCCCTTGAAACTAGGTCAAAAACCCTTATGTGGTTAAGGAGTTATGGCTTTGCCCTTTTCAAAACCTTAATTTCCCAACTTTTTGATTACTTACCAATTCTTGATCCAATGGTTACCAAAATTCATGAATAGATGTGATATACTATTAGGAACATAATTGCATTCAATTTTGGGTCAAAACCATGTTGGTCAATGAGTTGACTTTTCAGTCAGACGAACCGATTGATTGAAGAACTCTGAATCGACTGTTGGTGTTCTGGGTATCTTGAAGCCTTGAAGCTTCTTGAGTAGACTTTACTAATCCATAGGAACTTAATGGACCATGATCCCACCATTGGAACACTTTTTAAATCAAAAGTCAAACTACGGTTGACTTTTCCTGATCGAAAACCCTAATCGGGTATCCTGAACTGCAGCGTTCTCAATTCCTGGATGACAACCTCAAATTGGATTCATACTTGACCCCATGTAGTATCCTTGATCTTGTTTATAGTTGAATCAATCCAACACATTGATTGATCAAACCACCGAAGCCTCGATTTTGACGGTACGGAACCCTGATTTATCTGCATCTTGACAAAGATAAACTTGAAATGGGTTAAGGTTAGTTAATCAAATGAATATGATCCTAAAATGATGATGAGGATCTAAGGGGTCAAAATTTGGGGTGAAACAGTTGCCTCTATTTAAATATCTTCACTAGATTGTAATGAGAGATGAGAATCCTCATAGAATCTTAGTGAATGGTATTTAAATAGAGCAAACCAGAACTTTTGTCCCTTAGATCCGATGGTATGCAAAAGGACAAATGCTGAAATGTAAATAAGTTTAAATGATGCTTTATGATGCTTGAATGCAAGACAAATGCAGACACACGAGCAAATATAAAAGAACGACAATACGACGAGTAACCACTCACAAGGGACCCGACACACTGGGGAAAGATTCAAAGCAAAGTGAGCAAGATAGTTCAAACATGACTAACGATGCTGTTCAAGGGAATCTTTCACACAGGGGACACGGATTCCACCAAGGATGACACATCTTCACTGGGGAAAAAGAGACACACCGTCGGGGAAGAAGACAATTCTTCACTGGGGATACGAAAGAAAAGAAGCACAAACTTCACTGGGGAAGAAACCCACTGGGGAAAACTTTGCTGGGGAATAATTCCACTGGGGAAGCACATCTTCACTGGGGAAAAGACGGAACGGAGACATGAATCTCAACGGGGATAACCATATGAGAAATTTCCTGTAATGAAGAGTTCAAACGGGATCTTCAGGAAAAGGTTAGAAACAATACTGGACGCGCCGGGGAAGCTAGTATCCACTAGTTCTCTGAGACTCGACTGGGAAAGCAAAAGCTTCAATGGGGAAACCGGTGACGACCAGAACAACGAACAGCTTAAACTAGTGTTAGTCTCCATTAGACTTACTGAGGATGATGGTGATGATCAATCCAACAAACGGTTTCCAAAAAGTGCTTAATACCACTAGACTTCCTGGGGATATGGTGACGACTAAATCAAAGTTCCAATTACAATTGGGAAATCCAAACAATATCGATAAAACACAGGACTTCGACTGGGTATTGGTAACAACCGACTAATAATGATTAGTTTTCAAGCAATGCTAGTAACTACTGGATATTAATTACCGGATTTTCAAAGAGTTTGGTGACGACCAGATCTTCAAATAGGAAGCACAAATATATCCCTCAATACCTTAGGAACAAAAGCTAATACCCTCAATACATTAGGATATAGCAGAGACACAACCCTCAACACACTAGGATTGGAAGAAGACCCTCAAAACTTTAGGATCAAAAACTAATACCCTCAAAATATTAGGATATAGAAGAGACACAACCCTCAACACACTAGGATTGGACAAAGACCCTCAAAACCTTAGGATCAAAAACTAATATCCTCAAAACATTAGGATAAAGAAAACTTCACACAAATGCAACCACTTTAGTCTCTGGGAACTTCTGAACTCGGGATTCAAGGTATACATCTCCAAAGGTACACAACCTGTGCTCGGGATGGCAACAAACATCTTCTAAAGGTACAAAACCTGTGCTTGGAATCCAACAATACATCTCCAAAGGTACGAAACCTGAGCTTGGGATGGAAACCAACATCTATCTCCAAAGGTACACAACCTGTGCTCGGGATAGAAACAAACCTCTTCCAAAGGTACGAAACCTGTGCTTGGAATCAAACAATACATCTCCAAAGGTACGAAACCTGAGCTTGGGATGGAAACCAATATCTATCTCCAAAGGTACGAAACCTGAGCTTAGGATAGAAACAAACTTCTTCCAAAGGTACGAAACTTGTGCTTGGAATCAAACAATACATCTTCCAAAGGTACAAAACCTGAGCTTGGAATGGAAACCATCGTGACTTAGTTTGGACTGATACACAACCAAATTGTCAGTATTTGTTTTCCATGGATTTTCATAATGTCAATTACCAATGGGCCTTACTTGAAATATGATTGGTCACCACCAAATTACTTATATCAGTATCCACTGGATTTTCATAATGTCAATTACCAACGGGCCTTACTTGAGATATGATTGGTCACCACCAAATGACTTATACCAGTATCCACTGGATTTTCAAACAATGTTGGTTGCAACTGTGTATCGACTTTAAGATAACCTTCTTAAATGAGACTGCCACTTATTGCTGAAGACGATTAAACTTCTCCGAAGAGACTACCATTTATCGTTGAAGACGATTAAACTTCTCTAAAGAGACTTCCATTTATCGTTGAAGACGATTAAACTTCTCCAAAGAGACTGCCATTTTATCGCTGAGGACGATTAAACTTCTCCGAAGAGACTGCCATTTATCGTTGAAGACGATTAAACTTCTCCGAAGAGACTGCCATTTATCGTTGATGAAGGTTAAGCTTCTCTACAGAGACTGCCACTCACCTGTTGAAGACGATTAAACTTCTCCGAAGAGCCTGCCATTTATCGTTGAATATAGGTTAAGCTTCTCCCAAGAGATTGCCACTTACCACTGAAGACGATTAAACTTCTCCAAAGAGACTGCCATTTATCGTTGAGGATAATTAAACTTCTCCGAAGAGACTGCCATTTATCGCTGAAGACGATTAAACTTCTCCGAAGAGACTGCCATTTATCGTCGAATATAGGTTAAGCTTCTCAACAGAGACTTCCACTTACCACTGAAGACGATTAAACTTCTCCGAAGAGACTCCCATTTATCGTTGAGGACGATTAAACTTCTCCGAAGAGACTGCCATTTATCGTTGATGAAGGTTAAGCTTCTCTACAGAGACTGCCACTCACCTGTAAGATGTTCTTCTTGATAGATAGTGCAAAATAAATGCACGTCCAGGTAGATTCGGCGACCGACAAGGACCGAAGTTCAATCTAGAATCAAGCTAGAAAGAAATTGTCAAACACGACTCTAACTATTGAAAAATGAACATGAATGGGGACTCACTTTATCCAATCATGGAAAAAGATAATTGAAGCAACCATCATCCATGAGGATTAAACTCTGTGGGGAATTGAGAAAGGATGGACATTTTATGCTTAAGGGCTGACAACTCTATTGGAGAGAGACAACACACCCAATCACTGAGGAGGGAACCAAAGTGAAACAGGAACAGGTAACAACCAGAGATAGCAAAACAAATGCACAGATATTATGCATATGATTATGCCATGCTTATGTTTATGCTGACGAAACAGACAAAACAAAACTGGAGATGAAATAAACATCTCGACACGGAGACCCAACCAACTTCACCAAAATTGGACATCAAAGGGGATGATCATGAAGAACCACAGTTCCACTTTCAAGGTTGCCACCTTCTTTGGGAGAGAGTAATCTTCTTAGGCCAAAACATCATGACTTGACTTGGATTGCCATCATGAGTTTGAATTCTTTGTTGGATGAAAAACCAAATCAAGAGATTCCCAGATCAACCAAAGTAACAACTTAACTGGAGAGCTGACAAAGGGTATCGTGAGACCAAAATCTTTCTGCCCCATTGATAGTATAACAATCCTCTTTAGTGAGCAACGACCCTTGTGACAAACAGTCTTTAAACTTTTCTGCCCCAGATTACATGGTCTGTGGGAAGAAACCATCAAGAGACCTAACGTAAAGATGCTTCAATGTCTTCTTACTCTTATAGAGAGAGATTTACAAATCTCGACGTGATTGCCCCAGTTTAACGGTGCTTGCACAACAAAGTCCCGGATTGTGGAAGTAACGACTGGGTAACAAACTTGCCCCTGCTTGCTGGTAACTGCAAAAGATCTGCCTCAGACTACACTGTTCATTGAGAGCTTTATCTGATCTTGACCTGATCGGCTCTGATTGGTTGAACATTGTGACAAATGATTAACAAATCCTTCAAATTGGTTGCCCCAGGCTGAGCTTCCTTTATCAAGTCAAATTCCCTGGCTGACAGCGCTTGTTGGGATTCCTTTGATATTGGATTGTTTTGCACGCAATGATGTTCATTAAAAATTGGCAATTTTCAATGTAAAATTCATGCAATCTTTTGAAAAACATTTTTTGATGAAACACACACAGCGGAGTGATTAAGTGATCAAAGTGAAATTGATCCAATCATCTTGCAAATGATGGATAAAGTGGTTAACACAAACATCAAAGATCATTAGGAGTTAAGTTATCCAACCTTGCTGTAATATGCTTTCAAAACAACCTTACCTCAATTAGGTCTTTAAAGGGTTGTAACGTGGTCTATTTCATGGTTCATGAAACAAAGGATAAAGGCTCAAAGTTATTTGTTCCACCCACTCTCCATGATGAACTCCAATCCTACGCTCAGTTAACTCAGACTATACATTCAGGTTCTTACAGGCTTAAGAATTGAACTGATGATAGTTGGTGATGGCTTACAAACTTAGGGTAGTCACGACTCCCTTACAGTATTTGATAGCCTTTTGCTATTTGAGGATTTTTAAGAGTGATAACTCTTACAGAATTCCTCTCTTTTGTTATCCATGACTTTTGTTTGAACTTCTTTGTTCGAATATACAGTCAACGGGATGCCCCATTTTTTCATAAGTCTCCTTCATAGGTTTTGACTTAGCGGGCTTTTTTCTTTTTCACTTTTCTTCTTCTCTCTTTTTTTTTAGAAAGGAGGTGACTACCTAGTTTAATGGATACGGTGAACCATCATCATCTTTTATGCTGAAAAGCATCTTCGACACTTTCTTGTTGTGTACGAAGGAAAACCTGAGTGCACCACCTTTATATGAAAAGTGTCTTGTATGCACATATCTTTAAGTTAACCGAGAACTACGCGCCCCAGGTTTGAAATTTAAGGTTTCCGTTTTTGTAAAGAAAGAAAACTCTTACTTCTAGGCTCGAAGTGGTTAACGAGGGATTATCTTCCTTATTTCTCCAGTGTTTAGGGATTGAAACAATGCCTTACATCATTGGCAAAGTTAAATTGAAAGCATATCAACAGCAGTTATGGGTATAGTTCTCATCATCCTCCCCAATCTTTGCTTTAAACAACAGTTCAGTAAAGAAAAGAATTTTTTGCATTTTTCGTTATCTCATAACAATGAAAGGAAAAAGAAAGAGTGAATTTAATGGACTTAATCAAAAGATGCACAAACATTTCATAAATCTTGCCAATTCAAAATGAACAACAGCTTACAAGCAATTCAAATGCAAAGAAAACACAACAAAATGCTGAAACAGTCTACAGCTGCCAGTCTTAGGGAACAAAATTCAAATTTTAGGCCCATGTGGGGAAACACCTTCAACCACCACTTGCTCCTTGTGATATAGAATTATGAGGGGTCTCACGGGTCCTTTGCCTTTGGATTTAGGAATCGCAACATTGTCATTTGATTTATCCTCCTGAGGTTTTAGCAACTCTTGCAGTCTCAGTTTAAAACCTTCACACTCTTCAACTAGGTGCCCTGTTGTCCCAGTATGATATCCACATTCTACTTATGGGCGGTCTTCCTCGAGGATCAAGTGTTTGTCAATGATTAGCTCTTGTACAAGATAACCCAATGTTATACATGCATCTAAGTTGTGTCCTTCAGCTCCTTTATGAAATTCACAGTTCAGGTTCGCATTATGCCATGGTCCTGGCACAGGATTGGATAATCGTGGAGTCACTAGTGAGTTCTGAATCAGTAGCGGGTAAAGTTTGATTAACGATACTGGAGTTGGTCTACCGTAAGTCTTGCTTTTCCTGACATGATTTTTCTTGTTCAATCTCCGGCTTTGAGAACCTTGAGGAGGAACAAACATTGACTGGTGAGAGACTTCAGTTGAACGCCCTAGTGCCCCATTATGATAGTTCCATTTAGTGCTGGTACCACAGTTCAGAGGGTAAGGAAGAATTACTGGTTTCAGCTCCTTTGGTATTATCAATTCGCCTTGGATCAAGTCTGGCAATATCTGATTGTGTGACATTGGAAACGGACTTTCTGGTTTCCTTGGTTTTTGTTGGGCGTGCTGACGCGATTGACGGTTATCTGGTGGTTGATACTGAGAGTGTCCTTGAGTTGGAGGAATCATCGGAGATACTGCATCCCTAGCTTCTTTGGACGTCACATGGTCAAGGTGACCTTCCTTTTTCATCATGTTCTGCAATGTCTCTAGAACCCAATTCATCTGACATTTGAGAATTCTGATGTCCTCTTTCAGCATTTCCTGAGCTTTCAAAAGTTCCTCTATTGTTGCCATTTGTCTCGGATATATGCTAGGTATCCCCTCTCTATCTCTCTCTGATATCAACGAAACACAGAATGAACCAAAAGACCAACGCAACGAAGTATGATATGCAAAATGCTGATGCAAGTGCAAAAAATGCAACTGGTTTTACAAAACTCAAAAGATTGACTAGGTCAAAACCCTCATTTCATCAATCGTTGGAAAAGTTACACAATACCAGAGATCGATTGAGTTTTACAAAACTAGTTGCGACATGATATGCTCGTGGTGATATGATGAGATGATGCACACATAACACAAAGGCAAGTATTCACAAATACAAAGCATATACAAAGACCTCCTAGGCTCAAGATCAAAGCAATGAGTCAAAGGTCTAACCATCCCCAAGGGTTTGTACTATGAGCTATTTGTACCTACCAAACGGGTTCTAACAAAGTTCCCAGGGTCAACAACCCATCTTTCAGATATTATCAATTTCCCAAATTACTCGGTAATCGATAATATTCTCAAGAGAGTCTCGTCCGAGTGTAGTATCGCGTATCAGCTACTTCGGAAATACTTCCTTATAGCCATCGCACTACGTCCTAATAAGGTCAAAGTGGGGTAGAATGTATTCTAAAATTCCACAGTGTCATGGGCTCCTTCGTTGAAAGTAGCATTGTTTTCACGAATACTCAATCAACAATACTAAACTTTCAAGAGGGCCTACACTGAGCGGTGGTTTCTCAAGTTAGCTTGGTCGAGAATCAACTCCCTATAAGCCTTCTTGAATATACCACCATCCTATCATAAGTGCACTCGAGTCCGGGTATAGGACCGTCTCACCACTCAAAGCACCCAATACCCAACATACAAACAAATATATTGACAAATATACATGTTTAAGCAAATATTTACAAATATAGCAAGCAATTAAACAAAATAGGCTAAACCCTCAAGTTAAGAAACATGTCCCCAGTGAAGTCGCCATTTCTGTTGCGGTGAGAATCGTGATACCAAGCTATTGATTAACTTGAATCTTTAATTCTTAAATTCACAACCGGACTTTAATTTATCCAAAGGAAAGGTCTAAAGAAAGAAAAAACCTTTTTGCGATGTAACAACAACGCTAAGAGATTCGGGGATCGGGGGTTGGTTATGCCTAGGGTAGGTATTTCACATCCTAAACATCTGTAGTACTCTACAGGAACCTTTTGTTTGTTTGCATGCTAAGTTTGGTAAATGTTTGCTAAGGTTTGGGTTGGGTAAAGGGTGTAGGTTAAAACCTAAATATAGTTTCTAAGTTTGCTCGCAAAGACGTCGCATCCTCTGCCTACGTATCCTTACTAGGATAGAATCAGAGCAATCGTAAATCACCTCACAAGGGATGAAGAACACTTGATTATAATCAAGGTTCAAAGGGTGTCGCTTGTGCGAAAATAAGGTGCCGGCATGACAGAAGAGTCGCCACCTTTCGTTATTTATCCCTCAGAGCGGGAAAGGAAACGATCGGAAAAACCTGACGAATAAGGGTAAGACAAGGTCGTCGCAACCATTGTCTGGGTTCGGGAGTCGGTTACGCAAGGGGAAGGTATTAGCACCCCTCACGTCCGTCGTACTCGACGGGATCCTCGCTTGTTTGTTTACTTGGATGGGTTGGTTATAATCTATCTACCTATCAAGGCTGGCTGAAAAAGAAAAGAAAAATGACTCGGCAAAGCATTGCGCTTTATGCCTACGTATTCCCGTCTGGAACGAGAAATCAGAGTCAACGTAGTTCGGCTAACTACGGGTGAAGGTTGAAGGTTGCTCGCTAGGACGTCGCATCCTATGCCTACGTACTTTCATCTGGTATGAAAGATCAGAGCAAACGTAGTTCGGGAAACTACGACTTATCTCCTAAAAGAAGTGTTTTTTTATTATGTTTGCGATTTCAACCGCACTAGAGACTATGACCTGAGAGTGAATGCGTCGCATGTCACCCAAAGGGTACCATACTAAACATCCAGATTGTGGAAAAGAAACTCTCCCACAATCCTTTCTCAGATAGCTTAAGGCTCGTAACGTACGAAAGAAATCATTCCTGATTACTGTATTTTAAACTGCTTCGAGATGAGAAGAGAACAGGCCCAACTAGGAGGGAGACTATCAAGTCCTACTGTTGTCATGCCATGGATTCATCCTATGGTTGAGGTCTGAACAGGGAACTCCTAGATGTTGTCATGCATAGGTTTCAACCTAAAAGTCTATCATCAAATCTTCATCAGAGGAAATGAGAGTCCTAAGGGATCATATCAATGATACACCAAAACAGACAAAAGCATCAGCTTTAACAGTAAAATGCATGCAATGCAAGTGAGGGAGGAAATGTGTGTGGGGCTTCAGCCTCCACAAGCTCGTCTCGACCTCAAGCCAGTCATGAAATAACAGTAATCATACTGAAATAAACAACATGCTATCAAGCAAAAACAGTAAACTGTAATCATACAGACAGAAAGTGAAATGCTATCAAGCAAAATAAACACATGGGTAAGGGAGTTGGGCTCTACCGAATACCCGCAAGCAAAGCCAAGCAATAACAATACAATCAGATGCATTCATGCTCTTAGACTGAACTTATTCTAAATGGGCTTAGTCTAATGCAACAGACAAATCAGACAAAACACACAATACATCAAAGAAAATAGAAGAAAGCCTCAGCTCCTCCAGCAGCAACCCAGTCTTCAGACTTCAGAGATCACTTGCTTTCCGAGTATCAACCCTACAACATGAGTATCAACTCATCTTCTCCCTTGAGCTTCAGCTCCTTTGATCAACTCTACCTTCAGGCTTCACTATCTTCAGGGATCTTCAGGCATCAATTTGATCTTCACAGAGTCTTCAGACTTCCATAATCTCCAAGGAATCATCCTCTTCAAGGCTTCAGCTTCTATCTTCAAGGGCTCAAATGCTCCAGCAAACAAGATTCAGTCAACAAGATGAGGTGGGGATGTTACAGTACTCACTGACTTCCAAAGGATGCCATTGAGGACTTAACATCAAAAGAAAGGCTCTCTCAAAGTTCTACCTTATAGGGCAAGGTCACTAATCCCTCCAAAGGAGAGAGGTGAATACCCTTAAGGGACTCTATGTCACAGAGAAGAAAGGAGGTGAACAAGACACTCCTTACTTATTGAACAAAGTATTTTATCTAGGGCTCTGCCTATGCACCTATAAACCTATAAACAAAACAACAAAAGTTATGCTAAACTCCTCTGCAAGGTCTTCAAAGCTTCCATGATGATCCACAAGGTCTTCAATTCAATCTTCCAAGCTCACACACTCACAAGAGAAGGAGAGAAAACACAACAATACAACTTATGCCTTTAAGCAACACACATACTATCCATACATTCAAAAATCAATGAAAAATACTAAAACACCATACAATATTATAACAAAATTCTAGGGGATTCTATACATACTTACCCTTAACCCATATATTCCCCATACACTAATTTGGACTATAAACCCCAAAACAAATTTGTTCAAGTCTACCTATACAACTTAAAACCCTAATTAGAGCACCTAAATGTCTAACAATCAAACTACATCAAATTTTAATCTAACAATCAAGAGATAAATCCTACATGAAACTAGGGTTCAATGTCTAACTATGCCAAAAAGAATGGCTCAAAAATCCTAAGGGAAGGTCCTAAAACAATTCTTGCAAAATAAGGTACCAACCAAAAGAAAATAATTGCCCTATTTAAAAGAAAATACCACCATAAATTCTACATTAAAAATAAAATTTCATTTTTATTTTTATATTTTTCTACACATTATGATCTAAACATAGAAAAAAGAATGAGTAAAAAAACATTATTTACCAATTACTTATGAATTTTCAAAGTTCATTAAAACATAAAACAAAATATAAAATGAGGAAAATGAGGGAGGGGGTGTGGATAGAACAGGCGCGCAGTTCATTACATTTGGGCCAGATCAAGGGGGGGTGTGAATAGAAGAGATGGGCCCAGAGATTTTCATTAAACCAAACGCAGCGTTTGGCTGGTTCTCACTTCCCTCCATTCTGCGAATTTGAATCACAACCGTGCGATTAACATCCCAGTCAAATTCCTTGACCTGATCCAACGACGGACATCTATCTTCTTCCTTAAGACAAAGCTAGGGTTTCAAATCTCCATGGAAGCCATGCATGCACCTACTTCGAGCTCTCTGTTCTCTCTCCACAAGCCATCATTCAACACGATGTCAACACCAAAATTACTCAGAATTCCTCCCTCTACCAGACTGTAGTCATAGCATGCTCTGAAACCCAATGCAGCCCTCAACCCGATCGTGACAAGTTCTTGATTCACTTGAAATACACTGCAACTCATCATCATAATTCTTGCTCCAATCTATACTGATCTAACCTACACGCTATGGTGATCATTCTAAACCACCAAGCTAAGCTCATCATGCACTAACCTATGAGTTTCAAGTCCAAACAGTTTTAACACCCTGCTATGTATCATCACCAATTGGCACGAAACTAACCAGAAATGCTCCTCTATCATCCTACATCATGCCTAAACTAACAACCTAATGTAAAACTACCTAAATCAAGCTAAAGGAAGTAAATTGCACCTGAAGCAAAATCTTGGAGATGATGATGAAGCTCGTGGATCTAATGCTTTGGATGCTTGGATCTTGATCCACTATTGTTATACTCACTTCTGTTTGCAAAACTTTGATAAATCTTGCCTTGAATCTTGAGATCCACTTGAAGTTGCAACTTGTGTCTTGATGAAGAAAGTGCACGAAACAGAACCAATTGCAATCCAAACTTGGCTGAATTCTACTCCATGATGATGGTTGAATATGGTGAAATCAGTATTGGTGATGATTGATGAAGGTTTTGTGGAATTGGGATCAAAATGCAATGGGAGAGAATGAGAGAATTTGGGAAGTGCTTGCCAAAAAAATGAGAATCCAACCCTTGCTCAATGTTCATTTCATGATTATATAGCACTCAATGGAAGTTTCCAGCACCATCTTACACTTTCCCTTGCATTCCAAGCTTGATCCAACTTGGTTATGTTTCTTTAATCATAAGTAACCTTAAGTAACTTTTATTTTTTCCACTAAACTCAAAAATGTGCTTGAACCATTGCCTTTAAAATGGTTTTTCCAATCAAAATGATATATTGGATGACCCCATTTGGATTCCTAGATCTTCCAAACTAATTTCCAATTCCAACTTTTTAAACTTATATGCCATTTTTAGTTCATTTTTGACCAATCATGCAACTTCATGCTATGAGCTTTTCCAACAATTCATGACCTTCTTTCTAGACTTAAAATCACATTTTGAACAACTTTCATGTTTTGAGTTTTTCCATTTGAGGCTTGGAAGTAGGAGCTTTAGGCATTGGCTAAAATGACCTATAACTGACAAATGACCAAAATACCCCTGTCTTGTTCAAACCATAAGTTGAGTTCCACAAATCCTATCAAGGACTTCTACCACTCAAATTAAAGCTAAGAAGATGCCCTCCAACATTCATGTTGACCAAGAGATCATAGGAATCATACTACTAGGGAAAACGTTGTCTGCAAGTTGGGTGACTTTCAAGGACCCAGATTCACACACCTCTGCTGACCTGTAATTTGTCAAAACCATAACTTGAGCTCTGCAACTCCTATCAAGGACTTCTACCACTCAAATTAAAGCTAAGAACAAGCTCTACAACATTCATGTTGTGGGGAAGAGGAGATATCAATCACATCTAGAGCTAAAACGGCCTGGAAAATAGGGATCAAATTAGGGTTTTTTCACTGACAATCCTTGGAGACCCTAACTTGAAACTTCTCAAACTCCTCAATCATGATGAGTTGGTCTAGGAATCATCTTTATAACATCTTTATACATCATTCCATGATCTTATGGCCCTTGGATTAAGTCTCAACCTTCTCCAAATCTTCAGCTGATCTAGGGTTGACCCAGTCAAAACCCTAATTCTACCATTCATGGTTGAATCTTCTGAATTCTTGCACAATGACCTCTCTGGACTTCATGATGGCTTTCAAGACATCTCATAGGCTTTCTCAAATCTCCAAGTTCATTCTCAAAGTCTCTGAATCATCTGAGAAACACCCACAACTCTCAAGCTATGAAGCACACAAACCTGGTTTCAACCAATTCCTCTGAGGATCTCTTGAACTGTCTGGTGAATGTATCAACTTTCAAACACTCAGTGAATAAATAATTGTTGGTCAAATTTTGGGGTGCAACAGCTGCCCCTATTCAAACGGCTTGAACCTGACTGGGTGAGAAGCGAACGGCTCTCAACCAATCAAGGTACGAGACGGTTGAATATCGGTAAACCCGAAAATTTGCCAACTGCACGAGCACACGGTACTCTGCGGGGAACAAATCTTTGAATACTGCAATACTAGCTGCACGGCAACTAGCTGGAGAGATACTGACCTGACATCGCCGCCAGTTATCCTCGTTAACTTCTTCTGACATTGCCTTCAGGTAACAAAACATCCAACATCGCCGCTGGAAGACTAAATCACCTGACATCGCCGTCAAGAACAACCATAACTCTGGGGAACAAGCGTCCAACATCGCCGCCGGAGACCTAAACCTGAATCACCAACATCGCCGCTAGAGAAAATACAACAATGAACAAAATACCCCGCATCGCCGCTGGAGAACTGCATCTGACAGAATACCCCGCATCGCCGCTGGAGAAACTAGAAGGATCTGCATCACCTAACATCGCCGTCAGAAGACTGGATCACCTTGACATGCCCAACATCGCCGTCGGAAACAAACATCCTCTTGGAGACACTCGACATCGCCGTCGCACAAACATCATCTCTACTGGGGATTTAAAGAGTCTGACCTCGCCGCCAAACGTTCAACCTCGCCGTCGAACACACACATTCAACCTCGCCGTCGAACACAAACATTCAACCTCGCCGTCGAACACAAACTTGATCTGACCTCGCCGTCAAAACAAACATTCAACCTCGCCGTAGAACACAAACACTGAACAATTCTGACCTGGGGGTTCACCCCTGGTAAATGGGACAACGGGTACGCTTGCCTATTTGAAACTACTCCGCTGGGAATGAGAGACTCAACCAAGCACTCTCTGATCTGGGGTTCACCCTCAGAATCATAACGAACATCGGAATACTACTGAACACTGCCCGCCGTAGAACTTCAACATTAAAGATATATGAAACCCTGGCCCCTGGCCATTTCCAGCTTCAGCTAGAAAAAATATTCAAGTATTTCTGAATATGAATGAAACCCTGGCCCCTGGACATTCCAGATCCGCTGGAGAATCTTCAAGTATTTCTGAAGATAGATGAAACCCTGGCCCCTGGCCACTCCAAATCCGCTGGAGAATCTTCAAGTATTTCTGAAGATAGATGAAACCCTGGCCCCTGGCCATTTCCAGCTTCAGCTAGAAAAAACATCCTCGGCCTTCAAGGATGTAAACTTTGCCCGTCGACAACTCTGCAGGAGGCACCTTCGACTTCAGTCTAAAGCAATGGTCCTTGACCTTCAAGGATACATGGATATGCCTTCAGGCAACTCCGCCTCTGCTATAGAGCATCCGAGACTTCAGTCAGGGATATACTTCGGCCTTCAGTCCGAAAAATGAATCCTAGGTCATTCATGACCTTGGGGATAACCTTGCCCTCAGGCACCTTCGCTTCAGCTTGGGAAATCTATGACTTCAGTCAGAGAAATGGTATCCTGAGCCATTCATGACTCTACGGGGACTCAAACACTTTTCCTTCAGGCAAAACTCCGCTTCAGTTGGAGAAACATCTTCGACTTCAGTCAGAAGAAAAACTATCCACTTGATCGCAATCAATCATCTCCTCAGGACAACTGACTTGGTCTTCAGACCAACACGGATCATCTTGGTATATCTACAAACTTTGGAACCTTGTCTTCAGCCACACGTTGATTCATCAACAAGGACATCTGAGCTCACAGGAACCTTCTGATACCGCCTTCAGGCGTTTATGCAGTCAATCTTCAGATTAGACAACACTGTTGGAGCAGACATATCACGCTGCTAAGGACTTCAAGAATCATCTTGAACAAACAAATTCGTCAGGCACCTTCAAGAATCATCTTGAACCGATAACCATTCTGGAGACTTTATTCTGCGGGGTATTCCAGGAACCTTCCTGGGCAACTCTTGCTGGGGACGCTACTGGGGAGCTCAAGCATCATACTAGGCGAACAACTCGGGAAGCTGTACTGAGATCTTAAGAATCATCTTAAGCAAACGGCCCTGCTGAGGAATTCAAGAATCGTCTCGGACTGAAGACTTCGCTGGGGATCTCAAAAATCATCTTGAGCGAGCGACCGTGGGGATTACACCGGGGTCTTAAGAATCATCCTAAGAAAGCGACCTTGTTGGAGAGAATATCAGGAATCATCCTGAGCAACTGGTCTTTTGGTGAAACGCCTGTAAGACATGAATGATGATGACCTAGGTCATGCTTATGATGCATATGCTTCTGCGCTATGCCCCACTTAGTGGGAATGATATGCGTTTATGCTAAATGTTGTGCAATCATGCACAATGCTATGCAGCGTTAAATGCTATGCAGTGTTGAATGCTATGCAGTCACGCACAATGCCATCCCGTCAGCAAACTAAATGCTGGGGGGAGATCCTCCTGTCAAGGAGAAAGAACTGCTCAGATAGAGGAGTCATCCTGCTGAGGAGAACGTGGGCACGCCGATATCAATTGGACTCCGCCTGGGGAAATGATCTTCCGGTTGACTGCTGCAGGGCAAACAACTTCAGCTGACTGCTGCAGGGGACGAAGCTCTACGAGAACCCGAACCTGCTGAAGGAAAGCGATGTCAATCGCGGGAGTGAACTGCGTGGCCGTCTCGGCTAACTCTTCTGGGGATGATCACTCTGTGGGGAAACAACTTCAGCTGCTCCACACTCCGCTGGGGAAAGACCAATCATGATCTGATCAACCTTCAAGGACTCGGCCCTCCTGGACATCTGCAAACTCGGCTGAGGAAGGAGAAGTCATTCTGCTTCGCCAAAGGGAGTACGACTCTGGGAGATACAGCATCAGCTGTTCAACATCTGCTAGGGAAAATCCACTCATGGTCCCAACTGCTTCCAAGGATTCTGCTTTTCTGCGGACTCAGCCGGGGAGAGAAATCATTCTACTTCACGGGAGAGTACGACTCTGGTGCGGAATTTCAATTTCGCCGGGGAAGAAAGAATCATCTGCCTTCGGGGGAAAGTACAACTCTGCAGGGGAATACAACATCAGCCGTTCCAATACTCTACTGGGGAAGAGGGAATCGTCCAACTTCAGGAGAGAGCATGACTCTGGTGGGGAATCTCAATCCCGCTGGAGACTTTACTGGGGAAACACGAGCTTCGGCACCCGAACACTTCTATGAAATCTGCACTTGCGACCCGGTGTTGGGGAAAGACGACATCATTCTTCGATGCTTGGCTCAGCTGATGGGGTGACGCTCCTTCAGGATGCGTCGGCTTGGGGACGAGAATCCTCTCTGCCTGGGGAGACATATCAATGCTCACTATTTGCGTTCAGATTCTGCGGAGGAGAGACTACTGAACTCTGCTGGAGAAGGAGGGCTCGCCCTGCTTCGGGGATATCGATCCTGGTCTACTGAGGGCAATCTTGACCCTAATCTGATAAGGGGTAAATGCCATCTCAATTTGCTGCAGTCTCAAACTGTACAGGGGGAACAACCTCAAACCGTACATCTCTGCTGAGAAACAATCCTGGTTCAACAGCGTCAACACAGGGAATAAAGGCTACCAATCATGGAGTCAAGTAACAGGTTATGCTGTAGGTTAACGACCCAATGACCGCAAGGCTTCTTCAGAAGACTCTGGCTTTGGCAGGGTAATGACACGATTCCCCGATACTCAATTCTTGCTAGGGTGAACAAACTCATTTGAACAACTTGCCCCAGCGCAATTCAACTTGCCCCAATCCGACCTTTGGGAATAATTCATTCTGAGCCGAAAACAACTGGCAACAAGACAATCTTCAGAGGGCTTGCCCCAACATCTGCACAACGGGAGGATTCATCCTCGACTAATCAACTCTCAGCATGGTCGGCTTCAATACCTCTGAAGTAGTTTGCCCCTGAACGAGCGATGAGCGACTCAACATGCTCTGATCGAACACTGGAGGGATCTGCCCTTAAATCGCAAGAATTCTGGATAACTGCCCCTGATTGGGTCCCGAGAAGACTCACTTCCGATCAACCGCTTCTTGCATAAACCTCCCCATAATCAACTGATGCTCCGGGACTTGTCCTCAGACAAACCGATTCCAAACTCACTGGAATTCAATGCCCCAGATTCACAGGGTTTCACAGCATACCATTCTGACCCAGACCTCTGACGATTCAGTCCTGATTGACTATTCCCTGTTGAAGTTCCTTCATATCAGCTACTAACCTGCAACCAAAATTGTTTATTCACGAATAGTAATTTTAATGCAGTGTTCATGCAAATTCCGAAAGAAAGTGGTACTGTCACTCATTTATGTGCGTATGATTGTGAGTGACGAATGAAACAAAGTTCAAACGTAGTGCTTACGTGGTCAGTGAAAAATGCAATAAGGATATGATTAGCAAATCATGAAGGAGTCAGGTTACTCAACCTTATCGTAATGCGCTCTCAGAATAAACCCTGCCTCAATTAGGTCTTTTAAGGGTTGTATCGTGGTCGGGTTCACGGTTCGTGAAACAAGGGATATTTGGCTCAAATTATGATTTGTACCCACCCCTTCTACGTGATGTTCTCCGATCCTAAAGTCCGGTTAACTTAGCTCGAGCGCTCGCCTCTTCGAGAGGTATGTTGAACATTGGGAACAACTGGTTAAAGAATTCACAAGGTGTTTCGGAGTGACAGTTACTCCTTTTTCGTTTTCGGCGTCTGTGTCTACACGACTTCGTCCTTGTTCGAGGATTTTCCTTTTTTTTATAATCCTTTCTTTTTCATTCTTTTGTTTTGATTCCCTAATTTTTGCCTGGACTGACTCCTTTTGAGTTCTTTTCGATTTTTTTCTTTTGAAGTCCAGCGGGATGCCCTGATTTTTGCCTAAGTATTTGCTTTCTAGCTTTTCTTTTTTACTTAGCGGGCTTTCTTATTCCTTTTTCTTTTGGAATAAGTCGTGAGACACTGGTTGTCTTGATTGCTTCGAAAGGCTTGTAACTGTCTCACTCCTGATTGGTGAGGTTTAACTATTGTGGTTGATGAGGTACGACCTCTGGAGGGGAATATGATGTGATTGGTCCTCGAAGGACAACACTCCTCTATAAGACTTGAGCGCTTGATCAAGCTAACTGACAACTACCCTGCCCCGGGTTACGATATGAGGGTTTAAAAATCCGAAAGAAACCCCTACTTCTCGGCTCGAAGTGGTTAACAAGGGATTCTCTTCCTTATTTCTCCGGTGTTTAGGGATTTGAAACAATGCCTTATACGTCATCGGCGAGGTTTTATCTGAAAGCAATACGATCATTGGCTATGAGTATTCAGTTTCATCATCCTCCCTCCGCTCATTGCTAATCATAGTAAGAAATCGGAGTAAATAAAATGCAAGTGTCCGTGTAATGCAGTAAATGAGTGACAACGACATAATTAGTTCAGAAAAAATGCATAGTCACTTTATTAACATCACCATTCGAAACATACAATGTTTAACAGCAAGTAGTAACTAACAGAAAAGAAACTACAAATGCAAATGGTAAAAAGTCCGAGGACTGCCAATGTTGAGGACGTCTGCCTGTCTGGACCACTGGCTTCGGGACGTAACCCTCTGAATTTGCGAGCTCAAATAGCTGAGAGGTTGTCACGTACCACCAAGACTCCGTCTGGAAAGGAAATACACCCCTGGTCGATCAATTGTTGCACTTTCGCCTGGAAAGCCTTGCAATCTTCAGTTGAATGCCCCGGAGATCCACCATGGTAAATGCACTGAACATGAGGATCGTACCCTGGAGGGTAAGGCTCTGGCGCGGGCTTGAGAGATTTCGGTTCCACCAAAGAATTCTGAATCAACTGTGGAAGAATCTGGCTATACGGCACAGGCACTGGACGGGAAGAAGCATTCCTTCGTTCTAAGTGGTTGCGAGGCCTCTTTTGATCCTGGTGCTGGTATTCTTTCCGCCCAAGAGGTCGTCGTTTCTGAATGGCGACGGTCTCTCGTTTAGGCGCTTGCGTCCTTGAACTTGATCCAGGTAGGAACTGCGAGCGAGGCGACTCAGTCACCAAAGGTCGCGGGACATATTCAAGATCTTTCTCAGCTTCAGGCAAAGAAGTAGAATCATTCACCTCTTCTACAGGGTACGGGATGAACTATCCCGATGCTCTCATGCCGCCCGGCACAAGCCTAATTGTCCTCGAGTCAATAAGGTCCTGAATCTTATTCTTGAGAGCCCTACATGTTTCAACATGGTGCCCTGGTGATCCTGAGTGGAAATCACAATGCGTGTTGCGATCAACGTCTGGTGACACGTCATCCGGTGGATCTGAGGTCCGAAGCTTGAGAACACGGTTCTGAACCAACAGTGGCAACAGCTGGGCATAACTCACAGGTATTGGGTCCATAGTTCTATCAAGTAGCTTCTTCTTTTGACTATAACCTTCGGGATTATTCTGAGATGCCTGGCGCGGCTGCTGACGAGACAGGCCTCGAGCTTCATACTGTGTAGAGGATCCACGAGGTCCATTTGGCTTCAGCACGGGTGGCAACGACGGCAATGGGGGAAGCACTTTGGTCTCCTCTTTGGGTGCTTGACCACTCTCCTTATTTAGCATACTTCTCACCACTCCCATGAGAAATCTCAACTGATTCTGCAGCTGCTGATTCTCCTCTCTGAGTACTTGCTGGTCCAGACGCACTGCCCGTATGTCATTCATGACCTGCCCCAGTTGGCTTCGGATTTTCCCCAGTTCAGCTTGTATCTGCTCCATTAGTCTGAGCTGCTCGATTCTGAGTCAAACCTGCAAACACAAGGGTTAGAAGACAAGCCCCGACTTCTGTCATGCAAGATGAATTATGCTAATGCCATGGGTGTCTGTACGTTTAGGAGATCACCCCTAATTCTGGTGTCGACGTGCCAACATAGTGTCAATGCAATGATAAGACTGGATCCATTCATGGAAGAAAATATCTCATCTTGCTCGGGACACCAAAATCAGGGTACGAAACGCGCCTACAGCACAGACACATGCTAATGGAATGCAAACATGAATATGCGAGCTAATGCAAAATGCAGTCACGCAATGATATATCCAGGTGGCTGCTGCGGAGATTCGGTATCAACAGTCACTGATGAGAAGGAAACCCCGGTGTAAACCACTGATCTGATCTACTGAGAATAACCATCTGATAGGATCGAGATCAAAATTCTGCTCTGTCAAGAGTAAGTGCATGATAATAAGGACCCCGGGCGCAAGATCAAGGAACATCTGTTGAAGTCTTCAGACCCCAAATCAAAATCTGCCCTATCAGGAACAAACACACAGCTGCTGATGAGATCTTCAGACCTCACTCAAAATCTGCCCTATCAAGAACAAATAACATCTGCCGATGAGGTCTTCAGACCTCACTCAAAATCTGCTCCATCCAGAACAAACCACCGATGATAACATACTGATCAAAGCCTGCTCTATCAAGAACAGACAAACACCCGGCGACAAGATCCTCTGATCAAAAACTGGCTCTGTCAAGAACACGTCTGCAACTGAGAACCCAACATAACTGATTCACTGTCAAGAAAACCAGGTAGTCTGAAGGTCTAAGTTTCCTGCAATAAACCCAGTCCCACTCACAGGTATGAACCTAGACTGACTCAAGGTACGACATCCTATGCGTTCATCAGCGTCACAGACTTTCAAAACTGATGATACGATTCCCAGAAGGAGTGGCATCATCAAGTCCTGAAGAGGCCTCACTTAGCTGAATCACAAATGATCGGTCCCCAGAGTCGACAATCCACCAAACCAGCAACCGTCTCAACCCAAAGGGTTGAAAGTGAAGCCAACCGGATGAACCTCGTCTGAGCGTGGATTTCATGAGACACTAGTGCCTGCAAAGCAAGCACGCGCCCACTAATTTCCACTCTAAGTCTATGGTGCACTCAAGCCTGGGTCTGGCTTCTCACTCAATCAGAACTCCCATCCCACAACAGCACAAATAATCATATTATACTGGAACATAAAATGCGGGAAATAAAGTGCGAGAAGTAAAAAAATGCGATAAATAAACGCAACCCAACAAGTAAACACACGAACGATAGGATTGACTCGCAGGGAACCGTTGGAGTCCCCAGCAGAGTCGCCAGCTGTCGCTTGCGCAAAAATAAGGTGCCGGCATGACAGAAGAGTCGCCACCTTTCGTTATTTATCCCTCAGAGCGGGAAAGGAAACGATCGGAAAAACCTGACGAATAAGGGTAAGACAAGGTCGTCGCAACCATTGTCTGGGTTCGGGAGTCGGTTACGCAAGGGGAAGGTATTAGCACCCCTCACGTCCGTCGTACTCAACGGGATCCTCGCTTGTTTGTTTACTTGGATGGGTTGGTTATAATCTATCTACCTATCAAGGCTGGCTGAAAAAGAAAAGAAAAATGACTCGGCAAAGCATCGCGCTTTATGCCTACGTATTCCCGTCTGGAACGAGAAATCAGAGTCAACGTAGTTCGGCTAACTACGGGTGAAGGTTGAAGGTTGCTCGCTAGGACGTCGCATCCTATGCCTACGTACTTTCATCTGGTATGAAAGATCAGAGCAAACGTAGTTCGGGAAACTACGACTTATCTCCTAAAAGAAGTGTTTTTTATTATGTTTGCGATTTCAACCGCACTAGAGACTATGACCTGAGAGTGAATGCGTCGCATGTCACCCAAAGGGTACCATACTAAACATCCAGACTGTGGAAAAGAAACTCTCCCACAATCCTTTCTCAGATAGCTTAAGGCTCGTAACGTACGAAAGAAATCATTCCTGATTACTGTATTTTAAACTGCTTCGAGATGAGAAGAGAACAGGCCCAACTAGGAGGGAGACTATCAAGTCCTACTGTTGTCATGCCATGGATTCATCCTATGGTTGAGGTCTGAACAGGGAACTCCTAGATGTTGTCATGCATAGGTTTCAACCTAAAAGTCTATCATCAAATCCTCATCAGAGGAAATGAGAGTCCTAAGGGATCATATCAATGATACACCAAAACAGACAAAAGCATCAGCTTTAACAGTAAAATGCATGCAATGCAAGTGAGGGAGGAAATGTGTGTGGGGCTTCAGCCTCCACAAGCTCGTCTCGACCTCAAGCCAGTCATGAAATAACAGTAATCATACTGAAATAAACAACATGCTATCAAGCAAAAACAGTAAACTGTAATCATACAGACAGAAAGTGAAATGCTATCAAGCAAAATAAACACATGGGTAAGGGAGCTAGGCTCTACCGAATACCCGCAAGCAAAGCCAAGCAATAACAATACAATCAGATGCACTCATGCTCTTAGACTGAACTTATTCTAAATGGGCTTAGTCTAATGCAACAGACAAATCAGACAAAACACACAATACATCAAAGAAAATAGAAGAAAGCCTCAGCTCCTTCAGCAGCAACCCAGTCTTCAGACTTCAGAGATCACTTGCTTTCCGGGTATCAACCCTACAACATGAGTATCAACTCATCTTCTCCCTTGAGCTTCAGCTCCTTTGATCAGCTCTACCTTCAGGCTTCACTATCTTCAGGGATCTTCAGGCATCAATTTGATCTTCACAGAGTCTTCAGACTTCCATAATCTCCAAGGAATCATCCTCTTCAAGGCTTCAGCTTCTATCTTCAAGGGCTCAAATGCTCCAGCAAACAAGATTCAGTCAACAAGATGAGGTGGGGATGTTACAGTACTCACTGACTTCCAAAGGATGCCATTGACGACTTAACATCAAAAGAAAGGCTCTCTCAAAGTTCTACCTTATAGGGCAAGGTCACTAATCCCTCCAAAGGAGAGAGGTGAATACCCTTAAGGGACTCTATGTCACAGAGAAGAAAGGAGGTGAACAAGACACTCCTTACTTATTGAACAAAGTATTTTATCTAGGGCTCTGCCTATGCACCTATAAACCTATAAACAAAACAACAAAAGCTATGCTAAACTCCTCTGCAAGGTCTTCAAAGCTTCCATGATGATCCACAAGGTCTTCAATTCAATCTTCCAAGCTCACACACTCACAAGAGAAGGAGAGAAAACACAACAATACAACTTATGCCTTTAAGCAACACACATACTATCCATACATTCAAAAATCAATGAAAAATACTAAAACACCATACAATATTATAACAAAATTCTAGGGGATTCTATACATACTTACCCTTAACCCATATATTCCCCATACACTAATTTGGACTATAAACCCCAAAACAAATTTGTTCAAGTCTACCTATACAACTTAAAACCCTAATTAGAGCACCTAAATGTCTAACAATCAAACTACATCAAATTTTAATCTAACAATCAAGAGATAAATCCTACATGAAACTAGGGTTCAATGTCTAACTATGCCAAAAAGAATGGCTCAAAAATCCTAAGGGAAGGTCCTAAAACAATTCTTGCAAAATAAGGTACCAACCAAAAGAAAATAATTGCCCTATTTAAAAGAAAATACCACCATAAATTCTACATTAAAAATAAAATTTCATTTTTATTTTTATATTTTTCTACACATTATGATCTAAACATAGAAAAAAGAATGAGTAAAAAAACATTATTTACCAATTACTTATGAATTTTCAAAGTTCATTAAAACATAAAACAAAATATAAAATGAGGAAAATGAGGGAGGGGGTGTGGATAGAACAGGCGCGCAGTTCATTACATTTGGGCCAGATCAAGGGGGGGGGGGTGAATAGAAGAGATGGGCCCAGAGATTTTCATTAAACCAAACGCAGCATTTGGCTGGTTCTCACTTCCCTCCATTCTGCGAATTTGAATCACAATCGTGCGATTAACATCCCAGTCAAATTCCTTGACCTGATCCAACGACGGACATCTATCTTCTTCCTTAAGACAAAGCTAGGGTTTCGAATCTCCATGGAAGCCATGCATGCACCTACTTCGAGCTCTCTGTTCTCTCTCCACAAGCCATCATTCAACACGATGTCAACACCAAAATTACTCAGAATTCCTCCCTCTACCAGACTGTAGTCATAGCATGCTCTGAAACCCAATGCAGCCCTCAACCCGATCGTGACAAGTTCTTGATTCACTTGAAATACACTGCAACTCATCATCATAATTCTTGCTCCAATCTATACTGATCTAACCTACACGCTATGGTGATCATTCTAAACCACCAAGCTAAGCTCATCATGCACTAACCTATGAGTTTCAAGTCCAAACAGTTTTAACACCCTGCTATGTATCATCACCAATTGGCACGAAACTAACCAGAAATGCTCCTCTATCATCCTACATCATGCCTAAACTAACAACCTAATGTAAAACTACCTAAATCAAGCTAAAGGAAGTAAATTGCACCTGAAGCAAAATCTTGGAGATGATGATGAAGCTCGTGGATCTAATGCTTTGGATGCTTGGATCTTGATCCACTATTGTTATACTCACTTCTGTTTGCAAAACTTTGATGAATCTTGCCTTGAATCTTGAGATCCACTTGAAGTTGCAACTTGTGTCTTGATGAAGAAAGTGCACGAAACAGAACCAATTGCAATCCAAACTTGGCTGAATTCTACTCCATGATGATGGTTGAATATGGTGAAATCAGTATTGGTGATGATTGATGAAGGTTTTGTGGAATTGGGATCAAAATGCAATGGGAGAGAATGAGAGAATTTGGGAAGTGCTTGCCAAAAAATGAGAATCCAACCCTTGCTCAATGTTCATTTCATGATTATATAGCACTCAATGGAAGTTTCCAGCACCATCTTACACTTTCCCTTGCATTCCAAGCTTGATCCAACTTGGTTATGTTTCTTTAATCATAAGTAACCTTAAGTAACTTTTATTTTTTCCACTAAACTCAAAAATGTGCTTGAACCATTGCCTTTAAAATGGTTTTTCCAATAAAAATGATATATTGGATGACCCCATTTGGATTCCTAGATCTTCCAAACCAATTTCCAATTCCAACTTTTTAAACTTATATGCCATTTTTAGTTCATTTTTGACCAATCATGCAACTTCATGCTATGAGCTTTTCCAACAATTCATGACCTTCTTTATAGACTTAAAATCACATTTTGAACAACTTTCATGTTTTGAGTTTTTCCATTTGAGGCTTGGAAGTAGGAGCTTTAGGCATTGGCTAAAATGACCTATAACTGACAAATGACCAAAATACCCCTGTCTTGTTCAAACCATAAGTTGAGTTCCACAAATCCTATCAAGGACTTATACCACTCAAATTAAAGCTAAGAAGATGCCCTCCAACATTCAGGTTGACCAAGAGATCATAGGAATCATCCTACTAGGGCAAAAGTTGTCTGCAAGTTGGGTGACTTTCAAGGACCCAGATTCACACACCTCTGCTGACCTGTAATTTGTCAAAACCATAACTTGAGCTCTGCAACTCCTATCAAGGACTTCTACCACTCAAATTAAAGCTAAGAACAAGCTCTACAACATTCATGTTGTGGGGAAGAGGAGATATCAATCACATCTAGAGCTAAAACGGCCTGGAAAATAGGGATCAAATTAGGGTTTTTTCACTGACAATCCTTGGAGACCCTAACTTGAAACTTCTCAAACTCCTCAATCATGATGAGTTGGTCTAGGAATCATCTTTATAACATCTTTATACATCATTCCATGATCTTATGGCCCTTGGATTAAGTCTCAACCTTCTCCAAATCTTCAGTTGATCTAGGGTTGACCCAGTCAAAACCCTAATTCTACCATTCATGGTTGAATCTTCTGAATTCTTGCACAATGACCTCTCTGGACTTCATGATGGCTTTCAAGACATCTCATAGGCTTTCTCAAATCTCCAAGTTCATTCTCAAAGTCTCTGAATCATCTGAGAAACACCCACAACTCTCAAGCTATGAAGCACACAAACCTGGTTTCAACCAATTCCTTTGAGGATCTCTTGAACTGTCTGGTGAATGTATCAACTTTCAAACACTCAGTGAATAAATAATTGTTGGTCAAATTTTGGGGTGCAACAAAGGGGAACAAACATTACAATGCTTGTGTAGAGTTTAAGAAAACTCTCTAGATCTACATTGTACACTCAAGAAAGGGGAGTAAGTAATCGTTTCCATGATTCTTACATAGAGTCAACCAAACTCTACCTATCACTATGCTGTAAGACCAAATGGTTCTATCCAGACCAAAAGGTGGGAGAAGGGGAAATGTTGCTCGTCAAGATATCGCATCTTGTGCCTACGTATCCTCATTATCCAATGAGAAATCAGAGCGGTCGTAGTTCGGGCACGAACTACAGAATAAGGATCAATTGGTTCTTTCCAGACCAAAAGAGGGAGAAGGTTCTATCCAGGCCTACGAGGGTAAATCCTATTGGTTCTATCCAGACCAAAAGGGGGAGAAGGTTCTATCCAGACCTATGAGTTTATTGAGCTATCTATGACCCAAAGGTCAATAGAGAAACTTTCCTTTGGAAGGGAAAAGATGAGGCAACTTGGATGAGAACTAAAGAGTTTCATCACTTTGGGGAAATAAACTTAACAAAGCATAAACATTCAAACATGATGAATATAAAGAGATATGGTTACAACCAAGAATAAACACGCACATTACAATAATAAAGGATTTCAATCAGGATGAATGGTTACAACCAAAAGCAAGCATTTAAGATATTACAATATCAAGCAATGATTTCAATCATGATAAATGGTTGCAACCAAAGCAGACATCAAGATATTACAATATCAATGATTTCAATCAAGGTAAATGGTTACGACCAAAGCAAGCATCAAGATATTATAATATCTAGAAGGGGAAAGTTCTTTTAAGACTTAAACATAAGGAAGTCACAACCACAAACATATCTTAACAAAGATGGGGATATATCTTAACAAAGATGGCAGGGGATCTTAACAAAGATAAAGATGTATCCTGACAAAGAATGGTTTCTTAGAGCTCACAAGATGCCATATGTAATTACAATTATCAAACGTAATCAAATAATGTCACAACAAATGTAAGTGAGAAGTTTAAAAACTTCACGGGGAAAACTTTCAAGTTTTAAGAGAAGATCAAACACAAATGCTTACAAGCAAGAGTTTTAGTCAAAATCAAGTACACAAGGATGCTAACAAGCCAAAATCATAACTTTAAAATAAAACTCAAAAGAGAATAAAATTAAAGTTTTGAAATGAATAAATGAGAGATAGGAAGGTGAAAACCCTAAAAACATTCATGGTAGCATGTGAAATGCAAGTAGAAAGTTCATATTTATGAGTTTTAGGTTTACCTCTTGAAGCAAGCTTAAGCAATAAGAAAACCAGAGATATTGAGAGCTCTTACAAGGTCTTCAAATGTTCCTAGGTTGATGAATAGATGCTCCAAACAACCTCCAAGCAAGCTAGTGGACGAAATGCCTTGTAAATGAAGGAAAAAAACTCTAAAATCCAAAGGTTTCAAAGATCAACTCACTCAAACCTTGTTACATAAGTGTGGAAGTAATTTGGATAGCTTCAATACATCATATTTGATGTGTTTGAAGTGTTTCTTGAGTTGGAAAAAGTTTGGAAATGGTTTTGGAAGGTGTTTTGCAAAAATAGATTTTGAGGGATTTTGGAGGCTTAGTGAGATTTTGCAAGAATTTGGTGATTGTGTAAGGGAGAGAGTTCTAGATGGTTTCTAGTATAGAACTGGTGTCTTTGTGATGTAGGAAGTGAGTTCTATTTATAGTCAAAGGCTTTGGATCAAGGTATGGGCAAAAGTGAAGCAAATTACCAATTTTAACCTTCCATCATGAAAATCTTTGAGTTTTCCAATGCAATCTTCATACTTGTCTTTAAGCCACTCTACTAAGATATTCTCCATGCCCTGTATATTATTTTCATCATGCTTGATAGGTTAGGAGGTGACTTGTTGAAGTAAAGTTGATGATTTGACAAGGGTAGCCACCTTTTTTCTCTTTCTTCACTATTCACTTTTGCAACTTGCATTAAATTATGATTTCCTTTGATCTTTGTGCCATTTTCGTGTGAATTGATATTAAAATATTAATTATCAATTCAAACATCATAAATGAGGTTTAGCCTTTGATTAGCATCAATTTGGAGAGGTTTTGGAATAAAAAAACTCATGCTGACCTAGTTTTGCGAATGTGAGTTTTTGCCAACTTGTGGATCTTGGTTCTCTCTAACCAGGAAGAGTTATGGAACCCACTTGTAATTTTTAAAAATCCCCAATTAGGTACTACAATGTTTATGCTTGTTTTCGGAACTCATTCCCCTTGAAACTAGGTCAAAAACCCTTATGTGGTTAAGGAGTTATGGCTTTGCCCTTTTCAAAACCTTAATTTCCCAACTTTTTGATTACTTACCAATTCTTGATCCAATGGTTACCAAAATTCATGAATAGATGTGATATACTATTAGGAACATAATTGCATTCAATTTTGGGTCAAAACCATGTTGGTCAATGAGTTGACTTTTCAGTCAGACGAACCGATTGATTGAAGAACTCTGAATCGACTGTTGGTGTTCTGGGTATCTTGAAGCCTTGAAGCTTCTTGAGTAGACTTTACTAAGCCATAGGAACTTAATGGACCATGATCCCACCATTGGAACACTTTTTAAATCAAAAGTCAAACTACGGTTGACTTTTCCTGATCGAAAACCCTAATCGGGTATCCTGAACTGCACCGTTCTCAATTCCTGGATGACAACCTCAAATTGGATTCATACTTGACCCCATGTAGTATCCTTGATCTTGTTTATAGTTGAATCAATCCAACACATTGATTGATCAAACCACCAAAGCCTCGATTTTGACGGTACGGAACCCTGATTTATCTGCATCTTGACAAAGATAAACTTGAAATGGGTTAAGGTTAGTTAATCAAATGAATATGATCCTAAAATGATGATGAGGATCTAAGGGGTCAAAATTTGGGGTGAAACATAGGGAAACATGTAAAGTTTGGTTGCATTATCACTTCCAGATCCAAATACAATCAGGGGCTTATGTTACAAAAAACCAAATCCACTAATTTAACAATTTGCAATTTTAATGCTTGCAAAGGGCGCATGTACACTACAACACGCATGTTCCATTTTCCCTCATACATTATAACAAATTTTACATATGAAAGACTATTAAAGAAGTGTTGTTACAAAGGCTTGAAAGCTATTTTGATGACCATATTTGATCCTGGTTCACAACATCGCCATGCTGAATTAACTCAGGCTTTGTCTAATCCGCAACCTTTATATGATACTTCAAGAATGCTGGGACATCATCATTATTTTTGCAAGAAAACTGGCAGACTGGCATACTTGCTATCCGCTGCCATGGAATCATTGGATTTACTCAGCGTAAACGGTGACACTCATGAAATCTTCGTACAAGCCTGCTGAAGCAAAGGAGCAATTTAGAAGGAGGTCGAGAAAGAACAAATTCACAACATGCCCAGATACGGTGACTTGAAGAATAAAGCTTGCCATTACTTACCTGCTATGGTCATAAGAGCTTTCCAATTGAAGGCAACATCTGGAAGCGAGCAACCGACTTCAAAGCTAAAGTCACCTCTAAATGGAATAACTACCGTAAGCCCATCTGGTAATGTTCTTCGGTCTTTTCTACACAAAAATGCAGCAAAGAAAAACAATGGTTTTAGTATGATTCAGCACCTCGTAAGCCTTCATCACCTCCACCGTTCTGCCTGCCTGAGATGTCGTTAACACTGTCATAAGAAATGTAAAGGAGGTAACATCAGTATTTGCAGCATACAAAGTAAAACCGCAACTCTTGCCTACAAGAGAAGGCATGAAGAAATATTTTCAGAAGCATACATTTCCACCGAATAACATGAACAGAATAAGGAACAGTCCTATATGCCATGTGCAACATTTCACAGAATGCAACTCGTGGTTTGAAAGGAAGAACAAAATTAACTACCTGTGCTTATCAATTGAACAACATCGACTTAGTTCCTACTTCCATACTGGCAGCTGGTGAGCGGAAGAATATTGTATTGTTAGCCCTTGAGACTATGGAGAAAATAGTGTGTGAATATTTTCCTTATGTTACTGAGACGGAAACAATGACCTTCACTGATTGTGTTGGGTGCCTTTTGACATTTACAAACAGCCGGTTCAATAGTGATGTTAGCCTCAATGCAATTGCATTTCTTCGTTTCTGTGCAGTCAGACTTGCTGATAAAAGACTTGTGGGATTCAAAAATAAATCTCCATTGTTGTCCTCACGGCTCTGCTAATGCCGCCATTTGGTAATGCAAAAAGAACTGTTTGTAATTCTTGCCTACTATCATCAGATGTTGCATCACGTCCTGTCATACCGTACACAGCCAACATGGGAAAAGATTCAAACATTAGAATTTACCAGAAAAGGTGAACATACACTATGCTACATATGAGGAGGAAGCATACCAGAGCAATACATCATCTCTGCAGTAACAACAATAAAGCAATCTCCTTGCCCGCATAAGCTCCACAAATTCCTGTTATGCCACAAACAAGCTCAAAAGCTGAAAATATGCGAAAGAAGCATTTCGAGTTTCATAAGAACATAAATCCAAGTTACAGTATGTTATACTATATAAAAAAACACAACCTTACAGAACTCTTGATATACCACAAATTATTAGAACACTTGTTCAACAATTTTCTTCTCATCGGTGTGAAAACGAACCTAACAGAGTCATCGGAGAGCAATGCTGATGATGCTGGAAATGATTTCTTAGGATGTTTGAGTATTGACAGGAAGAAAAGCTACTTATGCAATTGCCCCCCTTCGATGACCTGCAACAAAATCAAGCTGAGAGTTAGTTGAAGAGCATACCATTTAACCACCAATAATCTCACTTGTAATGCCAAATGGCATCGATTTATTGCATAGTCAGTCATCCTCATTCGTTAATTCTCCAGCAAGTGCACGCCGTTCGGTTACATCCCAAGGACCATTAGATTATTTATCTCCATTCAACAACAGTTCTTATCTGTGGTTAATCAGGTTCACAGTAAATATACCATCAGAAAAGAAACACAGCACCAGTTCAATGCACGTGAAAGTGATTGGGGTTTCACTAATTTCATGCCTCTCTCTGAGTTGTATGATCTTGGTAGGGGCTGTATCGTGGAAGACAAACGCATACTTGAGGCTGATGTGAATGTGCGCAAAGATCTTGATTACTGGGCACACGACTCAGAAAAGAAACTGGCTGTGTCGGTTTGAAAAACCAAGGAGCTACTTGTTACATGAATTCTTTTCTTCAGACATTGTATCACATTCTTTATTTCAGAAAGGTTGTGTACCATACGCCCACAACCGAAAATGATATGCCATCTGGGAGCATCCCTCTGGCATTACAAAGTTTGTTTTACAAGTTGTGGTATAATGATAGTAGTGTATCAACAAAAGAGTTAACCAAGTCTTTTGGATGGGATACATATGATTCATTCATGCGGCATGATGTCCAAGAACTTAATAGGGTTCTTTGAGAAAAGCTAGAAGATAAAATAAAGGGAACTGTTGTTGTTGAAGGAACTATACAGCAGTTGCTTGAAGGCCACCATATGAACTATATTGAATGCATCAATATGGATTATAAATCAACACGAAAAGAATCGTTTTACGATCTTCAGCTGGATGTCAAAGGTTGTACTGATGTGTATGCTTCTTTCGATAAGTATGTGGAAGTGGAGAAACTTGAGGGTGATAACAAGTATCACGCAGAGTAGATATTCTTTCCTTCCCTTTTGAAATCCGACAAATCCAAGTGAATCTCAGAAGTTTCCAATTTCAACCCGGCAAATCTGAACGAAAAGAGAAAGGGGTTAATGTTTTCCCAAATCTTCAAGCTAATTCCAGACAGCATCAAGTAAATAAGGAAAGTTTTAAAGAAGAAAACTTAATTGCAAGCCTATCAGGTTCGTGTATAAAAGGGATAACGGGAAACAACAGAAGACGATGAACAAATTCACAGAGAAACTCACAGAATCCCAAATCGAAACCCTTAACAAATCATAAAAAGGAAATGAACTCACAAAACCCCAATTTCAAACACACAAAAAAATCCACATACAAAACCTAAATCGAAAAAGAAGTGAACTTAACTCCCGCCGTTTACACAAGCTGCCGTCAACCCTCATCCTAGCCGTTGTCGTTCCGCCGTCGCGCCGGAAATCTCCACCGAAGAACCCTGCTCGCGTCTTCACCTTCAAAATTTCGTCCAGGACTCGCGGTAATCCATTTATTTGTGTTAAAATTTATCGAGGCTTTTGATGTGTTATTTGTGTTTCAAGTTTAAGAAAAGGTCGAGGGGAAGAAGAGTGGAAATGGAAGAAGCAGAGAAGAGTCGAAGGGAGGAGAAAGGAGACGCGGCGACGCTGAGAAGACGAAGAGAGGGAAGACGGAGAGTGAGAAGATGAAGGACAAAGAGAGAAAGGATGGGGTAATCGGCGGAGAAGGGGAATCTAGGGTTCCTGGCTTTCTTTTCTTTTTTATGTTGTTGTAATCTTATGCAGATACACCCACAGTAATACGATGCACCCACCACTCACGACACTCAGATCTCCAACGGATCTGATCCACTGGTTCACGTTGAATACACACCGTATACCCTCACAACCCAACACGCACACAATCACGTGAAATTAACCTATTAACCGTTAATTAATCGTTAAATCACCCCCTAATCATTATTTGGCCTCTAATTAACCACCAAACCTTAATTAATCTAATTAATTAAGATATGTCATTTTCTTTTCAACTGATAATCACCCCTTTAATTGTTTTTTAATCAATTTAGTTAATTAATTAGTAATTAGTTTCCTTAATAATCAGTTTTTTAATTAATCTAATAAACCTTTTAATTGACTCTTTTTCTCCAATTTCAATTAAACCATTAATCTACTTTATTTAGCCTAATCTAATTATCACCTAAGTACTAATTTTAATCAATTAAGCTCTATCTATCAATTTATTTAATTTAATCTTTTAATTCAAAATTATTTTATTTAATCAAATAACTAATTAACCCTTTTGTAGTTAACTATATTCAAACCTTTTTACAATCTTTTATTCAATCTAATCTAAAACCAATTTATCTAATTAACTTTTATTAAATAATATATTTTGCTCTTTTAATATAATTATTTCACTTAGTTGAGTTTTTATTTAATAAAAGTTTATTTAATAAAAAATAATCTATAACAAAGACTTTTTATCTAAAATAAAATTTATCTAATAATAATAGGAACTTTTTTTAAAATCTTGTTAACCAAAGAACTCATTTCATAATGATCTAGTAATTTGTTTTTATAATAATACCCTTTTGTTTAACTTAACCTTTATTTTAAATAACTAACTTATTTTAAAATTAATCAACTCATAATCTAAATTCACAATTAAGGATTAATATAGCATTTTCTTACAAACAAATTCAACTTGTCCTAAAATCTAATTCAACCTTTTCTTAAAAAACAATCTCACCAAATAATATAACTTTTAAAATCAATCTCCTCGCCAATAATCAAATCAACTTCGCCTAAAACCAATCCTACATCGTAAAACTCGATCCAATCGTGCACATCGACATTCACATACACAATTCTCACTTACACCTTAGCGCTTTCATGCGTGCGTATGGTTTATTTACCCGCATTTTTTTACATTATCATATTTATATTCTCGCATCGCATTCCGTCCAAAGGAAAACCCCACACATGAGTCAACACTTGTGTGTAGTGCACATCATTTGCATCATACTCCCTTACGATCCTTGATCCCATTCAAGTCGATCTTTTAGGATAGATCCTACCCCATAGGAGGACCTTTGTCTTTATCTTTACAACATATAAACACAAACAACTCAAATCAAACAATATTCAAACACAATAGAGAAGTAGATGTTAGTCATCTTAAGCGAGATAGAATCTCCACCCCACATCAATACAACATGTAGGAACTTTGCCTTAAGAGAGATAGAGGCGTACATCGTCGATCAATATCCGAGTACTTGAGCCCTTCTCTTAAGACGATGCAAAGACTATTTTCCTACAATTTGTGGCGGTTAAATCTCTCTTAAAATGACAACTCGTCTTTTCTCCTAAAATCAATCAATCAACTACCCTAAACCCGTAGGAACTTTGACCACAGTCAAAGACTTCCTCAAACCCTTTAGGGGAACTACAGATACTCTGATTCCACTCCCGTAAGGATATGTAGGCATAAGATGCGACATCTTATCGAGTATACTTAGAAATCAATCCCTAGGTCCTTTAACCATTAAGCAGATAAACCTTTAGCAATAAACAAACATAAAACAAGAGGTTCTTGTAGAGTACTACAAAAACTTAGGATGCTAGCACCTCCCCTAAGTTTAACCAACCCCCGAACCTAAAACTCTCTAAACCTTGCATTTGCACTGCATTATGGGAATTTTGATCTTTATCCCTTCCTTTGGACAAATCAAAGTTCGGTTGCAAATGAATAAGATTCAAACTAATCAATAGTTTGGTATCCAAATTTCACCGTGACAGCATGGTAGTCTCTGAGTGCAACCTTACTTGAAGATGGTGTTAAGCTTTCTATTGCTCTGCTCCCACGAGAGGAGTCTAATATCGTCATGTCTCAACTTTAAAGTTACGACTTGTTTGTTAGATTAGTTTTTTCAAAACAATTTTGTTTTTTCAAAACAATTTTATTTTTTCAAAAACATTTTTCTTTCAAAACTCATTATTAACGAATAAGTGAAATTTGCATAACAAGAAAAATATATATCATAACAATGATTGGTCCGAAATCTGATTTCATTTGTAGGCGAGAACCTTAAAAACGGCAAAGTCTTGGGAACAATTACAATTAGAAAAATGGCAAAACAAAACAAGATGGGTTACAAAATCTAACAATGATCCAGCCCTACTAACTAGTAGTCCATATGATTCGATGATTCTGATGAGAATGGTAGATAATGATCCTCTTGGTTATCTTTTGCAGGCTTAACAACTTCCGATGCAGTGAAAGCCTTGCCCCTAACTTTTTCCTGAATTGCCTTTCCCGGTTTTCGAATCAGTGAATCCTCTTTTAGGCATAGTATTTCCTTACTTCATCCAAGTTGACGGGGTACTTAATTTTTTCGTCGTCCATTGTCTCGAGAATTAGAGAGCCTCCAGAAAAAATAGTTTTCACAACAAAGGGGCCATCATAGTTGGGCATCTATTTTCCGCGCATATTCTTCTGAATTGGTGGGATCTTTTTGAGCACGAGTTCTCCTTCCTTGTATTCTTTGAGGTGGACCCTTTTATCGAAAGTTCTCTTCATCCTTTGCTGATATATCTGATTGTGTCACATCGTGATCATCCTCTTTTCATCGATGAGATTTAGAGAGTCGAATGTTTCCTTTATCCGAGCTCTGCTTCCATCAAGATCCTTAACGAAGGTATCTCAACTTCGATGGGTAGTATTGCATCCACCCCATAGACAAGGGAAAAGGGGGTTGCCCCTGTTGAAGTGCGTACCGATGTTCTGTATCCATGCAAGGAAAATGGTAACATTTTGTGCCAGTCTTTATAGGTTACAAACATCTTTTGCATTGTCTTCTTGATATTTTTGTTCGCAGCTTCAACAACATCATTCATCTTTGGTTTGTATGGTGAAGAGTTGTGATGTTTGATCTTGAAACTATCACAAAGCTCTTTCGTTGTTTTATTATTCAGATTTGACCCATTGTCAGTGATAATTTGATCAGGGATGCCGTATCAGAAAATGATCTCTTTCTTGATAAAATGGGAAACCACCTTTTTGGTTACATTTTCATAGGATGCAACTTCTACCCATTTGGTGAAGTAGTCGATAGCGACGAGGATGAAATGGTGACCTTTGGACGTTTTGGGCTCAATTACCCCAATCATATATATGCCCCACATTGCGAATGTCCAAGGCGATGTTAATACATTAAGAGGATATGGAGGAACATGCACCTTGTCAGCGTAGATCTGGCATTTGTGGCATCTCTGAGAGAAAAGGATGCAATTTGTTTCTAGGGTCAACCAGTAATAACCAGCCCTTAAAATTTTCTTTGCCATGGCATGGCCACTCGCATGAGTACCGAAGGTTCCTTCATGCACATCTGCCATTAACAGGTCTGCCTCTTTCTTGTCAACACATCGGAGCAGGACCATATCATGATTTCTTTTGTACAAAGCATCATTGCTAATGAAGAACTTAGATGACAATCTTTGTATAGCCCTCTTGTCAGTTTTAGAGGCATCAGCCAGATACTATTGATTCTGAAGTAAGTTCTTGATGTCATATAACCAAGGTTTTCCATCAGATTCCTCCTCTGCCATCATGATGTATGCTGGCGCAGTCTTTCTTTCAATGAAGATTAAAGGAGCCTCGTTGACAAACTAGACCTTCCACATTGATGCTAGCATGGCTAAAGCATCTACAATATGATTCTCAGCCCTCGGGACATGCTTGAAAGTGATCTCGTCAAAGTACTTGATCATTTCCAAAATGTAGTCTTTGTAGGGAATTAGCTTCTCATCTCGAGTTTCCCATTCACCTTTGAGCTGGTAAATTACCAAGGCAGAGTCGCCGATCACCTCTAAGATCTTGATGCGAAGATCGATGGAAGCTTCAAGTCCCAAGATACAGGCTTCATATTAAGCTATATTGTTTGTACATGAGAAGCACAGTATGGTGGTAGCAGCGGTATATCCTCCAGTTGGATTTTCCAAAATAGCCCCACACCACGTCCCTTTTTGTTGGACGCCCCGTCAAACATCATCTTCCAATGGGAACCGGGTTCAAGACCTTTCTCAGGATCAGGTTCTGGTTTCATTCTTTGAATATACATCACATCCTCATCAGGGAACTCAAATTTGAGTGGTTGGTAATCATCTACAGGATGCTCAACAAGGTGTTCTGACAAGACGCTTCCTTTAATGGATTTTTGGGCGACGTACTGAATATCATACTCTGACAAGAGCATATGCCATATGGCAAGTCTTTCGGTTTGAGCAGGCTTTTCAAAGATATACTTTATTGGGTCCATCTTTGATATCAACAATGTAGTGTGGCAGATCATGTATTGTCGGAGATGTTTATCCGTCCAAGCCAAAGCACAACAAGCCTTTTCCAGAGGCGAGTAATGACTCTCACAATTAGTGAACTTTTTGCTTAAGTAATAGATTTCATGCTCCTTCTTTCCTGACTCATCTGTTTTTCCCAGAACACAACCCATTGAATCTTCCAACACCGTCATATACATGAAGAGCAGTTTTCCAGGTACGGGAGGGATCAACATCGGAGGTTCTTGAAGATAGCTTTTAATCTTTTCAAATGCCAACTGGCAGACACCATTCCATGTTATGGCTTGATTCTTCCATAACAACTTGAAGATTGGTGCGCGTATATGAGTCAAATTTGAGATGAATCTGGAGATGTAGTTCAAACGTCCGAGGAAACCTCTGATTTGTTTCTTTGTTTGGGGAGTTGGCATCTCTTGAATAGCCCTGACTTTTTTGGGATCCATCTCGATTCCTCGTTGACTAACGATGAAACCAAGTAATTTGTCGGATCAACCTCCAAATGTGCATTTAGCTGGATTCAGCCTCAGTTGAAATTTCCAGAGTCTTTCAAACAATTTTAGTAGATGATCCAAGTGATCCTTTTCATCCCGAGACTTCACGATCATATCATCTACGTACACCTCGATCTCTTGATGCATCATATCATGGAAGAGTGTAACCATGGCTCGCTAATATGTAGCTCCTGCATTCTTCAACCCGAAAGGCATGACTTTATAACAATAAGTGCCCCATGGTGTTATGAACGTTGTTTTCTCCATATCATCTGGGTCCATCCTGATTTGATTATAACCTGAGAATCCGTCCATAAAGGAAAATACTGCAAAGCTAGTTGTGTTATCAACCAATGTGTCGATGTGAGGTAGTGAAAAATCATCTTTTGGACTGGTTTTATTGAGATCCTGATAATCCACACACATCCTGACCTTTCCATCTTTCTTTGGTATCGGCACGATGTTGGCTACCCACTCAGAGTACTTTGAAACTACTAGAAATCCTACATTGATTTGTTTCTTTACTTCATCCCTGATCTTTAGAGCCATGTCTGGTCTCGATCATCGGAGTTTTTACTTATTAGGAGGACATTCTGGTTTCAGAGGGAGCTTATGGACCACAATATCAGTATCTAGCCTTGGCATATCCTGGTTTAACCAAGCGAAAACATCGAAATACTCTTTGAGGAGTAGTATCAACCTATCCTTGACCTCTGTTTCGAGTGATGCCCTAATTTTTACTTCTTTCTTCATCTCTTCAGAACCTATGTTGACAACTTCGATCTGCTCTTTATACGGATGAAGGTAGGCTTCTCCATGCTCATCCATTCTGGTTAAATCTTCAGGAACCCCGAATTCTTCGTCAAACTCTTCTTCATCTTGGAAAACAAATGAACCGCTACCAGAAAGAACCGAATGATCATTGGATTTTGCAGGTGATGAAGGCTTTTTTAAAGGTAGCACGACGAGAATTTCCACTGCCTTTTAATTGTGCAAGGCCACTCCATCTCGGATAACCAGGTTGTTGAGGTTACTTCTTTCATCTTCTTTAATGATGGCATTGACTTGTACCCCGCCACTTACAAACATCTCCTTTAGGGTTTTCTACTTCTGGTTGTTATCTTCGAACACTTCTTCCAGAGTTGGTTTGTAACCCAACCATTGCTTATCATTTTTGGTGTGAGCGTTTACTTCTATGACTTCTCCCCATCCCTGCGGGAGTCCTTCCTTCATTGCAGCTTTAATGCTTTGCGCGAAGGAAAAAGACGGACCATAGACTATAGCAGAATTATCAATTAGCACAACATGAGCGATTTCCAGGGCTTGAAACGTCGTTTCTAGCGCATCCTTGTCGGCTTCGATGTATCAGAATGATGATAGGTTACTTACCATCAAATCTTCCTCCCCGTGCATTATGACCAGCTAATCATCAGTGACAAATTTTAGCTTTTGATGCAAAGTGGAGGTTACAGCTCTCGCCGCATGGATCCAAGGTCTGCCTAATAAACAGCTGTAGGCTGGATTAATATCCATGACTTGGAATGGTACTTCAAAAAATTGTGGACCCACCATTATTGGTAGAGTCACCTCTCTGATTACGGACCATCTGGATCCATCGAATGCCTTTACAACCAAAGTGGTTGTTTTCATAATTGCTCATTTATGACTTAATTTTTCCAGAGTCCTTTTTGGAATTACATTCAAGGAAGAGCCAGTGTCAACCAGGACTCTAGCTAAAGGATCTTTTTCATATTTGATGGAGATGTGCAATACACGGTTGTGTTTGTGGCCTTATGGCTTAAGATCATCATTGTTGAAGCTTAACGTGTTGCACGCCATGATGTTGGCGACAACCGAGTCGAATTGTCCCACCGTGATGTCTTTGGTGACGTGGGCCTAAGTCAATATTTTCAGCAGAGCTTCCCTATACAGGGGTGAACTGAGTAGTAGTGACATTAAAAAAAATCTTTGATGGCATCTGGTTCAGTTGATCCACCACTCTTTAATCACTTTTGCGGATGATTCTTAGGAACTCTTCGTCATCTTATTTTAATATCTCTTTTCCTTCATCTAATCAGTGACTACTGATTCTTTTGGAACAGTCTCTTCAGGAACAGTCTCTTTGACAGTAGGAATGACCTTGGGTGCTGCTTTGGGAGTTTCAATGGTAACCTTTAGTACATAGATCCTCCCACTACGAGTCATTCGACTCCCTCCGACAATGTTAGTCACATCGGCTTGCTTCCTTCCAATTTTCACATCTCTCCAGGAACTGTCGTATTTCCATGGTACAACTTTGGAATTTTTCTCTCTCCGAGGATTAAATTGTGGCCGAGTCTTGCCAAATCTGGACACTGGATCATTGCAGAATATTGGCCCGACGGTGCTGGATCGAGTCATTTTGTTATTGCCGGTATTGAACATCGCTCTTTTCTTATGCTCCTCTGGTAGATTGAATACTGGTTCAATAACCGCAACGTCCTTTTTTTCTTCTTACTATGGACTTGTAGCATCCCCTTGTTGATTAATTACTAAATGTCTTTTTGCACAAGGTCACAACCTTGTGGGTTCTTGTTGTACTCTTCACAATTCTCATGAGTACTCTTAAGCAACCATGCTTAAGCCAATCTCTTGTGCAATTCCACCAGCAATGTTTTAACTTCAGCCATTTCAGTGAATGTTCTGATCTCGGAGCCTTCTCCTTCTTCCGTTATAGCATTCATTCCACTGTGGTTCGACAGAGGGTTATCCTTCACATTGGGATGATTATCTTCAAATGACAGTATCTTCTTTTTAATCAATTCCCTGAAGATGTGCTGAAGCGCAATATAACCCTCTAAATCATGCCTAGTGGCATTCTCATGGAACGGGCAATGTGCGTCAGGATTGTAGTATGGAGGCAAAGGATTGAGTGGAGCACCCAATTTTATTCTTTGAATAAGTCCTCTAGCTACCATCATAGGATATAGTTCAGTATAACTCATTGGTATTGGTTGTATATTGGGCCTCCTGTTCTGATACATCGGCCATGAAACTTGAGCCCTGGGCTGCTGCGTCTGTTGATTATTGTAAAGTCGGTAATTGTACTGCTGATAGGCATTTGGTGCCCCTGGCTGAAGATTTTGTTGATTTTGTGTCTGGAAGACTGGCGTAACCGCCACTATGTATTGTGGTTGATGGTACTGCTGTTGTCGAGCTTGAACTTGGGGATAGATCCTTCGGTTCTGTGCCCTTTTCTCATACATTATCGCATTGATTTCTCCCTCTTTCTTTTTCTGGAAACTTCCGGATGGTTTCTTGGACGAATAGCTGCTAGAACTGCTAGCAGGACCAGACATTTTTCCGTTCTTCAATCCAGCTTCCACTTCGACACCCACTGCCACAATATCGACGAAGTTAGTCGATACACTGGTTATCATTCTTTCATAATATTCTGGTTTGACGGTGTCGATAAACCAATTTTCCAATTCTTTATCTGTAAGTGGTGGCTCAACTTGTGCAACCGTCTCGCACCATATTTGCGCATATTCTTTGAAGGATTTGAAAGACTTCTAAGTCGTGCTCAATAGCTGACGTCTGTCTGGAGCAAGGTCCACATTGTATTTATATTGTTGGATGAAGGCATCAAATAGATCTTGAAAACTTCGAATCCTTGATTGGTCTAGTCCCAAATACCATTTTGTAGAGGCTCCTTTCAAACTTTCTTGAAAACAGTGTATCATTAACTTGTCATTGTCGAAATGTGCAGCCATACATCTGCAATACATCACCAAATGGAGTTTTGGGCAAGTTACCCCATCATATTTTTCAAAGGATGGAATTACGAACTTTGGGGGGAACACCAACCCCGAGACCAAGCACATGTCTTTGGCATCGGTACCAAAGATGTTTTTCCCTTCTAAAGCCTTCATTCTTCTTGCCATGATTTTCGTCTCGACCCTTAGCTTGTCTTGTTTTTCATCCCCTGCTTCAGATTCATCAGGTATCTCATAAACTTGTTATTATTGAGTACCGAAGATTGGTCATGCGTTCATCTGAGCGCCTGTTTGAGTGAACAGAGGGTTATGGAACTCATGCATAAGTCCTACTATTTGTGTCATTGTACCTTGGACATGAAATGGAGATACAAAATCTTTGGTGATGCCAAATGGAAACTCTATTGTAGAAGTCACTAACAGCGTAGGGACTGCTGCAGTTGTGTTAACCTCAGATACCACCGTGGCTTACGTATCCATTTTTCCCTGATCACTTGCATAGCTTCTAGGATCTGGCTGACATTGCCTCGAAGTCCTTCCAACTCATTGTCAATCTGATCAATTCTCTCTTGCAGATCTGCCATTCTCTACTGAGTATTGGCTCGGGTGTTGTAATGGTGGGGACTCAGTGTGATCTTCTGGGGGGAAAAACAACGGGTGAGCTGCGGAACCCACGCAACACTATGCAAATGATATGCTATGCAAATGCAAATGCGATACTACTCATTCAAGGAAATCAATGATCTTGCTTACAAACAAAATTAGTAAATCAACACACGTAACAACGTGGTTGACAACATAAAAGGAAAGCAGAATTTCATTGATAAAACAAAGTTTGTTACAATAGATGGTTCTTATTAACGAACGAGACCTTTCTTACAACATAATTTTCAAAAAGTAACGATTACATTCATAAGCTCTTAAGATTACAATCTTAGAAAAATAGGAATTTTGGAGGCCTCAATCATTTTGATAAGATGATCGTTCCTCTTGTTGAGGTCTGGCGTGGCATTGACTTTGACGAATCAGCTCCCATAGCTCGACAAATTTCAGTTTATCTCTAGGCATGAGTATTTCTGGCTCCAGAGAGATTTTATAAGAATGATTGTAGAACATTTTTAGAGCTATCTCTTTTGACCAAAGGAGATGAGCTCTCTTGGCCAAGCAGCTCACATTTTCTTCAGCAGTCATTCCTTGCAGATATGGACGATACCAGGCTAAACAGCTTGAGCTTCAAATTTTTCATCACTACCCTTTTCACAGAAACAAGTCCTTAGCAAGTATTGATTTGGTTCTGGTCCTGTTTGGTACCCTAGCTGATGGCTAGCGAGGAGCGGATTGTAGCTGATGATTCCCTTTGTGCCTATAAGTGGTATGTTGGGAAAGTCTCCACAGCTGTGAATCATGGTGATTCCTCCATTCCTGATGTCGTACTAGATGATGTTGTAACGGGAAAGCGATGCTAACTTTCTGATCCAAGCATCCTTGTCGTGGAGATTCCAGAGAACATGAGTGTTGGGCAAGTGCAAAATAAACCACTTGCTGAGAAGTGTTGTGCAGCACGAGAACAGTCCCAAATCATACATTTTCCGATGGTGGATAACATAGTAGGTGTCAGCCAACATTGTGTGAACAAGGTTTTTGATTATGAAGAGTCTAATGGCTTCTTCGCTGATGAACTCATTGTAGCTTGGGAAAAGGTATAGTTCATAGATCAGAAAAGCCAAGATTGCTTCAAAGATCCCTAAGTCCCTATTATCATAGTGGAATTCATCTCTTTCCATGAATGGTCTTGCTTCCATTCTAGAGAATCCTTCTCTACTCACCAATCGAGCAGGTAGCTCTGTGGGCTCAAGATGCAGGGCTTTGGCAAGCTCCCTTCTTCTTGGTTTACCGTAGGGACGAGTAAAGGTCAAGGAAATCTTCAAATAAGCATAATACTCTTCCAAGGTTGGGAGTATTTAGAAATATGGAAAAGTGAAACAATGGTACACCGGGTCGTAGAGTTTGACGAGTGCCAACAACATGTCTTCATTGACTTTTGTATCCAATAGAGGTAGCAGATCTCCATATTTGGCGAGGAATGCAGCGGGATTCCTGACGAGGCCCCTCAAGATCCTATGATTGTCCAACCTTAGGCTCATAAATGAAAATCTACTTTTGCGATCCATAACAATGTATGCAAAAATAAGATTTTGAATTCCTTGAGTGGTTAGTAAAAATGCAAGAATGCAATGCAAATGCAAGACAAGAAGCCTAAGTTTACATCAAAAAACTAATTCCTATAGTCTAAGTTTCTGACAAGAACTTTAGTCATGGGACCTCTTCAACTTCTTCAGTATTGTATTTTCCATTACCAATTTGTCTACTATGCTCTTCCAAGCTCCGAATGTAGGCGGGATATTTGAATACTCGTGAGTGCTTTTAGTAGGCTTGACACTAGAGAAAAATAAATTCTCCTTTGTCACATCACCTTCGATCACATTTCGTTTGAGCCAACTTATCAGTTCGTCTTTATTTTGTAATTCTCTTCTGAGTTCCGTTGTTTCGGATAACAGAGTATGATACTTCTCTTCCCAAGTATCTCTCTCAAGCTTTGTTCTTTCAAGAACTTCTTGGTACTCTTCCATTTTCTCAATAGGAATGGCAGAAGATGATGACGCAATAATGATCTGCGAATTCTTCTCCGGGAGATATGGCATCTTCATATATCGGGCTTGAGATTGTCTCCATAAAGTGAATGGTTCGAAGGCCACATAATTCTTCTTTCCCAGATCGGCTTTAGTCTTTTTCTGAATATTCTCCCAAGCATCAACTGTGCTATTCCTCACATTCTCCGTAGCTTCGGTGTTGAGATAGAAGAATCCAGATAACAACATATTTGTGTGCTTGTCCTTCATTGGAAACCCAAACTGACGTCGGGCCAAAGCAGGGTTGTAGTTGATTCCTCCCCTTACTCCAATGAGTGGTATATTTGGGAAAGTACCACACCGGTCAAAGTAAACTCCTCTATCATAGGCAGGATTATACCAATGAATGTCTCAGCTTGCGTCAGAGACATTATCCTTTGGGACCATCTCCATCCGTTGGGGTTTTCTTTGAAAGAGTTAGTTCTTGGAAAATGGTTGACGAACCACTTGTACAGTAGGGGTGCACAACAAAGGATGGTTCCTTTCCCTTGAAGTGTCTGATGATGAATTGAATGGTAAGTGTCTCCTAACAAGGTAGGCACTAGGTTACCACTTAGGAATTTGGTGATAGCGGCTGAATTGAAAAATTCTTCGACTTCTAGAACAATACCAATCCATAGATTAATAGAGAAAGAACTGCTTTGAATGCATCCATACTACCCTCTTTGGCAAGATAAGCATCTTTCTTAACTAAGAAGTCTGAATGAAAACCCTTGACTCCGCTTTTGGTGGCACAGTTATCTTTAATCTCCGATACTTCAAGATATAGAGCATTTGTTATTTCCTTCGGCGAGGATAAGCTTTCTAAACCACTGTAAGGTTTCTGGTCCTTTACAGGAACTCCCACATAGTAAGCATATTCCTCCAAGGTTGGCATCAACTGATAGTTGGGGAAGGTAAATCAGTGGTACAATGGGTCATAAAATTGAACCAAAGTGTTGAGAACCCCTTCTTCCATCCCAGTCTTGACTATACTCATTATCTTCCCATATCTTTTCCCAAAGTCTTCTAATATCATAGTCCATAGTTTTCTTAACTTGGATGTATCAGGCTTTTTGAAATTTTATTTCTTGGTGTTTCTTGTCCCAATATCCATGATGTCTAGGGTTTCACACAAAGAAATCGACTGAGTTTTACAAAACCAGTTGCAACATGATATGCTATGATGACATGATGAGATGATGCACACATAACACATAGACAAGTATTTACAAATACAATGCACATGCACACACAGGGTTTCCCTAAGTTCAAGGTCAAAGCATGGGGTCACAAGGTCTACCAATCCCTAAGGAGTTGTACTATAGGTTAATTGTACCTGTCGAACGGGTTCTATCAAAGTTCCCATAGTCATTGTAAATCCTTCGGATATTATCGACCACCATGACTACTTACGTGGGTCAAAAATATTCTCGAGATAAACTCTTCTGAGTGTAGCATCACGTGACAACTATTTCGGGACTACTCCCTCATAGTTTCCGCACTACGTCCTAAAAAGGCTTAGTGGGGTAATAGTGTTACTAAAGGTCCTCAGTTTCATGGACTCTCAGGTTGAAACAATTAATGAAATGCATGACTACTCATACATCATCAATCATCTCAAGGAGGTCTCAACTGAGCGTGATTACATCATATGTTAAACTTGTTAGGACTACTCTCAACAGTCAACTATTGATCATATCACATCGTATCATATGTGTCACTCAAGTTTGGGTTAGGACTTATCTCACAACTCATGATACCCAATGTTCATAGCAATACAATACAAATATTTTTACAAATATACATGTAAGAAAGTATTCATACAATCACACAAAATAGGCTAAACCCTCAAGTTTTAAGTAAATGATCCCTAGTGAAGTCGCCATTTCTATTGCGGTGAGAATCAGATGTCAAGCTATTGGTTAACTTGAATCTTAATTCATTAAATTCACAACCGAACTTTGATTTATCCAAAGGGAAGGTTAAAGAAAGAAAGACCTTTTGCGCAATGTAACAACAATGCTAAGAGATTCGGGGATCGGGGGTTGGTTATGCCTAGGGTAGGTATTTCACATCCTAAACATCTGTAGTACTCTACAGTAACCTTTTGTGTGTGTGTGTGTGTGATAAACTTGCTATGGTTATGCTATGGTTTGATATTAGGGTTAGGGTAAGGACCTAAGGCTGATGTTTCTAAGTTTTCTCGGAAAGATATTGCATCTTCTGCCTACGTATCCTAACTAGGATAAAATTAGAGCAATTGTAGTTCACCTTACTAGGGATAGATGAAAACTTGATTATGATCAAGGTTCAAAAGGGAACAAACATAACAATGCTTGCATAGAGTTTAACAAAACTCTCTATTCTAAGTTGTACACTCAAGATGTTGACTTTGACAAAAGCCAGGGGGAGTAAGTAATCATCACCATGATCCTTACATAGAGTTGACAAACTCTATCCTATGGTTCTAGTTGAAGAACACTCCTATTGAAAGGTGGATCTTTTAGACTTAAGCAACGTCTAATGGCTTGTAGGTTCTAAATTGACTAAGTTAGGATTCAAAATGGCTTAACAAAGTCAGAGGGAGGGTAATGAGTTATTTATGACCCAAAGATCAATAGAGAGACTTTCCTTTGGACACGAGGACACAAACAACTTGATATGAACTAGAAAGTTCCATCACTGGGGAATAACTTGACAAAGTTGAAGAAATAAAGCAAGAACATGTAACAAAAATAATCAAGATCAACATTTAACATCTTAACAAAGATCAAAAAGTAAAGAGGTAACAACCATCAATGCAAGCAAAGAACATGTGTAACAACAACAAGTTCATCTATAAAACTCATACAAGATTAACGCAAACAAGTGACAACTTAAAGCAATCATGTTATAAGGATCAAATGAGATCAAATGTAACAATATAAGACCAATTAAACATTTATTGATGATAATCAAACAAGCAAGAGTACAAGGATTGTTACAACAGTTCAAGTATGAATTCATGATTTCATGGGGGGAAAACAAGATGACTTAACAAATTTAGAGGGAGGATAATGAGCTATCTATGACTCAAGGGTCAATAGAGATACTTTCCTTTGGACACAAGGACACAGACAACTTGATGTGAACTAGAAAGTTCCATCCCTAGGGAATAACTTGATAAAGTTGAAGAAATAAAGCAAGAACATGTAACAAAAATCAAGATCAACATTTAACATCTTAACAAATATCAAAAAGCAAAGAGGTGACAACCATCAATGCAAGCAAAGAACATGTGTAACAACAACAAGTTCATCTATAACATTCAAACAAGATTAATGCAAACAAGTTACAACTTGAAGCAAGCATGTTATAAGGATCAAATGAGATCAAATGTAACAACGTAATACCAACTAAACATGTATTGATAACAATTATATAAGCAAGAGTACAAGAAATGTTACAACAGTTCAAGCATGAATTCATGATTTCATAGGGAGAGGTAAGCAAGTTTAATGGTAACAACCAAGTCAACAATCAAACCCTAGAATGTTATGGTTCTAACAAGACACATAAACAAGTAAAATGAGGTGTGATAAGCATATTTAAGAGGTCACAACATCAAGAATCATGTCAAAGTTCACAGATGAAATTCAAAGTATACCATGCATATTCAAGCATTCACAAAGGCAAGAACAAACCCTAAGCATGTTATAAAAGACACATAAACAAGTGGAATGAGGTGTAATGGGCATATTCAACAGGTTACAACATCAAGAATCATGGCAAAGTTTACAGATGAAGTTCAACAGGCCATTTTCACATGTATGCATTCACAAAAGCAAGTATGAACATGGTAAGGGAATGAATCAAACATCTTTGAGCATTTAAACATGTTAAAAAACATATATGAATCATACAAGATCAATATCACAAGAAAAATCAAGTTACAAATTGAAAATTTTCAAGAACACCAAGGTAAGAACCCTAAAATCACATGCTATTTGAATGGATCAAAGTCTTTCTAGGAAAATAATCCTTGAATTATTTCTTCACTCAATGAAAATAGACATGATAAGGAGTATTTTTCAAAAATAATGGAATCAATAACATAAAAAATGAGCAAGTTATGATCATTGCAAGTTGGTGCACTAATGGGGCCAAAACTAGGGCAAAGCAAGGTCACAACCTAAGGTCATTTGCATGAAGGATTGGAACTCAGTCAAACCTTAACCAAATGAGGTGAAATAAAAGTGTAAATTGTGTATTTTTGAACAAGGAATTTAATGGCACCATTTGTTTTTCCATACCATGAACCCAAAAAAAACCGATAGCGTCAGGGTTTGGGCAAGTTTTATGACAACCAAAAGCAAGAACATGTGGACAGTCATGTGTAGTGGTGTGTGTCGCTACTGCGAAAATCGGCGCCGGCTGACAGAAGAGTCACCACCGTGCGTTATTTATCCCACGGGAGGGAAAGGAAACGCTCAGAGTAAACCTCGCACAACATGGGAAAGGTATGGTCGTCGCAACCAAAACCTGGATTCGGGAGTCGGTTACGCAAGGGGAAGGTATTAGCACCCCTCACGTTTGTCGTACTCGACGGGATCCACGCTTGTTTTTGGGTATGGATTGTTATTCTATCTAAACTATAGGTCAAGGGTTAAAAAGAAAATAAAATGAAAATAAAAATGACTCGGCAAAGTATCGCACTTTATGCCTACGTATTCCCGTCTGGAACGAGAAATCAGAGTCAACGTAGTTCACCTACCTACGGGAAAGGAGGGGAAGGTTGCTCGCTAGGATATCTCATCCTATGCCTACGTACTTTCATGCAGCATGAAAGATCAGAGCAAACGTAGTTCGGGCCACGTGTGACACAAGTTGTCTGAATGTTTTTTATCCTTCTGAAAAGGTTTTCCTGATTAAAAGTCCACGACGAACAAAATGACTCTTTTGATTTGTTCAACTTCTTTTACGCCAGAAGTGCCTTTTATTGTGTTTGAAATCTTTATGTATTTTTCTGTTTGTTTTGAGAAAGAAGAGACAGAACTCTAACCTACGGTTGCGAAGGGAATCAAACTAACCTAATGTTATCATGCATGGATTAAGACCTAGTGTCTATCATGTTCCTCCCTTGCACAGAGAGAAACAGAGATCCTAAGGGAATAGACGAAAACAGAAACAATAGCAGATATATACAGTAAAACAGTAAATGCATGAATGCAACAATACAAGCGAGGCAAGGGAGTCCCACTCAACCTCGAACCTAGAAAACAATAGGCGAAAGTGAACAGGCTTCACTTTCAACCCAACAGGTTAACAGCAAACAATACAGTCAGGAAAACCAAACAATACAGCAGAAATGAAATACAGCAATAAAACAAACAGCTTCAGCAGCTTTGAATCAACATCTGGCTTCAAATAATCTCCAATCAGCTACAGGCTTCAACAAGCATCAATCTCCATCTTCATGGCCTTCAGGTAAGGGCTTCGATCATCAGTCTTCTATCTGCAATGGCTTTTCTTCAAGTTCAAACCTCCAGGATGAGGGATCAGTCACAAGAGTGAATTGGGTGTTAAGCAATCAGTTGACTACCAAGGGTGGTGAACAGACTGCTTCTAACACATATGACATTTTCTCTCAAGAGTTCTATCTCTTAGACACTATCACCAAGCCTTCCAAAGGAAGGGGGTGAGTGTCTTAGAGAGACTCTGTATCACAGAGAAGAATGGATGCAGACAAGGCAATCCATGTTTGAGAAACAAGCTTTCTAACCTAGAGCTCTGCCTAGCTCCTAAACCCTAATCTCCACAACAGCTGCTAGCAGGAAACTCCTCTTCAACTCTGGAAGTTGAACTTCAATCTCTGGATCTCCAATGGCTTCATCTTCACAAGTCTTTAGCTCTCCCAATCCCCAGACAAATCCCAACACCCAAACAAGCAAGCAATAATCCCCAGAGGGCACACCACACCAGTTAATCAGATATATATACAGTATATTAATAGCAATAGGGGAATCCTGACTTTTTCTAAAGGAATCTAATAACTACCCATAGCCCCTATAGTCCCATAGCTAACCTATTCAATCTCTAAGTCCTAAGGGAAGTGAATTAATTCTCCTAAGTCATCACCTAAAACCCTAGTTTGTTCATGTTATTCACACCTAAACTAAACGCCTAAAATTAATTTCTAAAAATGGGAACTAAATTGCATCTACAAGTTTAATGTCTAAACTAAACAACCTACAAAGAATGGATAAAAAATATTAAAGCATCTAATAGAACAAAAATTAACAAAATCATGCATGAAATGAAACTATTTAAAATGCTATTTATTTGGAAAACATGGAAAAATATCAAATAAAAAATAAAATGCAATTTTTATTTTTTACAATTTTCTAGACTCTTTAAAGACAATAATGCAAAAAGAATGAATTAAAAATAATGTTTTTTCCATTTTATATGATTTTTAGAAAATGCATGAAAAATGTAAAGAAAATAAAAAGAAAATATAAAGAAGTAGATGGAGGGGGTAAGAATAGCAGCTCGCTGCAGTTATAATCCCAAGTGGGCTGAGTAGTGGGGGTGCGCGTACTAATCACATTAGGCCCATGCGCTCAGAAAATCAAATTGGAAAAATACCAGGAAAATGGAAAGGAACTCGGTGCCAATAGCAATAGAAACACGTGCATTCCATTGGGCTTATTGAAAAGGGGGTGTGGTTAGCTATCTGAATCCAAAGCCCAACGTTTCAATTAAATGAAACGCGGCGTTTCACTCCCAAGTCTTCCCTCCGTTTTTTACTTTGAATATGATCCGTTGGATTGCCATCTGAGTCAAGGTCTTTCCTCAAATCCAATGGCCATTGTATCTTCTTCTTCCTCCAGCCACTTAGGGTTTCAGAAAACGAACCCCATGCAAGCACCTTCCATCTCCTCGTGCTCTCTCCATCCGCCATGAAATTACACGATTCCAAAAGCAATCTTGCCCTAATTTCTTCCCTCTACACAACTATAACAATAATTCTTTCTAGAACTCAACACACAATCGAACCCGATAAGGATAACAGTTGGGATCCAATCTTTGCACCTGTGATCAACTCAACCAAACCTTGCCAATTTTCCTCCTAATGTAATCACCATGTTGCACTGATTATTCTGAGCTAATCTCTCATGATTATCATTCCCTAAACCATGTTTTCTTGCTCATCAAAGTTTCACCACTCTGCCACCAAACTCCATACAACTCTCCCTAGGTTTCAAGAATTAATCCTCTATGGTTGCTAAGTACTCCTATCTTAACCACATGATCTACAACAGCATAAATGATGAGATTCGAAGAGTTTTGCATACCTTGCAAGTGATGATGGCAATGGTGGTTAGACTCCAATTCAGGCCTTGGTACTTGCTGCAAGTGATCATCAATGACTATGTATGCTTCTGTTTGCAATGGTTCTTGATCAATCCTTGTGAATCACTCTATCCCACTCTTCATGCAAGTTGGAGTTTAAACTTGGATCTCCTTCTCCAGCCACGAATTCCTTCCACTTTCCTTTGCCAAATACCCTATGATGATGGTGGATGATGATGATAACAGAACTTGGAATGGTAGATGAAGTTTTAATGGAGTTTGGATGAAAATGCAACTTGGAATGAAGAAGATGAATGGTACAATTCTTGATCAATTCAGCCAATTCTTGATGTGAATCATGGTGTTTGAATGATGATGATGAAGATTCAATCCAAAGATATGAAGATTGATGGAGATTATAGAGATTTTGGAAAGCTTATGCAAAAATGATAAAGTGTGGAAAATTTGGGGTTTTGAACAAATGGAAGCACCAACCATGGCATGAAGCTCTTCCTATCAATATATACATGAGTTTAGAAACTCCTAGAACCTTGGAGAAGTTTCCCTTGCATTCTTTCCCTTGAAATTGGTTTATGTTTCTTTCATTGTAAGCAACCATGGATAACTCTTAAAACATGAACTAAGCTCAAAATTCTAATTTATCCAATGTCTTTAAAATGATCTTTCCATTCAAAATGACCTATAATTTTGCTTCATTTGGCCAAAATATGAAAAATCTCATTTTTAAGTCCATTTTTCTTCATTAAATTCAACAATTTTGAAACCTTGTGCTATGAATCTTTCCAATCTCTCATGGTCACTTTTCTAGACTCAAAATGTCATTTGGAGCAAGTTTGATGTTGTACGTTTTTCCATTTGAGGCCTCCTTGTATGAGTTTTGGGTATAGGTTGAAATGACCTGTAATTCACAAATGACCAAAATACCCTTTGCTTGCCAAGACCATAAGTAGAGTTCCCAAAATCATATGAAGGCATACTATACCATTCTAGAAAGATAAGACAATAAGGAACAACTCTTATGTTTACCAGAAATTCATTTGAAATTTCCTTGAGGGGTAAAAATAGCTTGGAAGTCAAGTCACTTTCACAGACAAAATTTCAGATACCCCAGATGACCTGTAACTTGCAAGGACCATAACTTGAGTTCTATAAATTTCCTTGATGTCTTCCACCACTCAAATTAAAGGTCTTGAGATCCTCTATAAGTTCCATGTTGGCCAAGAATCCATTTGAAGCTTGCATTTTGACTTATCTTGCTTGGAAATTTGACCTAAACTAGGGGATTTTACATAGAAACCCTAATTTAGACCCTCCTCTTCTCCTTGATTTCTCTTGATTTCTTCTTAGCATAACAACATATCCTTATTCTCCATGTCAAATGATGAACCCCACATCCCTTCAATAGCCCTTAATGCCTCTCCAACAATCCTTTGACCTAGGGTTGACCCAGGGTTGACCCAGATGAAACCCTAGTTGACTGTCTTCAACTGCAATTCTTGTGATCACATCAACAACTTGTTTTCTTCTCCAAATGACTTTCTAAGTCCTCCAAGATGTCTAGATACTCCCCATGCTCTCAATTCACAACTCATAATTCCCTTGTTGACCCTCAGACACCCTCAGTTAGGAGATATACTCAATGCTTGATCCACTGAACCCCCTGCTTTCAAATTCTTTTCTGATGACCTGAATGAGATTGAATTAGGATAATAACCTCTTGATAGGCCTCTAGAGATGATAACAATGATTGGCCCCCTGCTGGATGACTTGCTATGCTTATGCTATGCAGATGGTTAGGCTATGTACATGACTCTATATGCAAATGCTAATGATATTGAAACATAGACCCAGTGAATAAGGTTGGGCAAATTTTAGGGTGCAACAGCTGCCTCTATTCAAGCGACTTGGACCCGATTGGGTGAAGAGCCCGGAGCCTTCAGACATTCGTGGTACGAGACGGTTGAATACCAGTGGAACCAGAAATTTGCCAACCGCAGAAATAACCTGCGCCGCTGCTCGGGGAACGACATTCATCAGCTGAATCTAACCGTTACAGTAACCCACTGATCTCGTGCGACCGTGCTGGGGATAGAACATTGTCCACGTTAGGACGCCTGCTTCGTCAATTCGGAAAACTTCAACAACTTTGTCGGGGATGGCTCGTCTGCCTTCTCGTCAGAAATAAATCGTCCACGTTAGGAGTAAACTTTTCCACGTTAGGAATAACACCGTCCACGTTAGGGCTCACCTTTCCATGTAAGGAATGAACTTCTTCTTTGTCAAACTCCTCCACGTAAGGAATACGTCTTCTTTCGAATCTGTCCACGTCAGGACTAAACCCCTTCCACGTCAGGAACACACTCTTTCTTTCCACGTCAGGAATACAAGCCTCTTTCCACGTAAGGAATACTATCTTTCCACGTAAGGAATCACATCTCGATTTGAATCTGTCCACGTAAGGACCCCAATCTTTCCACGTAAGGAATATAATCTCAATCTGTCCACGTTAGGACTCCGACTTGATATGTCCGCGTAAGGACTCCATCTTTCCACGTAAGGAATCACATCTTTCCACGTAAGGAAACCACAATCTTTCCACGGAAGGGAACCTTTTCTCAAACTGTCCGCGTCAGGACTAAACTTTTCCACGTAAGGAAACAACTTCTCTTTCCACGTGAGGAATCAACCTGATATGTCCACGTCAGGACTCCAATCTTTCCACGTAAGGAAACGATCTTATCTTTCCACGTCAGGAATAACATTTCCACGTTAGGAATAACACTTCCACGTTAGGAATAACATCTTTCTCTTCCATGTAAGGAATAAGACTTCGTCTAGATCTGTCCGCGTCAGGACTAAACTTTCCACGTTAGGAATACACTTGCTTCCCCATAAGGAATATAGCTGTCCACGTCAGGACTCACGTTTCGTCTTGATTTGTCCCCGTCAGGACTCGCCTCTTGACTTAATGAGAAAAATAAAACCTCGTCCCCGTCAGGACTCGTGCACCTTCGACCCATTAGGGAAGTGAGACTTGTCCACGTCAGGACCCATACCTCAACCTACTGAAGTAATAGAACCTATCCACGTCAGGACTTGTGCGTCTTCGACTTGCCGGGGAAATAAGACTTTGTCCACGTCAGGACTCCCACTTCTCTTAACAAAAACCTGTCGATAAACCCGTCCACGTTAGGACTCATCCTTCCATTGGTCCGCCAACTTTTTACCACTGACGTTACAGCAGCTTTGAGGCTGACTCTACTGGGGATATTTGGGAAACCAAACTTCCGGACGCCTGTTCTGATAACCGGCGGTAGCCTCTGAAATTTTGGTTCATGAAACCTTTTAATGTTGACGTATCAACAACTTTTGAGGAAACAATCCGCTGGTCGGACTAGAGAAACTTCAACAAGAAACTCTGGCGGGGACATAAGTAACTCTGCTTGGGGACCAAGAGAAACTAATCCTGCTGACTCTGCGGGGAGTAGTGCCAAGGCTGACACTTCGTTAAATGTCTCACGTTGAGATCTTGAATGCTTGGTAATTTATTTGAGCAAGAGCTCTCTCCACCTGCAAGAGGAACAATACTTGAACACAAACGGCTAGCCAACCTAGTTTATGTTTCACAAATGCATATGTTTGGCAATGATGCAATGCTCCCTTCGACATGGGAATGCTACACGTTTCTTTGGTTAATGCAAGCGAATGCAGACTCGAACTGCTGGGCACAGGAGTTGCTTCAACAAAATAAATGCTGAAAATAATGCCAACTCTGCTGGGGATAGCCAGGTGCTACAGAATCATTCCAGCAAAATAAATGCTGGGCAGATGAAGTCGATTCAGCTGGGAAATTGGGAACTTAAACCAGCACCTTGTTGAAGGACCACCCTGCTGGGGAATATAACTCTGCTGGGGAACAACAGATGCGCCTAGTATGATTGAACTTCTGCGGGAAAGTGAACGGGTATCACACGGTGTTCCGGCAAAGTAAATGCCATGATCCACACCAACCCTGCTGGGGAGAGTCTTAATTTTCGAGTTCCACTGGAAGGAATACTTGCTGAGAAGAGAATTCTGCTGGGGATGGAATGATTCTCTTGGGAAAAATCAAATGAATCCGCTGGGCAGAGTAAATGACCCTACGGGGAAAAGGTAAGCTGTCTGAATACACTTCACAAACATTAATCTTCTGCGGCTAAACCACTTTGCTTGAGATGCACTGTCTGAATACAGCCTTATAATCTTGGAATCACCAAACTCTGCTGAGAATAAATGGCTTTGCTGGAGCATGTCCTCTTGGATAGGCTGCGACTAGCTGGGGAATTTTGTCCTTCTTCAGGAAGAACATGCATGACCTGCGTGGAGATCAAGTCTTTCGTTAATGCAATCTTTTGATCGTCTTCCTCGTACGGCTATGAAACCTGCAACAACACAAACAAGACACGACAAGTCTATGCAACTAAATCGATTCAGGTCAGTGACGTTACTTTCAGTTAATTCAAAGCTTTAACAATTGTTGGCAAGGGCCAGTGATGTTATACTCATGCTAGCTTCAATAAACTTAGGCGTTTTATCATGCGCAAAACACTAAAGAACCAGCATCAAGTACTGAATAACATATTTTATTGATCGGGCCCCTGAATGGGCGGAGTTTTATACACGGGATGTAACTCCTGAGATGAGGAAGCTACGCAAAGAAAATACACAAGTATGCACAAGAAGCATAAATATATCGACAAACTAAATTTATACACATGTCGGCAACGGGATGCAGATGAACACCACGAACTGATCCTCCTATGACTCGTCCGACTCTAATGCTTTTCCCGGTATTCATACTTCTAAAAAGGTTGTACCAGATAACCGATCCTCCCCGTTATATTCTCCCGCATTGATGCTCAGTGCAATATCAACTTCGGACCGCAGTCATTTGCTTTTCAAATCCCTAACTTTTGCGTGAACCGCCCTTTACGGGTTTTCAGTTCACCGGTGTTGCACCCCAAAATTTGACCAACCGGGTCTCGCATTTGGCTCGATGTTTCGACGCATAACCGCATTCGCATCTGCATATTGCACACATTGCATATTTTCATTTGTATTGATTTTATCAGGGATCACAGCTCTCGTCTCGTGTTTCAGGTGTTTTTGATCAGTAGAATTGATTTTTTGGGTTATTTCGGTGCCCGTTTATTTTTACCGATTATTTTTGTGTCGTTCGGTGCTCATTTTGTCCCTCTGGAATTGTGGTGATTTTTCTGGATTTTATAGGATTTTTTAGGGCTTTAAGTAGTTTTTAAATCATTTTTTAGAATTTAATAGGATTTTTGATATTTTTAATTCTTTTTAAATCAATTTTTAGCATTTTATAGAATTTAAATTCATTTTAGGATTTAATAGGTTTTAATAGATTTTTAATATTTTTTAGATAATATAGAATATTTTTTTGTTAATAGAAATTAATTGTTTTAATATTAGATATAGAATAATAGATAGATTTTTCTTCTTATAGTCTTTAATAGATATTATTGATTTTCTTTTATAGAAATAATAAATAGATTTTTCATAAATAGATTTTTCATATATTAGGCATTAAATAGGTCAATAAGAATTAGAATTTTCTTTTATAGAATAATAGTCTTTTTCAGAATTTAATATAGATTTTAGAATATTTTTAATTAGAGATGTATTAGAGTTTGGTTAATTGAGTTTAGTCTAGGTTAAGCAGATTTAATTGATCTTGTAATTCAATTCAGTTTTTTGAAGTTTTTTTACTCATTTTTCGTTTTGGGCTTTTTAAGCCAAGGCCCAGTTATCATTTTTGTTGTCCAGATTCAGCAAAAAAAGTCCAAATTCGTCCAGCAATATTCCAGCTAAATCCACCATTTTCCAGCGTGTTCTGGAAATGTCCAGAACCTTCCAGAAACGGTTCAGTTTAAATACTCAGACGCAGCCACGTGTTGTGAGATTGGAGGTCCCACATTTCTGCACAAAATCACGCCACGTATCCACTCCCTCTCTCTCTCTCAGCCACGCTAGCTCGCACGTGGCAGGCATGCACACACTCCCTCCACCGTTCATCCACGCGTCCTCATCCCAGCGCCTCGCCTGAAGACCTAGCCGGCCGGCCTGCATGGCCGGCGGCCACCACAGCTTCACCGGAGAATTCAAATTCTCCAGATTCCGACCACTTTTCACCTTCATCTCCTTGATCTTCATCCCTTCTCCTTCAACCGATCCACCAACCTCCATCGCCTCCACCAACAAACTCCAGAAAATCATCAAGAGACGATGAATCTTCATCGTCAACCTCCCCAGATCTTCATCAATCAAACCCAGAATCCCAGAAATTCAACCTTCCCGAAGAACATCTTCAAGAGCTTCAACGAATTTCCAGAAAAGTTCATCAACATCATCAGATCATCAACGTCATTCAAGCAATTCCCAGATCTCCATCAAGAACATCTTCAAGATCTTCAACCGCAACAACTTCAAGAGCAGCACAAATCTCCAGAAATAAGCTTCATCAGATCTAGATCTAAGATCTTCATCAAATACGAACAAGATCCAGATCTTCACATCCTCATCGTCTTGTTTTCCAGAATCCATCAACAATCAAGAATCAGCTTCAGAAACATTCATCTCCCGTTCTTCTTCCATCTCCAGAAGAACGTCAACATAAGCCATTAGCAGGGATCTTCATCAAACGAGTTTCAACAAGGATGGACCTTCAAGTTCGTGGATGAGCTGATTCAGGACGCGTTTGATAGAAAGAATACTGGGAGGGAGAGATTTTGAGACTGAGAGAGGCTGAGAGAAGAGAGGACGGAGGAGAGAAGGTGGTAGCGACGGCGCCTTGGAGATGAGGGAAGGGAGACAGAATCTAGGGTTTCAGTGGAGAACGGAGAGAGGGAGAAAAAGATTGGGCCAGGCCCAATAACAATTTTTTTGGACACCAATCACCCTCCCATTTTTGGCTGCCAACGGGCCTGGGCCTCATTTCTGCAGCAACCCCCAGTTTACACACCATACCCCCCTGTGTCTTCTTCTGAAGGGAATTGGGCTGGGCCCAACCAGTTTATTCAGTTTTTATTTTTTCTGCAATCCCCTGTAATAGCAGTTACACCCCTAGCCCATTTTCTTGTTTTTTTTATTCTTTTAAAGATTTTAAAAAAAGGAAATAGAAAATGAAAAGGAGATATATATTTGGAAAAAATAGAAAAAAGAGTGAAAAGAAATATTTGAAAAGAAAAAAAAGAGAGAAAAGAAAAAGAAATATGGAAAGAAAATATTGAAAAAAATATGAAGAAAAATATTGTGAAAAATAGAGAAGAAATAGAGAAAAATATTTTGAGGAAAAAGAGAAAAAATATGTTAAAGAGAAAAGGAGAAAAGAGAGGAAAAAATATTAAAGTGCCGATTTAATATTTTTAGAGTCCATTTTCTTTTAGAGTATTTTCATAGAGATTATTTTTCGACTTTCAGAGATAGTTTAGAAGCCCATTTGTTAGGGGGCTATTTTCAGTCGATTTTTCAAGATAGAATAGGATAGCGTTTCCTAGGAGATTTATTTCAGTATTGACTCATTGTAATCATTTTTTTTAGAGATGAATAAAACGAGATTTGAGCTGTGGTCCGATAGTAGCCGAACTACAGCTGCTCTGATTCTTCGTACCAGACGAAGATATGTAGGCATAGGATGCGATATCCTAGCGAGCACACTAACGACTAACTTGTGTTCTCTCGCGGCTGTGCGATCGAGACTTTCCCGCTGACGATTAATTGAGTACCCTTTTTCTCTCTTGCCCGAGTGCATTTGAGACCAAACCATAGTTTTGACCATAGGTTCCCGACCCTGTGAAACCAGTTGTTTTTCTCACTGCTGTGTGAGAATGTTTGTTTAGCCGTAGTTAGTCTGAACTACGTAAAGCTCTGATCTTCCATCCAGTGGAAGTACGTAGGCACAAGACGCGAGGTCTTGGCGAGCCAATTTTCCCTGTAGTCCCGAACTACGTTGACTCTGACTTTCTCTCTTGAGAATACGTAGGCATAGAGTGCGACGCTCTATCGAGTCAATTCCCTCCCCTTTAGATTTAGCAGCCGTAGATAAGATTGTTTTGCATCCAGTAGACAACCCAAGCAAGCGTGGATCCCGTCGAGTACGACGGACGTGAGGGGTGCTAATACCTTCCCCTTGCGTAACCGACTCCCGAACCCAGGCTATGGTTGCGATGACCATACCTTTTCCCCGTTTTTTGCGAGGTTTACTTCGAGCGTTTCCTTTCCCGCTCTGAGGGATAAATAACGCACGGTGGCGACTCTTCTGTCAGCCGGCGCCGATTTTCGCAGTAGCGACAGCTGGCGACTCTGCTGGGGACTGCGATAGTTCCCCATGCGTTTGGGATCCAACGTCCCCTAAGAGAGAGTCAATCCTAGCGCTTGTTTGCTTGTCTATTTTGGGGCTTATTTATCGATATTATCTGTTGCTGTTGGGCTGTTACGGGTATTCTACGATTGAGATAAGCCGGACCTGGGCTCGAGTATGAGTATACACCTAGATATAGTTGCGGAGAAGTAGTAGACGAACCTGTCTGCTGAGCAGGCGCAGTTCCCTACGAAAATTCGCACTCGGACGAGGTTCTCGCAGAGGTGCTCCTTTCCGGTCCTGAGGATCTGAGGGGAGTCCAGACGTGAGGATTGTCGACTCTGGGAACCGATCAATTGGAAGTCAGCTAAGTGAGGCCTCTTCATGAGATGACGATGCCACTCCTTCTGGGAATCGTATCATTCCTCATGAAAGTCTGTGACGCTGACGACCGCATAGGATGCCGTACCTTGTCAGATATAGGTCCATACCTGTGAGTGGGGGGGTTTTTTGTGCAGGAAACTTGACTTCCAACCTACCCGTTATGCTGGTCTTCTTTTCAGAGAACGTCTCCGTCAGCAGCGCAGCAGTATTCAGATTTTGTGGGGGCTGTGGTCCCATTGTTTGCTGCATTTTGCATATCATATGCATATCACTGTTGCATTGCATATCATCCTCCAGTTAGCCAGAGTTCTGATCCAGCCTTTGTTTCCTGAAGGTGATTATCCGGAGTTTGGATTGAGCAACTGTTGATTGTCAGAAGACCTACCTAGGGGTTGAGTAGATTTGAGCAGAGTCAAGCATTGAAGTCAGCTGAAGATTATTGGTAGCCATGTCCGAAGGCAATTTCCACTCTCCTAACACCTTGACAGGGTTCACTATGGCGTCCAACCCTCTGTATGATTCCATGGAAGATTCCCCGCAAGTGAACAACGTTGCTGCAGACCAAGCTGTACAGCCTTCTGCTGAGAACCGAGATCGACATGAGCAGTTTGTTGCCCAGAATGAGCGTCCTCCTCCTATCAACAATCAAGGTGTTGCTTTCCCTGTGATGAATTACCGAAGAGATATTCCAGCAGCTGGGATGGTAGATCCAAGAGCCCTTGACGATGGTAGAAGAGTCCGAGTGTTGGAAGAGCAAATGAAAGCTTTGAAAGCCAAAGATGCTGTTAACCTGGATGCTGTAGGCATGTGTTTGGTTCCTGACCTGGTGTTGCCTTACAAGTTCAAAGTGCCGAAGTTCGAGAGGTACACAGGAGATAGCTGTCCAAAGCTGCATTTGATGATGTTCTGTCGAAGAATGACTGCGTTTGCGCGAGATGATAAGTTGATGATCCATTGCTTTCAAGATAGTCTGACTGGGGCGTCTTTGAGGTGGTATATGCAGTTAGAGAGGAATCAGATTCAGTCATGGATGGATTTAGCCAGAGCTTTTCTGAAGCAGTACGATTACAACCTAGACATTGCTCCTTATCGCATGCATTTGCAAGAGTTGTCTCAAGAGATCAATGAACCTATCAGGAGGTATGCTCAGAGATGGAGAGAATTTGCTGCTAAAGTGCGTCCCCCGCTGTTAGATCAAGAGCTGGCAAGCATGTTTGTGGATTCCTTACAATATCCGTACTTCAAAAGATTGCTCGGAGTTCCGGCAAGTTTCTCTGACGTGGTAGCATTAGGGGAACGCCTGGAGTACTCCATAAGAATGGGGAAAATTCAGATTACTCCATATGATCAAGCTGGTGAAACTGAATACCCTTGTGACTATCAGAGTGAAGAAGAAGTTGTGATCAACTCAGTCATGCCAAAGATTGAATATCCTCAAAGCGAATCAGTGAATTTTGTTGGTTCAGCATCTTATCAGAGATCAGTACCTCCCGTGGCTTGTTATACTGAACAGACAGCCGTGCCTGGGGCACTCTATCAGGAATCTTATGTCGCTTCCATTGCAAATTGTTGCGGTGAGAATCGTGATACCAAGCTATTAATTAACTTGAATCTTAATTCTTAAATTCACAACCGGACTTTAATTTATCCAAATAGGAAAGGTTTAAAGAAAGAAAGACCTATAAAAATGCAAAGCAAAAAAGCAAGGCTTAAAGCTAAGCAAAGAGAGATCTAAAGGTTCGGGGGTTGGTTATGCATAGGGTAGGTATTTCACATCCTAAACATCTGTAGTACTCTACAGGAACCTCTTGTTAATATTTGTGTTTGTTAAAGTTTGCTTGCTAAAGGAAAAGTGCTAGGGTTAAAGATATAAAGGTATATACAAAGAATGTAAAGTTTGTACAAAGTTTGCTCGCGAAGACATCGCATCTCGTGCCTACGTATCCTGACGGGAATGGAATCAGAGCAACCGTAGTTCCCCTAACTAGGGGTGAGGAACTCTTGACTGTGGTCAAGGTTCCAGGGGGATGTAAGCATTCATATGGAAGTACTTACATGGAGTGCGGCGACTCCTGAATCTACGTTGAGATTGTTATGGTAGAGAATGTCCACGGCGGGACGCTAAACATGAGTACAGCGACTCAGATCCTAAGGCAAAGGTAAACATGAGAAATGTCCACGGCGGGACAACTATCTGGAGCACGGCGACTCCAATCCTAAGTTGTAAATGTTAACAGGAAGTTAGTTGTTAGTGAGGAAGGGAATATCCACGGCGGGACAACTACTTAAAAATAAAAATAAAAATATTAAAATACATAATTAAAAATATACATAAATAACTAAGAACAATACATGATTAAAACAAATAGGTAAGAAAAAGAGAAATAATAATAATAATAATAATAATAATAATAATAATAATAATAATAATAATAATAATAATAATAATAATAATAATAATAATAATAATAATAATAATAATAATAATAACTAAAAAAAATGATAATATAAATCTGGACTCTTTTTGTTTTGTTTTGTCTTTTTACTATTATATAATTAAAACTTAAACTAAATATAAAAGTTTTTAAAAAATATAAATGATTAAATATGCTACAAGATAAACTAACAGTATTATCGGTATAGATTTTTCAAAAGTAACTTACACATGTATACTCAAAAACAAAATAATACATTTTCACAAAGTAACTCAAATGAGGATTTCAAAAAAGTAATCAATAAATTCAATAATAAAAAATATAATAACACAAATTTTCATAATTGATTTACAATATATAAACCACATAATCTACATAAATTCTAAATAAAAGTATATATAAATAAAATTTTTTGGTATTTTCAATAAAAAATATTAAAATAATTTACGAACACACTATACAATTTAGTATCTTCAATAAAAATTATTAAAACAATTTGGTATCTAAATTATTAACAACACATACATTACAACACTATATATCCATCACACACATATTAAACACAAGACATGCTACTATATATTTATACAACCACACTTAACTAAACACACATGATATCATAAAATATATATTATAATTGTAACACATGAAAACATAATAATAATAAGTTACCAAAGATGAATCGTGAAGATAAGTCCAGCTCTTCTTCTTACTCACACGTACTCCCTCCGTCTCGCTGCTCGTGTCTCTGTTTTTACACTCGCTCTGTCTCGCGAGTTCTCCCTCCACGGTGAAGATTGCGTGACGGTATGAAGGTTCTGCTACTGTGAGTTGAAGTGAAGTGAGTTGTTTAAGTGATGGTTAATGGCGGTCGGATTTTGTCGTTGGTATGAAGTGTCTTGGTTTCTATGAAGGGTGGATGGATGAAGAGTTTCAAGATTGTTTGGTGTGTATGTATTCTCAGTGAAATGAGATTAAAAAAAATTGTGTCCTTTTAGTGTGTGAAAGCTCTATTTTTTCATGAAAAGAAAAGAGTATTGGTTAAGGTTTTTTTTTTATGATGGAATATGGTGATGATGTTGTTATTTTAAAGTGAGGAAAATGGAGTATGGGGATGTATTTTTGTGGTGATGAAAGTGTGTAGATTAGGTAGGATATTATGATGAAGTGTGTTGTCTAAGAGAAAATGATGATGGTAGTACATGGAGTAGCCCTTCTAGCCTTTTTCTTTTTTAGATTTTGTGGGATTTTGGAGGCTAGAGGTAGTAGCTTGTGGGAGTAATATATGGTAAAGAGTACAAAGGTGGGTAGCATGCTATTATGTACTATCTACTACAAAATTGAACAAAATCTACTTTTTGTACTATAAGATCAAAACTTTTTTAAAAGCTCCCTAAAATAAGGAAAAGTTAGACATAAAAAGAAATAAATTATTTACAATGAAATCTAAAATAAAGATTTGATGGATTGAAAGAATATATTAATTAAAAGAAGAAATAAAGACAGTAAAAAACGAATAATTGGGTTGGTATCGAAGTACTCGAAAAAATAAAATGAATACACCAAAGTGATCAGCAAAAAATATACGATTCGGAAAAATACAGCGTTTTGTCAAATTTTTGAAATAAATTTTACCCGCTAAAACGGCTTAAACTGTCCAAAAAGTTTATTTCAGCTGATAAATTGGGTATTATGAAAAATGTAAGAGATGATAAACTATACAGATGACGCAAAAAGATGCGGGATCTTAGAGTCAAAAATTAGGGTGCAACAGATGCCCCTATTTAAGTTTCTTCGATCCGGAGAGGTGAAAATTGAAATCTTCGTCTCGACACGGTCGAAGAGACTTAAATACAAACATGCGCAATTTTTGACCCTAAGATGCCACAAAATGCTTATGATATGATATGATATGCAAGACAAAGATTCTACGAGGAAAGATGCCACAGGAGACGAATATATATTGGGAAGATGTTGAAACTCCACTGGGGAAAGACTGACAACTTCACGGGAAAAAGTATCTAGCAGACACAACTAAGGAAAATAAAAATATGGACACGTGTCAAGGTGACAAAGAGTATCCGGTAATACTTGGAAAGAGAGGGACCAACCTTAAACAAAGACACAAACATCCGGAAAAGCATCAGATGCTGGAAATAACACACAGTGAGATACCAGAAACATCTAGAAAGTAAAAGAAACATACTGGGGAAAAAGTCACAGTCACCAGAGGTTTTGTCAGAAGTGCATTGAACAAAACTCTGATAGACACAAAGGTGTTCTGGAAAAACATCAGACGGAAAAAGAAATAAATTCTGGTAAAACATCAGAATTTACAGACACATCTGGAAAAACATCAGATAAGTTCCGGAAGAACATCAGAACACCAGAACAAAGACTCAATCTGGAAAAACATCAGAAAGAGAAACATATCCGGAAAAACATCGGATAGATTCTGGAAAAACATCAGAATCAAGGTAAATATCTGGAAAACCATCAGATAAGTTCTGGAAGAACATCAGAACAGAGACTCAATCTGAAAAAACATCAGAAAGAGAAAAAACTCCGAAAAAACATCGGATAGATTCTGGAAAAACATCAGAATCAAGGTAAATATCTGGAAAACCATCAGATGAGTTCTGGAAGAACATCAGAACAGAGACTCAAAGACTCAATCTGGAAACCCATCAGAGAGAGAAATAAATATCTGGAAAACCATCAGATAAGTCACGACACAAACTGTTTGGTAGGTGCCAAGTGAGTTGGACTTTGAACACAAGGTAAGACGTGAATAAAACACGACCTCGGGAGAAAGAGAGCAAATGGGAATAAAACACCATGATGCCAGGTAAATGGGGAATAAAACACCCAAGTAAAATAAATTCATCCACAAGGTAAGACGCGAATAAAACACGACCTCGGGAGAAGGAGAGCAAATGGGAATAAAACACCATGATGCCAGGTAAATGGGGAATAAAGCACCCAAGTAAACTAAATTCTTCCACAAGGTAAGACGCGAGTAAAACACGACCTCGGGAGAAAAAGCAAATGGGGAATAAAACACCCAGGTAAAATAAATTCGTCCACAAGGTAAGACGCGAGTAAAACACGACCTCGGGAGGAAAAGCAAATGGGGAATAAAACACCCAGGTAAAATAAATTCGTCCACAAGGTAAGACGCGAGTAAAACACGACCTCGGGAGGAAAGGTAAAATGGGGAATAAAACACCCATGATGTGCACATGTATATGAATTATGCTTTATGATATACGCATGTATAAATTATGCAGATGACATATGATCAAATGCAAATGCAAATGTCGACGACAAGGCTCGACTCTTTTGGTGAGAAGACAAGACTGGAAGACATGATTCCTCAACATGAAGATCACTTTCAATCTGCTTGGGGACTAAAGATGCTATTGATGAACACATCTCTGCCACACTAATAAATAGATGATCCTTGTAGGAAGGATAAAGATCTGCTTGAGGGTTCTTCAAGTAAACTGCCCCAGTTTAGCTGCCTGTTGTAGATGGGCTGATAACTGCTTCAGCTTGTTGATGTTGAAAATGACTGATTCACTGGGTGCTTGGAGAGCTTGCCCCAGTCTAAGCCTTGAAATATCTTCTGGATAAACCAAATCTGAGAATGCCCTGCCTTGACCAAATCTTGAATTGATTCTCAAACAGGATGTAAAAGGAACTTGCCCATGATAGGATCACCAACCAAGTTTCTCAATGTTTGAAAAATCCTTGAGAGGAAAGCCAATTTGCAAACAAAAGTGTTCATACAAACATGGTAATGTAAAGTTCATGCAACTTTTGAAATCAAAATCTTTTTTTGAAAGATGCAAAATAAATGAGTCACTGGTCGGAACACGGTGGTTCAAGACACTCAAAGTTTAAAGTAAAGGTGTACTGCCAAAATAATTGATTTGCAAAGATCTTTCGGAGTCAGTTTACGCAACCTTGCTGTAGTATGCTTTCAAAATATCCTTGTTTCAATTAGGTCTTTTGAGGGTTGTAATGTGGCCTGGTTCATGGTTTAAGAAACAAAGGATAAAGGCTCAAAGTTTATTTGTACCCACCCAATCTACGTGATGATCTCCAGTCCTATGCTCAGTTAACTCAGACTATGCGCTCAGGTTCCCATAGGAATTGCACTGATTATAGTAATGATGATGGTTCGGAAGTCAACAGACTTTTTGAAAAGGCAGTCACTGCTTCTTTACAACACTTGGTTGTTTTGAAATTAAAGGATTTAAAGATCTCCTCTATTTATTATCCCTAACTTTTGCCTGAACTGTTTCTTTTGAAACTTACAGTCAGCGGGATGCCCCAGTTTTGCCTAAGTCTCCTTCATAGGTTTTAACTTAGCGGGCTTTTTCTTTTGATATATATTTTTTGAAAGAAAGTGGCTGCCTAGCTTAATGATCACGGTGAACCATCATCGGCATTTTGACTTGAAAAACATCTTCGACACTTGTTTGTTGTGTGCGAAGGAAAAAAATGTAGTTGCCAACTTTATAAAAAAGGTGTCTTGTATGAATACACAACCGAGTTAACTGAGAACTACCCACCCCAAGGTTAAAACTGCGGGTTTTTGTAAAGAAAGAAACTCCAACTTCTAGGCTCGAAGAGGTTGACGAGGGATTATCTTCCTTATTTCTCCAGTATTTGGGAGTTGAAACAATGCCTTACATCATCAACAAAGTTTGATTTAAAGCATACTGACAGCAGTTATGCGTATAGCGTTTTCATCATCCTCCCTCAAATATTTGCATAATCAAAATTTTGGACAAGGAGTAAATATTTGAAAGATAAAGCATAAAAGTGCAAACAATAGGCAAAATGATTTGGAATCAAAAGTTGTGATGCTCATTCATTAAGATGAAAGTACAAACACTAAATAAAAGCAAACAAGCTTAAACAAAATGAAGGAAAATGCAAACAATGAGAAACAAAAGGCCTAGTGACTAAATTTGTCCTGTCTGAAACACTGGCGCTCAAAAAAAGATAGTCTGCTGGAGTTGGACTAAAGCTTCACTTTTGATGTTATGGCAATGGATTATTCTGGACATTCAGATGATTATCCTTAAAACCCAGGATTCCAGTTTTAATCAGCTCACGCACTCTAGCTTTCAATGCATAACAATGTTCTAAGTCGTGGCCTGGGGCACCCTCATGGAAAGCACAATGAAGATCAGCTCTAAATCCAGCTGGAGGAGGATTAGGAGTTTGCAAAGCCTTTGTAGTAATCAACCCTTGTTGAACCAGATCAGGATAAAGTTCTGTATATGTCATGGGAATAGGATCAAATTGATTCCTATTTCGATACTGGTTTTGTCCAACAGTTAGACGTTGAGGAATCTGAGCTGGTCGTGGAGCAGCAGTAGCAGTAACGGCAGCAATAGCAGGGTGGTTATACCTTGGCTGAGGACGAGGATTTCTCACTTCAACCATGACAGCGTTGGTTTGCTCTTCCTTCTTCTTATGGAAATTCCCAAAGGATTTCTTTGCACCGTTAGAAGATTCAGCAACTTTGGACACTTTACCACTTTTCAGCCCTTCTTCTAACCTTTGGCCAATGGTTACCAGATCTGTAAAACTCGAAGAGACGCTCCCAATCATCTTTTCCCAATAGAAGGGAGACAAAGTATCCATAAACATTCCAGCTAGCTCCTTTTCTGCCAGAGGGGGTTCAACTTGAGAAGCTAACTCTCTCCAACGTTGAGCGTATTCTTTGAATGATTCTTTTTCATTTTGAGACATGTTTTGAAGTTGACGACGGTCAGGAGCCATGTCCAGATTGTATTTGTATTGCTTCATAAAAGCATTGGCGAGATCTTGGAAGCAGTGGATGTTGTTATGCTCCAAGTTCATATACCATTTAAGAGAAGCACCACTCAAGCTGTCTTGAAAGCAATGGATGAGCAACTTCTGATTGTTAGTGTAAGCTGCCATCTTTCGGAAGTACATAACCAAATGGGCTCTTGGGCATGAGTGACCCTTATATTTCACAAACTCTGGAATCTTGAATTTAGGAGGCATGACGAGGCCAGAGACTAAGCACATATTGTCAGCATCAATCTTAAAGAAGTCAGTACCCTCGACGGCTTTGAGTCTCTTGTCTATGTTCTGAAACTGTTCGCGGACAATCTCGGGCTCAACAAAATCTTCATGGTCTTCTCCTTGAGCACTAGCAGCATTGTAGTCAAAGAAAGGAGTCTCAAAGGGAACTCGGCCATTTTGGGCAACAGCGTGGACCACAGGTCTGGGCTCTGTAAAGATGGGAGCTGGAAAAACTGGTCTGTCAGCCTGACCAATCATGGCAGTAGATGCAAGGGGTGGAGAGTAGTTAGGAGGTAAACCAAACTCTGGCCAAGTAGATTGTGGCATTTGAATAGGAGGAGGATCAGCACTTGAAACTTCTTGAATGACAGTCCTCTGAGATGGCTCTCCTCTGGCAATCAGTACTTGAAGCATCTCGGTGAGCTTAGTCATGCCTGATTTCAGCTCATCGATCTCCATTCGGATTTCTGCATTGTGTACTTCCTGTTCTGACATCTTTCGTCTATAGTTAGCTCTAGTCTGATATCGGTGTCGAGGAATCAGCTTGACGACTCAAAGGCACACTGGACGATGAAGACAACTGGAGATGAGCGACTGGACAAACAGAGGTATGCAATGAACCATGCAAAGATGCAAATGCAATGCAATGCGATGCAAGACAGGATGTAAAACACACATAACAGGATCAAAGGTTCGAGATCACAGCATGGAGTTTGAGTAAAGAACCAACCATAGGGTATGTACTAGGGGTAAAGCACCTGCATAACGGGTTCTAACAAAGTTCCCAAAGTCATCGACCCATCTTTCGGATATTATCGACACACCAAATACTTGGAAATCAATAATATTCTCAAGAGAGTCTCGTCTGAGTGTAGTATCGCGTATCAACTACTTCGGGAATACTCCCTCATAGTCATCGCACTACGTCCTAAAAGGGCAAGTGGGGATAAAAGGTAACTAAAGGTCCTCAGTGTCAAAGGCTCCTAAATCGAAAGTAGTAATGTTTTCACGAATACTCGTTCAACAAAACTAACTCTCAAGAGGGCCTCCACTGAGCGGTGGTTTCTCAAGTTAGCTTGGTCGGGAATCAACTCCCTATAAGCCTTCTTGAATATACCACCATCCTATCATAAGTGCACTCGAGTCCGGATATAGGACTTATCCTCACCACTCAAAGTAACAACCCTGCATACAGAAAACCCAAGCACAGACAGATATATGTACAAATATACAAATATAAAAACAAGCAAACATATAGCAAACACAAATATAAACAAGGTGGGCTTAACCCTCTTAGGGGAGTCTTTCCCCAGTGAAGTCGCCATTTCTGTTGCGGTGAGAATCGTGATACCAAGCTATTAATTAACTTGAATCTTAATTCTTAAATTCACAACCGGACTTTAATTTATCCAAATAGGAAAGGTTTAAAGAAAGAAAGACCTATAAAAATGCAAAGCAAAAAAGCAAGGCTTAAAGCTAAGCAAAGAGAGATCTAAAGGTTCGGGGGTTGGTTATGCATAGGGTAGGTATTTCACATCCTAAACATCTGTAGTACTCTACAGGAACCTCTTGTTAATATTTGTGTTTGTTAAAGTTTGCTTGCTAAAGGAAAAGTGCTAGGGTTAAAGATATAAGGTATATACAAAGAATGTAAAGTTTGTACAAAGTTTGCTCGCGAAGACATCGCATCTCGTGCCTACGTATCCTGACGGGAATGGAATCAGAGCAACCGTAGTTCCCCTAACTAGGGGTGAGGAACTCTTGACTGTGGTCAAGGTTCCAGGGGGATGTAAGCATTCATATGGAAGTACTTACATGGAGTGCGGCGACTCCTGAATCTACGTTGAGATTGTTATGGTAGAGAATGTCCACGGCGGGACGCTAAACATGAGTACAGCGACTCAGATCCTAAGGCAAAGGTAAACATGAGAAATGTCCACGGCGGGACAACTATCTGGAGCACGGCGACTCCAATCCTAAGTTGTAAATGTTAACAGGAAGTTAGTTGTTAGTGAGGAAGGGAATATCCACGGCGGGACAACTACTTAAAAATAAAAATAAAAATATTAAAATACATAATTAAAAATATACATAAATAACTAAGAACAATACATGATTAAAACAAATAGGTAAGAAAAAGAGAAATAATAATAATAATAATAATAATAATAATAATAATAATAATAATAATAATAATAATAATAATAATAATAATAATAATAATAATAACTAAAAAAAATGATAATATAAATCTGGACTCTTTTTGTTTTGTTTTGTCTTTTTACTATTATATAATTAAAACTTAAACTAAATATAAAAGTTTTTAAAAAATATAAATGATTAAATATGCTACAAGATAAACTAACAGTATTATCGGTATAGATTTTTCAAAAGTAACTTACACATGTATACTCAAAAACAAAATAATACATTTTCACAAAGTAACTCAAATGAGGATTTCAAAAAAGTAATCAATAAATTCAATAATAAAAAATATAATAACACAAATTTTCATAATTGATTTACAATATATAAACCACATAATCTACATAAATTCTAAATAAAAGTATATATAAATAAAATTTTTTGGTATTTTCAATAAAAAATATTAAAATAATTTACGAACACACTATACAATTTAGTATCTTCAATAAAAATTATTAAAACAATTTGGTATCTAAATTATTAACAACACATACATTACAACACTATATATCCATCACACACATATTAAACACAAGACATGCTACTATATATTTATACAACCACACTTAACTAAACACACATGATATCATAAAATATATATTATAATTGTAACACATGAAAACATAATAATAATAAGTTACCAAAGATGAATCGTGAAGATAAGTCCAGCTCTTCTTCTTACTCACACGTACTCCCTCCGTCTCGCTGCTCGTGTCTCTGTTTTTACACTCGCTCTGTCTCGCGAGTTCTCCCTCCACGGTGAAGATTGCGTGACGGTATGAAGGTTCTGCTACTGTGAGTTGAAGTGAAGTGAGTTGTTTAAGTGATGGTTAATGGCGGTCGGATTTTGTCGTTGGTATGAAGTGTCTTGGTTTCTATGAAGGGTGGATGGATGAAGAGTTTCAAGATTGTTTGGTGTGTATGTATTCTCAGTGAAATGAGATTAAAAAAAATTGTGTCCTTTTAGTGTGTGAAAGCTCTATTTTTTCATGAAAAGAAAAGAGTATTGGTTAAGGTTTTTTTTTTATGATGGAATATGGTGATGATGTTGTTATTTTAAAGTGAGGAAAATGGAGTATGGGGATGTATTTTTGTGGTGATGAAAGTGTGTAGATTAGGTAGGATATTATGATGAAGTGTGTTGTCTAAGAGAAAATGATGATGGTAGTACATGGAGTAGCCCTTCTAGCCTTTTTCTTTTTTAGATTTTGTGGGATTTTGGAGGCTAGAGGTAGTAGCTTGTGGGAGTAATATATGGTAAAGAGTACAAAGGTGGGTAGCATGCTATTATGTACTATCTACTACAAAATTGAACAAAATCTACTTTTTGTACTATAAGATCAAAACTTTTTTAAAAGCTCCCTAAAATAAGGAAAAGTTAGACATAAAAAGAAATAAATTATTTACAATGAAATCTAAAATAAAGATTTGATGGATTGAAAGAATATATTAATTAAAAGAAGAAATAAAGACAGTAAAAAACGAATAATTGGGTTGGTATCGAAGTACTCGAAAAAATAAAATGAATACACCAAAGTGATCAGCAAAAAATATACGATTCGGAAAAATACAGCGTTTTGTCAAATTTTTGAAATAAATTTTACCCGCTAAAACGGCTTAAACTGTCCAAAAAGTTTATTTCAGCTGATAAATTGGGTATTATGAAAAATGTAAGAGATGATAAACTATACAGATGACGCAAAAAGATGCGGGATCTTAGAGTCAAAAATTAGGGTGCAACACAAATCAGCGAACTCGTGGCCGAGGTTATCAGAATCAGCGTCAGAATCAGAACAGACCTCGCAACAACTTGGAACGAAGGAATGGTCCTTCTCACCCAGTGCCGATACCGTATAGCCAGTTGCTACCATCTTTGATTCAGAAGTCTTTGGTGGAGCCGAAAGCTCTTAAGCCAGTTCCAGAACCTTACCCTCCTGGGTACAATCCCCACGTTCAGTGTGGTTATCATGGTGGCTCACCGGGGCATTCAACCGAAGATTGTAAAGCATTTCAGGCGAAGGTACAGCAGTTGATTGATCAGGATCGCATTTCCTTTCGAGAAGGATTTCTGTTTGTTCATCCCTAACCGCTCAGCTGTCTAAGCTCGAAGACTCAGAAGGGTGTTCGCCAGCAAAAGCCAGTGGTTCAGACAGGCAGACGCCTCAGTAGTGGCAGTTCTCAAGCTTTTACCTCATTTTGCATTTGTAGTTTCTTTTTCTGTTAGTTACTACCTGCTTTTAAACATTGTATGTTTTGAATGGTGATAATAATAAAGTGACTATGCATTTTTCTGAATTAGTCATGTCGCTGTCGCTCATTTATTACATTGCACTGACACTTGCATTTTATTCACTCCATTTTTTCGCTGTGACTAGCAAAGTTAGGAGGGAGGATGACGAAACTGAAACTCATAACCAATGATCGTATGCTTTCAGATAAGACCGTACCGATGACGTACAAGGCATTGTTTCAAATTCCCCAAACACTGGAGATATAAGGAGTTAGTCCCTTGTTAACCACTTCGAGCCAGGAAGTAGAAGTTTTTTCGGACTTATAAACCCTCACATCTTAACCCGGGGCAGGGTAGTTGTCAGTTAGCTTGACCAGGAATTCAAGTCTTACAGAGGAGTGTTGTCTTTCAAGGACCAATCAGTTTATACCTTCAAGAGGTCATACCTCACCAACCAGGAGTGAGACAGTTACAGTCCTTTCGGAGCAATCAAGACAACCAGTGTCGCACGACTTTGTTCCAAAAGAAAGAAGAAAGAAAGCCCGCTAAGTAAAAAGAAAGAAAAGCTGGAAAGCTAATACTTAGGCAAAAATCAGGGCATCCCGCTGGACATCAAAAGAAATCGAAAAATCGAAAAGAACTCAAAAAGAGTCAGTCCAGGCAAAAATTAGGGAATCAAAAGAATGAAAAAGAAGGGATCAAAAGAAAGTTTTCCCCAGCAAAGTCGTGTACACAGACACCGAAAGCGAAGAAGGAGTAACTATCACTCTAGAAGAAAAGCTTGTGAATTCCTTAACTGTGGTTCTTACCATTCAACATACTTCTCGAAGAGGCAAGTGCTTGTGCTAGGTTAACTGAACCTTAGGATCAGAGATCATCACGTAGACAGGGTGGGTACAAATCAAAATTTGAGCCAAATATCCTTTGTTTCACGAACCGTGAACCCGACCACGATACAACCCTTAAAAGACCTAATTGAGGTAGGGTAAATCTGAAGCGCATTACGATAAGGTTGAGTAACCTGACTCCTGCTTGACTCGCTAGTCACATCCTTGTTGTATTTTCACTGACCCCGTAAGCACTGCGTTTGAACTTTGGTTCATTCGTCATTCACAATCATATGCATGTAAATGAGTGACAGCTCAAATTTTTTCAAAATCTGCATGGGCACTGCATTAAGATTACCATTCGTAGACAGGCAATTCTAATTGCAGGTTAGTAGTTGGCATGAAAGAAATTCCACCAGGGAGTAATCAAATAGGACTGAGTAATCCAGCAGTCTGAACCAGAATGGTATGCTGTGAAGCCTTGTGAATCAGGGGAATTATCTTCCAGTAAGTTCAGTATCAGTCAGTCTGAGGACAAGCCCCGAAGTTCCAGTTGAGCAGGGGCAGTTTATTTGAGAAGCAGTTGATCAGAAGAAGTCTCCTCGAGAGCCAGTCAGGGGCAATTATGCAGAGCGCTGAGATTTGAAAGTAGATGCTTCCAGTGGGTAATCAGATCGGGTTGAGTCGCTAGAACGCTCATTTAGGGGCAAGTCATCGCAGAGAATGTTGAAATCAACTGGGTTGTTAGGTGTTTAATTGGAGATTGAATTCTTTTGTCGTGTAGATATCGGGGCAAGTATTCTCGAAGTATTCTCGTAGCAAGTTGTTCAGAGCAAGTACTCCCAAGAGTTAGACTGGGGCAAGTTGTGCACGCCAGTCTTTCTATCCCCAGCTGAGTGTACCAGGGGCAAGTCATTCAAACCAGTCTGTTTATCCCCAGCCAGAGTTGAGTATCAGGGAATCATGTCAATACCCTTATCGAAAACCTTTCAAATAAGAAGATCTTGTTGTCATTGGATCATTATCCTGCAGTTTAAACCTGTTGCGTGTCAGTAACCAGTCGTTTCCAAAGTCCAGTCCTCGCCTGGCTAATCGGTAACCAGTTCTCGTCTGGCCCACCTTTCCGTAAGCATCAGTTCCCGTCCTGGTGCAGTTTATTGTAAGCAGCAGTTCCCGTCCTGGTGCAGTTTATTGGTAACCAATTCTCGTTCGGTCACCGTTTCTTCAAGTGTTATACCGGTTCTCGCCTGGTGTACGTGAGCTTTCAATCAGTTCTCGCCTGGTTGTCTTGTTCTCAGTCTGTTATCCAGTCAGCCCGTCTGATGTCCAAAAACAAAATCAATTTTCCTAACCTATTTTCCTATCAGTTCTCGCCTGGTAGTCTACTTTTGAATGCTAGTTCTCGTCTAGTATTTTCCATATCTTCCACTGTGTACATAGTCCATGTTTATTCTAAACCAGAAAAGCAAAACAAGAAAAAAACCTAAAAGAGATCTGACACAATATTTCCCAATGACTCGCATGTCGTCATGTTCCCCGATACGAAGCTCGACGAATACCAATGCTCTGAGTAATGGCTAAATTCCTTGTGGATGTTGTTAAATCAGAATTGCCACTCTTCAGCAGATGAAAGTTGCTTATTATCCCCGGAAGAGTCGAGATTGTCTTTTACCCCGTATCAGAGTAGGATCAGGAGTGTCTTCAGCAGACTAAGATTGATATCCTTGATAGTATGAGCATTTCCAGCAGTGTGCTGCGCGTAATCAACCTCAGTTTGGGTCAATCCCCGCAGAGCGCAATCAGTTGTCAATGGTTTGAAGAAAGCATCCCCGAGCAGAGTTCTCTTTCCTTCCCCAGTGAAGTCGTCAAGCAGGGTTGCCTTTTCATTTCTCCAGCAGGGCAGTTATCCCTAGCGGATTTGATTTCCCGTTCCCAGCATTTATTTTGCTGAGATGGTTCTGTGACTTCAGGTCATCCCCAGTAGAGTTGACGTTTCCTTCGGCATTTATTTTGCCAAGTGGTTTCCAGACCTGGTGTTCTCTGGCAGCTCGAGCATGCATTAGCATTTGCATATATAGCCATTGCATTTATACAAGCATATAGCATATCCATGCCGTCTGGGCCTCGCATTTTCAAACAAAACGCATAGCATTTACATGTCATATAGGGCATTACATCATTATCGAGCATACGCATGTCGAAACATAGACCAAGATGGTTACCTATTGGATTTCGAATTTGTTCACCTGCAGAGTTGTGTGGTTCAGCTTCTTGTCTTCCCCAGCGGAGTGATTCTTCATATTTGGTTGTTACATCAGCATCGAAAAAAAACAACAACAACAACAAAGATTGACATATATCAGACTTCTGAAGCTGCCCCCTTTGTCAAAACAGGTGCCAGGCAGTTCCATTCAGAATCCCCCAGGAGAATTGTCCTCAAGTTCACAATGAACTGTGAGTTGACCAGATTTGATCCCATGAGAGAGATGGGAATCAAAGTGTTTGCTTTATGAAGCATTATTTCAATACTTGTGGCGTCACACAGGTGTTGAAAAGAAGAAGAAAATTTATCAGAAAATTGACCAGATGTTGCCGTTACAACCAAACTTCAGTTTATTGGAAGTTATTCCTCAAGCAGTTTTGCAGTATATTCTTGCGGTTGGCAAATTTCAGGGTTCCATTTGTATTCAACCGTCATCTACCTTGAATGTTTGAAGGCTGAGCGCTCTTCACCCATTCAGGTCGAAGCCGCTTGAATAGGGGCAGCTGTTGCACCCCAAAATTTGACCAACCGGGTCTCGCATTTGGCTCGATGTTTCGACGCATAACCGCATTCGCATCTGCATATTGCACACATTGCATATTTTCATTTGTATTGATTTTATCAGGGATCACAGCTCTCGTCTCGTGTTTCAGGTGTTTTTGATCAGTAGAATTGATTTTTTGGGTTATTTCGGTGCCCGTTTATTTTTACCGATTATTTTTGTGTCGTTCGGTGCTCATTTTGTCCCTCTGGAATTGTGGTGATTTTTCTGGATTTTATAGGATTTTTTAGGGCTTTAAGTAGTTTTTAAATCATTTTTTAGAATTTAATAGGATTTTTGATATTTTTAATTCTTTTTAAATCAATTTTTAGCATTTTATAGAATTTAAATTCATTTTAGGATTTAATAGGTTTTAATAGATTTTTAATATTTTTTAGATAATATAGAATATTTTTTTGTTAATAGAAATTAATTGTTTTAATATTAGATATAGAATAATAGATAGATTTTTCTTCTTATAGTCTTTAATAGATATTATTGATTTTCTTTTATAGAAATAATAAATAGATTTTTCATAAATAGATTTTTCATATATTAGGCATTAAATAGGTCAATAAGAATTAGAATTTTCTTTTATAGAATAATAGTCTTTTTCAGAATTTAATATATATTTTAGAATATTTTTAATTAGAGATGTATTAGAGTTTGGTTAATTGAGTTTAGTCTAGGTTAAGCAGATTTAATTGATCTTGTAATTCAATTCAGTTTTTTGAAGTTTTTTTACTCATTTTTCGTTTTGGGCTTTTTAAGCCAAGGCCCAGTTATCATTTTTGTTGTCCAGATTCAGCAAAAAAAGTCCAAATTCGTCCAGCAATATTCCAGCTAAATCCACCATTTTCCAGCGTGTTCTGGAAATGTCCAGAACCTTCCAGAAACGGTTCAGTTTAAATACTCAGACGCAGCCACGTGTTGTGAGATTGGAGGTCCCACATTTCTGCACAAAATCACGCCACGTATCCACTCCCTCTCTCTCTCTCAGCCACGCTAGCTCGCACGTGGCAGGCATGCACACACTCCCTCCACCGTTCATCCACGCGTCCTCATCCCAGCGCCTCGCCTGAAGACCTAGCCGGCCGGCCTGCATGGCCGGCGGCCACCACAGCTTCACCGGAGAATTCAAATTCTCCAGATTCCGACCACTTTTCACCTTCATCTCCTTGATCTTCATCCCTTCTCCTTCAACCGATCCACCAACCTCCATCGCCTCCACCAACAAACTCCAGAAAATCATCAAGAGACGATGAATCTTCATCGTCAACCTCCCCAGATCTTCATCAATCAAACCCAGAATCCCAGAAATTCAACCTTCCCGAAGAACATCTTCAAGAGCTTCAACGAATTTCCAGAAAAGTTCATCAACATCATCAGATCATCAACGTCATTCAAGCAATTCCCAGATCTCCATCAAGAACATCTTCAAGATCTTCAACCGCAACAACTTCAAGAGCAGCACAAATCTCCAGAAATAAGCTTCATCAGATCTAGATCTAAGATCTTCATCAAATACGAACAAGATCCAGATCTTCACATCCTCATCGTCTTGTTTTCCAGAATCCATCAACAATCAAGAATCAGCTTCAGAAACATTCATCTCCCGTTCTTCTTCCATCTCCAGAAGAACGTCAACATAAGCCATTAGCAGGGATCTTCATCAAACGAGTTTCAACAAGGATGGACCTTCAAGTTCGTGGATGAGCTGATTCAGGACGCGTTTGATAGAAAGAATACTGGGAGGGAGAGATTTTGAGACTGAGAGAGGCTGAGAGAAGAGAGGACGGAGGAGAGAAGGTGGTAGCGACGGCGCCTTGGAGATGAGGGAAGGGAGACAGAATCTAGGGTTTCAGTGGAGAACGGAGAGAGGGAGAAAAAGATTGGGCCAGGCCCAATCACAATTTTTTTGGACACCAATCACCCTCCCATTTTTGGCTGCCAACGGGCCTGGGCCTCATTTCTGCAGCAACCCCCAGTTTACACACCATACCCCCCTGTGTCTTCTTCTGAAGGGAATTGGGCTGGGCCCAACCAGTTTATTCAGTTTTTATTTTTTCTGCAATCCCCTGTAATAGCAGTTACACCCCTAGCCCATTTTCTTGTTTTTTTTATTCTTTTAAAGATTTTAAAAAAAGGAAATAGAAAATGAAAAGGAGATATATATTTGGAAAAAATAGAAAAAAGAGTGAAAAGAAATATTTGAAAAGAAAAAAAAGAGAGAAAAGAAAAAGAAATATGGAAAGAAAATATTGAAAAAAATATGAAGAAAAATATTGTGAAAAATAGAGAAGAAATAGAGAAAAATATTTTGAGGAAAAAGAGAAAAAATATGTTAAAGAGAAAAGGAGAAAAGAGAGGAAAAAATATTAAAGTGCCGATTTAATATTTTTAGAGTCCATTTTCTTTTAGAGTATTTTCATAGAGATTATTTTTCGACTTTCAGAGATAGTTTAGAAGCCCATTTGTTAGGGGGCTATTTTCAGTCGATTTTTCAAGATAGAATAGGATAGCGTTTCCTAGGAGATTTATTTCAGTATTGACTCATTGTAATCATTTTTTTTAGAGATGAATAAAACGAGATTTGAGCTGTGGTCCGATAGTAGCCGAACTACAGCTGCTCTGATTCTTCGTACCAGACGAAGATATGTAGGCATAGGATGCGATATCCTAGCGAGCACACTAACGACTAACTTGTGTTCTCTCGCGGCTGTGCGATCGAGACTTTCCCGCTGACGATTAATTGAGTACCCTTTTTCTCTCTTGCCCGAGTGCATTTGAGACCAAACCATAGTTTTGACCATAGGTTCCCGACCCTGTGAAACCAGTTGTTTTTCTCACTGCTGTGTGAGAATGTTTGTTTAGCCGTAGTTAGTCTGAACTACGTAAAGCTCTGATCTTCCATCCAGTGGAAGTACGTAGGCACAAGACGCGAGGTCTTGGCGAGCCAATTTTCCCTGTAGTCCCGAACTACGTTGACTCTGACTTTCTCTCTTGAGAATACGTAGGCATAGAGTGCGACGCTCTATCGAGTCAATTCCCTCCCCTTTAGATTTAGCAGCCGTAGATAAGATTGTTTTGCATCCAGTAGACAACCCAAGCAAGCGTGGATCCCGTCGAGTACGACGGACGTGAGGGGTGCTAATACCTTCCCCTTGCGTAACCGACTCCCGAACCCAGACTATGGTTGCGATGACCATACCTTTTCCCCGTTTTTTGCGAGGTTTACTTCGAGCGTTTCCTTTCCCGCTCTGAGGGATAAATAACGCACGGTGGCGACTCTTCTGTCAGCCGGCGCCGATTTTCGCAGTAGCGACAACCGGGATACCCTTTTTTGCCGAAGCCGCCCAGTGTAGGTTTTCAACTTCGCGGGTGTACATTTTTTCAATTTTATCCCTAACTTTTGCCCGAACCTTTCATTCTGTTTTTGGTTCGCCAGGATGCCCCATTTTTGCCTGGACTCTCTTTTTCTGTCCAGCGGGTCTATTTTAAGCAAAGTATTTTTTAACTGCGTCCGAATTCACGGGTGACGCGAAGTCTTCTCCGTCCATGGTGGCCAACAACAACGCTCCTCCCGAGAAGACTTTCCTGACAACGTATGGCCCTTCGTAGTTAGGGGTCCACTTGCCCCTGTGATCTGCTTGCGGCGGGAGAATCCTTTTCAGCACAAGGTCGCCCGTCTGAAAGCTTCGCGGATGTATTTTCTTGTCGTATGCTTTCTTCATTCGGCTCTGGTATAAACGACCATATGCTAGAGAAGCTAGCCTCTTCTCGTCCATCAAACTCAATTGGTTCAACCTGTCTTTTATCCATTCTGCCTCGTCCAGCTGAACGTCTCGCAATATCCTCAGAGAAGGGATCTCAACTTCCAATGGTAACACTGCTTCCATTCCGTATACTAACGAGAACGGGGTTGCCCTAGTTGATGTGCGTACCGTCGTACGATAACCGTGCAAAGCGAAAGGTAGCATCTCGTGCCAATCCTTATAGGTCACCACCATTTTCTGAACGATCTTCTTGATATTCTTATTGGCCGCCTCAACAGCGCCATTCATCTTGGGTCGGTAAGGCGAGGAGTTGTGATGTTCGATCTTGAAATTCTGACAGAGCTCCTTCATCATTTTGTTGTTCAGGTTCGAACCGTTGTCCGTGATTATCCGCTCGGGGATCCCATATCGGCAAATGATATCTCTCTTGATGAATTTGGCCACCACTTGCTTAGTTACATTTGCGTAAGACGCCGCTTCCACCCACTTGGTGAAATAATCGATTGCTACTAGGATGAACCGATGCCCGTTAGAAGCTGTCGGCTCGATCTTTCCAATCATATCGATTCCCCACATCGAAAATGGCCAAGGCGATGACATCATATTCAGAGGACTTGGAGGCACATGGATCTTATCAGCATAGATCTGGCACTCGTGGCATTTCCTCGCAAACTTGAAACAGTCAGTTTCCATAGTCAGCCAAAAATAACTTGCCCTCAGCAGCTTTCTCGTCATAGCATGCCCACCAGCATGCGTGCCAAAGGTACCCTCGTGTATTTCCTCCATGAGCAGCTTTGCCTCTTTTTCGTCTACACAACGCAACAGCACCAAGTCGTGGTTTCTTCTGTATAAGACGCCATCCGGGTTCAAATAGAAATTGCCTGCTAATCTCCTGAGAGTCTTCTAATCTTGACTGGATGCCCCAGCCGGATACTCTTTATTCTTCAGGAAATTAAGGATGTCAAAATACCACGGTTTGTCATCGGACGCTTCATCAATAGCAAACACATAAGTTGGCCTGTCAAGCCAAGAGATAATGATTCGGGGAGCCTCGTTCCAGAAGTTGACTTTGTACATGGAAGACAAAGTGGCGAGGGCGTCAGCCATTTGATTCTCTACCCGCGGTACGTGATGCAATTCAACTTTGTCGAAGAAAGGCAACAATCTCCTTGCATAATTCATGTAGTGTATCAAGTTGGGCTGACGTGTCTCCCATTCCCCTTTGATCTGATTCACTACCAGAGCTGAGTCTCCGTATACGTCCAGATGTTTGATTCGCAAATCAATGGCTTCTTCAAGCCCCATTATACAAGCTTCGTATTCGGCCTCATTGTTGGTAACGGCAAAGGTCAATCGGGCAGTAAACGGGATGTGCGACCCGTGTGGCGTAGTGATGATTGCCCCTATTCCGCTACCGTAAGCATTCACAACTCCGTCGAATATCATCTTCCATTTAGAACCCAACTCTGGCCCCTCGTCTGGAAACGGCTCTTCACAATCTTTCATCTTTAGGTACATGATATCCTCGTCAGCAAAATCAAACCTCATCGATTGGTACTCTTCAATAGGCTGCTCCGCCAGATACTCAGACAGCACACTCCCCTTTATAGCCTTTTGCGAGACATATTGAATGTCATATTCAGTCAAGACCATCTGCCAACGGGCAATTCTTCCTGACAACGCCTGCTTTTCGAATACATATTTGATAGGATCCATCTTCGAGATGAGCATGGTTGTATGATTCAGCATGTACTGCCTCAAACGCTTGGCGGCCCAAGCTAGTGCGCAACAAGTTTTCTCCAGCATTGAGTATCGAGATTCGCAGTCTGTAAATTTCTTACTCAAGTAGTAGATCGCATGCTCTTTTCTCCCTGTCTCGTCATGTTGACCGAGAACACAACCCATGCTTCCCTCAAGAACCGTCAAATACATGATCAAGGGTCTACCTGCCACTGGGGGTATCAAAATAGGAGGCTCCTGCAGATACTTCTTTATTTTATCGAACGCCTTTTGACAATTTTCGTTCCACGTTACAGCTTGATCTTTCTTCAACAGCTTGAATAATGGTTCACACGTAGCAGTTAGGTGAGATATGAACCGAGCGATGTAGTTCAACCTCCCTAAAAACCCGCGCACCTCTTTTTCTGTTTTAGGCGTCGGCATTTCTTGGATCGCTTTTATTTTAGCAGGATCGACCTCTATTCCTCTTTCACTTACGATAAACCCCAGCAGTTTACCCGATCTCACCCCGAAGGTGCATTTATTAGGGTTCAGCCTCAGCCTGAACTTCCTAAGCCTTTTAAATAGATTTAGTAGATTTACCAGATGCTCTTCCTCCGTCTGGGATTTGGCAATCATATCGTCCACATAAACTTCGATCTCTTTATGCATCATATCATGGAAAAGAGTCGTCATCGCACGCTGATATGTTGCCCTAGCATTTTTCAAACCAAAGGGCATCACTTTATAGCAAAATGTTCCCCAAGGCGTTATGAAAGTGGTTTTCTCCATATCCTCTGGCGCCATTTTAATCTGGTTATAGCCTGAAAAGCCATCCATGAAGGAGAATACGGAGTATTGAGCAGTATTATCAACTAGCACGTCAATATGAGGAAGTGGAAAATCGTCTTTTGGGCTTGCTTTATTCAAATCTCTATAATCAACACACATCCGAACCTTGCCGTCTTTCTTTGGCACTGGTACGATGTTAGCAACCCATGAGGGATATTTTGTTACAGCCAGGAAACCAGCGTCCCACTGTTTTTGAACTTCCTCTTTGATCTTCACTGCCATATCTGTTCGAGTTCTGCGAAGCTTTTGTTTGACCGGCGGGCATTCTTCTTTTAGTGGCAGGCGGTGCACAACCATATCTGTATCGAGCCCTGGCATATCTTCATACGACCACGCGAATACATCACTATATTCTCGGAGCATTTCAACCAGTCTTCGCTTGATGTCGCCCTGCAGCGCGGCTCCGATACGAATATTCTTCTTAACCCCTTCCGACCCCAAGTTGATAATTTCGATGACCTCGTTGTGAGGCAGGATGGCTCTTTCCTCTTGCTTCACCAACCAAGACAGTTCTTCAGGGACGTCGCTATCTCCGACAACCTCTTCTTCAGCCTGAAATACCGGGTGCTCAAAGTCGGGACGAGTCATAGGTGGTTCAAGGATGTCGTCTGAAAATGTTATCCTGCAAAAGGAATGGTTAAGTGCTTCAAAATGCGTATAAAGCGAATAACCCCGTTGCCATTTTATTGAAAAATATAAAACAAGAAAGACAGGGATTACAGTATTTGCACATGAAAAAACGCCATTTATTTAATGATTAACACGCAATGTTCATAACAACACAACCCTAAGCAAGTACTGATGCCCTGGGCGAGACATCAGATTATTCAACAATTAATAAAGCAAAGCATTACTGTTTAAGAGTCACAGGAACAAGCTCCTGAATAGACCAGTTGCACAGTCCTTGTCCTGGCGTGCTTGGCTGAATCCAGGCATCCATATCACAGTCGTTGTCTCCTTCGTCAGACTCCGAAGCAGCGTTGATGGTTTCATGACACACTCCACTGGCAGAGATGGTGATTGGCCCTCTGAAACGGGGTGCCCCCACGGAAGGAGTTGATGACGAGGGTTGGTATCCCATCCCGAACCGGTCCATCTTCATAGGAATGTCCAGCACTTTGCCCCAGCCCTTTGCTTCTCCTGCTTCTACTAGAGCTTGAGCTTCTTTATACGATGAAATGGCTATCTCTGGCACTTTGCTCGACCCGGGACCTTTGTCCTTGATGCGCAATCCTTCAAATGCCTGGCAGGGTGTTTCGTGGATCTCTCCGTCGACTTCCACATATTTAAATGACGACAGATGGCTGACCAGGATGTCTTCTTCTCCGCATACGGTGACTACGTTATCTCCGACCATATATTTCAACTTCTGATGTAGGGTGGACGTGACTGCCCCCGCCCCATGAATCCAGGGTCTTCCAAGCAAGCAGCTGTACGCAGGCTGTATATCCATGATATAAAATTCAGTGGCAAACACCTCCGGCCCCACCTGTAGAGGCAATGCGATCGATCCAAAGACTGTTCTTCGCGTGCCGTCAAAGGCTCTGACTACCAAGTCACTGGGCGTGCACAAGATCCCTCTAACATCCAGCTTCATCATCGCCTTCTTGGGCAGCACATTCAAAGATGATCCGGTGTCGACCAGTACATGCGACATTACTGATCCTCTACACTCGACAGATACGTGCAGCGCCATATTATGATCTCTCCCTTTCGGGGTCAAATCGAAGTCGGTAAAGCCCAGGCTGTGGCCTGCATTTACATGTGCCAACACTCCTTCCAGCTGATTCACGGAGACGTCTTGAGGTACAAAAGAAGTATCCAGGACTTTCAGCAAAGCATTTCTGTGAGCTTCCGAACACAACAGCAATGATAGGATAGATATTTTGGACGGCGTCTGCTGCAGATGCTCCACAATCCTATAATCACTTTTTCGAATCAAGCGCATGAACTCTTCTACATCTTTCGATGCTGCTTCTTTTTCGCTTACTTGCACTGGGACATTCTCAACCATCTTCCCTTTTCCTTTTGCTAGTCTTTCGGCCTCCACTTCAGGTGATATAAAAATCCTACCACTCCTTGTCATACCTCCCGAACCAACAACATTATCCACAGTCTCGGCCGGCTGCTTATCAACATCAATCTTTATCCCGTCACAATACACCTCCAACCCATATGACCAGGGGACTGCTTTCGTGTTCTCGTACGGGATCGGTCCGGCCTTAGTTATGGTGATCGGTGGTCGCTGAGCTGGTGCTGCAATAGTGATTGTCTTTCGAGGAATCGTTACCGTGGCCACATCACTCTGATTATCTGCTACTGCCCATGCGGGCTCTTCAGTTGCTGCTCGGTCAAACTGCAATGTGCCTCCATCAATTAAAGCCTGAATGCCTTTCTTCAAATCATCACACCCCCTAGCTAGGGTCCAACATTCTAAGCAATACTCGTCACATCCCGGGTAAACACCCCCTTGTAACAGTCGGCCCTTTATCTCGCCCAGCGGCGTCTTTAAATCGTCGACATTCATAATCAGATTTAACCCTTCCTCAGTCAGAATGGCGTTTGCCCCGTGATTAGGCATGGGCTTCTGCACTATATTCGGACCTGCCGTTCCGAAATTGATAGTCTTATTGTCCAAAAGATCCTGCACAACATGCTTAAAAGCATGGCAACCCTCTATATCGTGGCCTGGAGCCCCAGAATGAAACTCACAGTGCCTGCTTGCATCGTAACCAAACGGGGGAGCTCCCGTTATCGGTGCCAGAGTTCTTTTCTCTACCAGGTTCAATCCCAATAATGTCTGCAACAAATCTGCATAGGTTGAGGGAGGCTTCTCAAACGCTCTTCTCGGTTTGCCACCCTGGAATCTTCGCTGAGCCTGCTGTGCCCCCTGCTGAGGCTGTTGCTGCTGCATTGGCTGCTGCTGAGACGATTGTTGTTGCTGAAGTGGTTGTTGCTGGTACGGGATAGTAACACTCGCCACCTGCTGCGGCTGATGACATTGGTTTCGCCCCCTGCCTCGGCCTCGGCCTCGGCCTCCAAACACTGCGCTTGCCTCGCCCTGACGGCGCCCACCAAAAGCCTTCCTATTACTGCCAGATGCAGTTGATTCCTCAACCTGGAATTTTCCTTGCTTAATGTTACGCTCAATCTTTTCTCCCATCAGAATTAGGTCTGAAAAACTGGCCAGAGATGTGTGAAACAGCATGTCATGAAACAAGCCTGTGAATGTGCCGACGAACATGTCATTCATTTCCTTATCTTCTACAGGAGGACGGACCCTGGCAGCCATATCGCGCCACCTTTGCGCGTACTCTTTAAAGCTCTCCCCCTTCTTCTGCGACAGCCCGGCCAATTGGACCCGATTGGGCGCCAAATCGCTGTTATACTTGTAGTGAGCTACAAATGCCTCTGCCAATTGCTTCCATGTCTTGATATTGGTTGGCTCCAACCCCATATACCACTCTAGGGAAGGACCCGACAGACTATCTTGAAAGAAATGCATTAGCATTCTTTCGTCAGTTGAGTACGCAGACATTTTTCTGTAATAGGCTCGCACATGCACTTTCGGACATGTGTCCCCTTTATACTTATCAAATGCAGGAGCTTTGAATTTGATTGGCACCCTCAAGCCAGGTACCAGACCCATCGTTGCCATGTCCAAGCCCACAGCACTTTGGTTCAGGACCCCCCTCATCTGCTCTTCTAGCATTCTGATCTTCTGGGAGTCATCCATCGGCCCTTCGAAACCTCCGCCGGAGAAGGCGTCCTCCTGCTGATCTTCTTGCCACATACCGTTCCCAGCTCCATACCCGTCATATCCATTATTACGTCCAGCCCTGGTCTGATTCATCCCCGGACCTCGGCCTCTGTTGCCGTACCCTTGAACACCTCCAGCAGGCCCAAAAGCCATAAACCCAGCGCCGTTTCCATTTCCAAAACCTCCATAGCCCTGATTGGCCACACCATAACCATCCTGCCCAAAGCCTTGAGCATTAAAACCATATTTCCCAATGTTGTCGAATCCTTGATCGTTGAACCTGAATCCAGCATTGCCAAAGCCGTTGCCTCCCGTATTATCACCCAAGTTGACGTCACCCAGCCCAACGTTATGGACAACAGCCTCGTTCCCAACTCCGACGTTACCGTTCACAGCAGCGGTAGCATTGTTGACATTAGCAGCAGGTATATTGACTACAGGCGGAGCCACTGGTGTGGGGGTGCCATCCCCATGAACTGTATCGACTCGCACGGACTGATGATCCTCATTACCGTGACCAGCATTTCGGGCCAACAGAGGCTGGACCATGGCCTGCAAATTCTCCTGACCTTTTGCAATAGCTTCCATGGTCTGCATAAAGAGAGCGAGCTTCTCGCGCACATCTTGCATCTCGTTCTGCATTTGATCCATGATTCTTCGACAGTTGGTGCGGGTAGAATAGCGGTGCGGGTGTTGATCTGCAATCCTGGAAAGTACCTGGTACAGAGCATGAAATAAGATACCACCCAATGATTACCTGTAATGCAATATGGATATGAATGCAATGCAATGTGTCTGTGCATTAGGGAAGTTCATTCCCCCAGTTCTAGTGTGAAGGTGCCGGTGCAGTGACAGTGCTGACAATAGGAATATCGGAGCTGAATCATAGAAAGCCTCATATATTGCTGAGAAAACCAATAAGCCAAGAGTACAATAATACTGAGTACAACACGAAGGCATGACCTCATCCAACAATCCTGGTGATGGTCAGCACTATGCAAATAAAGCATACAAGCGAATATATGGAATAATCAAATGCTCTCGAAAGCCCGGTACTCCTCTATCAACTTCTTGGTCTCTGGGTGACCTGGTCGGGTGAGCAGTCCCTCTACCAACTGATTCCTTCTCTTAAGAACACGACGCATGTCTCCCGCAGTTTCTTCCCATGTCGCTTCTCCGAAGCAATCTTCTAGTTTTCGCTTTTGAGACACAGCTTCATCTCTGCATTTGATTGCCTTGTTCAGTGCATTCTGGACACTATACCGGGTCATCACTTCTTCCTCACACTTCTTGATGCTAGACTTCAACTTCTCTTCGAGGTCGGAGATTTGCTGCTTCAGCTTATCTTCCCTCTTCTTATTGTTGGTGAGTGTAGCATTCCAAGTCTTATTGCAAGAAGAGATCTCTCGGTGAGCGATGTCAAGCGCTTTCTTCTTGGATTCGAGCATGTCATGGGAGCTTCTGAACTCTTGCCCCAGACGTTCGCGCTTCTTCCTCTCCTCAGCTAGCTCAGCGCCTAATCTGTTCATTAGCTCAATCTGCTGTTGGAAAGCATGGACGGCCTTGTTTTTCTCACTGCGTATCTGGGCTAGCTCTTGCTCTAACCCTTCGTTGATCTTCATCAAGGCTTCCTTTTCCTTTATAACTTGCTCGTAGGCTTCCCTAGAAACAGTAGTTGGCTCTTCTGCCAGAATAGGAACAAGGACGGGTGCAGCTGGAAATGGCATTAATAACTGACTTGCTCTTTCCTGGATCCAAACCCTGTAAGGTGCATAGGCCTGGCAATCGTTCTTACCTAACAGTGGCTTCCCTTTGCGGTTAATACGTGTCCAGGCATGCTGCAGCTCAGCTAGCAATTCTCCCTTCAAATCACCTGTGAAGTACAGAGATTCCTGTACTTCCTCCTCCTGAGGTGGATTCTTCAGTGCATATCCGAACTGGCGAATGAATAGAGAAAGGTTGTAGTTGATACACCCTTTCCTCCCTATCAACGGAACATTAGGGTACCCAGAACAACTAAAGATGAGCTCAGATCCCAACAGGTCTCGATCAAACCACTCCATATCTTCCGACTATAGCCTCATCAGGCGCTCTGGCCAACCAGCTGGGACCGTAGTCTCTGCAACAGATCTTCTCTTAGGAAGGTGACTCTCAAACCACATACTCAACAAGGGTACACAAAGATGAACATTCTTCCCTCTTCCCTTCTCATTCTTGTAATGCAGTGAGTGGTAGAAATCTCCGAGTAAGGTAGGTACAGGATTACCAGCGGCAAACAAGTAGAAGGCGTCGTAGTCCACAAAATCCGGTATATTGGGAAACAATACTATGCCATAAATGCACAAGGCCAACACAGCATTGAAAGCAACCCAGCACCCGCTCTTAGCGTACTCCTGGGTTTTACCGACCAAGAACTGGAGTGAGAAGCCTGGAACTCCACGGGAAACAGTAGTCAATAGTTCAGAAGCGTCAATATGCAAAGCTTTTGCCAAGTCCTCCGGCTTGGGCTTGGCACCAGAATGGATGAATGGAACCTGGTTCTGCACGGGCAGCTCAACATACTCAGCGTATTCCTCCAGGGTTGGTCCCATAATAAAGTCAGAGAACGTAAAGCACCTCAAAGCAGGGTCGTAGAATTGCATCAAAGCATACAACCCATCTAACTCTACCTCTGTAGGTTTGCACACCAGTCTCAGTAATCTACCATAGCTCATCCGAAAACTCCTACGAACACCCTCATCAGCAAGAGAGATCAACCCAAGTAAAGGAACAATATCAGGAGTAGGCAATTTGTAAGCAACCGTCCTCCTTAAGCTAGTCATGATCAAACACTCAGAAGTCTGGGCACTAGAACTAGGGAAATGCAAATGCACCTGCAGCACAGACACACGTTAGTGAAATGCAAATGGTAATGGATATGCAGTAATGCAATGCAAGTAACATGCAACAGGGACCAAAGTTGTAGCTGAATAGCCTGAACCATATCAAGAAAGTCCCAGACCCTCCAGAAGTCATCCAATCCTGGTCTCGGATAGGCCTCAAACAAAGCTCCAATACTGGTCTCTGATAGACCCCATAATCATAACCTGAATGGTCTCTGGCAGACCTTAAATCATATCTCCAACTGGTCTCTGACAGACCTCAGAACTATCCCACATAATCTCTGACAGACCTCGGAACACACCAACTGGTCTCTGACAGACCTCAGAACACATTTCCACCTGGTCTCTGACAGACCTTAGAACCCATCTCCATAAATATCCAGGATCCTGATCAAGAAACAAACCGGTGGTCTGAAGGTCTAGTTACCTGCATAACCCTGAATCCCCTCACAGGTGGGTGGCCCTATAATAGGCACAAGGTACGGCATCCTATGCGGTCGTCGGCGTCACAGACTTTCAGGGTTGATGATACGATTCCCAGAAGGAGTGGCATCATCAATCCCTGAAGAGGCCTCACTTAGCCAACTTCCAAATGATCGGTCCCCAGAGTCGACAATCCAACTAACCAGCAACCCACGCCAACCAAAGGAAGGGGCAGGAGGCCAACCAGAGGAACCTCGTCTGAGTGTAGATTTCATGGGACACCAAAGCAAGCAAAGCAAGCGGGCGCCCACTAATTTCTACTCTAATTCTAGGTGCACTCAAGCCCAGGTTCGGCTTATCTCTCAATATCAGAACACCCGTCACACCCCAGATACAGCAATAATAATCAATATATAAAGCTGAAAATACAAGGTTAGAAATATAAAATCACTCCATACAAAATCCTCGACGGGAAAACAAGCGCTAGGATTGACTCGCTCAAAGGGACGTTGGATCCCAAATGCATAAGGACCATCGCAGTTCTTAGCAGCCAGGGGACGTTGGGTCCCCAGCAGAGTCGCCAGCTGTCGCTACTGCGAAAATCGGCGCCGGCTGACAGAAGAGTCGCCACCGTGCGTTATTTATCCCACGGGAGGGAAAGGAAACGCTCAGAGTAAACCTCGCACAATATGGGAAAGGTATGGTCGTCGCAACCAAAACCTGGATTCGGGAGTCGGTTACGCAAGGGGAAGGTATTAGCACCCCTCACGTCCGTCGTACTCGACGGGATCCACGCTTGTTTTTGGGTATGGATTGTTATTCTATCTAAACTATAGGTCAAGGGTTAAAAAGAAAATAAAATGAAAATAAAAATGACTCGGCAAAGTATCGCACTTTATGCCTACGTATTCCCGTCTGGAACGAGAAATCAGAGTCAACGTAGTTCACCTACCTACGGGAAAGGAGGGGAAGGTTGCTCGCTAGGATATCGCATCCTATGCCTACGTACTTTCATGCAGCATGAAAGATCAGAGCAAACGTAGTTCGGGCCACGTGTGACACAAGTTGTCTGAATGTTTTTTATCCTTCTGAAAAGGTTTTCCTGATTAAAAGTCCACGACGGACAAAATGACTCTTTTGATTTGTTCAACTTCTTTTACGCCAGGAGTGCCTTTTATTGTGTTTGAAATCTTTATGTATTTTTCTGTTTGTTTTGAGAAAGAAGAGACAGAACTCTAACCTACGGTTGCGAAGGGAATCAAACTAACCTAATGTTATCATGCATGGATTAAGACCTAGTGTCTATCATGTTCCTCCCTTGCACAGAGAGAAACAGAGATCCTAAGGGAATAGACGAAAACAGAAACAATAGCAGATATATACAGTAAAACAGTAAATGCATGAATGCAACAATACAAGCGAGACAAGGGAGTCCCACTCAACCTCGAACCTAGAAAACAATAGGCGAAAGTGAACAGGCTTCACTTTCAACCCAACAGGTTAACAGCAAACAATACAGTCAGGAAAACCAAACAATACAGCAGAAATGAAATACAGCAATAAAACAAACAGCTTCAGCAGCTTTGAATCAACATCTGGCTTCAAATAATCTCCAATCAACTACAGGCTTCAACAAGCATCAATCTCCATCTTCATGGCCTTCAGGTAAGGGCTTCAATCATTAGTCTTCTATCTGCAATGGCTTTTCTTCAAGTTCAAACCTCCAGGATGAGGGATCAGTCACAAGAGTGAATTGGGTGTTAAGCAATCAGTTGACTACCAAGGGTGGTGAACAGACTGCTTCTAACACATATGACATTTTCTCTCAAGAGTTCTATCTCTTAGACACTATCACCAAGCCTTCCAAAGGAAGGGGGTGAGTGTCTTAGAGAGACTCTGTATCACAGAGAAGAATGGATGCAGACAAGGCAATCCATGTTTGAGAAACAAGCTTTCTAACCTAGAGCTCTGCCTAGCTCCTAAACCCTAATCTCCACAACAGCTGCTAGCAGGAAACTCCTCTTCAACTCTGGAAGTTGAACTTCAATCTCTGGATCTCCAATGGCTTCATCTTCACAAGTCTTCAGCTCTCCCAATCCCCGGACAAATCCCAACACCCAAACAAGCAAGCAATAATCCCCAGAGGGCACACCACACCAGTCAATCAGATATATATACAGTATATTAATAGCAATAGGGGAATCCTGACTTTTTCTAAAGGAATCTAATAACTACCCATAGCCCCTATAGTCCCATAGCTAACCTATTCAATCTCTAAGTCCTAAGGGAAGTGAATTAATTCTCCTAAGTCATCACCTAAAACCCTAGTTTGTTCATGTTATTCACACCTAAACTAAACACCTAAAATTAATTTCTAAAAATGGGAACTAAATTGCATCTACAAGTTTAATGTCTAAACTAAACAACCTACAAAGAATGGACAAAAAATATTAAAGCATCTAATAGAACAAAAATTAACAAAATCATGCATGAAATGAAACTATTTAAAATGCTATTTATTTGGAAAATATGGAAAAATATCAAATAAAAAATAAAATGCAATTTTTATTTTTTACAATTTTCTAGACTCTTTAAAGACAATAATGCAAAAAGAATGAATTAAAAATAATGTTTTTTCCATTTTATATGATTTTTAGAAAATGCATGAAAAATGTAAAGAAAATAAAAAGAAAATATAAAGAAGTAGATGGAGGGGGTAAGAATAGCAGCTCGCTGCAGTTATAATCCCAAGTGGGCTGAGTAGTGGGGGTGCGCGTAGTAATCACATTAGGCCCATGCGCTCAGAAAATCAAATTGGAAAAATACCAGGAAAATGGAAAGGAACTCGGTGCCAATAGCAATAGAAACACGTGCATTCCATTGGGCTTATTGAAAAGGGGGTGTGGTTAGCTATCTGAATCCAAAGCCCAACGTTTCAATTAAATGAAACGCGGCGTTTCACTCCCAAGTCTTCCCTCCGTTTTTTACTTTGAATATGATCCGTTGGATTGCCATCTGAGTCAAGGTCTTCCCTCAAATCCAATGGCCATTGTATCTTCTTCTTCCTCCAGCCACTTAGGGTTTCAGAAAACGAACCCCATGCAAGCACCTTCCATCTCCTCGTGCTCTCTCCATCCGCCATGAAATTACACGATTCCAAAAGCAATCTTGCCCTAATTTCTTCCCTCTACACAACTATAACAATAATTCTTTCTAGAACTCAACACACAATCGAACCCGATAAGGATAACAGTTGGGATCCAATCTTTGCACCTGTGATCAACTCAACCAAACCTTGCCAATTTTCCTCCTAATGTAATCACCATGTTGCACTGATTATTCTGAGCTAATCTCTCATGATTATCATTCCCTAAACCATGTTTTCTTGCTCATCAAAGTTTCACCACTCTGCCACCAAACTCCATACAACTCTCCCTAGGTTTCAAGAATTAATCCTCTATGGTTGCTAAGTACTCCTATCTTAACCACATGATCTACAACAGCATAAATGATGAGATTCGAAGAGTTTTGCATACCTTGCAAGTGATGATGGCAATGGTGGTTAGACTCCAATTCAGGCCTTGGTACTTGCTGCAAGTGATCTTCAATGACTATGTATGCTTCTGTTTGCAATGGTTCTTGATCAATCCTTGTGAATCACTCTATCCCACTCTTCATGCAAGTTGGAGTTTAAACTTGGATCTCCTTCTCCAGCCACGAATTCCTTCCACTTTCCTTTGCCAAATACCCTATGATGATGGTGGATGATGATGATAACAGAACTTGGAATGGTAGATGAAGTTTTAATGGAGTTTGGATGAAAATGTAACTTGGAATGAAGAAGATGAATGGTACAATTCTTGATCAATTCAGCCAATTCTTGATGTGAATCATGGTGTTTGAATGATGATGATGAAGATTCAATCCAAAGATATGAAGATTGATGGAGATTATAGAGATTTTGGAAAGCTTATGCAAAAATGATAAAGTGTGGAAAATTTGGGGTTTTGAACAAATGGAAGCACCAACCATGGCATGAAGCTCTTCCTATCAATATATACATGAGTTTAGAAACTCCTAGAACCTTGGAGAAGTTTCCCTTGCATTCTTTCCCTTGAAATTGGTTTATGTTTCTTTCATTGTAAGCAACCATGGATAACTCTTAAAACATGAAATAAGCTCAAAATTCTACTTTAGCCAATGTCTTTAAAATGATCTTTCCATTCAAAATGACCTATAATTTTGCTTCATTTGGCCAAAATATGAAAAATCTCATTTTTAAGTCCATTTTTCTTCATTAAATTCAATAATTTTGAAACCTTGTGCTATGAATCTTTCCAATCTCTCATGGTCACTTTTCTAGACTCAAAATGTCATTTGGAGCAAGTTTGATGTTGTAAGTTTTTCCATTTGAGGCCTCCTTGTATGAGTTTTGGGTATAGGTTGAAATGACCTGTAATTCACAAATGACCAAAATACCCTTTGCTTGCCAAGACCATAAGTAGAGTTCCCCAAATCATATGAAGGCATACTATACCATTCTAGAAAGCTAAGACAATAAGTAACAACTCTTATGTTGACCATAAATTCATTTGAAATCTCCTTGAGGGGTAAAAATAGCTTGGAAGTCAAGTCACTTTCACAGACAAAATTTCAGATACCCCAGATGACCTGTAACTTGCAAGGACCATAACTTGAGTTCTATAAATTTCCTTGATGTCTTCCACCACTCTAATTAAAGGTCTTGAGATCCTCTATAAGTTCCATGTTGGCCAAGAATCCATTTGAAGCTTGCATTTTGACTTATCTTGCTTGGAAATTTGACCTAAACTAGGGGATTTTACATAGAAACCCTAATTTAGACCCTCCTCTTCTCCTTGATTTCTCTTGATTTCTTCTTAGCATAACAACATATCCTTATTCTCCATGTCAAATGATGAACCCCACATCCCTTCAATAGCCCTTAATGCCTCTCCAACAATCCTTTGACCTAGGGTTGACCCAGGGTTGACCCAGATAAAACCCTAGTTCACTGTCTTCAACTGCAATTCTTGTGATCACATCAACAACTTGTTTTCTTCTCCAAATGACTTTCTAAGTCCACCAAGATGTCTAGATACTCCCCATGCTCTCAATTCACAACTCATAATTCCCTTGTTGACCCTCAGACACCCTCAGTTAGGAGATATACTCAATGCTTGATCCACTGAACCCCCTGCTTTCAAATTCTTTTCTGATGACTTGAATGAGATTGAATTAGGATAATAACCTCTTGATAGGCCTCTAGAGATGATAACAATGATTGGCCCCCTGCTGGATGACTTGCTATGCTTATGCTATGCAGATGGTTAGGCTATGTACATGACTCTATATGCAAATGCTAATGATATTGAAACATAGACCCAGTGAATAAGGTTGGGCAAATTTTAGGGTGCAACAGTGTGCTTGGTGAAAAACGTGTACAAACATCACATATATCTAATATATAGAGGTTATTACAAAAGAAATCAAGAAATGCACACATGGTTTGATAGATTGCATGCATCATGCAAAAAAATGACTAGGCCTAGTTTGTGACCTGAGTTTGACAGTTCAAAAACTACATGTTTTGCTACAAGAAATGGTAGCATGTGAAATGCAAGTGAAAAGTTCACGTTTTTTAGTTTTAGGCTTACCTCTTGAAGCAAGCTTGAGCAATAAGAAAACCAGAGATCTTGAGAGCTCTTCCAAGGTCTACAAATGCTCCAAGGAGGATGAGAAGATGCTCCAAATGAACTCCAAGCAAATTGGTGGGCAGAATGCCTTGTAAGTGAAGAAAAACTTCAAAAATACAAAGATTTCCAAAGCCAACTCACTCAATCATTGTTACAGAAGTGTGGGACCATCATAGACAGTTTATATATGTTGTTTATAAAGTGTTAGAGGTCTTAGAGCTCAAGACAATGCAATGGTTTGAAGGTTGCTCTTCAAAATGTAGAAAAGTCAACAAATGAGCTTTCAACCATTGAATTTTTAATTGGATGCGTTTCTGGACAAGGTGAGGGTTTGGACAGCTCTAACACATCATTTGTGAAATGTTTAAAGCTTTGTTTGAGTTTTAGAATGTTTGAAAATGGTTTTAGATGAGAAAATGTAAAACAGATTTTGTGCACTTTTGGAAACTTAGTGAGATTTTGCAAGAACTTTGTGATTGAGTGGGAGGAAGAGTTTCAGCTGGTTCTTAGATTTTAACTGGTGTTTTTGTGATGTAGGAGTGAGGTTTCATTTATAGGCAAGTGTATTGTGCAAGAGGTATGGGCAGAATGTTGTAAAATGCCAAGTTTAGCCTTCCATCATGAAAATCTTGGAGTTTTTCAATGTAATCTCCATTTCTGACCTCAAGGCACTCTAACAAGAGCTTTTCCATATCCTATAGGTCATTTTCATCATGCTTGAGGGGATAGGAGGTGACTGGTTGCAGCCAAGTTGGTGGTTTGATGATGGTAACCACCATTTTTCTCTTTCTTCACAATTCACTTTTGCAACTTGCATTAAACAATGAATTTCTTCATTTCTTGTGCCAAGCTCGTGGGAGTTAATGTTAAACATGTTTATTAATAATTTAAACATCATAAATGAGGCATAGTCTTTGATTAGAGTTGGGAAACCTTGGAATCAAGTCATCCATGTTGAATTGGTTTTGCCATAGTGAGTTTTTGCCAACTTGTGGACCTTGGTTCTCTCTAACCATGAAGAGTTATGGAACCCACTTGTACATTTTGAAAAGCCCCCATTAGATACTATAACATTTATCTTTGATGTAGGAACCCATTCCACTTGAAACTGGCTCAAAATCCCTTGTGATAATGCTGAAAACTTGACTTACAAGTCAAGAATTCTTGAAATTTCTGTGTTTCCCCCCTCTTGCCTTGTTTTTTATGATAACTCAAAATCCATGAATTTTCTGTTCATGAGTGCCTGTATCACTTTTGAAGAAATCATTGAGACCATTCTAACAAGCTTTGAACCACTCCATTTGGATGTATGGTTAAGGAGTTATGGCCCAGCCCTTTTCAAAACCCTAATTTCCCAAATTTTCGATTACTTCTCAATTCTTGATCAACTGGTCACTAAACTTCATGATTAGATATTACATGATGTTGGGAACATATTTGGATTCAATTTTGGGTTAAAACTATGTTGGTCAATGGGTTGACTTTTCAGTCAGACGAACCGAACGATCGAAAATCTCTTAATCGACTGTTGGTGTCTTGAGTTCTCTGAGGCCTTGAAACTTCTTGGGTAGACTTCCTTGGGTCATGTGAGCCTCATGGACCATGATTCCATCTTTAGAACACTCTTTAGATCAAAAGTCAACTACAGTTGACTTTCCCAATCAAAAACCCTAATTAGGGTTCTTGCACTGCACTGTTCTTCTTTCTTGGGTGACAACCTCAAATTGGATTCATTCTTGATTCAATGTGATATCCTTGATGACATGAAGACCTGTTATATGGAGGATCAATCCAAAACTTTGATTGATCAATCCCTTGAAACCCTGATTTTGGACTGTGTGAAAACCTAATGCATCTGTATCTTGACAAAGATCAAACTTGAAATAGGTCATGGTTAGATAATCAATGTTGATGCTCCTAGAATGATGATGTGATCTAGGGGTCAAAATTTGGGGTATAACACCAGTGAAGTGAGGAGCAGAGATTTTCATGAGCCTTCGCAATTGAAGATCAAAGTAACCACTATTCTTTTATTGTTTAATATGAATTTGATTATAATTTCTCTTGTTATTATGAGTCGCTAAACCCCCAATGCTAGGGAGTGTACCTGAATTGCTTCTGTAATGATATTTTTCTTATTATTTGAATGACTTAATTGCTTATTTTATTAATCCAGTTTTATCATTCAACATTCTTACTGCTTTTTCAATCGAACAAATTGATTTAGATTTACGGTTAACCTTAGGTCGGACAAACCATTGTTAGCGCATTTTGATCCATAATGCTTCAATAGATATTACCTAGGACTAGGAATACCCTATTACACTTGGAACATAGTTGACATTATTTGTAATGCTTGATTTCAAACTAATTGCCTATGGACATAGTAATTATGTTTTGTGATTAAGAAGTTTTCTCACTAAGGATTTATGAGTAAACACATTTCCAGTCAAGAACTTGATAATTTGAGCTATGTCTTTAAAATAAGGATTGATATTGTTACAAAGAAATTCATACACTACCCCTAGTATGCTCTCATATCTGTCAGAACCCTATTCTATCTTTTGTCTTATTTTTATTATTACAACTTTTAATTTTAAAAACAATTTCCAAATTCCCAATTGTTTTTGTTTAATTGAATTACTATAGAGCTTATATTCTTCTACGCAGTCCTTGAGATTGTTACTGGGAAAAAAAACCCTATTTTAACTACAATCGGCAAAATTAGTACACTTGTTATTTTTAAGATCATTATCCTCCAAACCAAACTGATATTTTTCATAGAATGATCTCGAACCAAGATGGAGTTTTGAGCTAGCTATCCTCCGAACCAAACAGGGGTTTTACACAGGCTAACCATGAACCAGATTGATATTTTAAATATGCCAATCTTGAATAAATTAAACTTTTATGCGAGACTAAAGTCAAGAACCATATGAGATATTAACCATGATAATCTCAAAATGATAGAGCTTTTAACTGGGATGAGCTCATGAGTCATTGCAGAGATTTTAATGGGTGATCCTCATAAACCAAAAGAGAGATTTTCTTCTTGAGAAACTCAAGAACCAAACGGAGACTTCCTAAGACAAGCCTCGAAAATCAAGCAAGAGTTTTTACTAGTTTATCTATCGACCATAAAACTTCTTACAGAATAAATAATCATTAAGAGACACTCATAATCGATTTTAGACTCAATCTAGTGAAAATAATTGATTAGATGATTAGATCTAATCGATTATTCGGTTGGAAAAGTCTAACAATCAATCAAACACTCCCTTAATCAATTGGCTAGGCCTCCTTAATCAATTGACTTGGCCTTAAAAACATTTTCTGGATGTTTAGATAAAATATGAGAGGCTTCTCAAAGATTTTTAGTGTGTGATTTTTACATAATCTTTTCAAAAATACCCATTGTCATACCCTAATCTTTACTCCTATGATTCCACCTATCATATCATTTGCATCTCATTGCAATCACAAGCATGGACTCTCTTGTCTCCCATCTCCAGGGTTTTGCCCTTGTGTAGGAGGTCACCAGGCATTATTTTTGTTTCTTTTTTATTTACATTTGTTTATGTTTACTAACCTTATTCAAAATCCAAAAATATGTGTTCTTGCTTTCATTTTTTTGTTGTTGTTTAAGCTCAGGTGCTGCAAGATTAAATCATGGCTCAGGCAAGGTTATCACATCAAGTGTGTGTGCAGTGGTGACAGAAGTTCAAGATGAGTTTGACCTAATCTTGGTCAAACAAAAAGTGTGCTTCATTCTAAGTTATCAAGGCTATATTAAATTCAAGCTTCATAGTTGATGATCATCAGAATCTAGTCCATTTTTCAGTTAGTGTTTTGTGCAGTGTAATGCATATTTCAAGTCATAATCCTCTGGTTTCAAGGCATTCTCTACCTCAAAGAATTTCATAGTGAAGACTTTAGTTTATCATGATTCAAGTGGTCAGGTTCAGATTGGTTTATTGATTCAAGGTTTCAGTCCATTAAAAATTAAAGATTCATTTGTGACTCAGTTTTAACCCACTTAAGTCCAAGATTGGGTTATGCTTGACTTTATTTCTCAAGGTTAATTCAAGTTGTACTCCTTTCAAGCAAGAATTCAAAAGGGTGAAATTTGGTTGGTGAGCAGATCAAGCATTGGAAAATTCAAGTTTAATTGTCATGGTTTTAATCAAGAATTAAGATGAAAGTTCTCATGGCTAAATTTGTCAAGCATGGTTCAAGAATGAAAATGGAGGTGCAAATTCAAAGTTCATCCCAAGTTTACATCCAAGAATCCATTCATACAAAAACTCTACAAAAAAAATACATGGATCATGAAATTACAATTGCAAAAAGCCCATTCCTATTACAAAAATATATAAGTTCTTTAGATCCAAAAATTTGCCAAAAATAAAAAGAATAAAAATACAAGTCATTTCATGCTACCAAAACAAGCTTCTACAAGCTACTTTACACAAGCCACCTTCAATAAGCGACTACAAGCCAACATGAAGCCACAAAAGAAACAAAACAAGCTTCATGAATCATTCAAAATGCGAGCACGCTATGTACACATGAAGCCAAGCTGACAAGCTGCAAAACTACACAAAAACAACGCGGATACATCATATGCCAAAATGACGAGCAAAACACAATGCATACACAGTTAGAGTCCAAAACGCGGGGCACAAAGAAGTAAAACTTTGCAAAGTTACAAATGACTTGAAGCTTTCCAAACACAAGACCAAAACGACCTACAACCAATGGCATAAAACGACAGCAAATTAACAATATTTTCAATCCAAATTCTCACTTCCAACTCTATAAATAGAGGTTGAATTCATCTTCATTCTTCAAGCTTAGAGAGCCAAAATTACTCTGCAAATTGCACACCAAAACCTTTACATCTCAACTTCCAATCTTCAACCTCTCATTTCAAATCCAAAACCTGCAAATTTCAAACCAGTCCATTCCAACTCAAGCTCATTTTCAAAAACAAGATTTCAATTCAACAATAAGCTCAACACAATTCCACAATCTTCATCACAGTTTGCAATTCAACAGCTACAACAACTTCTCGCATCACATGCATCGTAACAACATCACAACAACAGCACGCAACCATTCCAAATCAAGAATAAGCAGAAGAAAATCACAGAAGAATAAGAAGTAAGTAGACAGTGAGCATCATTTTCACCTTATTGTATGTTTCGTTGAGTCTTGTTTCGGTTGTGGTGTTCGAGCGGAGCTTCGGAGTTTATTTGAGGATTTGAGGAGAGAAGTGAAAATTAGGCTTAATGACGTAGGATATCTAGTGCTACGCTAGCTCCGCCACTGCCGGTGTTGAGCTCCGGTGCGGCGAAGCATTATTCTTTACTGGAGGCGAAATGTAAATGAGAAGGCGGAGTGGAAATGCCTACACGTGAAAAGAAGAAAAGGATGATTTTTAAATTTTTTTCTCTTGCTGATTTTGGTCTCCTTGCCTTGTGTTTAATTGTTGGGCTAGGCCCATGTTCAACTTCCTATCCATACCTCCATGAGCCTCATACACCCTCCCTTGCCTTTTCTCTTTTTAAAAAAAAAATTGTTTTCTTCTTAATTGTTTCTATTTTTGTTTTCTTTTTTTAATCTTTCAAATATATTTTTATATAGTTGATTTTAACTTGTTGATCATTTCTTGATCCTTTTTTTTCTCATTTTATGTTTTGTTCCTTTATTTTGCTTTCATCTCATTTTTTTCCTTTCTTTTGGTTGATGAGATCTTAAGGATCATGGATTGTTGACTTTCAAAGATGTTGAATATTCATTATTTCAAACATGTTGTTGAATGATCATTTGGATCATTCTATACACTTTGGGATAGTGATAGATTGTCTTTGATTAATCAACGAAAATTATTGATTAAGATGAGACTGTTCTCTTTTTCTTTTTATGTGGAAAGACTTTAGGAGAATTATTTACATATCATTTCTCTAGCATTTTTTAACACAAATATTATTATTGATCGGCCTCCCATAGTATGATCTTCATATAGATCGTGCTACGATTGCTTAACATAACACTAAATTGGTCCTGAATTAATAAATCGATCATTCGATCGTTAACCACTAACAATTAACTCCTAAATTCTAACATTTATCTTCTCGAATTTATAATTCTGCAATTTTATTCTTGTCATTTCATTTCCGTTATTTATTTTACCGCTATTTATCATTCCACAATTATTTCATGTCATTTTCTTTCTTCTTTGATCTTTATTTCTTGATCTTGTTAAAAAATACAAAAAAACATGATAAAATGATCAAAAATCCTTAAAAAAAACTCTTAATCATGGACTACGTTTACTATCCTACGCATTGAGGAGTTTTTGACCTATGGACTTAAAATTAGGGTTTCTTATGCTTGGAGTATTCTTATCTGAAACTTGGAAGTTCATCTGATACTTTGCACTTGCCTGAAGCCTTGAATTCCTCTAATACTCGTGGCCTTGAATCAAGCTTGGTTGCTTTATCTGTTTCTCTGTGACTTTATTTGTATGGATCCTCTTGTGTTCATCTGCTCAGTTGCTTATCTTATGACTAAACCCAAAGGGAATGGAACGCTGATTTTGACTCTTGTCAAATACTTGCTTATCCTGGTTAGTTCACTTGTACACACAAAGGCTTTCTCTTGGGCTACTTGACAATGAGACCATTTATTTTATGCTTTAGGATACTCTCTTCATCTCCTCCCATTCTTAAATTTTCAAAATTTTCTTGTTTTCAAACTTCACCTCTTTCTTAATAAACCTTGAATTTGTCAAGTGATCCAAAAAATCTTTTCTCAATAAATGCTAAAACATCTAAGCATATTCAAACTCTTTTCAAAATTCTAAAAAACACTAACATCATCAAACTCTTTTTGTGCCTTTGTGTAGCTTTTTCTTTAAGAGCCTATTTCCATAAAGATTAGATACTGGTCTAATTCTTGCAGTGATGCAAACCACTATACTTCTACAAGATGCTGAGAAATGAACAACATTTCCCACTTGAATGTTGAGATGCATTTGTTGATGAAATCTAAGTAAAGGTTCTCCATATCAAGATGACGCAAATTCTTATTTCATCATGGTTATGGGTAGTAAGTGAAGTTTTCCACGCGAATATGCCAATTATCTTTTCACTTAAAATCAATCAACAAACAATAATAATCTTTTTTAGCAACACATAAGCAAGTGGTTCCCGTTTAGCATAATGGATGTTTTCACACCCTCATTTTCACCTTTAGCCTTTTATACCCTACATTTCGTCATATCATACATCGTTCTATTGCATATCGAGCGTGTGGGTTCACAAGGTAAGGATTGGGTCGATTCTTTGTTTTCCATTCCAAATAAGATAATTTTCCTATCATTGGACCACGTGAAGGAAAAGATAAATAATCAAAGATACCCCATTGGGTCAAGTATGAATCCGATTTGAGGTGGTCACCCAAAGATCAAGAACAATGCAGTTCAGGATCCCCGATTAGGGTTTCTGATTAGGAAAATTCAACTTAGTTTGACTTTTGATTAAAAAGGTGTTCCAATGATGGAATCATGGTCTATGAAGCTCATATGGATTAATGAAGTCCACTTAAGAAGTTTCAAGACTTCAGGAGACCTAGAACAACAACAGTCGATCCGATAGTTATCGATCGATCGTTTCATTGACCAAAAAGTCAACTCTTCAACCATAAGGAATTTGACCTTAAGGTGTGAAGTAAAAATGTTCCTAATAATATATTACACCTATACATAAAGTTTCATGACCATTGGATAAAGGATTGAGGAGTAATCGAAAAGTCGGGAATTAGGGTTTTGAAAGGGGCAAGACCATAACTTCCTAACCACACATCCAATTGAGGTGGTTCAAAGCTTGTTGGAAAGTACTTTACAAGTCCTACAAAAGTCGTACAGTGGTCCATGTGCAAAAAATGCATAGATTTGGAGTTATGGTCAAAGTCATCACAAGAGGGAGAAAACACGGAAAAATTCTAAGTTTTTGGTCTTGTTAGACATGTTTTCAGCCAACTTTGAAGGGATTTTGGACCTAGTTCCACTTGGAATATGAAGATCATGAAAACATGAACATTGTAGAGCTACATGAGGGCTTTCCAAAAAGTACTAGAACTCCTCCATAGCCCTTGTGAGTTGAGAGTTATGAATCCAGAAAGTTGGGGTCTCCACACTTGAGTGCATCATTTCCACTTTTTCACAAAATCACTTTTCAGCCACTTGGATCATTCTCAACCATTGGATCATGTCTTGATCTGATAATTAGAGAGGTTGATGGTTTCAAATTCAGAAGAAAGAAGGATTTGGTGGATATTGCAAGTTGCAAAGACAATGGCAATATTTTAATAAAAAAAGAACAAGAGGAAAGAGAAACATTTTGAGGGAAATCTGCAGATGCAGCTCCCTACACTCTAGCCTCACTTCAGTCACCTCCATGTCCTTTATCCCACTTGATTTATACCTTGCATTGAGCCAAGGAGTTGAGTGTGCAGCTGTACCAAATCTTGGATATATTTTCCTTTCAAAATCTCCCTCCAAAAGTCAGAATCCAAATCTGCCCCAAACCCTCTCATGGCCTATAAATAGAGGCTTCATCCCATTGCATCCCACACACTATAGCTATCCAAAAAAACCAGAAACACATAGCTCTCATTCTTACTCACCTTGCTTGAAAGGGAAGAAAGTCACAAAACCACCAAAAATTGCCTCTTTACATTTTTCACACCAGTCCTTGTTCCAAACACTAAACCACCATAAAAACCATATACACACCCTTAAAATGACCACTTGAAGCTGTTTCCATCATCACATTCATCAAAAAATCCATAGATCAAAAAGTCAAACTTCATACCACCATAGTTTGACTTTTGTGCACCTTTCATACCAAATCACTACCTAGATCTATTTCCACCATTTTAACAATCAAAACACATCATGTTCATGATATTCTAGCTTTCCATAATCTCAAACACCAGCTGGAAATCCATTTTCACAAACTGTCCTCAAGAACCACTTGTTGCTTCAAAAGGAAGAAAGCTCAAGGTTTGCTTAAAAGAGGAGGGGATATCTTGCTCTTGCTGCTAGCTTGCTTTTAAGAGGTCTACAAGAGGTATGTAGCTCCAAACCTCCTCATTATGCATCATGTTTATGTTTTTGGGTTGTTAAATGATTTAGGCATTATTATGCTAAATTGTGGATATACTATCAGATTGTTTTGAATACCATGTATGGTTGTTGTTGGAGGTCATTTAGTTCAGTTAGTGTGTACACTTTTGTGAAAGCATGTTATTAAAAATGTGATAAGGGTAGTTCTAGCATTGTTATGTTGAACCTTTGCTTTCTTCCAATTTATTTTGACATGAAGGGTTGTGTTCCATTTATGTGTAGCTTGCTGTTAAGTAAGTTTGAGGCCAATGTTTAGGTCTGCTGTAGGAGTTTTGTTTTAGACCTGTCAAGCATATTGATGTTTAGAATGGATAACTCTTCATGCTAGTCTGATTCTCTTATGGACTTGGCATTGTAATGTCATTTCTTAGTTATGTTTAGGGCTTGTTTAGTGGCTTTGCTATTTTGGTGAAGTGGTATCCCTTGTTGTGTGGATTTTGGCATTGTTTAAGTTTAAGCACCATGGCCTGTGACTGTTCCTACAGGATGAGTTTGTCAACTCAGGCCTGTTGTGTCAAGTAAGTATTTGCTTCTGTTTTTAAGCAAGCCTGTTTGACCCTTATTGTTGAAGGCATTTAAGACATTAGTGCATGGAGGTCTGCTCTTGCTGTTCCAGTTTCACTGTTTCCAAAATCTACTCTTCATGCCTTGTTTGAGTAACTGACATTTGGGGGATTAATGACTGTTTGAGTTTTTAGGGGTTGTTGACAGAATATGTGAGGTTGGATTTATCAATCCATGGTGAGGTTTTTAGAGTTGTTAACTCTTTGTATTGATATCCTAGGCATTGTAATGTCAGTGTTTGGTTCTGCTCAGTCTTAGGTAGGATCCTTTGAGGCTTTGAGGTTAGGCTGTGAGCTTTAGGTTGTTCAATTTAGAATTGAGGTTTAGTATGGTGAGTTGTATTCATATTTGCTACTAGAGTAGAGTTGGTTAACTCATAACTGTTACTAAAAGTAATTTCACATGATAAGAAGAGATTGGATTTTGCTATGTAAGTTGATCATTGTCATGACTCTTTGCTGCTAGAATCTAGCTCACACTAGATGTTGTTGTTTGGTACAATGACTGCCTCCTAGAATAGTTTCTTAGGCCTGCAGCTTTGTTGTTTCAACAGGTTCATGTTCAACATATTTTGTCTTGCCTTTATCTATATGTTGTGACATTAGGTTGTTGAAAACAATATGTGGAAGTAATGTATGCATTATCATGCCAAGTTTTTCCTTTTGCTTCTTGTTTTTCAACAAGATTGTCTGGTTTGCATTATTAAAAGGTGTGTTGCTTTGATTTTGTAAAAGCAGGGTTGATGGAGTTTTTGGCCATAGTAATAAGGCATGATGCTTAAGAGTGTTCTGCTCAGTTTTTTTTATGTTGTTGATTTTAGCCATGGGCATGTCTTTATCCTTGTTAAGATTCACAACTGTATTATTGAAACCCGAGTTTGTCAACTCATGATTGTTGGTTGTCTAAATTTTGTTGCTCAAAGTTTGGTTTATGTTTGTTTTGTTAAATGACAGCTGCCTCATCATGTAGTTTCTGTTTAGTTTGAGTGAACTGGACATTGTAATGTTCTAAGTTACAGTTGTGTTGTCATTGATGTTGAGTTTGAGTTTGTTTAAGTCATGGCAGTTGGACTTTATCATTAGGGCATAGATGTATAGGTTGTGTGCTTTTGGGAAATATTGATGTGTGATGATGCAATACTTGGTGCATGTAGAAGTTAACATTATCATGTTAGTTGCTGCCAGGATTTAGAGTTAAGTTGTGTTGGCTGCTAGTTCTCAGTAGCTATTGTCACAAGAGTAGGGCATTGGATTGTTGTTGGTTTTGGAACAGTTTTGGAGGACCAAGTTAGGGTGGTCTTGGAGGTTAAGATGGTATGGTTATACTTAGAAGGATGTAGTCATGCTTCAAACTGCCTACTGTCATAGGATTTTTATTTTTTTTCTCCTATTGAGATTCATGTCAAGATTTGGGTTTGAGCTTGATAACTCTTTGCTTGTTGTTTTAGTATGAGTTGGTTTATCTTAAAATGTTGGTGGCAAGGTATGATTGGTGTTTGAGTCAGTTTGAAATGAACCAATTATCACTATCATGGGGCTTTTAAATGACTGTTGTTTTTAGTTCTCACATTTTTGATAAAAGCTATTTTGAAACTTGATTTAAATATGTTTTGTTTCTGTCAAGCCTTTTTTGGATTCAGATTTGTCAATCCCTATGGACTATTAGTTTTCTTTATGGCTGATGATCAACATGGAGGATTGTATCTTTGTTGTCTTAGATCTTTGCCTTAATACCATGTGGATGCCAAGTCTCTTTTAGATACCATTTCACTAAATTGTAGCTCATATCCCCCATTTTGTTCTAATGACAGTTTGGATCATATTTTTGTTAAAATTTGATCTATGTTGTACTTAAAGCATGAACAGGCCTTTAATTATCCCCAATTGCATCAATTTGTAAACTTTAGACTCAAAATGCATCTCAATATCCTTCATTGCATGACCAATCGTGTTTTCAGCTAGAAGCATCTTTTTGAAACATGATTGATACCATTGCAAATCTCATGAAAAATCAAGTAGTTTTGACTAAAATTTCATGAAAAACGATTAAGAATTGAAAGAGTTAGGATCAAATCGTTTTTCAAACTTCCACTTGAGTTGCCTTGAAGAGCTGGCCCAGAAATCACGTTTTTTTAGATACATATGCACATGGGGTGGCTTGATACAATGGATGTATCGCCACCCCAGTGGTTAATGCCTTGCCCATAAGTATTTGCCATACCTTTGATCCCAGGTTCGATCCTCAATGAGGACAATTTTTGGTTATTTCATGATTTTCAATTATTGTTAATATTTTTATTTCTTTTCTCATTCCATACTCACACGCTTCAAATGGTTGGGCTGGCTATGTTTTGAGCCTATGACCCCAAGGTCTTGGGTTCAAGCCTTGGGGAAGGCATTTCCTTTCTTTTTAATATTTGGTTTTATTTAATTTAATTTTAATTTCATTTAATTTCAATTAATCATAACTCCTTTGTTTTTAATCCTTTTTGGGTGATTCTTTTTTCTAAATTTTCATATTAATGTGTATTTTCACATAGTGCTCAAAGAATTATAAAATTCTTATTTTAGAAACACTTTGCATTAGGAGGAAATTGCGATTCGTTTTAGGGTTTATCGAGCCGTTTTCAACCTTGTAAGAGGGTTGTCTTGTGCATCGCCATCGACCTTGTTTGCCTCACTTCAAATATTTTTACCAATAAATAAAACCCTTGATCCAACATCAAGAGGTAATTTTCTCATAAAAATCCAAAAATACAATAAATATGTGATTAGGGTTATACACCATGGACTTTAAGGTGGTGGAGAAGGAATGAGAATGGAACCCTCCTACACTCGTTCCGAATGTTTTGAATACAAGGCGCTCGACTTGGTTATTCGAAACATTCATCTTTATCCAAAGTCTTTTGTGTAATCCTAATAAAAAACAATCTTTTCTCAAAAACTTAAAAATAACATCAACTCATCAAACTTCTTTTCGCCTTAGGGCATCAATCCAAAAACCCTTTTTCAAGGTATAAAAACAACCAAAAAATAACTATTTCACAAGCCTCCGAACTACAGAGCTCTGATTCTTCACTTCTTTTAAGTGAGGATACGTAGGTGTTGCACCCCAAAAATTTGCTCAACATTTCTTTACCTAGCTTATGTTTCATTTCATTCACATTAGCATTATCATTTGCATTTCATTGACATGTATGCAGGAGATCAAGAGGTATTATTACCAATCAAGAGCTATATAAGACTATGAAGCTAGCTAGAGAAAGTTATTCAAGTGTTCAGGGGTTGATATCCTTGTCAGAGAAGTTGAAAGATCCTCAGAGAGAGTGATTGATGCCAAGAGGGTGTGTCTCCTAACTTGAGAGTTGTGGGAAGTCATCAGATGATTCTGAAGCCATGAAGTTAGACTTGAGGTCTTGAGAGAGCTCATGAGAAGTGTTGAAGATCACTTTGAGGCCTAGACAGGTCATTGTGTAAGATTGAGAAGGCTCAGCCATGATTGGTGCAACTAGGGTTTGACTGGGTCAACCCTAGGTCAACTGATGATTTGAACAAGGTTGAGACCCAATTCAAGAGCCATGTGATCATGGATTGATGCATTGAGATGATATAAGGATGATTCCAAGGTTAACTCATCATGATTGAAGAGCTTGAGAAATTTCATGCTAGGGTTTCTAAGGCTTGACAGTGTAAAATCCCTTAGTTTGACCCCTATCTTCAAGGCAATTTAGCTCAAGATGTGATTGTCATCTCATCTTGCCCCCAACATGATTGTTGTAGAGCATGATCTTAGATTTAATTTTAGTGCTATAAGTCCTTGATAGGATTTGTAGAAGTCAAGTTATGGCTTTGACAAGTTATAGGTCATCAGACGAATGTGAATTTGGAGCTTGAAAGTTACCCAACTTACATGAAACGTTTGCCCTAGAAGGATGATTCCTATGAACTTTTGGTCAACATGAATGTTGTTCCTTATCCTCTTAGATTTCTAGATAGTACTAGAAGTCCTTGATAGGATTTGTAGAACTCAAGTTATGGCTTTGACAAGTCAAGGGTATTTTGGGTATTTGGAGATTACAGGTCATTTCAATCATAAGGCCATAACTCCTATTTGCAAGCTTCAAATGAGAAAATGTTCAACATCAAACTGTTTCAAAATGATGTTTTAAGGCTATCCAAGTGGTCATGAGAGGTTGGAATTGCTTGTAACTCAAAATTGCAAAATTGACTTAAAAAGGAAGAATTAAAGTTCATTAAAAGGACCAAATTTGTGATTTTTCATTTGGTGACCAAATGAGACAAACCTATATGTCATTTTGATTGTAAAATGCATTTTAAAGACAATGGCAATGGCACTTTTCTCATTTGAGGTCAAAATCATGGAGTTGCCTTTGCTTGCTTAAGGCTTAAGGTACATATGCCAAACTACACATAGGATCAAAACCAAGGTGCAAACACATCCAAACACCTTCAAAATCTCATGTGGAGAGAATTTGGATGAGAATGAGGGCCAATGCAAGCTGCTAGCAAAACTTATATGACCATGGCATGAGATTGAATTTCAAGTGAGATGAGATATTGAACTTCTCATTAGAGTGATCCAGAACTTTCTAGATCATTCATTCATGTCCTATATATGATTATGAAGTGATTCAGAGCCATGGTTGGTAGGAATTGAGAGAGAAGAGTGAGATTGCATTTTGAATTTGCACATTGCAAATCAAAATCTGTTACAGCCATTGAAGCCATTTTAATCCAAGTTATTGGTCTCAATAGCTTGCTCTAGGGTTAGCGATTCATCCCAGATCAAATTCAAGGCAAAACTGTGGAAGAATCGTGAGTTGGCCATTGGAGTTGGAAGCTTGCAACTCAGAATCGGGTTCAAGAATCCACGAGGTTTCAGCTCATTTCTTTGCATACAGAAGGTTGATTGGATGCTAGTGAAGGAATCTGGAGCTTATTGAAGGTTGATTTGAAGATTTAACCACTCTGTTCATCAAGAATTTGCAGGTATGTACTTTTCATCGTGCAGCTTAATTTAAGCATAATCAATAGGAATTGTTAGTTTAGATGTGATGTAGGTTGTTAGTAGAAGCTTTCTGGTAGCAATTGGCTAGGTTTGGAGACAATTAGTAAGATGACACAAATTCTGTTCTTGATCGTATCTTGGTGATTCTTGAGAGTTAATCTTAATTTGATAGCTAGATCAACTCAGTGAAGCATGGTGATGATGTTAGACACCATAATTTTAAGTTTGGTGAGATTTGATTCTTGAGTGATTTCTGAGATTTTAATCGTGATTTGAGTTAGGATGAGTCTCAATGTTATTGATTAGCATGGTTAGATTCAGTGGGAAAAATGGAGTGGATTAGTGTATTCATGTGAGAGTTTTGATGGAGTATTGATGAAGTATGATTTGGGGAAGATGGATTTGAAGCTCTGAACTTCCATGGTTTCTTTCCCTCCAACATTCAAAAGGAAGAAGACGACTAGGTAGCCATTGGATATGGGCTGAAGACTTTGACCTGGGAAGGATCCAACGACCACGAGTGATTTAAATTTTGTGAAGGATTCTGAGTTGATATGAAACGATGTGTTTCATTTAAATGTTGGTCATGGGCTTAAACACAGATTGCTACCAACACCCCCTTTTTGGGCCCAACACTGAAATGAACTGAGAAAGTATGCTATTCACACCACGCGCTTGTCAATTTCTCATTGTTTTCATTTTATTTTCTTCATTTTACATGGTTATTGAATAATCCCTAAAAAATTGAAAAATAACTCAAATGATTCCATTCTTTTTTCCTTGGATTCATGATTGAATCTAGTTTTTTTTAGATAAAAAATATTAATATTTCATGCATTTTTGATTTTATTTGCATTTGTTGGATTTTAATTGATATTAAAATGACCATGGTTGATGCTTGGTTTTGTTGAATTTGGTTTGATCATGTGATGATGATTTTTGCCTTGATTTTTTGTGTGTAGCTATCATAGATATGCATGTTCCCCCTAGATTTTTCTCACATTTTTATGATGAATGTAAATAGTAGTTCTAGGTTGAAACTTTAGGTGCTCTATTTTTAGGGTTTATGGTTAGTACCTTATGATTTAGGGTTTATATCTAGAACTTGGTGGATGATTCAACCTCTGATTTTTGTATGGTAGATTCATGATTGAATTATGGTACCTTAGGAACTTTTGTAGGAATTTACAATGTAGTTTACTATTTTTGTTTGATTTTAGTTTAGGTGCTAACTTTGGATGATTCTAATGCACTAATTCAACTAGATTGACTTCTTTAGTTCCCTTAGATTAGGGTTTTGCCTCTCTTGCTCTTGAATGGTGTTGAAGACAAGCTTGGGATACCATGGAATGCTTGAAGAAGTTTGGATGTGGAGATCTCCCCTTCTTTTGGTGTAGTGTTGATTAGGTGTTAAGATTAGGGTTTGTAGGCAGAGCTTCTAGATAGATTCCCTTCCTTCATAAACATGGAAGATGTTGATCACTTCCATTCTTCCCTATGATGTAAGGTCCCTTTGTAGAGGCCTCATCCCTCCTTTGGTAGGATGTGTGGCTCTTTACAAGTTGGTAGAACCTTTGAGGGTCCCTTTCTCTGATGATAGGATGCTTAGTGGTGACCTTTGGTCCTCACTCTGCTACCAATCATCCAAACTTTTCTCTTGTTAGATGAATCTTTCTCCCTTGCTATAGGATGGAGTTCCTTGCTTGAAGAGATTAAGGGATAGGAGTTGATACTTCTTTGTGTTTTAAGGCTACCATTGAAGCTGGAGCTTGTAAATCAGGAAGAGCAAGTTAATACTTGTAAGGAGGAGAGAGCTGAAGCTTGAAGGTCCAGAAGAACAAGTTGACACATGTGAAGGAGATCAAATTGAAATTGAGTGAAGAGTTGAGGCTTGAAGAGGAGAGAATAAGTTGATACTTATGTTGATACATTGAGAGCCTGAAAGACAAGTTGATACTTGCAATGGGGATTGAAGCCTGAAGGTGGAGTTTACCAAAGAGCTGAAGCTTGAGGAAGAAGAAAGAATAAGTTGATACTTATGCTTGAGGTATTGAAAGCTTGAAGAGGCAAGTTGACACTTGCTATTGAAAATGGTAGCCTTGGAGGGCAGTTGAAGGCTGAGGACTGAACTGATGTCAGAATTGCTTTGCTGTGGAGTTGTGGGAGTTGTTGATCTGCTTTCTTTCCTGTCTGTTTTCTTTCTATGCAACTGTATTGATGTGACTTGTTTGATTTGCTTGATGCATTAGAATAAGTTCATGTTTAGATTCTGTTAAGTTAGGAGCATGATTGCACTAGAGGTTGAGTTGCTCCCTCTTCTTGTATTGTTACTGTATGGCTTTGCTTGCGGGTATTCGGTAGAGCCCAACTCCCTTGCCTATGTGGTTTGTGTTTGTTTGATAGCATGTTACTTCTTCTGTATGATTGCAATTATTGTATGTTTGCTTGATAGCATGTTATTTCTTCCTGCATGATTACAGTTATTCATATTTGGCTTGAGGTTGAGATGAGCTTGTGGAGGCTGATGTCCCACACACATTTCCTCCCTCACTTGCATTGCATGCATTTTACAGTCGTTTACTGTTTATTGTTTAAGCTGATGCTTTATCTGTTTCTGTTTATCATAGACATGATCCCCTAGGAATCTCACTTCCTTTGATAAGGAAGTGATGATTAGAACTTTAGGTTGAAACCTATGCATGATAACTTCTAGGAGATCCATGTTTCAAACTTCAACCATAGGATGGATCCTTGGCATGACAACATTAGGACTTGATAGTCTCCCCTTAGTTGAACCTGTTCGTTCTCTCTTCTCATCTCAAAACAAATTAAAATATAGTAATAAAGGTTAACTGACGTTGTACGTTACGAGCCTTAAGCTATCTGAGAAAGGATTGTTGGAGAGTTTCTTTTCAACAGTCTGGATGTTTAGTATGGCACCCTTTGGGTGACATGCGACGCATTCACTCTCAGGTCATAGTCTCTAGTACGATATTGGTTGCAAACATCCATAAAAAACAGTTCTTCCGTAAAAGACAGAAAAGAAACTTCAAACCTTTTTTCCCCGTGGGCCCGTAATTCAAAGGAAGCTTTTCTGAAGAAAAGAGTGTCGTTAACTCCCAGTTCTACCGTAAACGGTAACGCCTAAGTCTCCAAGGGTCGAGCTGCGTACACCAAACTGTTGGAACTGTTTGTTAACCCTACTCGAAAAAAAGATGAATCTGAATTCCCGTAATCCGTATTATCTCGAACTACGTAAGCTCTGATCTCTCAAGCCTGTTGAGAGTACGTAGGCACAATACTGACGTATTGGCGAGCCACCTTCCCCGTTACCCGTAGTTAGGCGAACTACGTTGACTCTGATTTCTCATTCTCTGATGAGAATACGTAGGCATAAAGTGCGACGCTTTGTCGAGTCATTTTCTTTTCTTTTCAGACCGGGCTTGATAGGTAGATAGAAAACCAACCCGTCAGATAAACACAACAAGCGTGGATCCCATCGAGTACGATGAACGTAAGGGGTGCTAATACCATCCCCTTGCGTATCCGACTCTCGAACCTAGACAATGGTTGCGATGACCTTGTCTTATACCTTTTCGTGAGGTTTTTCCGATTGTTTCCTTTCCCGTTCTGAGGGATAAATAACAAAAGGTGGCGACTCTTCTGTTTTGCCGGCACCTTATTTTCGCGGTAGCGACAGTAGGCACAAGGGCCACAATCCTTGGCGAGCACTATAATAAAAAACCAACCCCTCTTTCTTTTTAAAAACAAGCAAACTTTTAGATTAAAAACACCCACTCAAGCGAAACAACCTAGAAGGTTCCCATCGAGTATGATGGATGCAAGGGGTGCTAATACCTTCCCCTCGTATAACTGACTCCCGAACCCTAAGACTTGGTTGCGATGACCATGCTCTTTTCCCTAAAGGTTTTATCGCTATTTCCCTTTCCCTCTTTGGGTTAAATAAAATTCGGTGGCGACTCTGTGTCATTTTTCGCGTAGCGACAACTGGCGAATCTGCTGGGGATTTTTCCTAAGCGAGTCAAGCCTAACCTAGGTCGTTCTTGCGTGTTTGGGTTCTTTCTTTTTGTTTTCTTGTTTATCACTTTCCTTATTTATTCAATTGTATCCCACCGTATTTGGTTTCATCCATCGTGGTATGGATTGGATACTTTGGTGGAAAATTTGAGGGAAAGACTCTACACCCGTGTCTAGAGTGTAAAATTGAGATAGGAGAGGTTGAGTAGTATGGGCTTCCGAGATTCTCATCTCGTGATAGTCGATACGAGAACCTCGCTTATAGTAGATTCTTTTGAGAATGATGACAACCGTCAAGCTCTTGGCATGTTTTGATCAATGTTTTCTTGGGAATCCATTACTCTAAGGACCTTTTAGGAACCTAAACCATTGGCCAACTAATATTTATGGTCACGTAGTATGGGTCCTCGAGAAGCTCTTCTCGTATGGATTGATACGAAGACCTCGTTCAAAAGAGACTTTCTTGATGGAGTTGTTGCCTGGCAATGACTGGCATACGTAACAAACAGTCAAGGGAGTCCATGTCTCTGAAATCCTTGTCTAGAACCCAGTGTTGATGGTCTCGTAGTATGGGTCCCCGAGAAATTCTTCTCGCGTGGTTCGGTATGAGGACCTCACCCAAAAGAGGTTCATCTGATGGAGTCATCATCTGATATATTCATGTCGTGTATGATGAACATTCATATGAATCCATGACTTTGGGATCCCTATTAAACCTTAGACCATACTTGGTGAGAACCTTGTTGTAAGTTCTCTTGATTGGCTGCATTTTGTGGCAAAATATTAGTACATGTATGAATGTCATGTCTGATGTTGTTACATTCATAATATAGACTGTGCAGGGTAAGTTAACTAAGCTAACTATAAGTTAAGCTGGATGTCATACTCAATGTTATGATATAGGTTGTATGATATCAAGCGGAAGTTTGTTATTCTGGTAGCTAGAACTCAGGAAATAACTCAGAAGCTCAGGCTGGAATACAAGAGACATTTTAGACGCCCTAGGGGAACTAATATGTACTTGATTAAAGTGGCAAACGTGCAGAATACTAAAGAGAGGTTTTATGATGGATAAAACCTAATGTATGCGCCCAGACCCAAGGACTGATCTGCTGCTATAAATAACAGGAGAAGCAATCCTAGAAGGCAGCTGTTGGAGATAGAGAAGCAGAGAAATCACCATAGTGGTTTAGAAGTGAAGAGGTTGTTCTTCACGATTATGTCTTAGGAACACTTGTAATCCAAGCAACTGTTGATTGCATTGGTTAGGTAGTTTCTAGGTTGTGTACCACTCGAAGCTATTAAGCAAGAGTGTGTGTCACTTGATCAAAGCTTTGAAGTAAGATCAAGGTGTGTGTGTAGTTGAAGTGTCTCTTCATTCTATTATTTAATTTGTAACTGTTTGATATCACTGGTGTGTGATTGTAGGGAGTTAGTGGGTATACTCAGGTCTAGAGTGTCTCTAGGTTAAATTGTCATTGGGTAGGTTTTAAGTGAGGAGTGCAAAATGGAGGTTTGACTCTGAATTAATTCTACTGATAGTGAAATTTCTCCCTGGCTTGGTAGCCCCCAGATGTAAGTGTGTTGCACTGAACTGGGTCAACAACCAACTGTGTTATTTACTGCTTTATAATTACTGCATAATAATAGGTATGTAGTGAATGTCACAGTGGATGTTATAACTTCTGTTAGAACATCCATCGTGGGTTGGCCAGAATTTTCAATTGGCATCAGAGCAGGCACCCTGCCTGTTTATTACTGGGTGAGATCTAGGGAAACAAAATATTGGTACTATGGATAAAGATATTAGATTCACCAATAGACCTACAATTCTGGATGGTTCTAACTATGACTATTGGAAGCCTAGGATGATTGCTTTCCTAAGGTCCTTACATAACAAGGCTTGGAGAGCTGCAAACTCTGGTTGGGAACATGCTGTGAAGACTGACAAGGATGGAGTATCTGTGCAAATTCCTGAAGAGGAATGGACCAAAGAACAAGAGGCATTGGCTCTTGGAAACTCTAAAGCATTGAATGCACTCTTCAATGGTATAGACAAAAACATCTTTAGACTGGTCCACCAATGTGAACTAGCAAAGGATGTTTGGGACACGGAGGGACTGTGCCTACCCCTCCACCAGTTGAAACTCCTCAGAATGGCGTCCCCGTGACCGGGGGGAACGGCAGTGCCAACGACCATGTGATAGCTAATATAGGACTCAATGGTAATATGACGGGCGTCGGTAATGGGAGTCTGGAAGCTAATGTCAATGTTGGGCTGGGCAACGGCAATGCAGGTGTCGGGAATCTGTTTGGGCCTCAACCGTGGTTAGAAGACCGTTAAGACGATGTGTTCTCTCAGAGAGGTGCTGAAGGGGAGCTGACTGCTGAAGCACGTCTAAGGTTCAAAGCACTCGAGGATAAGATGAGAAATATCGAGAATCAGAACACTTTGGGCATTGATATGTCCAAGTTGGGACTGATTACGGATTTCAAGGTGCCTCCCAAGTTCAAGGTACTTGACTTTGAAAAGTACAAGGGCACCACCTGCCCTCGCGTCCACCTGAGATCGTATTACAGGAAAATGTCGGCTCATTCTGATGACGAGAAGTTGCTGATGCACTTCTTTCAAGACAGTCTGTCCGGGCCCTCCCTCGAATGGTACATGAGTCTGAAGCCTACCAGTGTGCGCACGTGGAAGGACCTTGCTGAAGCATTTGTGCACCATTAGCAATACAATAACGACTTGGCTCCGAACCGAGTCCAATTGCAGAATATGTCGCAAAGGAACAATGAAGGGTTTAAGGAATACGCCCAGCGGTGGCGTGAATTGGCAGCCAGGGTTCAGCCGCTGATGGTTGAACGTGAGCTTGTGCAGATGTTCGTAGCCATCCTCCTAGGGGTTTACTATGAGAAGTTGGTCAGCGGTATGTTTGGAACGTTCTCAGATCTCATTATCACGGGTGAGCACATCGAAAATGGGATCAAACTCGGGAAAATTCAAGGTGAGGCGTCCTCAGCTGGAGGAGGCGGAAAGAAACCTTATAGTGGTAAAAGACGAGAAGGAGAAACGAGCGATGTGACCAACGCTCGAAGGAAGGGTAAAGGCCCTCACCAACAGGTGGCCAGCATAACTATCCCGACAGTTCAACAGCCACAGCAGCAGCAGCAGCAACAGCAACCGAATCAACAAGGGTACAGAAAGTATCAGAATAGGGCACCTCTGTCGAGCCGTCACCTCGAGACACCGCCCATGTCGTACGCGCAACTATTGCATACTTTGCTTCAGCTACAGTTGATCCAGAAGAAAACCTTGGCTCCCTTGACAGGGGCACCTCTGCCAGGTTATGACGTGAATGCAACTTGTGAGTTTCACTCAGGGGCACCAGGCCACACAATAGAGAACTGCAAAGCCTTCAAGCATAAGGTGCAGGACATGGTGGACGCTAAGATCATCAACTTCTCGGATAATGTGCCAAATGTCACGAAGAATCCTATGCCGAATCATAGGGGAGATGGAGTAAACGCCATTATCGAAGACGAGAATTTAGATTCGTTGACTGACGTCAGAGATCTGAAGACACCACTTAGCTTCGTTAAAGCTAAGCTAATGAAAAGAGGTTTCTTTCCAGGATGCGGAGAGCTGTGTATGGACTGTGCCACGAGTCCTGATGGATGTGAACAGTTGATGGAGGGAATTCAAAGTCTGATGACTGAAGGGATTCTGCAGTTTAGCCGGAGGGCTGAAAGTGGATCGGGAGAGGTAGTGCTGAAGCAAGATGATGAGGTTGCCACCATCACCATCCCTCGCCAGACAATAACTATTTCTGCACCCAGGCCGCCCACAATTACCATCACCAAAGCTGGGTCGATACCGCTCGAAAGCACTAATGCTGTCCCATGGCATTATGGGGCTGAAGTCTACTGCAACGGCCAAAAGTTGAAGCTAGAACCGTTTGGGTCGTCTGTGGAGAACCTTGCGGGAATCAGTGGTATTACTCGCAGCGGAAGAGTGTTTGCACCACCTGAGGTCGTGGCAGACAAGGCGGTCAGAGCTGATGCAACTGATAAAGGTAAAAGTAAAGTCGCTGAAGAGATCCCGTGTGGGGCGGAAAAAGACTTACTTGTTAAAGACGCCGAGGAATTTATGCGGTTGATTAAAAAGAGTGACTGCAAGATTGTGGATCATCTCCATCAGACGCCCTCAAAGATTTCTATTCTGAACTTGTTGTTGTGTTCTGAAGCACACCGCAACGCACTGCTGAAGGTGTTGAACGCCGCATATGTACCACAGGAAATATCGGTAAACCAGCTAGAAGAGGTCGTAGCCCACATAAATGCTGGAAATGGGTTAGGGTTCACTGACCTAGAGCTGACGCCGAAAGGGAGGAACCACAATAGCGCCCTGCACATCTCGATAGAGTGCAGGGGAACGATTATGTCTCATGTGTTGGTCGACACGGGGTCGTCGCTCAATGTTCTTCTGAAGAAGGCATTAATAAAGTTAGATACCCGTGGAGTGATGTGCACACCCAGTGATCTGGTTGTGAAAGCGTTCGATGGAACCAAACACCATGTTTTCGGGGAGGTGACGTTGCCAATCCAAGTCGGGCCAGAAACATTCGACGCGATCTTTTACATTATGGACATCATGCCTGCCTACAGCTGTCTCTTGGGCCGGCCATGGATCCACGCTGCGGGTGCCGTGACCTCCATGTTGCACCAGAAACTCAAGTATGCTGTCGGAGGTAGCATCGTGACCGTTTGCGGCGAGGAAGATATAATGGTGAGCCATTTGTCATCCTTCAAGTATGTTGAGATGGATGGGGAGATTCATGAAACCCTATGCCAAGTGTTCGAAGCCGTTAAAGTGAAGGACGTAGCTCCTGTAGTCACCGAAAAGCCAGAGATGACTCTCTCCTCATTCAAGGAAGCTCGGGCCGTTGTCCAAGCCGGATCTACCCCAGGCTGGGGGCGAATCTTGGAGATACCTAACAAGCAAGACAAGTTTGGGTTGGGATATTCTCCTGGAGTTGAAGCTTCTTCCTCTTCTAGAAGTGCGTCGCGAGGTAAAGGGCCAATCCAGTTTACCAGTGGCGGGGTGATATTTGAAAGCATCAACGCGGTGTCTGAAGACAGCAGAGATAGCGACTGTGACCTCGACTCTTGGATCCAGCCAAGCAAGCCAGGCGAGGGCCTCACCAACTGGTCCGTCAAGGATATCATCCAGATGACAAGCGAAGAGTAATGATTTACTTTTTCCAATCATTGTACAACCCTATGTCCTACCCGGGGCGTAGTGATTTTATTGTCAGGGCCTTGTTGGATTATGTACATGCATTTTGTTAATAAACCAAAGGTGTTTTCTTCGTATTCAAATATTGTGATCTCTGTTATTCCTGTTTTATATTTGTTTTGAAAAACAATAAAATGGCAATGGGGTTGGTGCTAACCTGCATATCCTTGTTTTAAGCTTAACCCTTGTTATTGCAAGATCCACATAACAGATGACATCGACTCTGGACCTTCTACGGCTCACTTCGACTTCGATTGCCCGATCTATCAAGCCGAAGAAGAGATTGATAAAGACGAAGACCTTCCTGAAGAGTTGGCCCGCTTGTTGAAACAAGAGGAGAAAGTCATTCTGCCTCATGAAGAGGAGATCGAGATTGTGAATCTGGGTTCTGAAGAACTCGTCAGGAACGTCAGGATAGGGGCTGCATTGCAGAGTGATGTCAAGCAGAGATTGGTCGAGATGCTGAGAGAGTATAGTGACGTCTTTGCTTGGTCATACGAAGATATGCCCGGACTTGACACTGACATCGTGGTCCACCACTTGCCGTTGCGAGAAGATTGTCCTCCCGTTAAGCAGAAGCTTAGGAGGACGCGACCAGATATGGTCGTTAAAATCAAAGAAGAAGTGCAGAAACAGCTTGATGCTGGCTTCTTAGCGGTCACCACTTACCCTCCGTGGGTCGCCAACATAGTGCCTGTACCGAAGAAGGACGGTAAGGTGCACATGTGCGTCGATTATCAGGATTTGAATAGGGCGAGCCCTAAGGATGATTTCCCGCTGCCTCATATCGATGTGTTGGTCGACAACACAACCCAGTTCTCCGTGTTTTCGTTCATGGATGGCTTCTCCGGTTACAATCAGATCAAGATGGCACAGGAGGACATGGAGAAAACTACGTTTATCACTCCTTGGGGAACATTCTGCTACAAGGTAATGTCTTTCGGTCTGAAGAACGCAGGGGCCACTTACCAACGAGCAATGGTTACTTTGTTTCATGACATGATTCATCATGAGATTGAAGTCTATGTTGATGACATGATTGCGAAGTCCCAAACGGAGGAGGGACATCTGGTCAATTTGTTGAAGCTTTTTGAGAGGCTTAGGAAATTCAGGTTGAGGCTGAATCCTAACAAGTGTACTTTCGGAGTACGGTCCGGAAAATTACTGGGGTTTATCGTGAGTGAAAGAGGCATCGAGGTTGATCCTGTGAAGATTAAAGCGATACAAGAAATGCCAGTGCCAAAAACAGAAAAAGAAGTTCGTGGTTTCCTGGGCAGAATAAACTACATTGCAAGGTTTATTTCTCAGCTCACGGCCACGTGTGAACCGATGTTCAAACTTTTAAAGAAAGACTAGGCGATTACTTGGAACGAGGATTGCCATAAGGCATTCGATAAGATAAAGCAATATCTGCAGGAACCTCCAATCTTGATACTCCCAGTGGCTGGACGGCCATTAATCATGTACTTGACAGTTCTTGAGAATAGTATGGGGTGTGTTCTCGGTCAGCATGACGAGACGGGCAGAAAGGAGCATGCCATTTACTACTTGAGTAAAAAGTTCACAGATTGTGAATCTCGTTACTCGATGCTGGAGAAAACGTGTTGTGCACTAGCCTGGGCTGCCAAACATTTACGACAGTACATGCTCAATCACACCACTATGCTAATTTCGAAGATGGATCCGATCAAGTACGTCTTCAAGAAGCAAGCGCTTTCGGGTAGGATTGCCAGATGGCAAATGGTGTTGACGGAGTATGACATTCAGTACGTTTCCCAGAAAGCCATCAAGGGAAGCGTATTGTCTGAATACCTTGCCGAACAGCCGATCGAGGATTACCAGCCGATGAAATTTGAATTCCCTGATGAGGATATCATGTTTCTCAAAGCGAAGGATTGCGATGAGCCATTGCCCGACGAGGGGCAGATAGGAAATCCCAGTGGAAATTGATATTTGACGGGGCGGTTAATTCTTACGGAAGTGGTATCGGGGCGGTCATCACAACTCCCCACGGATCCCACATCCCGTTCACTGCGAGACTGACGTTTCTGGTCACCAATAATGAAGCGGAGTACGAAGCATGCATTATAGGTCTAGAAGAGGCAATTGATTTGAGAATCAAGAACCTGGATGTATATGGTGACTCGGCGCTTGTGATCAACCAGATTAAAGGGGAGTGGGAGACTCGTCAATCTAATTTGGTGCCGTATATGAACTATGCCAGGAGGCTACTTCCGTTCTTTGATAAAGTGGAACTCCATCATGTGCCCAGGGCCGAGAATCAGATGGCTGATGCCTTAGCCACGTTGGCTTCAATGTATAAAGTCAATTTTTGGAATGAAGCTCCGAGAATTGTCCTTTCTCGTCTTGATAGACCTGCATACGTCTTTGCGATCGAGAAAGCCGCCGACGGCAAGCCATGGTTCCACGACATCCATACTTTCCTTATGACTAAGGAGTATCCTGTGGGAGCGTCAACCCATGATAAGAAGACTCTGAGGAGGCTATCTGGAAATTTTTATCTCAATCCTGATGGAGTTTTGTACAAAAGAAACCATGATCTCGTGCTACTCAGATGTGTAGATGAGAAAGAAGCGAGTTTGCTCATGGAAGAAGTCCATGAAGGCACATTTGGTACACACGCCGACGGGCATGCTATGACGAGAAAGATCCTGAGAGCAGGATACAACTGGCTGACGATGGAGTCGGATTGCTTTAAATTCGCGAAGAGATGTCATAAATGCCAGATTTATGCTGATAAAGTTCATGTGCCGCCGTGCCCGTTAAATGTCATGTCCTCCCCGTGGCCGTTCTCTATGTGGGGCATCGACATGATAGGCAAGATCGAGCCCACTGCATCTAACGGTCACCGCTTCATTCTAGTAGCTATCGATTACTTCACCAAGTGGGTGGAGGCAGCCTCATACGCTAATGTGACCAAGCAGGTGGTGGCTAAATTCATAAAGAGGGATATCATCTGTCGTTACGGAATTCCCGAGCGGATCATTACTGATAATGGTTCGAATCTGAATAACAAGATGATGAAGGAGCTGTGCCAGAGTCTCAAGATTGAACACCACAACTCATCTCTTTACCGGCCAAAGATGAATGGCGCCGTTGAAGCGGCCAATAAGAACATCAAGAAGATTGTTCAGAAGATGGTTGTGACCTACAAAGATTGGCACGAGATGTTGCCATTTGCGCTGCACGGTTATCGTACGACGGTACGTACATCAACCAGGGCAACTCCTTTCTCCTTAGTGTACGGTATGGAAGCTGTCCTACCGTTAGAAGTGGAGATCCCTTCTTTGCGAGTTTTGGTTGATGTGAAACTCGACGAGGCAGAATGGATTAAGAATTGACTGAACCAACTCAGCCTGATGGACGAGAAGAGGTTAGCATCGATTGCGTACGGTCGTTTATACCAAAGCCGAATGAAGAAAGCTTATGATAAGAAGGTGCGTCCTAGAAGCTTTCAGACGGGTGATCTCGTCCTGAAGAAGATTCTTCCTCCACACTCCGATCACCGGGGCAAGTGGACTCCCAATTACGAAGGTCCGTATGTTGTCAGCAAGGTTTTCTCGGGAGGAGCTTTGTTGTTATCCACGATGGATGGTGAAGATTTTGCATCCCCGGTGAACGCGGACGCAGTTAAAAAATACTTTGCTTAAAGAATGACCCGCTGGAAAGAAAAAGAGTATCCAAGCAAAAATGGGGCATCCCGGCGAACCATAAAAAAGGAAAAAGGTTCGGGCAAAAATTAGGGATATAAATTGAAAAAATGTACACCCGCAAAGTCGAAAACCCGGAAGGGCGACTTTGGCAAAAAGGGGTATCCCGGTGAATCGAAAACCCGAAAGGGCGGTTCACGCAAAAGTTAGGGATTTGAAAAAGCAAATGACTGTGTTCCGCGTGTGGACTTTCATTGTTTAGTGGTTTGGAGGACCTGAGGGCCGTTTATCTGAATCAATCTCTTATGAAGATGAAGCGTCGGAGAAGTATCGAAGTCGAGTGGATCATAAAGGGATCAACTCATGGTGTTCGTCTACGTCTCGTTGCCGACATTTGTATATACTGATGTATATTTATGTTTTATTTTTGCGCGGCTTCCTCATTCTAGGAGCTTGCATCTGTTGTAAAACATTTTTACCCATTTAGGGGTTCGTTATCAATAAAATGTATACTATTCAGCATTTCTGTTTGTTTGTTTAGCATTTATCTGTTTTGTTTGCGAAAAAGAACGCCGATGTTTTTGACAAAATGCGCATACATAAACTTACTGGCCTAGGCCACTGATTGTTGAAACAATGAATTACTTGAACATTGTCATGGGATAATAACCTTGATAGGTCCCTTTGAGAAGGGTATCTTGTCTGTTTGTTTGTGTTGTTACAGGTGTAGCATGTTCCAGGCAGTGCGCCGTACGCGTCCCCAAGCAGGAGGATTCCTCCTTCCCCAGCAAGTTCAGCAGCCTCCCCCCGCAGAGTCTGAGCATGTGATCATAGGCATTGATATGTCCCCCCAGGCAGAAAAGATTCTCTCCCCAATCAGATGTATCCTGAAGGAATGTCATCTCCCCAGCTGAGTCATTCACGAAGTGTGCAGCAATTGACAGTTCCAGACTGAAGTCTCCAGCGGAATTGAGATTCCCCACAGAGTCATACTCTCCCCTGTAAGCAGGATGATTCCTTCTTCCCCAACCGAGTTTGCAGATCTCCAAGAGAGCCGAGTCCTTGGAAGCAGTCGGGACCATGATTGGTTTTCCCCAGTAGAGTGTTGAATAGCTGATGCTGTGTTTCCCCGCCGGAGTCGTTATCTCCAGGGAAGCAGCCATGAAGGCCGTGCATTTTATCTCCGCGATTGACATCGCTTTCCTCAACAGGTCTGGGTTCTCGTAGAGCTTCGCTCCCCTGCAGCAGTCAACTGAAGTTTGCTTCCCCGTGCGGAGTCCGATTGAGATCGGCGTGACCTCTTCTCCTCGGCAGGATGATTCCTCCTCTCCACCCGAGTGTTTCTTTCTCCTTGACAGGAGGATTCTCCCTTCGGCATTTATTTTGCTGACGGGGTCGCAGCTTTTTGCATGATTGCATAGCATCTATCATAAACGCGTAGCATTTCCACCGTGTGGAGCATTGCACCATTGTCAAAGCATATGCATACTAAACATGATCTAGGTCGTTACCGTTCTTGTTTTGCAGGCGTTCCTCCGCAAGGTCGCTTGTCCAAGATGATTCCTGAATTCTACCCAGCAAGGTCGTGTGCTTAAGATGATTCTTAAAATCCCCAGTGAAAGTCCCCAGAGTGGGTTGCTCAAGTTGATGCTTAGAGTCCCCGACAAAGCATTTGCTCAGGATGATTCCTGAAATCTCCAGCATGGTTTTTGGCTCAGGATGATTCTAGAAGTCCCCCCGGATTTATTTGTCCAAGATGAGTCTGGATGTCCTCAGCAGAGATGATTCACCCAGAATGATTTCTGGACCCCCGAAGCAGAGTTACTTGATAGTTCTCCAGAATCCCCAGCGGAGGTGCGTTATCCCCAGCAGGTTTCTGAACAGCGAAGTTGAAACTTCCCTCGAAGACTTGATGATTGAAGTCCAACCGTATTGACGAAGCAGTTCTCCCAGCGGATGCGGAGCGCCTGATGGTAGAAGTTGGATATCCCCAATCGGTTCATGATTGACCGAGAATGCTATTCCCGACTTACTGATGAAGTCCGGCTGATGCCCAAAAATTTCTTTGAACGCTCGACGACATGATTAACGTGATTGTTGACCTGATGAGTCCCGAGGAACCGATGTCGGACGACATGATTGACCATGTATCACCGGTTACCGTGTGACCAATTCCCCAGCTAGTTGTCGTGCAACTATCATTTCAGTTTCCGAAGATTTGTTCTCATCAGAGTACCATGTACTTGTGCAGTTGGCAAATTTCCGGGTTTGTCGGTATTCAACCGTCTCACACCTTGATTGGTTGAGAGCCGTTCGCTTCTCATCCAGTCAGGTTCAAGCCGTTTGAATAGGGGCAGCTGTTGCACCCCAAAATTTGACCAACATTTCTTTACCTAGCTTATGTTGCATCTCATTCACATTAGCATTATCATTTGCATTTCATTGACAAGTATGCAGGAGATCAAGAGGTATGACTACCAATCAAGGGCTACACAAGACTATGAAGCTAGCCAAGAAGATTATTCAAGTGTTCAAGGGTTGATATCTTTGTCAGAGAAGTTAGAAGATCCTCAGAGAGAGTGGTTGAAACCAAGGTTGTGTGCCTCCTAACTTGAGAGTTGTGGGAGCTCCTCAGATGATTCTGAAGCCAGGAATGTGGACTTGAAGCCTTGAGAGAGCTTATGAGATGTCTTGAAAGCCATCATGAAGCCTAGATAGGTCATTGTACAAGATTGAGAAGACCTAGCCATGAGTGGTGTAATTAGGGTTTGACTGGGTCAACCCTAGGTCAACTGAGAATTTGAAGGAGGTTGAGACCTAATCCAAGAGCCATGTGACCATGGATTGATGCATTGAGATGCTATAAGGATGATTCCAAGGTCAACTCATCATGATTGAAGAGTTTGAGAAGTTTCAAGTTAGGGTTTCTAGGGCTTGACAGTGTAAAATCCCCTAGTTTGACTCCTAACTTCAAGGCAGTTTAGCCCAAGATGTGATTGTCATCTCATCTTACCCCCAACATGAATGTTGTAGATCTTGTTCTTAGCTTTAATTTGAGTACTAGAAGTCCTTGATAGGATTTGTATAGCTCAAGTTATGGCTTTGACAAGTTACAGGTCATCTGAGGTATGTGAATCTAGGGCCTTGAAAGTCACCAAACTTGCATCCAACTTTTGCCCAAGAAGGATGATTCCTATGGACTTTTGGTCAACATGAATGTTGTTCCGTATCTTCTTAGCTTTCTAGAGAGTACTAGAAGTCCTTGATAGGATTTGTAGAGCTCATGTTATGGCTTTGACAAGTTACAGGTCATCTGAGGTATGTGAATCTGGGGCCTTGAAAGTCACCCAACTTGCATCCAACTTTTGCCCAAGAAGGATGATTCCTATGGACTTTTGGTCAACATGAATGTTGTTCCTTATCTTATTAGATTTCTAGAGAGTGCTAGAAGTCCTTGATAGGATTTGTAGAACTCAAGTTATGGCTTTGACAAGTCAAGGGCATTTTGGTCATTTGGAGATTACAGGTCATTTCAAGCATAAGGCCATAACTCCTATTTCCAAGCTTCAAATGGAAAAATCTTCAACATCAAACTTGCTTAAAATGATGTTTTAAGGCTAGTATGGAGGTCATGAGATGTTGAAAAGGCTTGTAGCTCAATGTTGTAAAAATGACCTAAAATAAGGGCATAAGTTAAATAAACCAAAGTTGGAAATTGATATTTTCAACCTACACATACAAAACATGGCATGTAATATATCATTTTGACTCTAGAAAACATTTTAGAAACAATGGTTTAGCCACATTTTTGATTTGAGGTCTAAATTGTGGACTTGCTTTGAAAAGCACTTACTTGCATATTAAGCATCATTTGCAAAACTCAAAATCAAGGCATGGGCAAGGGTTTTTGCAAGCTAAACACCCCTAATATCTCATTAGGGGAGAAATTAAGAGTGAATGGGATGAATTCCAAGCTGTTTGCAAGGGTTGTACATGTCATGATAAGTGATTCAAAATCTCATGACATGACAAATGTAAAATCTCATTGGAAGGATCTAGAGGGTTCTAGATCATCCAAACTTCATCTATATATTGAGTAGAATGGATCCATGGCAGAGGTTGGTGATCATTGAAGGATTGAGCATAGTTTGAGATTGAGTTTTCATAGATTGCAATTGAAATCGGTTTCATCAAGTTCCTCAACTTCCATTCATTTTCTTGATTGATACTCCTTCCATGAATGTCAAGGAGTGATTTCAGATCACTTTCAAGAAGAATTGGTGGCTAGATCGTGTGGGAGCAAGTGGTTTTCAGCACATGCAACTCAGCATCGTGTTTCAAGATTGAAGCACTTTCCATTGAATCTTTTGCATACAGAAGCAAGGAGGAGGTTCAGTGATCGTGTACAAAAGATTTGAGAGCTTGAAGTGAAGATTTCGTGCATCTGTTATTCAAGAATTTCCAGGTTGGTAACCTTCTTCCTATAGCATGATTTAGGTAGAATTAGGTTGAATTAAGGTGCTAGATTAGCTGTAGAATGGCCTAGGATGGATTTCAGATGGTTAATTGATGAATTAGAGACAAAATAGGAAGATCACCATTTTCGGTTGAGATTGGGAGATGATGATTCTTGGGGTTTCAGAGGAAACTAATGGTATGGCTGAATTCGTGGCAAGATTTAGAATGAGTTTCATGTTTTGACCTCTTGGGTTGGAGGCCTCTAGGAAGAACTAGGGTTGAAGGGGATGATCGGAGCTCCATCGGCGGTGGTCGGAGCTGGGCGCGAAGCTCAGATGTTTGAAATGGAGAAGATGAAGTTTTCACCATTGGATCATGGTCTGACCATTGACTAGGAGAGGATCCAACGACTGTGTTTTAAAATTGGATTGTGAAGGATTCTGATGATGAAACGATGCGTTTCATTTATTCAGGCGTTTGGGCTTAATGATTTAAGTGCTATTCACACCCCCCAGCGAGCCCAACCCAGTTTTTTAACTGAAAATGATTACTTCTTGCACCGTGTGTTTAATCTTTTTATTTGATTTTCATTTAATTTCCATTTAATTCATGATTCTTGTAAAAATCATAACTAATTGAATATTAATCCAATCACACCCATTATTTTTGCATATTAATCATGATTGAGTCTATTATTTTTTAGAGAAAAAATATTTTCATTTCATGTAATTTCTGATTTAATTGGAATTTTGCATTTTAATTGATATTAAAATGTTCATATTTGATGCATATTTTTGTGGAATTTTGTTTGATCTCATGGTGATGATTTTGAGCCTAATTTTTTGTGTGTGATTAGGTTAGACATGTATGATCCCATAGAATTTTTCTCACATTTTTGTGAAGAAAATAGGTGTGCTTTCTAGATTGATGTTTAGAGGGTTCCTTTTAGGGTTTAGGTTTGATGCCTTAGAATGTAGAATTTAGTTCTAGGTCCAATTTGATGATTTGATCTCTGGAATTAATATGGTAGAGTCATGATTGACCTAGGTTCCCATAGTTATTTTTGTAGGATTTTACAATTGATTTTTTAGTTAGGACTAACTTTAGTGCTAGGTTTTAGGTGATCCTAATTTACTAATTCAACTAGTTTAACTCATTTAGTCCCCTTAGATTAGGGTTTGTGCTTGGTTTGCCTTTGGTTGAGATTGAAGACAAGTTGAAGACAAGAGGAGGATGCTTGAAGTTGCTTGAAGTTGCTTGGAGCTTTGGATTTGTTAGTGCCTGAAGATGTCTGATGAAGATTAGGAGATAGGACATAGGGAGAGCCTTGTAGTTAGAATGATTTCTTTCACAAACATGGAAAGCATCTTGTGCTTCCATTCCTCCCAATGAATAAAAGTCCTTCTCAGGTATTCACATCCCTCCTTTGGAAGGATGAGTGGCTTTATCTGGGAAGTAGAACTTTGAGGGAACTAGTCTCTCATAATGATGAACCCTTACAGGCTTCCTTTGGTTGTCAGTAAGATGCTTATCATTTCCACTCATTCTGTTAAATCAATTATCTTCTAGTTTGAGTATCTTGAGAGATGCTGGGTTTGAGTTTGAAGATGAGGACTTCACTGAAGAGTGTGGAAGAGGATGATTCCTTGAGCATTGCCCTTGCAGCTTAAGCTTGAAGAGCAAGAAGAACAAGTTGATACTTGAAGATTCAATGGAGATTGAGTGAAGAGCTGAGGCTCAAAGAATTGAAGGATGAAGTTGACACTTCTAAGTGATTGAAGATTACTCTGAGAAGCTGAAGCTTGTAGGAGAAGAAGACCAAGTTGATACTGGTAAAGCAAAGAAAGTTGAAGCTTGAAGACTAAGTTGATACTTATGAAGAGGATTCAATTGAGATTGAGTGTAGAGCTGAGGCTTGAGGAATAAAGGACAAGTTGATACTTGTACATTGATGCTTGGAGAGCCTGAAGGAATCAAGTTGATACTTGTAGTTAAGAGTGAAGCCTGAAGGTGGAGTTGACTGGAAAGCTGAAGCTTGAAGAAGAAGATTAAGTTGAAACTTATGTTGAAGGGTTGAAACCTGGAGAAGCAAATTGATATTTGTCATGAGAGAGGATAGCCTTGAAGGGTGGATGAAGTCTGAAGACTGAGTTGCTGTTAGAAGAGCTGAGGCTTGGAATTGGAAGAGAGTTGTTGATCTGCTTTCTTGTCTGCTTTCTTCTCTGTGCTGATGTGCCTTGTTTGACTTGCTTGATGCATTAGAATAAGTCCATGATTAGACTGACTTTAAGCTAGGAGCATGATTGCACTAGAGGTTGAGTTGCTCCCTCTGCTTGTATTGTTACTGTATGGCTTTGCTTGCGGGTATTCGGTAGAGCCCTGCTCCCTTGCCCATGTGGTTTATTTTGCTTGATAGCATTCCATTTTATCTGTATGATTGCAATTTACTGTATCTTGCTTGATAGCATGTTTTATTTCTTCAGTATGATTACTGTTATTCATATCTGGATTGAGGTTGAGATGAGCTTGTGGAGGCTGCTGCCCCACACACATTTCCTCCCTCACTTGCATTGCATGCATTTTACTGTTTAAGCTGATGCTTTATCTGTTTCTGTGTATCATTGACATGATCCCCTAGGAATCTCACTTCCTTTGATAAGGAAGTGATGATAGAACTTTAGGTTGAAACCTATGCATGATAACTTCTAGGAGTTCCTTGTTTCAAACCTCAACCATAGGATGAATCCTTGGCATGATAACAGTAGGACTTGATAGTCTCCCTTTAGTTGAGCATGTTCTCTTCTCATCCTAAAACAACTTAAGATACAGTAATCATGAATGATTTCTTTCGCACTTTACGAGCCTTAAGCTATCTCAGAAAGGATTGTTGGAGAGCTTCTTTTCAACAGTCTGGATGTTTAGTACGGCACCCTTTGGGTGACATGCGACGCATTCACTCTCAGGTCATAGTCTCTAGTGCGATTGAAATTGCAAACACAATAAAAAACACTTCTTTCTTAAAAGACAGAAAACAAACTTCAAACCTTTTTGCCCCGTGGGCCCATAATTCAAAAGAAGCTTTTCTGAAGAAAAGAGTGTCGTTAAACTTCAGCGCCAACGCAAACAGGCTTTGTCCCTAACTGCTGGAACTGCTGTTTAACCCTACTCGATAAAACAGATGAATCTGAATTCCCGTAATCCGTATTATCCCAAACTACGTAAGCTCTGATCTCTCATATCTGTTGAGAGTACGTAGGCACAATACTGATGTATTGGCGAGCCACCTTCCCCGTAACCCGTAGTTAGTCGAACTACGTTGACTCTGATTTCTCATTCTCTGATGAGAATACGTAGGCATAAAGTGAGACGCTTTGCCGAGTCATTTTTCTTTTCTTTTAAGCCAGCCTTGATAGGTAGATAGATAAACCAACCCGTCCAGTAAACACAACAAGCGTGGATCCCGTCGAGTACGACGGACGTGAGGGGTGCTAATACATTCCCCTTGCGTAACCGACTCCCGAACCCAGACAACGGTTGCGATGACCTTGTCTTACACCTTTTCGTCAGGTTTTTCCGATCATTTCCTTTCCCGTTCTGAGGGATAAATAACGAAAGGTGACGACTCTTCTGTTTTGCCGGCACCTTATTTTCGCGGAAGCGACATAGGCAACCCATAAATTTTGATTAAGGAAAAGTCCCTCTGACGCTAAAACAACATATGTCCATTCATGGATGATCAAAACCCACAACATAAATCACTTCAACGCTTATTCTGGGACAAGCTACTTCAAGAGTACGTCAAAACCCATCACTCTAAGAGTCGGCTAATCAAGGACTAATCTCTTCGCCAACGCTCATTCTGGGGCAAGCTACTTCAAGAGTACATTGAAGATAATCACTTCAAGAGTCAGTTAATCAAGGATAAATCCATTCATGGTTCAAATTTCTAGGGCAAGCCATCTCAAGGTCATCTCCTGGCAAGCCACTTCCAATCTCTCTTTTAAGGAAAAATCCTCCAAAGACCCTTCCAGGCTGGGGCAAGTTAAACTAAAACTGAGGCAAGTCCTTTCCATGCCTTCAAGCTTATCAGGAAAGCTCTTTCGAGCTCAAAGAGAGTGTCGGGGAATCATGCTATTAGCCCACCCAAACAAGTCACCCTTTTCTTTAGCCTACCTTTAGACTCCAGTTCCCGTCTGGTAGTTAATTTTCCCTTAAAAGTCCAGTTCCTGTCTGGCAAACCATAAAAACAGTTCCCGTCTGACAGTAGAACAAGGAGTCAGTTCTTGCCTGACAACTTAACCCTTTTGTCACCAGTTCTCGTCTGGTAGCCTACCCTGTAAAAAACTAGTTCTCGTCTAGGAATTCACCTTCAAAGCCCAACCTTTCTTGGTACCCAAAACAAAAACCCAATTACTTGGCACGTCCGTCACCTCCATATCCTTACATCCCCATCATTTTGCATACATCTTGCATCATTACATGAGTGCTTAGCCAGTCACTCTCGAAGACGCAAATTTCATGTGGGCATCCTAGTAGGATCTTTTAAGAGTGTTTATCCTTTCATTTACCTTTTGTAAGTCTTTTCGAGCCTTTTGCATAAGATATCTTCTCACCTTACCTTTCGTAAGGGATTTCATTGCCTTTCGCATGAAGTCTTATCCTTTTACTTTCCTTTTGTAAGCATTTATTCGCTATCTTTTACACGTGACAAAACTTTGTGTTGGGGATCTTCGATCAATTTGGACACTTGATGCCTATGTGGCCAAGAACTGAATGGTCGCTGTTCTTAAAGAATTTCATCTCCGCCGTTGTTCCTGTGAGGTCAAATGATGTTCTGATACCCTTTACAAGTTCCCTCTTCCTTTGCATGAGAGTGGCTATTACCCATTCACTTACCTTTTGTAAGTAAATTTTGAGATATCTTCTCACCTTACCTTTCGTAAGGGATTTCATGGCTTTTCGCGTGAAATATTTTCCCTTCGCTTTCCTTTTGTAAGCGTTTCTCGCTGTCTTTTACACGCGACAAAACTTTTTTTTGGGTATCTTCGATCAATTTGGACGCTCGATGCCTATGTGGCCAAGAACTGAATGGTCGTCATACTTATAGGATGTCATCTCCGCCGTTGTGCATGTGAGGTCAAATGATGTTCTAATACCCTATACAAGTTTCCTCTACCTTTTGCAAGAGGATGGTTATTGCCCTCCACTTACCTTTCCTTCCGTGTCTTTTCCACGGAATATCTCCTCTCTGCCTTTCGCATAGGAGTCGCCTTACCGTTCTTAAGAGACTTCATTGCCTTTCGCATGAAATGTTATCCCTTCGCTTCCCTTTCGTAAGCATTTCTCGCTGTCTTTTACACGCGACCAAACTTTGTTTTGGGTATCTTCGATCAATTTGAATGCTTGATGCCTATGTGGCCAAGAACTGAATGGTCGCCATACTTAAAGAATGTCATCTCTGTCGTTGTGCCTGTGAGGTCAAATGATGTTCTGATACCCTTTACAAGTTTCCTCTGCCTTTTGTCTGAGGATGGTTATTGTCCTCAACTTACCTTTTGTGAGTATTTTCGTGTCACCATCACGAAGTATCTCCACCTTGCCTTTCGCAACAGATTCAACTTACCTTTAGTAAGACTTGTCGTGCCTTTTGTACATGTTCTTGTCAACTTACCTTTTGTAAGTATCCTCTCTACCTTTTGTAGAAGGAATTTTTCTCCTAACCTTTTGTTCAGGAGTCTGTTCTGCTTTTTGCAGAAGAAAGTATGATCGTCCTCTCCTAAGGGAGTCTCCTATCTACCTTTTGTAGAAGGAATTATCTCCAAACCTTATGTGTATTATATATATATCTATACACCAACATATAATACACATAACACATTTCTCACCGCAATACGTCACAATTCAATCATATATACATCGCAACACACATACAATTCACAAAGCATATCCACCAATATATCATATGAAGATAATAACGCACTCATAGAGACGGACTCACGACTCTATGCAGATGCAAATGCGGCACCGACTCATTCAGCAGGTTCAATTGAAGAACCAAAGGAACCATCGCTTGTTACCGAAGTAACTCCCCGTCAGGCCTACGATGTTCACCTATCGCTCACACCCCGCATAGGCACACGATGTTTTAGGATTGCTCACACCCCACAAGGGCATACAATCGTTCTGCAGATTCTCCATGGAATCAAAATAAACTATCGCTCACACCCCACAAGGGCACACGATGTTTCTGCAGATCCTCCTAGGGATCAAAATAAACTATCACTCACACCCCACAAGGGCACACGATGTTTCTGCAGATCCTACGCGGGATCAGACACACAAGAATGCATCATGATGCTTCACAAACAAAACGACTCCGTACATTCTTAACATGCATACTTATACACCATATATATTCATGTATATTTCATTCAATTCAAACAATTTCACAACATTGCCAAACGGCCACATTTCACACTCCACGTTTCACAATCTAGGATTCACGCCATACGGCTACCCACATCATAACATATTACAATATACACTATGCATAACCAGAAAGGATTAATCATACTTGAATCGAAGAATCCATCATGGAAGTGAAAACACAATAAAATAACACTCTGCTACGCTCGCTACTTTGTTCGCCTAGCGAACACCCAGCGAGTGCTCGCTACCTGTTCGCCTAGCGAACAAGCTCGCGAGAGCAATCAGAAGTCTCTGACTTGCTTCGCTACCACACTCGCTTAGCAAAGGTCTAGCGAGTCGCTCGCTACCCCTTTCGCTACCAGCGAAGAGCACCACACACCATTCTGCCCAAGTCTGGGACCGTTCGCTACTGGTTCGCCACAGTGAATGCCCATCGAATGCTCGAGACCTGCTCGCCTAGCGAACGTGCCAGCGAGGGTCTGCGAACTCAGAATTCACCTCCGTCCAAAACTCTGAGACTCGTCGAAATCTACCCGATTCAATCCCAACTCGTCTCAGCAGCTTCAGCTCAACATTCCCCAACTAAACTTAACCACTTATTCTCATTTCTAATCGTGAAAACTCGGTTTCTAACGATTTACTCAAAACCGACTTAAAACGGAAAATGAGAAAAACTCTCCCTAATCCAAAAACAAACCAATAGAAACATACATAATCATATACATCGAAAGAATAATAAAGTTTCACACCCTTACCCGATTAATCAAAGCTTAGAAGTTTGATTCTTGATGATTCTAGGTTTTTCTCCTCTTCCTCCTCTTTTCTCTTCTCTTCCCTCTTCTCTTCTTTCCTCTCTATTTCTTTCTATCTCATTTCTTTTCTCTCTGTTTCCACTTATACTATTTTTATTCTATTTCTCTCTAATATCTACTAATTAAGGATTATCTAAAACACCCTCTAATTAATTCCCAAAACTCTCCGAATAATAAAATAACATAATAAGCACACATAACATATTCAAGTTTAAATTCTACAATTAAAAGAATAATTCAATTAAAATAAATTAAAACACTCAACAACAATGGAAATTCAGAATCGGAGTGTTACAACTTTCCCCTACTTAGACATTTTCGTCCTCGAAAATATTACCTGATCCAAACAATTCCGGATGCGAATTCCGTATCTTACTCTCCAATTCCCAAGTCATGTTGCCCTCTACAGCACCTCCCCATGCTACTTTCACAAGCGCAATATCTTTGCCCCTTAGCCTCTTAATGTCACGATCCGAAATCCTAATCGGTGAAACCTCAACCATAATTATCTCTTACTTCAACGTCATCTATAGGAATAACATGTGACGGATCCGGAACATACTTCCGAAGTTGCGAAACATGGAACACATCATGCAAATTCGAAAGGTTCGGAGGCAACGCCACACGATACGCCATAGCACCCACTCGTGCAATAATCTGATACGGACCTATAAAACGAGAAGTAAACTTCTTCGACTTCAAGGCACGACCCACACCTGTAACCGGTGTAACTCTCAAGAATACATGGTCGCCCTCTTGAAACTCAAGATTCTTCCTTCTTTTGTCATAATAACTCTTCTGCCTACTCTGAGAAGCTCTCATCTTGTCACGAATAAACTTCACCTTCTCTGTCGTTTGTTGTACCATCTCTGGCCCAACAACCGATTTCTCACCAGTTTCATGCCAACACAAAGGTGTTCGACATCTCCGACCATATAAAGCCTCAAATGGTGTCATACCAATACTTGAGTGAAAACTGTTATTGTAGGTGAACTCAATCAACGCTAAATAACTATCCCAAGCACCACCTTGCTCTAGTACACAAGCACGCAACAAATCTTCCAACGACTGAATCGTTCTCTCTGTTTGACCATCTGTTTGCGGATGGTAAGCTGAACTCAATCTCAGCTTAGAACCCAAAGCCTTTTGCAAACTCTCCCAAAACCTTGAAGTAAATCTAGGATCTCTGTCCGATACAATACTCTTAGGAACTTCATGCAAATTCACAATCACGCAGACATAAATCTCGGCTAACTTCTCCAAAGGATAACTAATATCAATCGGAATGAAATAAGCAGATTTAGTAAGCCTATCAACAATCACCCAAATGGAATTATGACCTCTTAGCGTATTCGGCAACCCCGTAATAAAATCCATCGATATACCATCCCATTTCCACTCTGGGATATCCAATGGTTGCATCAATCCACTAGGCTTCTGATGTTCTACTTTAGACTTCTGACAAGTCAAACACGCATACACAAACTGAGCTACATCCCTTTTCAATCCGGACCACCAAAAGATTTTCTTCAAATCTTGATACATCTTATTCGCTCCCGGATGAATACTCAAGTTACTCCGGTGTCCTTTCTCCAATATCATCCTTTTCAATTCCGCATTGTCAGGAATACAAATACGACCACGAAATCTTAAAACTCCAAAATCGTCAAATTCGAAATCTTCATTCCCATTTGTCATCAAATCAACAAACTTCAAGTTTAACTTTTGCCTTTCACATATGGTAGCAAGAAAATCATTCATAATACGAAGCATACCAAGCCTCACACTTATCGGCGTCATTTCACAAACCAAACTCAAATCTCTAAAGTCCTCCAGAAGTTCCCATTCTCTCATCATTAATGTAGACATGTGCAACGATTTCCGACTTAAGGCATCGGCCACCACATTTGCCTTACCCGGATGGTAATTCAAACCAAAGTCATAGTCTTTCAAAAGCTCTAACCACCTCCTTTGCCTCTTGTTCAATTCCTTCTGATCAAATAAATACCTCAAACTCTGGTGATCACTAAAAACTTCAAATCTCGCACCATAAAGATAGTGCCTCCAAATTTTCAAAACAAACACCACGACCGCTAATTCTAAATCATGTGTAGGTGTTGCACCCCATATTTTGACCCCTTAGATCCTCATAATCATTGTAGGATCACATTTGCTTGATTAACTAACCTTAACCCACTTTCAGTTTATCTTTGATAAGATGCAGATGAATTAGGGTTCCGTACCGTCAAAATTGAAACTTCGAGGGTTTGATCAATCAATGTTTTGGATTGATCCAACTTCAAACAAGATCAAGGATAATACATTGGACCAAGAATGAGTGAAATTTAAGGTGGTCACCCGGGGATTGAGAACAGTGCAATTTGAGATACCCGATTAGGGTTTTCGATCAGAAAAAGTCAACTGTAGTTTGACTTTTGATTCAAAGAGTATTTCAATGGTGGGATCAAGGTCCATTAAGCTCCTATGGCTTAGTAAAGTCCATCCAAAGAGTTTCAAGTCCTCAGGATGTCCGAATCACCAACGGGCGACTCGGTAGACACCGATCGATCGAACGGTTGACCGAAAAGTCAACTTTTCAACAATAAGGAATTTGACATCAAGATGTGAATAAAAAATGTTCCTTATGTCATATTACACCTCCCCATAAAATTTCATAACCATTGGATCAAGGGTTGAGAAGTAATTGCAAAAATAGGGAATTAGGGTTTCGAAAGGGGCAAGACCATGACTCCTCAACCACACATTCAGTTGAAGTGGTTCAAAGCTCATTAGAAAGCTCTTGAAAAATCCTAAAAAATCCTCAAAGTGGTCCATAATCAAAAAATGCATAGAATTGGAGTTATAGCAAAATTCATTTTTGAAGGGGAAATAACTTAGAAAATTTCTAAGTTATTTAGCACTTGTAAGTGGTTTTTTTAGAAACTTTGAAGGGTTTTTCAACCTAGTTCCATCAAGAATTTGGAAATTCCCAAAACATTAAAGTTGTAGAGCTAATTAAGGGCTTTCCAAATTATGGTAGAACTCCTGAATAGCATGTTTGAGCAGGAAGTTATGCACCATAGAAGTTGGGCCTGTCACACTTGGAACCACTTTGTCAAAATTTCTCAAAACTGAATTTTCACAACTTGAGTCATTCTCCACCCTTGGATTATGTTACAAACTGATAATATGAGGTATGGATGAAGAGAAAACCAGAAGGGAAGTTGGTTTGATGAACATTGCAAGTTGATGGCAAGTAGACATTATTTTATTCAAATAAGAAGAAGAAAGAGAAACTTTTCCAAGACATGTGGCAGCTGCAGTCCCCTACTTCTCTAGCATCATATCAGGTCACCTCACCCCCCTCATGTCAGCTGGTTTTGCTTTCATTGAGCCATGGAGTTGATGTGAAGAGGCTGCCACTAGATTTGGCAAGATTTTCTTCACAAATCTCCCTCCAAAAGTGGTAAATGACCAAGGCTGCCCTCACTCTTGCTTTGCTATAAATAGAGGCCTCCTATATGAGTTCAAAAACACCATAGCAATCTCAGAAAACCATAGCTCTCACTCTCCTCTCATTCATCAAGAATCCTAAAATCTTCAAAACCTTCATTTCCACCAAAAAACTGTCTTGAGCAAAACTCTGCTCAAGACCAGTTCCATTCCTTCCAAACCTCTAAAAAGCATCCATACAATCCTTAAATATCATATAGAAGGTGTCTATACCTTCAAACCTCTCAAAAGTACCATTTTGCAAAAAGTCAACTGTTCACACACCTTAGTTTGACTTTTTGGCACTTTTCATGCCAAATCACTACATAGATCTATTTCCATCATTTTGGCACTTTAAACACCTCATGTTAATGATTTTCTAACTGTCCATAACTTCAAAAAGTTGTTGGAACTTCATTCTCTCAAACTGGCCACCAAGTTGCATTTTTCTTCAAAAGGAAGTAACATCTCAAAGCTTGCTCAAAGGAAGGAAAGATCCCTGGTTTTCTTGGTTGCTAGCTAGCTTTTGGAGGTCTACAAGAGGTATGTGGTTTTGAGCTCATTCACTAGTATTCCTTGTCATGTGTTGTTTTATGGTTGAGTTTGGTTTGCACATTGTCATGTTAGAGTCATTAAAGTTGTTGTCAAATGTATGAAGCCAATACCACGAGTTTTGCTGTCACTAGAGCTTTGTGTTAGGACTGCTGATTTGGTCTTGTTATATTAAGAAGTTTGCATTGGTGCTCTGAAATGCATACTGTCATGTGCTTGTAAGCCAGCATATGCCTGTTTCTCTTTGGGATAGTTGATTGGATGATTTTAGTATTGGCCTGTTTTGAGCTTACAACTATGTTAGTAGAAAACTACTTTGAAGTCTGAGTCTGCTAAATCATGTTTTGTTGCTGTCAGAACATGGTCTCTATACTAGGTGTTTGTGTGCTAGATTAATGTTTCATTATGGCAATGTGTGTATGTTGTGACTTTTGTGAAAAGTGCTGATGTAGGTTGTTGAAACAAATGGTAAGTTGAGGATTGATGTTTTAAACTGGTTCCATCACATTGAGTTTATAATCATTTGCTATCTGAATTTTGTGTTTCCATAACTAAAGCCTATTGTGAATTAATGTGTACATGTCAAAGCTGGTACTGCATTGGTTCCAGTTTAGTTTCTTGATCTGTTGAACTCTCACATGGTGCACATTTTGGTTTAAACCAAACATTTCAATATGTATAAGGACTGTTGAGATACATTTTGCATTGTTGATCAATCCTATTCAGGGTTTCTTTTGTTTCTGTTAAGGGCAATTCTGAATTTTTAAACTCATAGTATGCTTGACTGATTTTGCATCCTTAAAAATGATATGCCTACATTTTACTCCTGCCAAGATCTTTCCTTTCACATGCTGCATTTTTGGTTCGAGTTTTGTTTAGACAAATTGGTAAATGTTCCAAGCTTGTGTGTATTGCTGATAGAATCTCTAGTGTTTAATGGTTGAAAGCTTTGTTGCATTAGGCTGCTGTCCTGATTTGTTTTGAGATTGGTTAAATCTTTTGCTGTCAAACTTTATTTTGTTCCTAGAATCCATGTATGTCTCAATCAATGTCTTGATTGCTGGCTGAATTTAACTTAGGTGCTAGACTGTTTGTGATTGCTACCTAATACTCTTTGACTCATCACTTTCAACCATGATATATTTTGTTACTTTACTTCAACATTTTCATGATGAGATAACTATCAGCTTCCATAGCTGTTTGCATTTGCCACTGCCAGATTTTGTTTCCTCATGAGCAAGTCAGCTATGCTATCAAAAGTTGCTAAGAACTTTGAGTTTGACAGCTCATGTGTCAGTGCTGTTAGATGTCATACTTGAATCCAACCTTCTCATCATGTCATAATGGCTACCTCTAGTTCAGTTTGGCTTGTGTTTGTGTAGGAGTGTTGGTTGAAATTCACTCAAACTGAGATGTTGTCCTAGGCCACTTACTGCTGTCTAATGCACATTTCACCTCAGTTAGCATGCCATCATCACAATTTGAAAATCACAAGCTAGACCAGGATGAGGATTTGGCATCCTTTAAAATTCACATTTTTCAAGTTGACAGTAGGGTTAGAACTTTTATTGTGCTTGTCATGATTGGATAATGGTTAAGCCAGGTTTGTCTTGGCAATGCATATGCCAGATTCTTTTCCTGTTGCCCTTTGGTTAGAATTGATGATCAGTTTGTACCATACTTGCTTAAAACATGAACTAACCTTTTCCATGAATGTTAACAACTACCAAAATCTGTTTGGACTAATAACTAACACTTGAAAGAGTTTGGGGCTGATTGTTATTGATTTTGAATTTTGGTCATTGTTTGATAGCAGTCATAATGTTTGATACTGGTATGATAATGATCAAACAACCACTTTGATTTGGGGGAAATGTGTACTGTCAGAAGAACATTGTCATGCAAAGCTAGGCAGTTTGGGTGAAATTGACTTTGACATTATTTTAAATTGACTTGTCCAATTTGTGTTGTTTGCATTAAGGTAATGACTGCCAATAGGGTAAGAAACTGAATTGTTATTTGTTTCTTGATATTGTAATATCAAAATTAGTTGAGTGCTGGAATTCATCAGTGAATGTTTTTAAGCCACAAAAAATGACTTGATGTTATTTCTGTGTTGGAGTTTGCTAACTCCTTTTATTGCCAATCTAATTTTGAATTCATGTTAGCACTATGATAACAAACTTAGCCACTATTTCTGTTTTCAAACCAAATTTGATTCATGCTGGTTGGAGTTGTAACTCTTTGAAGACCTGATATTTTGAATCTATGCTGTCAAACTTTGTGTACCATTAAGTGGGGATGTATTGCTGTTAGTATTCACTATCTTCATGGACTGTCATAACCTTTTGGTATGTTTTGTTTAAAATGAGTTTTAGAAGTGAATGCAGCTCATATGCTCTTTTTTTTTCTCTAATGATGTTTTGAGTGGAATTTGTTGCACCCTAAAATTTGCCCAACACATCTTTACCTAGCTTGTGTTTCATTTCATTCACATTAGCATTATCATTTGCATTTCATTGACATGTATGCAGGAGATCAAGAGGTATGATTACCAATCAAGATCTATACAAGACTTTGAAGCTAGCTGGGAGGCTTATTCAGGTGCTCAAGGGTTGATATCCTTGTCAGAGAAGGTAGAAGATCCTCAGAGAGAGTGATTGAAGCCAAGAGGGTGGGTCTCCTAACTTGAGAGTTATGGAAAGACCATCAGATGATTCTGAGGCCATGAAGATGGACTTGAGGTCTTGAAAGAGCTCATTATAATGTTTGAAGATCACTTTGAGGCCTAGACAGGTCATTGTGCAAGAATAAGAAGCCTCAGCCATGATTGGTGCAGCTAGGGTTTGACTGGGTCAACCCTAAGTCAACTGAGGATTTGAAGGAGGTTGAGACCTAATTCAAGAGCCATGTGATCATGGATTGATACATTGAGATTTTATAAGGATGATTCCAAGGTTAACTCATCATGATTGAAGAGTTTGAGAAGTTTCAAGCTAGGGTTTCTAAGACTTGACAATGTAAAATCCCCTAGTTTGACCCCTGTCTTCAAGGCAATTTAACTCAATATATGATTGTCATCTCATCTTTATCCCAACATGATTGTTGTAGATCATGAGCTTAGATTTAATTTGAGTACTATAAGTCCTTGATAGGGTTTATAGAACTCAAGTTATGAGCCAGACAAGTTACAAGTCATCTGAGGCATGTGAATTTGGAGCTTGAAAGTTACCCAACGTGCATGAAACTTTTGCCCAAGAAGGATGATTCTTATGAACTTTTGGTCAACATGAATGTTGTTCCTTATTCTCTTAGCTTTCTAGATATTACTAGAAGTCTTTGATAGGATTTATAGAACTCAAGTTATGGCTTTGACAAGTCAAGGGTATTTTGGGAAGTTGTAATTATGGGTCATTTTTGGTTATGTGTCATTTTCACCAACTTAGACATCTCAAATGAAATTTTGTGCAACTTGAAAGTTGCTCAAAATGTGGTTTTAACCTTGACCATGTATCAAGGAGGTATTGAAATGGCTCAAGGAGAGACTTGGTTCAAGAAATTGTGAAAAAGGAAGAATTAAAGAGAATTAAAGGTTAAAAATTCAAAATAAATGATATGTGTGCAAATGAAGCAAAATAATATCACTTTTTGAATGAAAATGCATTCTAGAAACTTTGGCAATATTATAATTTTGATTTGAGTCCAATATCGTGCCCTTTTTCTTTGTTTCTTCATGATGAAGTAACATATTAAGCATGAGCCATTGGATTCAAACAAGGAGGGAATCACCACCATTCATGTTCAATATCTCATGAGAAGTTGAATGCAAGCTTGCTGAGGCCAAAACAGAGAGGGAATCGTGACTGTCATGAATGACATTTTAAGGAGAATTTGAAAATCCAATTTCTCATTTTGAAGCTTTGAGAAAGTTCTAGATGATTCTAATGAGTTCTATATAAGTTGTTGAGTGTGTTCAGCCATTTTTTTGGAAGAGTTTGATGCTGGTAGCAGAGAGAGCCATTGAAAATTCAGAGCTGCAAGTAGAAATCGAGTTCTGAGTTCCAGGCCAAATCAAGAGAAATTGAAGGTTGCATTGGCTTCAGAAGGTGTTTTGGAGTGTATCTGCATCATCTTGGAGGTTGAAGTGATCAAGAACTGCATCTGTTACACCTCTGAACTCAGGTTGGTACTTTTCACTCCTACGCATAATTTAGGAGGAGATAGATAGAAATCTATAGGTGGTTAGGATCCTTGCAATGTGTAGATGGATTTGAGATGATTAATTCGTGGATTAGAGACAAGCTAGGATGATGACCAATTTCTGTTGAGGCTGAATTCTAGAGATTCTTCGACTGATGATCAAGATTGTATAGTGTAAGATGATCACCATGAGATGAGGATTATTTCTGTGCATTTAATTGAAGTTCTGATGAGATTCAAGATTTTGACAAATTCTGAAGATGCCATCGTGTTTTGAGTTAGAGAAAGATTTAGATAATTTGGAGTTGAGATTCATGATCAGGAGGAAAAATTGAGTGAGATGATGTATCGTTTTGTTATTTTTGATGACCTATGTGTGATGGTCCACCGGAGAAGACGGTGGCGCTGCAGCTCAGGCCACCGTCTGAACTCCCTCCAATCTGAGTTTCAAATTTGGGACGATGCACATGAGCCCTTGGATGGCACTTTGACCTTGACCAAGTCCATGGAATAGATGGCCACGATTGAATTAAAAGTCTGACTATTGACTTGAGGTGCTACGCACCGTTTCATTTAATTGGAGACAATGGGCTCAAGACTCTGAATGATATTCACACCCCACATTTGGCCCATCCCAGGAATTGCACTATGTTGGATTGCTATTTAGCACGTTGGTTTCATTAATTTCTTTTGATTTTCTTTTATTTTCTTCATTTCATATTAGTTTGATAATACTTCATTAAAAATAGAAAAATAGGTCAATTAATTCCAGATTTTTTTCCCCTGATTCATGATTCAATCTAGAATTTTATAGAATAAAAATATTAGGAAAACCATGCATTTTCATTTTATATGCATTTTTTACATTTTATTTGATAATAAAATTACCATGGTTGATACCTCTGTTTGATGATTTTAGTTTGATCATTTGGTGATGGGTTTTTGCTTGATTTTTTGTTTGTGATTACCTTAGACATGTATGCTCCCATAGTATTTTTCTCACATTTTTATGATGAAATTAGGTGTTGTTTTTAGGTTGAAACTTTAGGTGCTCCCTTTTAGGGTTTAAGTTTAGTACCTTGTAGTGTAGAATTTATTTCTAGGTCTTATTTGAGGATTTGATCTCTGTAATTAACATGGTAGAGTCATGATGGACATAGATTCCCATAGTTATTTTTGTAGGATTTTATAATTGGTTTTAGTATTTTAGTTAGAATTAACTTTAATACTAGGTTTTAGGTGATCCTAACTTGCTAATTCAACTAGAATGACTTCATTAGTTCCCTTAGACTAAGGTTGTGCTTCTCTTGCTTTTGGATGATGATGAAGACTTGTGTGGGCTGCTGTGGAATGCATGGTGGAGCTTGGACTTGAAGATTGCTCTCCCTTTGGTGTAGTTTGTTTAGGGTTAAGGATTAGGGTTTTTAGGGAGATCCCTTAGAATAGATTTTCTTCCTTCATGAAACATGGAAGATGTTGATCACTTCCATTCCTCCTTATGATGTAAGGTCCCCTTGAGAAGGCCTCATCCCTCCTTTGGTAGGATGTGTGGCTCTTCACAAGTTGGTAGAACCTTTGAGTGTTCCTTTCTTTGATGGTGGAGTGCTTAGAGGTGACCTTTGGTCTTCACTTTGCTTCTCTCTATCCTATCTTGCTCTTGTTAGATGAATCTTTCTACCTTGCTAGAGGATGGAGTTCCTTGCTAGAAGATTGAAGATGCTAGAGGTTTCACTTCCCTTTTGTTTGAGGACTGCCATTGGAGCTGAAGCTTGAAGATCAAGAAGAACAAGTTGACACTTGTGTGAAGAAGATCAAGTTGAGATTGAAGAAAGAGCTGAAGCTTGAAGAAGATGAAGAACAAGTTGATACTTGTGATTGATGCATTGAAAGCCTGAAGAAGCAAATTGATACTTGCTATTGAATATTGAAGCTTGAAGATGGAGCACCTTTCATTCTCTTGAAGAGGATAGACTTGAAGAACAGTTACAAACTGAGGACTGAACTGCTGTCAGAGGATTGCTTTGCTGTGGAGCTGTAGAAGCTGTTGATCTGCTTTCTTTCCTATCTGTTTGCTTTCTGTGCAACTGTATTGATGTGACTTGTTTGATTTTCTTGATGTATTAGAATAAGTTCATGTTTAGGTTGTGTTAAGCTAGGAGCATGATTGCATTAGAGGTTGAGTTGCTACCTCTGCTTGTACTTTTACTGTATGGCTTTGCTTGCGGGTATTTGGTAGAGCTCTGCTCCCTTGCCTATGTGGTTTGTGATTTGCTTGATGGCATTTTATTTTCTCTTCATGATTGCAGTTATTCATATCTGGCTTGAGGTCGAGACGAGCTTGTGGAGGCTGATGCCCCACACACATTTCCTCCCTCACTTGCATTGCATGCATTTTACAGTCGTTTACTGTTTGTTGTTTAAGCTGATGCTTTATCTGTTTCTGTTTACCCTGGCATGATCCCTAGGAATCTCACTTCCTTTGACAAGGAAGTGATTATTAGAAATTTAGGTTGAAACCTATGCATGATAACTTCTAGGAGTTCCTTGTTTCAAGCCTCAACCATAGGATGAATCCTTGGCATGACAACATTAGGACTTGATAGTCTCCCCGTAGTTGTCCCGTTCTCTTCTCATCTCAAAACAACAGTAAAAAACGTAATAAAGGCAAGTTAGTACAAGCGCGATACGAGCCTTAAGCTACTTGGGTAATGATAATTGAGTGGCCTCCTCTCAATCGTCTAGTATGTTTAGTATACGTCCTTTAGACGATATGCGACACATTCGTTCCCAGGTCATAGTCTCTAGTGCTGTACGAACTACAGACAAATATAAAAAAAACAGTTCTTCCGTAAAAGACAGAAAACAAACTTCAAACCTTTTGCCCCGTGGGCCCGTAATTCAAAGGAAGCTTTTCTGAAGTAAAGAGTGTCGAGCTATGTACACCAAACTGCTGGAACTGTTTGTTAACCATACTCGATAAAACTGATGAATCTGAATTCCCGTAATCCGTATTATCCCGAACTATGTAAGCTCTGATCTCTCATACCTGTTGAGAGTACGTAGGTACAATACTGATGTATTAGCGAGCCACCTTCCCCGTAACCCATAGTTAGCCGAACTACGTTGACTCTGATTTCCCATTCTCTGATGAGAATACGTAGGCATAAAGCGCGACGCTTTTCCGAGTCATTTTCTTTTCGTTTCAGACCAGCCTTGATAGGTAGATAGTAAATAAACTCGTTAGATAAACACAACAAGTGTGGATCCCATCGAGTACGATGAACGTGAGGGGTGCTAATACCTTCCCCTTGCGTAACCGACTCCCGAACCCAGACATTGGTTACGATGACCTTGTCTTATACCTTTTTCGTCAGGTTTTTCAGATCGTTTCCTTTCTTGTTTTGAGGGATAAATAACGAAAGGTGGCGACTCTTCTATTTTTCCGGCACCTTATTTTCGCGGTAGCGACAAAATTCTTCTCAGAACTCATTCAGCAACATGTTTATAGTTTGCTCATGCTTTTCTTTAATCAAAATCGCATATGTTGTGTTTTGTGGTCATTAAAATGCATCTCCAAGTTTCAATTGGCATGTTCATTCAATTTTTATTATGTATGCATAATTTGAGAAAAACGATTACACCATCATGATCCTTATAAAATTCCAAGTGGTTTTGACTAAAATTTCACCAAAAAAGGTTGAGTTTTGAGTGAGTTACGCATCAAACCGTATTTCGGCATTTCATTGTTTTATCTTGCCCAGAAATCTTTTGAAACATACCTCATATCCTTATTGGAGTGGCTAAATACACAGATGTATAGCCACCCCAGTGGTAGAACCATGCGCCCCTTATGACCTTATGCCCTTGTGTCCTGAGTTCAAGTCCCATTGAGGACACTTTTTACCATTTTATTTCTTTTTATTCAACAAACTTCAAAAAATCATAACTTGCTTATTTTTTTTTTTATCATTTTCAATCCATTCTTTTTGCAAAATGTTCATAATAATGTCTAGTTTTATTTAATAAGAGAAAATTTCAAGTTGCTCATAATCACATTGCTTTTGGCCAATTTGAAAGTTGGTTCTTTGGTCGGTCGTTACCTCGCGTCTTTGTTGGCATTATTTTATACCATGCTTATTTATCTTGTGAGATTTGTGGATGATTATTTCTTTTGTGTTTGTTAACATGATAGGACCTTGTTACCATGAATTTACCTCATTCTCCCTCCTAAATTATGAGGTTTAAACTGATTTAACTGTGTTTGATTGTCATCTATGCACATTGTTGCCACATTTATTATGTTTTGAACTTATGACATGCCTACTTTCAAATTGTGATTTGTTCATATGATTGTTACCTTTATCATGCTTCAATCTTTGTTAAGATATGCCCCAAATCTTTGTTAAGATGTTTGACTATTGGTTGTAACCCTTGATATCATTTGAAGTATATGCTTATTGTAATATGCATGCTTACTTGCCTTAATCCTATTTCATCTTGTTACTTGCTTTGTTAAGTGCTTCTTTCCCCCAAGTGATGGAACTTTTTAGTTCTCATCCGAGTTCTCTCTCTCTCTCTCTCTCTCTCTCTCTCTCTCTCTCTCTCTCTCTCTCTCTCCTTCCAAAGGAAAAGTCTTTCCATTGACCCTTGTGTCATTGGATAGCTCATTAGTGTTCTTCAACTAGAACCCTAGGATAGAGTTTGTAAACTCTATGTAAGAATCATGGAAATGATTACTTACTCCCCTCTTGAGTGTTCAACATAGATCTAGAGAGTTTTGTTAAACTCTACACAAGCATTGTAATGTTTGTTCCCCTTTGAACCTTGATCATAATCAAGTGTTCTTCATCCCTTGCGAGGTGAACTACGATTGCTCTGATTCTATCCTAGTTAGGATACGTAGGCAGAGGACGCGACGTCTTTGCGAGCAAACTTATAAACTATCTTTAGGTCTTTACCTACACCCTTTACCCAATCCCAAAGCTTAGCAAACATTTAGCAAACTTAGCATGCAAGCAACTAAAGGTTCCTGTAGAGTACTACAGATGTTTAGGATGTGAAATACCTACCCTAGGCATAACCAACCCCCGATCCCCGAATCTCTTAGCATTGTTGTTACATCGCGCAAAAAGGTTCTTTCTTTCTTTATACCTTTCCTTTGGATAAATTAAAGTCCAGTTTTAATCTAAGAATTAAAGATTCAAGTTAATCAATAGCTTGATATCACGATTCTCACCGCAACAGAAATGGCGACTTCACCGGGGAAGACTTACTTAACTTGAGGGTTTAGCCTATTTTGTTTAATTGCATGCTATATTTGTAAATATTTGCTTAACATGTATATTTGTCAATATATTTGTTTGATTGTTGGGTATTGGGTGCTTTTGAGTGGTGAGACGGTCCTATACCCGGACTTGAGTGCAATTATGATAGGATGGTGGTATATTCAAGAAGGCTTATAGGGAGTTGATTCCCGACCAAGCTAACTTGAGAAACCACCGCTTAGTGTAGGCCCTCTTGAAAGTTTTAGTATTGTTGATCGAGTATTCGTGAAAACAATGCTACTTTCAACGAAGGAGCCCATGACACTGTGGACTTTTAGAATACATTCTACCCCACTTTGGCCTTATTAGGACGTAGTGCGATGACTATAAGGAAGTATTTCTGAAATAGTTGATACGCGATACTACACTCAGACGAGATTCTCTTGAGAATATTATCGATTACCAAGTAATTTGGGAAGTTGATAATATCCGAAAGATGGGTTGATGAATCTGGGAAATTTGTAGAACCCGCTCGGCAGGTACAATCAATCCATAGTACAAATATTTGGGGATGGATAGACCCTTGGACTCATGCTTGTCCTTAACCCTAAGTTTGTATTGTGTGCATATGCATTTTCTTGTGTTTGTACATGTTGCATTCATATCGTCATATGGTTTCATGGAACTCAGACTTTGTTGTTTGTAAACATCAGAGGTTATCATGAACAGTGAGAGAAAGAAAACATTGAAGTACACTTACAAGGGTTTTAACCTAGATGACTTGAAAAGGTTGAGCACCTTAGTGACAGATCCAGAGGGATTTCAAAGCCGGTATGGGAAGCTGTTGCTACTCTTGAAGATAAAGATGGATAGTGGACTCCTTTTTACTCTTCTCCAGTTTTATGATCCGCTCTACCACTGTTTCACATTCCCTGATTATCAGCTAGTGCCCACACTAGAAGAGTATTCTCAGTTGATTGGATTGCCCATTCTTGAAGATTCTCCTTTTCCAATTGTGGAGAAGGACCCTAAAGAGCAAGATATCGCCAAGGCTACACGTTTGGGAGTGATTGATATAAAAAAGAATCTGATTACGAAAGGAGGAGTCTTTGGTTTAAAGGCAGAATTCTTGGTTGAGAAAGCTCAGTATTATGCAGATCATTTAAGTATGGATGCATTCGAGGCCATCTTTTCCTTACTCATCTATTGTATCTTCTTATTCCCGAGCTTTGAGAATTTTGTGGACCTCAATGCCATCAAAATTTTCTTGAAGAAGAATCTTGTGCCTACCTTGTTAGCAGACGCATACCATTCTGTTCATCTGAGGAATTTTCACAATGGAGGAATGATCACTTGTTGCGCTCCTTTGTTATACAAATGGTTCACTTCACACTTGCCCAAGGCTAATGCTTTTTGGGATTCAAAGAAAGGATGGTGGTCACAAAAGATCATGGCTCTTACCCAGTCCGATATTGATTGGTATAGTCGTGACTATGATGGGACAATGATTATTGACAATTATGGGGATTTTGGCAATGTACCTCTTCTCAGCATTAATGGAGGAATCAGCTACAATCCAATACTCGCCCGCCGACAATTTGGATACCCGTTAAAAGACAAACCCAATAGTGTTCAAGTGGAAAGTATTTTCTTCAAAGAGGGGGAAGATAGTTAAGGACTAAAAGGGAAGATTCTAGAGGCTTGGAAGCATCTACACAAGAAAGGGAAGAAGAATCTTGGAAGACTCAACTGTGTCTCTTTGGAACCTTACCTTCAATGGGTTCGAAAAAGAGACATTACACTAAGAATGCCTTATCCTAAGCAAGAGCCTTTGGCCTTGAAGGAAGAACGCCCGTTGATCTTCATGTCTGAAGAAGAAAAGTTGAAAATTGCTTTGGTTAAAGCACATCAAACTGAAGAAGCTTGGAAGCATAAATATTAAATAGTCGTCGAAGAAAATGCGGAGCTCCAGAGACAACTCCAATTGAAAGATGAAGAAATCCTCTCTTGGAAGAAGAGGAAAGCACTAGAAGAACCTTATGAGCCTCAGTCTATTCCATGTAAGATAATTGTGGACAGACTCATCTTTGAGAAGACTCAGATGGAAAGAAAGATTGAGAAGCTCAATTTAAGGCTGCTAGGGGAACCTTGATAGGATTCATTTAGCTGTTGTTTAAAACTCTTGTAAGGGGAAACAATATTTTGTAATCCGTTTTGTTAATCAATGAAATGGCGACTTCTGATGTTCGTAAATATCTGAGTTCCATGACACCATTTGCATTTGCATTTGCACTTCTTCTAACCATTCAAGGAAATTCATTTTTTCTTTTTGTAGACAACAACATGGTAAGAAGAGACATGCTTCGGGTTCTGGATCTGAGGTTGGGTCGTCTAAGGATGTTAACAAGACTTGTCCGAAATCCTGTTGCTTTCATAGTCAAATATGGGGACCTATTGCCATTGATAAGTGCTCCGATCAACGAGCCCATGTTGCAAGCCTTGGTTGAATTCTATGATACAACTTACCACTGCTTTGTGTTTCCAGACTTTCAGTTACTCCCGACTCTTGAGGAGTATACTGCTTACTTAAAGATTCCATGGACTTTTACGCTCCCTTATGGAAAACCAAAGAAGAGGGACTTGGCTAAAGCCCTACATATCAAGCTGGAAGGCTTACCACCGATGAGAGCGAAAGGAGGGTGGTACGGAATGGATGCCAGACCTCTAATGGAGATGGCTGAGTATCATTATGAAAGCAGAAACCTGAGCATTTTTTAGGCGATTCTGGCATTACTAATATATGGACTGTATCTTTTTCCAAGCAGTTACGACTTCATCAGTGAAGCGGTGATCCGCCTCTTCATCATCAAAAATCCGGTCAACACGATACTGGCTGACACTTATGTGGTTATCCACCGTTTCATCTTGTATGATTGTGAGCAATTCTCATGCTGTCTTGCACTACTTGACCGATGGTTTACTTCTCATCTGCCAAGGACTCATATCCTTTGGAGGCTTCCTACCAAAAGCTCATGGGTTTCTAAACTCGTCACTCTCAGACACCATGACATCACATGGTATTACACCAGCATCGGTGACCAAGTCATGATTCCTAGTTACGGAGATTTCCCCAATGTTCCTCTCATTGGGATAGAAGGGGTGATCACCTATAATCCTGTTCTCGCCCGGCGTCAACATGGGTATCCTACTGGACCAGAGCCCGAACCAGAATTGTTGAGGCCTTGCTTCTGTGAGACGGTTCACAACCAAGAACTAGAAGCTAATGCTCAATACGCTCAAAGAGATCCACACCTCTTGGGCCTAACTCCAATGGAGAATGCAAGCTGTTTAACCACCAGGGGGTACCTGCTATGGTCAAAAGAAATCGCCTTAAACATGTTTTACACTCATGACTATGAGATAACCATGGAGCCCGAGGTCCCCGCAACTAAGGAGGAGCTAAAATACGCTTTGATCAAAGTGCAAAGAGAGAACGAAGACCTGTGGGAGATTATCCGCCAGGACCAAGTTCATGTCAGAGTCCAAGAAGGAGAAGGATCATCTTGTTAGATTGATCTTTGTTTCGCTATTTCCCTGCTTTCCCTAAAAAGGATTGAAATCCTGTTTGTTGCATTTACTTTCATTTTCTTGTAAGAAAGGTCTTGCTTTTTAGCAAGGGCCACCCTATTGTAATAGATTTCCAGCTATCAAATGAAAAACGCTTTTTAAGCATGTCGTTACATGTTGTTCTAACTTTTTGTTTGTAAACAAAAAATTGAGTTTCCTTGAATGGTTTATGCATCCGCATTTGCATTTGCATTCACATTTCATCCTGCATCGGTCCTGCATTTGGGTTCCGCAGCTCATCCTTTGTTCTTGTTCAGAGAAAAAGAGAAGAAGTCACGTTGAGTACTCACAGATACAACACACGGTCCCAAGGTCAAAAGAAGATGGCAGATAACGACCAGAGGTTTGATCAAATGGATAATGACATCGAAGGGATCAAAGGGGACGTCAGCCAGATCATGGAAGTCCTCAACATAATCAAAGTAAAGATGGACACGCAACCTACAGTGATCTTCGAAGTTTCCACATCAGCGGCCAATGTTACAGTAGCTCCTGTTACTTCAGCAGAGTTTCCCTACGGCATGACCCGGGATTTTGTGCCACCCTTCAACAATATGCAGTCTTCGAGTCTCAATCCCCTGTTCGACTCAACAATCAGAAACCCTATTTTTACTCAAGCAGGTAGGCCTACCACAGTGCGACCAGTTTTCGCCAATCAACAGCCAATCTTTGATATACCCGATGGATCTGAAGCTGACGACGAAAAACATGAAAAATTAAGAGTGGAGATGGACATCATGGCCAAAAGGATGAGGGCCATTGAAGGAAATCATATCTTTGGATCTGATGCCAAGGATCTATGTCTGGTATCTGGATTGGTATTTCCTCAAAAATTTAAAATGCCAATCTTCGACAAATATGAGGGGACCACTTGTCCTAAAGTGCACCTAATCATGTACTGTAGGCGGATGGCTCCGCATATTGAAAATGACAAACTGTTAGTACACTGTTTCCAAGATAGTCTTAAAGGGGCTTCGGCTAAGTGGTATCTCGGTTTAGATCAAGCAAAAATCCACAGTTCCCAAGACCTTTCAGATGCTTTTATTCAACAGTACAAGTACAACATGGACCTAGCTCCCGACCACCGTCAGCTTCTCAGCATGACGCAGAAAAATACTGAAACCTTTAAGGAGTATGCGCAAAGATGGCGCGGAACTGCAGCACAAGTAGAGCCTCCCCTTACTGAAATGGAGTTGGCAGACTGGTTTGTGGATACAGTTCGGCCAGAATTCTATGAACGTTTGATTAGCAGTGTTACAACAAATTTCTCTGATATTGTGGCAGTGGGAGTCAAGGTGGAAGCAGGTTTAAATAGTGGAAAAATGACCACTCCAAATATTACCTCAAGCGCCAGCACAACAAAGAAGCCAGTCAATAATTTCCATAAAAAGAAAGAGGGAGAGGTGAGTGCAATTACATATGGGAAGAAAACACAAAACTCCCGAAGCCATCACCAACAGTACCAACCATCATATGTGGCAGCAGTGACCCCGGTTTTTCAACCTTCATCACAGCATGGTCCCAAACCTAGGGCATCCAACAATCAACACCAGTATCAGCCTAGCAATCAGCAACATTATCGCGCCAATAATCAGCAACAATACCAGGAGCCGCAAGGTCAACAGCCGCAGAACAGGGCCCCGAGGGCAAATTATCAAGTAAATAGGCGAAAGATACAGCCTATTCCAATGAGTTACACCGACCTGTTTCCCATGCTAATAGAAAGAGGGCTGGTCAAAACAAGAAAATTAGGTGCCCCACCTAATCCACTCCCGTTCTATTACAATGCAAATGCTCGCTGCCCGTTCCACGAGAACGCTCCAGGCCACGATCTCGAAGGATGTTTCGCCCTTCAGCATCTAGTTCGTGAACTAATTGAAAAGAGAATTTTATCCTTCGAAGATAATCACCCCAACGTAAAGAGCAACCCTCTACCAAATAATCGTGGATCAATGCCATTACTGAAGAAGGGGAGGGATCAGAAGACAAGAAAGTTACTACTGTTAGTGAGATCAAAGTGCCATTAGCAGACCTACACAAACGCCTTGCTCAGGCATGGTCGCTCAAGACATCTCACGAAGATTGGAAATAATGTATGCTGAATCCTGAGGGTTGTGACGCTGTGAAAAAAGACATTCGGGCCATGATTGAACAGGGAATGATAGAAATCACTCATCGGAAAAAGGAAGAGGATGTGGCGGTCATCGAACCTGTGTTTAACATACCAGGAGAGCCCAACAAAAGAGCCGTATTCAGAGATGGTAATAGCGACAAAAACTACAAGAACGTCCGACCAGTATTCCGCGACGATGCACCCCTAAAATTCGGGAGAGGATAGACCAGGTTTGAGCCGAGGGGAGGATCCAAGCCTCACCCAAGAGCCGTGACACCAAAACAAGATTATTCATGGTGCGAGGGGATTTTCAAAGAAAAGAAACCAGCAAGTGTGGCTAACATTGTCGGTGGAAGCAAAATGACCCGGAGTGGTTACATCCACCAACCTCGAACATATAATGAGGCTCCTCCACCAGCAGTTTCTGTTCAAAAAACTCCTGTTCCTCAGAAGCCTGTTCTAGAGGCAGTCGCCGACAAAGAACCTTTAGTTAGAGGAAAAGAAAGTCTCAAGAACGATGAAGAAGAATTCTTGAGAATCATTCGACGAAGTGATTACAGGGTGGTGGACCAACTAAATCAAACACCCTCTAAGATCTCGGTCATGGCTTTGCTTTTAAGCTCTCCAGCACACCGCCAGCCGTTGCTCAAAATCTTGACGCAAGCCCACGTTACTAAAGCTATTACAGTGGGGCAGTTTGACTCCATTGTAACAAATATTGGCCTGCAACACATTGAGCTTTGACGATAACGATCTGACAGCTGAGAAGCGTAAGCACAATCGTGCTCTACATGTGTCAGTCAAATGTGAAGAGGATACAATGTCTCGAGTTCTTGTCGACACAGGATCAACACTCAACGTAATGCCTAAAAGGACTTTGGCCAAGCTAGCGTATCAAGGCGCTACCATGAGACCAACTTCTCTCATAGTCAAGGCATTTGACGGATCCAGGAGAACTGTGATAGGAGAAGTCGATCTTCCTATCCTAATTGGATCACAAATCTTCGAAGTCACCTTCCAGGTGATGGACATTAATCCGGTCTACAGTTGTCTACTGGGAAGACCATGGATTCACACAGCTGGCGCTGTCACTTCCACTCTCCACCAAAAAATGAAGTTTGTCGTGGATGACCAGTTGGTCATTGTCCATGGAGAAGAAGACTTAATGGTGAGCATTTTGTCATTATTCCGGTATATTGAGGCTGATGAGGATTCCCTCGAGACTGCCTTCCAAGCATTAGAAATAGCTCACGCTGTTCTAGTTGATGAATCGGACATAACCCGTGGGCCATCATTTACCTCTGCTCAAAGTATTAAGGCGCACTGAAAACTGGAGTCCCATTGGGATGGGGAGAAATCATCAAAGTTAATGCTAGAGCCAAAAATGATCGACAGGGGTTGGGTTACAAACCAACTCCAGAAGGCGAGCCAGAAGAAAGCACCATGAAGAAGAAGTCTTTGAATGAAATATTCACCAGTGGCGGCGTGCAAGTCAATGCCATTATTGCTGAAGATGAAAATGGTAATCTGGATCATCTAATAACCAGGGGAGGAGCAGCGTTGTGCAATTGGGAGGTTGTGGAAGTTCCCATCTTTTTACCTTTAGAGTAATTCACTCTGCTTGTTAGCTTTGTGTTTTTCTTTAAAAATTCCTGGTCTTGCCCAAGGCCTGCGAATTATTTTGTATTGGGCCACTTTGCAAAATTTGAAAATCATTAATGAAAAAAGTGTTTTTGTTAAAACTCTTACTATTTGTTTTTGCGCATCATTTTCACTCTTTTTGTTAAAAGAAAAATGGCAATTTTTTTTGAAAAAATAAAAACAGCCCTTCATCTGCATGTCTGTGTGTGTGTGCCTAATTGTTCCAAAATAAAACATGCAGAATACCTCCATCAACCACATAATCCTATGATCCTTCGGCTCCTTCTACTAGCGGTTCATTTGTCTTTCAAGCTGAAGAAGAGAATGATGAAGAGTTAGAAGTCCCCGAAGAGTTAAAGAGAATGGCTGAATACGAAGATGTCTATCTCCGGCCCCACAAAGAGCAAACGGAAGTCATCAACTTAGGGTCAGAGGAAGAAAGAAAAGAATTCAAGATTGGGGCATCATTAAGTCCAGAGGTCAAAGACAAGCTGATAACGATCCTCATAGATTTTGTTGACATATTTGCTTGGTCCTACCAAGATATGCCAGGGTTGGATACCGACATTGTCATGCACAAGCTCCCCCTGAAGCCAGAATGTCCTATGGTCAAGCAAAAGCTTCGCAGGTCAAGACCAAACATGGCGCTTAAAATCCGAGACGAGGTCAAAAAGCAAATTGATGCCGGCTTTCTAGCAGTATCCAAGTATCCAGAATGGGTGGCAAACATTGTACCAGTCCCGAAGAAGGATGGCAAGGTCTGGATGTGCGTCGACTACAGGGATTTAAACAAAGCGAGTCCGAAGGACGACTTCCCTCTACCACACATTGACACTTTGGTGGATAACGCAGCAAGCTTTGCAGTATTCTCATTCATGGACGGATTTTCAAGTTATAACCAGATAAAAATGGATCCAGATGACATGGAGAAAACAACCTTCATCACACCATGGGGCACCTATTGTTATAAGGTCATGCCTTTTGGTTTGAAATGAAGGTGAGATAATACTTAAAGGGGGGTTGAATAAGTATGAAAGATTAAGACTTAAAATTAATCACACAATTATTTTTATCCTGGTTCGTTTAAACAACTACTCCAGTCTACCCTTCCTATAGTGATTTGCCTTTATCAACAAGGACTTAATCCACTATTTAATCAAACTGATTACAATAGTAACACCTAAGAACAAATGTTCTTAGTCTTCTCAAGAGCTACTGATTCCAACTGAATCCTCTTAAGGAAAAACCTTTACAATCAATGTAAATCAAATACAAGAGTATTAATGCTTCTATAAAGCTTTTATCACAACAGTGATTTTTCTCTTAAGTTTAAGTACAAGAAATTATAAGAAGAATATGAAAGAATGGGAGCTTAGAATAATATTATTTCTTTTCAGCAAATTGTGTAACTGAAGAATGTTGTGGAGTCTTCCTTTTATAGGCAGCTGATCCAAGGATGCTGAGCGTTGAAAAGAGAGTCCCAAAAAGGTCTGAGCCTTTTTGTCTTCACATCAAGTGACCTTTCCTTGAAGTAGATAACACAGAAAAATCCTTTTTGTCTGTGTAATTGTGTCTAGCACAAATGAGGAAAGAGACGTTGATTTACTCCAACGGATATATTCTTGAATATTTCTTCTTCAGTTTTCAGCAAGTTCTTCAGAGTCTGAATGGATCAGAGTATTCTAATGATGTTCAGAACTTTGCTGTATCAGAGTCTTCTGCAGCATGTGTGCTTTCAGCGTGTTGATCATCAGAGCATATTTGACACAGAACTTCAGTACTTGGCAGCGTTAGTACTTTCAGAAACTTCTGTAGAATTATGCTTTGAGAAACTCTTCATACAATATTCTTCTTTGCTTCAGATGCTTCAGCTTCAGATGCTTCTGACTAGCTTCAGATGCTTCTGACTCAGAATGTTCTGGAGCTTCTTGCTTTAGATCCTTCTGCTTCAGAATGTTCTGGAGCTTCTTGCTTTAGATCCTTCTGGAGACTACGCTCAGGATCTTCTATAAACAGCAATCAGAATCTTTTGTAAGATGCATCTGGCGCTTCAGAGTCAGGATAACTTCTTGTATATACTTCAGATTTGCTTCTAGAGAGTTAATTTCATTTCAATCTGCAGTAAAACTCTCAAACAAATTTTAGAGTATATAATTCTTAAATATAAAATTTCCTAACAGTTATCATCAAAACAAAGAGTTATTATTAAGAACCAATCTGTGTTCTAACAATCTCCCCCTTTTTGATGATGACAAAAGTATCAGAAATTTTATTTAACTGAACATATAGAATTATAACTCCCCCTGAGATGATGAATCTCCCCCTGAGTTAAATATGAAAAAGGAATAGAAACTTCCCTTTTGTCTTGAGTAATCTTCAGAGTTAGATCTTGTTTGTTCTTATAACATTTTGAAGGTCAGAATGTCTTGCAGATATAAGATTCAGAGTTTGATAAGAGACAAATGATCTGAGAGACTCAGAGTTTCTTTTATATAGTGTACTTATTAAATGTTCTGAAATAGTCAGATTAAATGTTAGATAGAATAGATATGTCTGAAGATTCATTCTGGTGAAGTTATATTAAACAGTTCAGATCTATATTTTCTCCCCCTTTTTTGTCATAAGCAAAAAGTAAAAACTTTTAAAAAGACAAATAAAAGGAAACAGCAAATGAGATAATTCAATGGAGAAAACTTGATTCATTCAAAAGATCAGGAGTACATAGGCAAATATCAGAAGATATAGCAATAAAGTTCAGATGCAAACAACAGATGCAAAAAAAACATTAGAATGAAAAAAAAATCTAAGAGTGTTTGGACAAAAGCATCTTCAATAGATCTGTAATCTCAGAGGATGATTTCTCTTGCTTGGACATCCACTTAGTCATAGTTTCATTCTTCTCATCTTGCTTTGACATCCATTCTGTCATATCCTCAGACTTTTTATCCTGCTTAGCCATCCAGGATTTTATCTCTGACTGTCCAGCCTCCAGAGCAGCAATTTTGTCTTCAAAGTCTGGATGTTCTGTTTTTATCTCAGATGAAGAATTAGGAGGTTCTGTAGCCTGAACAGAGTCAATTGCCATTGGTTCTGTAGATCCTGAAGAGGGTTCTACCAGAGTCATAGTCAATGCATTATCAGTAGATTCTGTTGATGGTGGAGGAGCATCTAAACGAAGCAGAGGTTCAGTTTTGTTGACAGTCCAGAATAGAGTCCTTTCAGCTCTGAGCTTTGCATCATCAGAACAGACGTTCTTCAGATTTGAAGCTACAGTGTTGAATCTGTTTATGAATTCGTTCCAGATGATGTCAGATTGTTTGGCATCCATTGTTTCAGAGCATTTCTTCTGAACAGTACCTATATACATCTGTATTTCTTGCAAAAAAGTTTGAAATAAATGATCAATATTAAGTCTGGGCAGAGGTTTTAGCAAGGTTTCCAGAGTGATAGGTTTGGGTTGGGGAGTTGGTGGAAAAAGTGATTTTTGGATGGAAATCAGAGGAGGAGGATAATATGGAAAGAAAGGAATTTCAGGTTTTTGAGGTAGGGATCTGTTTAAAGCATTAAGAAAATGAGGTTTTGGTCTTCTGTTTGGGGTAACTACATCAAAAGGTGCATTTGAGTAGGGTTTGAAAGCAGATTTTGGTGGTTCAGCAGATGCAACAGTGTTATCAGATGCAATTTGCAGAGCTAAAGCAACAACTTTATCAGAATTAACAAATATTGTTGCTAAAGATCCTACATTGGACATTGATTGAATATATGAAACAAGCACAAATGGAATAGCCACTGTGAGTTTTGGTTTCAGAGGTTTGAAGGGGTCAGATGGTTCAACTCTGTCATAAAAGTCTTTTAGTTTGAAACCATAAGACAGATTATGAAAAAGAGAAGAAACTGGGGCACAAGATATAGAAGATGTTGGATTGGAATTGGGGATTAATATCTCAGATGATGGTGCAGGTGGAGGCATAGGATCTGGAATGGGAGTTTTAGAAGGTATGGTAGGTTCAGGTTCAGGTTCAGGTTCAGGTTGGTTTATCTCAGAGTATTTGTCAGATGGAGAGATTAGAAAATCTGGGTGGATTTCTGATTCTGATGAGTTGGAGGATGTGGTTGGTGTACAAGAGGTAGAAGATACTTGAAACACTGTTTTTAGTGGAGTGACATCAAGAACTTCTGTCTCAGGGATGTGAGGTTCAGAAGTATTGGTAGGTTCTGAAGGAATTTCAGATGGTTTGGATGGTGGTTCTGATGAAACAGGAGAAAAAGTTACTTTTGTAGGTTCAGAAGTAACAGGTGCAATAGGTTCAGAAGGTGAATTATTTGATGGTGGATTGTCAGAGGATTTTTCTGGTTGAACTTATTTTGGTTGATTCCCTGGATGTTCAGAGGTTTGTTGTTTAACAGATGTTTGTTTTTCATATGGTTGTTGTTCTGATGGTTGTTGATCTGATGGTTGATGATCTGATGGTTGATGATCTGATGGTTGAGGGCGTGGAACAAAGTGTTTGATATGAATTTTGGGTTGAGAAGGTTTTGGTACAGAAACTGTTGGTGTTGTTGTTTGTGTTGGAATTTGAGTTGGAGCAGGTGTTTGTTTTTGTGGTGAAACAGAACTGGGAGCAGTAACAGAAGTGGTTTGTATAGCAGGTGGTTTTGGAACAGACTTAACATTTGAATCATTAATAACAAGATTTGCAGAAGTTACAGAAGATTTAGTACCTTTTACTTTGATCCTCTTGGCAGGTACAGAAGCAGCTTCTTCAGAATCTTTTCTCTTCAAGAGCTTCTTGGGCTTCTCAGCAATCTTGACCTTCTTTTGAACAGGTTCAGATTCTTCTACAGGCTGAGTCCTTTTCCTCTGGAGTTGTGCTTCTTCTTCTCCTGCATCTGGTAGTGGTTGTCTAAATAGCTGAAACACATTAGCAGGAACAGGTTTTCCTTCCTTCTTGCATTCATCAATATACATAACCACTATATGTCTGGGTTCTTCAGCAAAGAATAAAGGAAAGTCATCTACAGGAACCCTCTTATTCAATTCAGACATATTCAGCTTCTTGGGAGCTGTTGTAAGTTCATCAACAATTTTAAGTCTCAGAAGACTTTTAGCATTCAGAGGCTTTCCCATTATAAACTCTAATTCCTCTGTAACTCCAGCAGCGTACATAGCAGTTACCAAGCCATTCTCAGTAAGAAGATCTGAGAGCAACCTTCCAAAGGGGATCCAAATTCTAATCTTCTGTCCTTTCTCTTTCACATATTCTCTAGATGCATTGATATGGTTCCACAGATGCATAAACAGAATGTACGGAAGATCTACCTTGGTGCTCTGACTAAGGCAATACATGAAATAGAGCTGTTCATTATTGACATAGTCTGGAGAATTGGTTGACTTCCTGTGGTGGATGCATCCCATGAAGATCTTGGCCCAGATCTTGTAATCAGGCTTCAGATCTTTGAATTTGTTAGAAGCTTGACCAGCAGTCATTACTTCTTCATAAACCTCATCCATGTCCACACGCCCAGCTGGCAAGTGGGAAACACCATCTGTTTCTTCATATCCTATCAATTTTCTTATCAGATCTTCTGTGATAATAATCTCTTTTCCCAGCACAGAAGATAAGATGAATTTGGGATAAACTGATGCATGGATCCAGAATTCTTTCACAAGGAGAGGGTAAACTGGTCCAAAAATCCTATCAAAGTACTTAACCCATCCTTGAGCTCTAATTATGGAACGAAACTCAAACCCATTATCTGCCAGAGAATCAAACTCAACCATAGATTCACATAGAACTTCCAGTTTATCAACAGGCGTTAGAAGAGTTCTTTTGGGAGGAGAATATGGAGCAACAACCAAGTTTTCTGAAGTTACAGCAGCCATGGTAGATTGGAATTGAGCAGTTGTTGATGATGAAGTTTCCATTGAAGAATGCTTTGTCAAACACTTAGGTTTTGGGTTTTTATGCAGAGAAAATAGGAGATGAAAACGCATGTAATTTCTGAGAGAGTGAAAAGTGTGAAAGTGAATACAAAACAAGTATATATACTAAAACACTTAGGCACATCAACAGTCAGAAAAATGCACGTTTGAACAAGCATTAAATGAAGAGAATAAAAATCATTTCAAAACATTAATTGCTTCTGACAATTTGGGGGGAAAACCAAGATTCTTACTATTCAAACTTCAACTCAAACGTCTCTTCAGTTATGTACACGCCACCTCTTCAGATTTTGTGTGACACGTGTTTACTTGCATGATGTTCTGAATTCTCTTAAGAAATGAAACGTTAGCCAATGTTTAGATCTTCTAAAGATCGTTAGTTCAGAGTTTCACAAAAGAAATATTGATCAGAATAAAATAAGCAATCAAAAGAAATACTTCAGAGCATTAAGCATTTTTGCATCTGTAAAAATTTGCTTCTGATAAATATTATTCTGGACAAAAATCTATACCAATATTTTTCAGAATAAAATTGAATCTATCTTCAACAAGGGGTTTTGTAAAAATATCTGCCCATTGATGATCTGTATCAACAAAGGCTAAGTTTATGATTCCCTTCTGAACATAGTCTCTGATGAAATGATGCTTAATTTCTATATGTTTTGCCTTAGAATGTAAAATGGGATTCTTGGACAAGTATATAGCAGAAGTATTATCACAAAAGATAGAAATGTTACTTTCAAAAATTTGATAATCTTCTAGTTGACTCTTCATCCAGAGCATCTGCGTGCTACATCCAGCAGCAGCAATGTATTCAGCCTCTGTGGTTGAAAGTGCAATTGTGGGTTGCTTCTTGCTGTACCAGGAGATTAGATTTCTTCCTAGAAATTGACAACTTCCAGAAGTACTTTTTCTTTCCACTCTGTCTCCAGCGTAGTCAGCATCACAGAATCCAACTAATTTGAAATTATCAGATTTTCTGTAACACAAACCCACATTAGAAGTACCTTTCAGATACCTTAGAATCCTCTTGACAGCTGTCAAGTGTGATTCTCTAGGATCTGATTGGAATCTAGCACACAGACAAACACTGAACAATATGTCAGGTCTAGAAGCAGTAAGATAAAGAAGAGAGCCAATCATACCTCTGTAGAGCTTCTGGTCTACTTTCTTACATACCTCTTCTTTGCCAAGTGAGCTAGTAGGATGCATTGGAGTCATTGCCAGCTTACTGTCAGACATGTTGAATTTCTTCATAAGTTCTTTAACATACTTTGTCTGATGTTGTAGGTGCACTCTGGAGTTTGATTAACTTGGATTCCTAGAAAGAATCTGAGTTCTCCCATCATGCTCATTTCAAATTCTGCCTGCATACATGTAGCAAACTCCTTTCCAAGCATAATATTTGTTGATTCAAAAATAATATCATCTACATAAATTTGGCAAATTAGAAGATCTTTCTTAATTGTTTTACAGAATAGTGTTGTATCCACTTTGCCTCTGATGAAATTCTTCTCCAGAAGAAAATTGCTCAATCTCTCATACCAAGCTCTGGGAGCTTGTTTTAATCCATATAGAGATTTCTTTAATTTGAAAACATGATCTGGAAATTTTTCATTTTCAAAACCAGGAGGTTGGTGGACATAAACTTCCTCTTCTATAATACCATTAAGAAAGACACTTTTAACATCCATCTGATACAGAGTGATGTTATTTTGTGCAGCAAAGGAAATAAGAAGGCGTATAGATTCTAACCTTGCCACTGGAGCATATGTCTCAGTGTAATCAATACCTTCTTGCTGACTGTACCCTTGAGCAACCAGCCTTGCCTTGTTCCTCTCAAATTCTCCTTTCTCATTTAGCTTATTTCTGAAGACCCATTTTGTACCAATTATATTGAATCCTTGAGGTCTTTGAACTAGATCCCATACATCATTTCTGCTGAATTGATTTAGCTCTTCTTGCATGGCAATAATCCAATCATTGTCTTGCAGAGCTTCTTCTACAGAAGATGGTTCAATTTCTGACACTAGTCCAAATAGTGATGCTTCAAATGATCTTAGAAAGGATCTTGTTCTGATGGGATCATCCTTCTTTCTAATAATAACATCCTCTGGATGAGAAGCTTTAATTCTGGATGATGATCCTTTAATATTTGACTCTTCAAAAATGTTTAGATTATTCATCTGAGAAGTTAAAGGAGTAGCATTTGGAGTTGCTTCTGGTTCCTTTACTTGAATTTTGTCTGCTTCTGGAACTTCAGAGTCAATAAAGACTACTTCCCTATCTGCAGAGTTATCAAACTGCTTTGGCTTTTTAGAGCCAAGCTTATCATCAAATCTGACATGAATGGATTCTTCCACAATCTGTGTCTCAGTGTTGTATACTCTGTAGCCTTTAGAGCGTTCAGAATATCCAAGCATGAAACACTTCTGTGCTTTGGAATCAAACTTGCTCAGATTTTCCTTAGTGTTTAACATATAGCAAATACATCCAAAAGGATGAAAATATGAAATGTTGGGCTTTTTGTTCTTCCACAGTTCATAAGGAGTCTTCTTCAGAAGAGGTCTAACAGACACTCTATTCTGAATGTAACATGCTGTATTGATTGCTTCTGCCCAAAAATGTTTTGCCAGATTTGTCTCATTGATCATGGTTCTGGCCATTTCTTGCAAAGTTCTGTTTTTCCTCTCTACAACCCCATTCTGTTGTGGAGTTCTAGGACAGGAAAAATCATGAGCAATGCCATTTTCAGAAAAATATTTTTCAAAATATTTATTTTCAAATTCACCACCATGAGACTTTTATAATTTTGAAATTCTTTTCATTCTGGACTTGCTTGCAGAAGTCAAAGAACACAGAATGTGACTCATCCTTGTGTTTTAAGAACTTTACCCATGTCCATCTACTAAAGTCATCAACAATGACTAATCCATACTTCTTGCCTCTGATGGATGCAGTTTTCACTGGTCCAAACAGATCAATATGAAGTAATTCTAGTGGTTTAGAAGTAGAAACAACATTTTTTGATTTGAAAGATGTTTTTGAAAACTTCCCTTTCTGGCATGCTTCACAAAGAGCATCTGAAGTGAACTTCAGATTATGGAGTCCTCTGATAAGATTAAGTTTATTAATCTGAGATATACGTCTCATATTAATATGGCCCAATCTTCTGTGCCAGACCCATCGCTCTTCATTAACAGACAAGAGGCATTTAACATTTTGAACTTTAACTTCTGAAAGATTTATTTTATAAATGTTGTTTTTCCTCTTACCACTAAATAGGATAGAGCCATCCTTTTGACTAATAGCTTTAATACATTTTTGATTAAAGGTAATATCATAACCATTGTCACTTAATTGACTTATGGACAATAAGTTATGCTTTAACCCTTCAACAAGTAAAACATTAGTAATAGAGGGAAGTTTACCATTTCCAATAGTGCCAGATCCAATGATCTTGTCCTTCTGGTTCCCTCCAAACTTCACGTCACCTCCAGATCTAAGTTCCAGGCTTTGGAACATAGACTTTTCTCCTGTCATGTGTCGTGAGCATCCAGAGTCCAAGTACCATGATTGGTGTCCTGACCTTGCTGCTAAGAACATCTGCAACAGGAATTATTTTGTTTTTAGGTACCCAGATCTTCTTGGGTCCTTTGGGGTTAGTTGGTTTGTAGGTTTGTCTAAACTTCTGTTTTTCAACATAATGTTTATTCTGACTTGCCTTGGGTTTAAACACATAAGTATTCTTCTCAGAGCTTGTGTGTTTAATGTCATTTAATTGACCAAATTTAAATTAAGAATACAGAGGTGTCTTCTTGATGAAAAGTTTGTCAACAGGTTTTGGATTGCTTCCAGATGAAGATTCATATCCAATACCTCTTCTGTTGTTTCCACTAACACCATAGATCATGGAAGCCATCTTGCTTCTATCTATGCTCTTAGTAAGAAATCTCTGAAAGCTAGAGTCATATTTTTCTAAAATGTTTTCACATGACTTAGTCTCAGATTCAGATTCTTGTTGAGTTATTTCAAAGTCATTTTTGATTTTCAGATTTATTTCTTTTTGCTCAACAAGTTCTGTTTTCAGAAGATTAATCTCAGATTCAAGATTGCTTTTCAGCTTCTTGTATTTGAGTTTGATATTGTTATAACTTTTAAGAACTTCTGTTAAAACTTTTGTAAGTTCTTCTTTGGTAAGTTTAGCCATTACCTCTTCTGCGTCATCATCAGATTCCGAATCTGATTCATATCCTGAGGTACCTTCCTCTTGATCTTCTGTGCTGGCCATCAGTGCAACATTGGCACATTCTTCTTCTGATTCAGATTCATCTGAGTCATCCCATGTTGCCATCAGAACCTTCTTCTTTTTGTTAAACTTCTTCTTGGGTTTTTCTTTCTGAAGTTTGGGGCAATCATTCTTGTAGTGCCCAGGTTCTTTGCACTCATAGCACACAACTTCTTTCTTGGCAGATCTTCTGTGTCCAGAAGATTCCTTTCTATTATCAGATATTCTGAAGTTGTTGAACTTCTTTCCCTTGTGCTTCCAGAGTCTGTTGATCCTTCTGGATAGCATGGATAACTCATCTTCTTCTTCAGAAGAAGATTCTTCAGAGCTTTCTTGAATGACCTGCAAAGCTTTAGCAGTTTTGTTAGATTTTAATGCAACAGATTTACCTTTTTCTTTCTTCTGAGGTTCATTTTCCTCAAGCTCAATCTCATGGCTCCTCAGTGAGCTGATGAGTTCTTCTAGAGAGATCTTGTTCAGATCTTTAGCCATCTTCAAGGCAGTCACCATTGGTCTCCATCTGGTAGGCAGACTTCTGATGATTTTCTTTACGTGATCTGATGTAGAGTATCCCTTGTCCAGAACTTTCAGCCCAACAGTGAGTATCTGAAATCTGGAGAACATGGCTTCAACAGATTCAGAGTCTTCCATTTTGAAGGCCTCATACTTCTGGATCAGAGCCAGAGCTTTTGTCTCCTTAACTTGAGAATTTCCCTCATGAGTCATTTTTAGGGATTCAAACATATCAAAAGCAGTTTCCCTGTTTGTAATTTTCTCATACTCTGTATGTGAAATTGCATTCAATAATATAGTCCTGGCTTTGTGGTGATTTCTGAAATCTTTCTTCTGAGCATCTGTCATAGATTTTCTGTCAATCTTCTTGCCATTCCCATCTGTGGGATGGACATATCCATCTATGACTAGATCCCATAGATCAGCATCATATCCTAGGAAAAAACTCTCAATTCTGTCTTTCCAGTAGTCAAATTTCTCCCCATCAAACATTGGGGGTTTGGTGCTGATCCTATCCCTTTCTTCATATTTATTGTTAATATTGGATGTTGAATTATCAACCATTGTAACAAATAAATATATATCAAAGTATTTCTCTCTGGATCTTTACTGACATTGTTAAGTGGTAGCACACTCAGAACCGGAGCTCTGATGCCAACTGAAGGTGAGATAATACTTAGAAGGGGGGTTGAATACGTATGAAAGATTAAGACTTAAAATTAATCACACAATTATTTTTATCCAGGTTCGTTTAAACAACTACTCCAGTCTACCCTTCCTAGAGTGATTTGCCTTTCTCAACAAGGACTTAATCCACTATTTAATCAAACTGATTACAATAGTAACACCTAAGAACAACTGTTCTTAGTCTTCTCAAGAGCTACTGATTCCAACTGAATCCTCTTAAGGAAAAACCTTTACAATCAATGTAAATCAAATACAAGAGTATTAATGCTTCTATAAAGCTTTTATCACAACAGTGATTTTTCTCTTAAGTTTAAGTACAAGAAATTCTAAGAAGAATATGAAAGAATGGGAGCTTAGAATAATATGATTTCTTTTCAGCAAATTGTGTAACTGAAGAATGTTGTGGAGTCTTCCTTTTATAGGCAGCTGATCCAAGGATGCTGAGCGTTGAAAAGAGAGTCCCAAAAAGGTCTGAGCCTTTTTGTCTTCACATCAAGTGACCTTTCCTTGAAGTAGATAACACAGAAAAATCCTTTTTGTCTGTGTAATTGTGTCTAGCACAAATGAGGAAAGAGACGTTGATTTACTCCAACGAATATATTCTTGAATATTTCTTCTTCAGTTTTCAGCAAGTTCTTCAGAGTCTGAATGGATCAGAGTCTTCTAATGATGTTCAGAACTTTGCTGTATCAGAGTCTTCTGCAGCATGTGTGCTTTCAGCGTGTTGATCATTAGAGCATATTTGACACAGAACTTCAGTACTTGGCAGCGTTAGTACTTTCAGAAACTTCTGTAGAATTATGCTTTGAGAAACTCTTCATACAATATTCTTCTTTGCTTCAGATGCTTCTGACTCAGAATGTTCTGGAGCTTCTTGCTTCAGATCCTTCTGCTTCAGAATGTTCTGGAGCTTCTTGCTTTAGATCCTTCTGGAGACTACGCTCAGGATCTTCTGTAAACAGCAATCAGAATCTTCTGTAAGATGCATCTGGCGCTTCAGAGTTAGGATAACTTCTTGTATATACTTCAGATTTGCTTCTAGAGAGTTAATTTCATTTCAATCTGCAGTAAAACTCTCAAACAAATTTTAGAGTATATAATTCTTAAATATAAAATTTCCTAACAGTTATCATCAAAACAAAGAGTTATTATTAAGAACCAATCTGTGTTCTAACATGAAAAACGCAGGGGCAACGTATCAGAGAGCTATGGTCACACTCTTTCATGATATGATGCACAAAGAAATCGAAGTATACGTAGATGATATGATCGCAAAATCCCAAAGTGAAGAATACCACTTGGATCATCTGCTGAAGCTATTCGAGAGACTTTAAAAGTATCAACTGAGGCTAAATCCAGCAAAATGCACCTTCGGAGTGTGCTCAGGCAAGTTACTTGGTTTCATCGTTAGTCAGAGAGGAATTGAAGTAGACCCCGACAAGGTTAAAGCAATCCAGGAGATGCCTGCTCCCAAAACAGAGAAACAAGTCAGAGGCTTCCTCGGACGTCTGAATTACATCTCCAGATTCAACTCCAACCTGACCCCTACTTGCACACCGATCTTCAAGTTGTTACGAAAAGATCAAACGGTGGTATGGAATGAAAACTGCCAAGCCGCATTTGAGAAAATCAAGCAGTACTTGCAAGAACTTCCACTGTTGATTCCTCCGGTACCCGGAAGGCCTTTGTTCATGTATATGACGGTACTAGAAGATTCAATGGGCTGCGTCTTAGGCCAGACTGACGAGTCAGGGAAAAAATAACATGCAATCTATTATCTAAGCAAGAAGTTCACTGATTGCGAGAGTCGTTACTCTCCCCTGGAAAAAGCCTGTTGTGCGTTAGCATGGGCCGCCAAGCGTCTGAGGCAATACATGATTTGTCACACTACAATGCTGATTTCTAAGATGGACCCCATCAAGTACATCTTTGAAAAGCCAGCTCAAACAGGAAGATTAGCCCGATGGCATATGCTCTTATCAGAGTACGATATCCAATATGTGGCTCAAAAATCTATCAAAGGAAGTGTCTTGTCAGAACACCTCGCAGAGCATCCTACGGAGGGTTATCAACCACTCAAATTTGATTTTCCTGATGAAGATGTGATGTATATTCAGCGCACGAAACCAGAGCCTGGTCCGGAAGAAGGTCCCGAGCCTGGATCCCACTGGGAAATGATGTTTGATGGAGCGTCAAACAAGAATGGACATGGTGTCGGATCTGTTCTGAAAAATCCGACTGGAGGGTACACTGCCGTCACAGCACGACTTTGTTTCTCATGTACAAACAACATAGCCGAGTATGAAGCCTGCATCTTAGGGTTGGAAGCTGCCATTGATCTTCGCATCAAAATCTTGGAAGTAATTGGTGATTCTGCCTTGGTGATCTACCAACTTAAAGGAGAATGGGAAACCAGGGATGAAAAGTTGATCCCTTACAAGACTCATATCTTGGAGATGGCTGAATATTTTGATGAAATTACCTTCAAGCATGTACCAAGAGCAGAAAATCACATTGCCGATGTGCTAGCCATGATGGCATCAATGTAAAAGGTCAAGTTTGTCAACGAGGCACCTCTGATCCGCATCGAAAGAAGGACAGTACCCGCATACGTCATGGCAATAAAGGAAGAATCTGATGAGAAGCCATGGTTTCATGATATCAAGAATTTCCTCCAAAATCAAGAGTATCCCGCTGACGCATCCACAATTGACAAGAGAGCAATACGAAGATTGTCATCTAAATTCTTCATCAGCAATGGTACCTTGTACAAGAGAAATCATGACATGGTCTTACTCCGATGCATCGATGAAAACGAGGCGAATCTCATAATGACCGAAGTACACGAAGGAACCTTCGGCACCCATGCGAATGGCCACGCCATGGCTAAGAAAATCTTAAGAGCAGGCTACTTCTGGTTAACCTTGGAGACGGACTGCATACTCTTCGCTCGAAAGTGTCATAAATGTCAAGTCTATGCTGATAAAGTGCATGTCCCTCCACATCCTCTCAATGTGATGACATCACCGTGGCCTTTTGCAATGTGGGGCATAGATATGATTGGGGCAATAGAGCCAAAGGCTTCCAACGGCCATCGCTTCATCCTTGTCGCAATCGATTACTTCACCAAATGGGTGGAAGCAGCGTCGTATGCAAACGTGACAAAACAAGTGGTTGCTCGCTTCATCAAAAAGGAGATTGTCTGCCGATATGGTATCCCTAACCAGGTCATCACCGACAACGGGTCGAATCTGAACAATAAAACGATGAAGGAACTTTGTGACGGTTTTAAGATCAAACATCACAACTCGTCTCCTTACAGACCTAAGATGAATGGTGCAGTTGAAGCTGCAAAAAAAACATCAAAAAGATAATACAAAAGATGGTCGTAACTTACAAAGATTGGCACGAGATGCTACCATTTGCTTTGCACGGATACCGAACATTGGTGCGCACTTCGACATGGGCAACTCCCTTTTCCTTAGTGTATGGGATGGACGTTGTGCTACCCATTGAAGTCAAAATACCTTCCTTGAAGATCTTGACGGAAGCAAAGCTTGATGAAGACGAATGGATAAAAGAAAGATTCGACTCATTGAACCTCATTGACGAAAAAAGAATGACGGCCATGTGTCACAATCAAATCTATCAACAAAGGGTGATATGAGCGTTCAACAAAAAGGTTCGTCCCAAAGAGTATAGGGAAGGAGAGCTTGTGCTTTAGAAAGATCCTGCCAACTCAAAAGGATATGCGTGGAAAATGGATGCCCAACTATGACGGCCCTTTCGTTGTAAATACTGTCTTCTCCGGAGGATCTCTAATTCTCGAAACTATGGATGGCGAACAACTCAAGTATCTCATCAACTCAGACGCAGTGAGAAAATACTACGCCTGAAGTGAAATACCTAGAAAGGAGATTTCAGTGCTTCATCAAGACGAAAGCCAAACGTTTGAAAGGTGGCAGACGCTGGGGCAGAGTCCTGTGCAGAATATTAGAAGAAAGATCAACGCCTGTCATTCTCGTCAGAAGCAGCGAAGCAAGTGAACTGGCAGTCAGGAGGACCAGATTATTATGGGATTCTGTAACCTTTTTTGTTTTCCAATTTTCAAACTTATAAAGTTCCCAAGGCTTTGCCCTTTGTAAAGTTCTTGTCTATCAATAAGATCAGTTTTTGGCCAAATCATTGTTATGATCCGCTGTTTTTGTTATGCAATTTCACCTATTTGTTAATAAGAATTTTCATGAAAGCAAAGTGTTTTGAAAAACTTAAGTCTTGTTTTAAAAGGAAACATGATTTGACAAAATGATTGAAAAATTCTAGAGGTAATCTGATGATATTACACAGTTCTCAAAATTGTGGAAGTTGCTGTTACCTTTGACCAAGCTAGATGTGTCCGACAGCAATTCTAGCTCTTAAGCCAAGACTTCTTCTCTGCAGAATTACGAGGATATTATTGAGAAAAGATCGTTATCTACACCAAATAAGAAAGTGTCGCCCGACTTGAGGCGTTTTGAAACTCAGCGTGATGAGTTCCCTCTTTGTTTTGCTTTCTTTTGTTCCTGCGAGTCAGTCTGCATCTTACATATAGCATCATGCCAGCATTCGCATTTGTTTGCATTTCTGGTTTTGGTTTTTGCCTATTTTGGCTGTTGCCTTTGAGATCCTTTGGTCGTTACCTTTATCTTTGATTTGTTGTAACAAGTTCGCTTCAAAGTTGACATCCTGGGGTTTCCTTATCTTCTTTGGGAAGCTAGTGGTGACTAGCAATGTCCAGTTTACACAAACAGGGGGCTGTTACCAATTTTCATCTTCGATTTGGTCGTCACCAACAAACTTTGAAAGACTAGTGGTCACTAGCACAAGTTCAGAACTAATTACGTTCGGTACCGCGATTCGGTCGTCACCAACCATTTTCCAAACCCAGTTGTTACTGATTCTGTTATAAAGCGAACTAATTGTTATTGGAGTCCCTTTGATTCGATTTTCACAATCTGGCTAAAACTCTAGTGGTTACTAGTATTGCCTTTTAAAAACCAATGGTCATTGACATTGGAGTTGGTCGTCACCAAAATTCCCTGAAAGTCCAATGATTATTGGCATCACCTTCAAATCCAATCGTTATTGGTACCCGTTGATCCGGTTATTACCAGTCTTTCTGAACCTAGTCGTTACTAGTATTACCTTCAGACCCAATTCTTATTGTTACCCCTTTTGATTCGGTTATTACCAATCTCTATAAGTCTAGTGGTCACTAGCCTCGTTTGGAAAATCTAGTGGTTACTAGCATTATCCAGAACCAATTGTTATTGGTATACCTGATTTGGTCGTCACCAAAATTCCTTAAAAGTCCAATGATTATCGGCATCGCTTAAAGCAGATTATTATCACCGCAGTGGTCTGGTCGTTACCAAACTCCTTAAAAATCCAATGGTCATTGGTCTTCTTGGATTCGGTCGTCACCAAATTGTTATTAGTATATCCTGATTTGGTTATCACCAGTCCCCTCTAAATCTAGTGGTTACTGGCATTGTTTGAAAACTAATCGTTATTAGTGCCGAAAGTTGATTGTTACCAACTTCCCCAGCCAGAGTCCTGTTTGTTTTAACAACATTGTTTGGAATTCCCAATTGTAATTGGAACTTTGATTTGGTCGTCACCATATTCCCAGGAAGTCTGTTAATGTTTAGCACTTTTTGGAAACCGAACTTTGGATTGGTCATCACCATTCTTCCCCAGTAAGTCTAGTGGAAACTAGCACCGTTTGAAGCTATTTGTTATTCTGGTCGTCACCCGTCTCCCCATTTGAAATCTTTCGCTCTTCCAGTCGAGTCTTGGAAAACTAGTGGATACTAGTCTCCCCGGCACGCCCGGTCTTGTTTCTAACCTCTTCCTGAAGTTCCCGTTTGAACTCTTTGGTACAGGAAATTTCTCATCTGGTTATCCCCAGTGAGATTCGTGTCTTCTTTCCGTCTTTTCCCCGGTGAAGTTGTGCTTCCTGTTGCACCCCAAAATTTGCCCAACTTTTCTTTACCTAGCTTCTGTTTCATTTCATTCACATTAGCATTATCATTTGCATTTCATTGACATGTATGCAGGAGATCAAGAGGTATGATTACCAATCAAGGACTACACAAGACTTTGAAGCTAGATGGGAGGCTTATTCAAGTGTTCAAGGGTTGATATCCTTGTCAGAGAAATTAAGAGATCCTCAGAGAGAGTGATTGAAACCAAGAGTGTGTAGGTCTCCTAACTTGAAAGTTGTAGGAAGTCATCAGATGATTCTGAAGCCATGAAGTTAGACTTGAGGTCTTGAGAGAGCTCATGAGAAGTTTTGAAGATCACTTTGAGGCCTAGATAAGTCATTGTGCAAGATTAAGAAGCCTCAGCCATGAGTGGTGCAGTTAGGGTTTGACTGGGTCAACCTTAAGTCAACTGATGATTTGAAGAAGGTTGAGACCTAATTCAAGAGCCATGTGATCATGGATTAATACATGGAGATGTTATAAGGATGATTCCAAGGTTAACTCATCATGATTGAAGAGTTTGAGAAGATTCAAGCTAGGGTTTCTAAGGCTTGACAGTGTAAAATCCCCTAGTTTGACCCCTATCTTCCAGGCAATTTAGCTCAAGATGTGATTGTCATCTCATCTTACCCACAACATGATTGTTGTATAGCATGATCTTAGCTTTAATTTGAGTGCTAGAAGTCCTTGATAGGATTTGTAGAACTCAAGTTATGGCTTTGACAAGTTACAAGTCATCTGAGGAATGTGAATTCGGAGCTTGAAAGTTACCCAACTTGCATGACCCTTTTACCCTATAAGAATGATTCCTATGAACTTTTGGTCAACATGAATGTTGTTCCTTATCCTCTTAGCTTTCTAGAGAGTACTATAAGTCCTTGATAGGATTTGTAGAACTCAAGTTATGGCTTGGACAAGTCAAGGGTATTTTAGACATTTGGTGATTATAGGTCATTTGTGATCATAGGCCATTTTCACCAACTTAGATGTCTCAAATAAACTTTTTTTCAACTAGAAAGTTGCTCAAAATGGGGTTTTAACCTTGACCATGCATCAAGGAGGCATTGAAATGGCTCAAGGAGAGGCTTGGTTCAAGAAATTTTGAAAAAAGAAAGAATTAAAAGGATTTAATGGCCAAAAATTCAAATAATTCATTTTGTGACCAAATGAAACAAAATTATAGGTCAAATTGATTGGAAAAATGATTTTAGAAACAATGGCAAGGTTAGAATTTTGATTTGAGGTCATTTAAATAACATTCCATTTCATTTCTTCATGATGAAGCAACATATCCAACCCACACCTTTGGCTTGCAAACAAGGAAACAATCATCACCATTCAATTCCTTAGCTCATGAGGAGTGAAAACCAAGTTTGCTGAGGCCCAAACAGAGGACATATTGCATATGCCATGAATGATATTTGGAGGAGAAATTGAAAATCCAAAATCTCATTTGGATGGATCCAGAAGTTTCTAGATGAGTCTAATCACTTCTATATAAGTCATTGAGTGAGTTCAGTGCTTTTTTTGGAAGAGATTGGTGCTGGCTGCAGAGAGAGAGATCAAAGTTTCATGAATTCAAGTTGAGATCGAATTTTCAATTCAAGGAAGAACCAAGCCAATTTGAGGTGTGCATTAGCTTCAAAGGGAAATTTGGAGTGAATCTGGATTGTTGTGGAGGTTGAATCGTGCAAGAACCACTTCTGTTGCAATCTTGAACACAGGTTGGTGAATTTCTTGATTATGCATGATTTAGACAGTGATAGATATAAATTCATATGCGGTTAGGATCCTGATGATGAGTAGTTGGATTTAGGATGTTTAATTGCTTGATTAGAGATGATTTAGGTCAGATGCCATTTTCGGTTGAGATTGTTATTTCATGATTCATGCGTTTTGAGGAGGAATAATTGGTATGGTTGAATTGCTGGGAAGATTCTGGTCAAGATTCATTCAGGAATCGTGGCAAATTGTGGGCTATAGAGGAAGTTAGGGTTCTGCAGAGGTGGCCGGAAAAGTCACCGGCGGTGGCTGGTTCGCGCGCAGGTTGCAGGTTCAAATTGGGGACGATGAACAAGAACCCTCAGATTAGGGTTGGACCTTTGACTCAGGCAAGGGATGAATGGCCACGATTGCACCTCAAGATCTGAAGAGAGTTTTCAAATGAAACGCACCGTTTCATTAATTGGTTGGTTTTGGGCTTAGCACTCAGAGTGATATTCACACCACCCTTTAGCCCAAATATTGAAATGAACTGTATTGGATTGCTATTTGCCATGCATTTTTATTAATTTCCTTTATTTTCTTTTATTTTTCATTATTTCATGTGACTTAGAGATTAATTCATAAAAAATAGGGGATTAACTCAATTAATTCCAAACTTTTTTCCCCTGATTCATGATTGAATCTAGAATTTTGTAGATTAAAAATATTAATAATCCATGCATTTTTGATTATATTTGCATTTTTTTGAATATTAATTGATATAAAATGGCCATGGTTGATACCATGTTTTAATGAATTTGGTTTGAGCACTTGGTGATGATTCTTGCCATGATTTTTTGTGTGTAGCTAGCATAGATATGCATGTTCCCCTTAGATTTTTCTCACATTTTTGTGATGAAGTTAGGTGGTAGTTTTAAGTTGAAACTTTAGATGTTCTATTTTTTAGGGTTTATGGTTAGTACCTTGTGATCTAGGTTTTATTTCTAGGACTTGGTGGATGATTCAACCTCTGAATTATGTATGGTAGATTCATGATTGAATTAAGGTCCCATAGTTATTTTTGTAGGATTTTACAATTGGTTTTAGTATTTTAGTTAGAACTAACTTTAGTACTAGGGTTTAGGTGACCCTAACTTGCTAATTCAACTAGAATGACTTCTTTAGTTCCCTTAGATTAGGGTCTTGCCTCTCTTACTCTTGGATGATGTTGAAGACAAGCTTGGGCTACCATGGAATGCATGAAGAAGCTTGGATGTGAAGACCTCCCTTCTTTTGGATGTAGTGTTGATTAGGTGTTAAGATTAGGGTTTGCAGGCAGAGCTTCTAGATAGATTCTCTTCTTTCATAAACATGGAAGGTGTTGATCACTTCCATTCTTCCCTATGATATAAGGTCCCCTTGTACAGGCCTCATCCCTCCTTTAGTAGGATGTGTGGCTCTTCACAAGTTGGTAGAACCTTTGAGGGTTCCTTTCTCTGATGATGGAGTGCTTAGTGGTGACCTTTGGTCTTCACTCTGCTGCCAATCATCCAAACCTTGCTCTTGTTAGATGAATCTTCTTCCCTTGATAGAGGATGGACTTCCTTGCTAGAAGACTAAATATGTTAGAGGTTGTACTTCCCTGTGCTTGAAGAGCAGTTGAGGACTGAGGACTGAACTGCTGGCAGAGGATTGCTTTGCTGTGAAGCTGTGGAAGCTGTTGATCTGCTTTCTTTCCTGTCTGTTTGCTTTCTGTGCAACTGTATTGCTGTGACTTGTGTGATTTGCTTGATGCATTAGAATAAGTCCATATTTAGACTGATGTAAACTAGGAGCATGATTTCACTAGAGGTTGAGTTGCTCCCTCTGCTTGTATTCTTACTGTATGGCTTTGCTTGCGGGTATTCGGTAGAGCCCTGCTCCCTTGCCTATGTGGTTTGTGATTTGCTTGATGACATTTTATTTCACTTCTTCTGTATGATTGCAGTTATTATATTTTGCTTGATAGCATGTTATTTCCTCTGTATGATTACATTTATTCATATCTGGCTTGAGGTTGAGATGAGCTTGTGGAGGCTGCTGCCCCACACACATTTCCTCCCTCACTTGCATTGCATGCATTCTACTGTATATCTGTTTATCTGTTTAAGCTGGTGCTTTATCTGTTTCTGTTTATCATTGACATGATCCCCTAGGAATCTCATTTCCTTTGATAAGGAAGTGATGATTAGAACTTTAGGTTGAAACCTATGCATGATAACTTCTAGGAGTTCCCTGTTTCAAACCTCAACCATAGGATGAACCCTTGGCATGACAACATTAGGACTTGATAGTCTCCCTTTAGTTGAGCCTGTTCTCTTCTCATCTCAAAACAAATTAAAATACAGTAATAAAGGTTAACTGACGTCGTACGTTACGAGCCTTAAGCTACTTGAGAAAGTATTGTTAGAGGGTTTCCTTCTAATGATTTGGATGTTTAGTATGGTACCCTTTGGGTGACATGCGACGCATTCACTCTCAGGTCATAGTCTCTAGTGCGATATTGGTTGCAAACATCCATAAAAAATAGTTCTTCCGTAAAAGACAGAAAACAAACTTCAAACCTTTTTGCCCCGTGGGCCCATCATTCAAAGGAAGTTTTTCTGAAGAAAAGAGTGTTGTTAACTCTCAGTTCTACCGCAAACGGTAACGCCTAAGTCTCCAAGGGTCGAGCTGCGTACACCAAACTGTTGGAACTGTTTGTTAACCCTACTCGAAAAACAGACGAATCTGAGTTCCCGTAATCCGTATTATCCCGAACTACGTAAGCTCTGATCTCTCAAGCCTGTTGAGAGTACGTAGGCACAATACTGACGTATTGGCGAGCCACCTTCCCCGTAACCCGTAGTTAGTCGAACTATGTTGACTCTGATTTCTCATTCTCTGATGAGAATACGTAGGAATAAAGCGCAACGCTTTGCCGAGTCATTTTCTTTTCTTTTCAGACCAACCTCGATAGGTAGATAGTAAACAAACCCATCAGATAAACACCGCAAGCATGGATCCCATCGAGTACGATGGACGTGAGGGGTGCTAATACCTTCCCCTTGCATAACCGACTCCCGAACCCAGACAACGGTTGCGATGACCTTGTCTTATACCTTTTTCGTCAGGTTTTTCTGATCGTTTCCTTTCCCGTTCTGAGGGATAAATAACGAAAAGTGGCGACTCTTCTGTTTTGCCGACACCTTATTTTCGCGGTAGCGATAGCTGGCGACTCTGCTGGGGACTTGATAGTTTCCAGGGATCCAACGTCCCTTATGCGAGTCAGTTTGGGGATCCAACGTCCCCTGCGAGAGTCAATCCTATCGCTTGTATGATTACTTATTGGGTTGTGTTTATTTATCGCATTTTATTTCCTGCACTTTATTTTCAGTATGATATGATTATCTGTGCTGTTGTGGGAGGGGCATTCTGATGAGTGAGAAGCCAGACCCAGGCTTGAGTGTACCTAGCATTAGTTGTGGAAATTAGTGGGCGCGTGCTTGCTTTGCAGGCACTAGTGTCTCATGAAATCCACGCTCAGACGAGGTTCTCCCGGTTGACTTCTTTTCCGGCCCTTTGGGCCTGAGGGGTTGTTGGTTTGGAGGATTGTCGACTCTGGGGACCGATCATTTGGAATTCAGCTGAGTGAGGCCGCTTCTGGAGACGGTGATGCCACACCTTCTGGGTATCGTATCACCCCTCTTGAATGTCTGTGACGCTGATGACCGCATAGGATGCCGAACTTGTGCCAGTTTAGGTCCATACCTGTGAGCAGGGTCGGGTTTGTTGCAAGAAACCTTAACCTTCAGACTACCTAGTTTTCTTGATAGTGAATCAGTGTTGTTGGTACCAGAGGTTCTCATCATCAGATGTGTATTTGTTCTTGACAGAGCAGAGTTATGGTCCTGTATCAGAGGTCCTTATTATCAGATATATGTGTGTTCTTGACAGAGCAGATTTATGGTCCGATATCAGGGTTTTCTTCTCATTAGAGATATGATTGTTCTTGACAGAGCAGTATTGTGGTTTTGTTGATACAGAACCTTCATCTCTTCAACAGCACATTTGTCTTGATCTCCTGCTGCATGATTGCATTTTACTTTGCTTTGCATACTCATTTGCATTTCATTAACGTGTGTCTGTGTTGCAGATACCGTTTCCCCCGGTTCAGGTTTTCTTGCCTTCTATTGTGCTATTATGGGTTCTATGAGGAAGACTGTGGCCTACAAGCTCCCCACTCCTGATGTTGTTCAGCTGACCGGTTTGATTGCTTTGGCAGATGATTCTGTGAGAGGTGAATTCAGAAAGTCTTACGGTAAACTGCTCAGCCTGGTTCGTAAACCCTCTGTGTTTGAGTTGAATGGGTTACACGCCTTGCTGCAGTTCTACGACCCTCCTTTAAGATGCTTTACTTTCCCAAGACTTTCTTCTTGCACCCACACTAGAGGAGTACGCTGATTTGTTAGGTGTGCCTATCAAGAGTCAGATGCCCTTTGTTCATATGGATGATGCGCCTAATCTGGCTAGTCTAGCCCCTTCACTTCATCTGGATTCCTCTGAGTTGGTCTTGTCTAATTGGAACAGGGTTCCCGGTTTCTCCTTGCAGATCTTAGTGGGAAAGACCCAGCAGTGCGCCAAAGACGGATGTTGGATCGTGTTCAACGCCATCCTTGCCCTGTGCATATATGGCATCATTCTGTTCCCCAATATGCCCGACTTTGTAGACTTCGACGCCTTTCACATCTTTGCAGCAGGGAATCCAGTCCCTACCTTGATTGGAGATGTCTACCATTCCATCCATTACAAAAACGAGAACAGAAGGGGTAAGAACGTCTCGTGCTGTGTGCCCCTACTATACAGATGGCTTGATAGTCACCTACCCAAGAAGGGTCCCTTTGCTTCGTCTGCAGCCACAGCTGAGTGGTCTGATCGCTTGATGAGTCTGTCAGCAGAGGATATTGCCTGGTTTGATAGAGATAGGTTGGGTACTGAGATTATCTTCAGCTGCAGTGGGTTTCCGAATGTGCCTTTGATAGGCAGGGAGGGCTGTATCAACTATAATTCATCTCTGTTGATCCGACAGTTTGCTTATGATTTGAGAGCTCCGCCGAAGGATGAAGAGGTGCAGGAATCTCTGTACCTCACTGGTCTTCTAGAGGGGGATATATTATCTAAGCTTCAACACACTTGGAATGGTATCTGTAAGCGGGGGAAGTCGTTGCTGGGGAAAAGTAATAGCCAAGCCTACGCTCCGTATGTGACCTGGATCAGAGCCATAGCAGATATTATAGGGATGCTGTTTCCACCTACCCAGCTAGAAAGCCCTCCAGTGATTGAAGAGCCTACCACCGTGCCTATTCAGCAGCATAATCGGGTGTTAGCTGAAGAGATGAACTGAAGAAGGCAAACAAAGAACTGGAGAAAGAATTGGCTCAACTCAGAGGCGAGAAAAGCGAAGCCGTCCATTCCTTCAAGAGGCAAACGGAGCTGGTGAACTAGTTAGGGACGGATTTGACTAAGCAGATGGCTGAGCGCGAGCGTTTGGGTCGGGATTTCAAAGTTGTTAATGACGTACTGGCCACTAAGAAGCAGCACTTGGATGAAGCGTACTGGAGAATATCCAAGTTCAATCAGCATTGGAAGGCCACCCTAGCCAACGGCAAGGAACGGGAGGATAAACTGAAGCAGCAGATCTCCAAATTGAAATCCCAGATGAAGGCTAGTGAGAAAAGGTTTGATGAAGAAACCACTCGCAGATATGCCGCTGAAGGCCTGCTCAACAAGGCTCTTGCTAACCTGAAGGAGCGCAAATTGGCGTTTGAATCCAAGAAGCGGAAGCTAGAAGATTGTTTCGGCGAAGGAGCATGGGAAGATTCAGTTGAAGGTCTTCAATACACCATTATGCGAATGGAGTTACTCGTCGAAGGGTTGCTCACTCGGCCTGATCATCCAGAAACGAGGGATCTGTTAGAAGAGTTTCGAGCCCGTGGCCGTACTTGACTATGTTTGTAATCCTTTTGTTTTGATCATTGTTGTATGCTGACCATCACCAGGCTTGTTGGTTGAGGTTATGCTATTGATTCTGCTTGTATCCAGTGACGTTGTGTATCGCCTTGATGGGCTTTCTTTATATATGAGATGTTATTCCCATGACTGGACTCAGACTTCTTATTATCAGCACAGGCACTCAGGCACTAGGATCGGGGGATACCTCCCTAATGCACAGACACACGTTTGCATTTGCATGAAGCATCCGCATAACGAGCACTTCGTCGTTTTTTCTAACCCTTTCGTGTATACAGGTTGTTTCAGGTTGTTCCAGGATTGATCAAAGACCAATCCACCGTTATCCGACCAGAGCAAATCAAGCTAGAGCAATGGAGCAAGTGCAGACTGACGTTCAAGAACTCCGAGAGAGGATGGACCGCTTCATGGAGCTCATGCAAGTGGTTGCCAATGGCCAAGACCAGCTCAGAACATTGGTCCAGCCTCTGATTTCAAGGGTTGACAGCAATGGTGTACTCCACGGTGGGAGTGTTCCAACCCCTCCGCCTGTTGAAACTCCTCAGAATGGCATCCCTGTGACCGGGGGGAATGGAAGTGTCAACGGCAACGTGATCGCTAACATGGGGCTCAATGGTAATACGACTGGCGTCGGTAATGGGAATTTTGAAGCTAATGTCAATGTTAGACTGGGCAACAGCAATGCAGGTGTTGGAAATCCGTATGGGCCTCAACCATGGCTAGAAGACCATCAAGAAGATTTGTTCTCACAGAAGGGTGCTGAAGGAGAGCTGACTACTGAAGCACGTCAGAGGTTTAAAGCACTCGAGGACAAAATGAGGAACTTCGAGAACCTGAACACTATGGGTGTCGACATGTCCAAATTGGGATTGATTGCTGATTTCAAGGTGCCTCCTAAATTCAAGGTACCCGACTTTAAGAAGTACAAGGGCACCACCTGCCCTCGCGTCCACCTAAGGTCATACTACCGGAAAATGTCCGCTCACTCTGAAGACGAGAAGTTGCTGATGCACTTCTTTCAGGATAGCTTGTCCGGGCCATCCTTGGAATGGTACATGAGTTTGGAGCCTACCAGTGTGCGCCCGTGGAAGGAACTTGCTGAGGCATTCGTGCACCATTACCAATATAACAGCGACATGGCTCCGAACCGAGTCCAATTGCAAAATTTGTCACAGAGGAACAACGAAGGGTTCAAAGAGTACGCCCAGCGGTGGCGTGAATTGGCAGCTAGAGTTCAGCCGTCGATGGTTGAACGGGAGCTTGTTGAAATGTTTGTAGCCACCCTCCCAGGGGTTTATTACGAGAAATTGGTCAGCGGTATGTCTGGAAGCTTCTCAGATCTCATCATCACGGGCGAGCACGTTGAAAATGGGATCAAACTGGGGAAAATTCAAGGTGATCTATCCTCAGCAGGAGGAGGAAAGAAACCGTATGGTGGCAAAAGGCGGGAAGGGGAAACGAGCGCCGTGTCCAATGCTCGAAGGAAAGGTAAAGGCCCTCACCAGCAGGTGGCCAACATAACCATCCCTGCAGTCCAACAACCCCAGCCACAGCAGCAACAGCAGCCGAATCAGCAAGGGTACAGAAAGTATCAGAATAGGGCACCTCTATCAAGTCGTCACCTCGAGACGCCGCCCATGTCTTATGCTCAGCTGTTACAAAGTCTGCTTCAGTTACAGCTAATCCAGAAGAGAACCCTGGCTCCCTTGACAGGGGCACCTCCGCCAGGTTACAATGCGAATGCAACATGTGAGTTTCACTCGGGGGCCCCAGGCCACACGATAGAAAATTGCAAAGCCTTCAAGCACAAGGTGCAGGATATGGTGGACGCTAAGATCATCAATTTCTCAAATAATGTGCCAAATGTCACGAAGAACCCTATGCCGAATCATCGGGGAGGTGGGGTGAATGCCATTATTGAAGACGAGAACTTGGATTTATTGACTGACGTCAAGGATCTGAAGACACCGCTTAGCTTCGTTAAAGCCAAGCTAATGAAGAGAGGTTTCTTTCCGGGCTGTGGAGAACTGTGTATGGGTTGTGCGACTCGTCCTGATGGATGTGAACAGTTGGTAGAAGGGATCCAGAGTCTGATGACCGAAGGAATCTTGCAGTTTAGTCGAAGGGCCGAATGTGGATCTGGAGAGGTAATGCTGAAGCAAGATGATGAGGTTGCTACCATCACCATCCCTCGCCGGACGATCACCATTTCTGCATCCAGACCGCCCACGATTACCATCACCAAGGCTGGACCGATACCTTTTGAAAGCACCAATGCTATCCCATGGCATTATGGGGCAGACGTCTACTGCAATGGACAGAAGTTGGAATTGGAACCATCCAGGCAATCTGTGGAAAACCTAGTGGGAATTGGCGGAATCACTCGTAGCGGAAGAGTATTTGCTCCACCTGAGACTGTGGCGGACAAGGCGGACAAAGCTGATGTAACCGACAAGGGAAAGAGTAAAGTCGTTGAGGAAACCCCTCGGGGGGTAGAGAAGGACTTACTTGTTAAGGACGCTGAAGAGTTCATGAGGTTGATTAAGAAGAGCGATTACAGGATCGTGGATCATCTCCATCAAACACCCTCGAAAATTTCCATCCTGAATTTGTTGTTGTGTTCGGAGTCACATCGCAACGCACTGTTAAAGGTTTTGAATGCCACGTATGTACCGCATGAAATATCGGTCAACCAGTTGGAAGGGGTCGTAGCCCACGTGAATGCTGGAAATGGGTTAGGGTTCACTGACCTGGAGCTGACGCCGAAGGGAAGAAACCACAATAACGCCCTGCACATCTCGATAGAGTGTAGAGGAACGATTATGTCTCACGTGTTGGTGGACACAGGGTCATCACTCAATGTTCTTCCGAAGAAAGCATTGATGAAGTTAGATACGCGAGGAGTAATTTGCACACCCAGTGACCTGGTTGTGAAGGCTTTCAATGGAACCAAGCGTCATGTCTTTGGAGAGGTAACTCTGCCAATCCAAGTTGGGCTGGAAACTTTCTACGCAGTCTTCTACATTATGGACATCATGCCTGCCTACAGCTGTCTCCTAGGCCGGCCATGGATCCATTCTGCGGGCGCCGTGACCTCCACGTTGCACCAGAAGCTCAAGTATGCTGTCGGAGGCAGCATCATAACTGTTTGTGGCGAGGAAGACATAATGGTGAGCCATTTGTCGTCCTTCAAGTATGTTGAGATGGATGGGGAAATCCACGAAACCCTATGTCAGGCGTTCGAAGCTGTTAAAGTCAAGAATGTGGCCCCTGTAATCACTGAGAAACCAGAGATGACTCTCTCTTCTTTCAAGGAAGCCCGGGCCGTTGTTCAAACCGGATCTACCCCAGGATGGGGGCGAATTCTAGAAATACCTAACAAACAGGACAAGTTTGGGTTAGGGTACTCTCCTGCGGCTGAAGCCTCCTCTTCTCACAGTGCGTCGCACGGTAAAGGGCCGATCCAGTTTACCAGTGGCGGGCTGATATTTGAAAGTGTCAACACGGTGTCTAAAGATGGCGAAGACAGTGATTGCGACCTAGACTCTTGGATCCAGCCAAGCAAACCAGGCGAGAGCCTCAACAACTGGTCCATCAGGGATACCATCCAAGTGACAGGCAAAGAGTAATGATTTACTTTCTCCAATCATTGTACAACCATATGTCCTACCCGGGGCATAGTGGTTTTATTGTCAGGGCCTTGTTTGATTATGTACATGCATTTTACCAATAAATCAAAAGGCATTTTTCTTCGTATTCAAATGTTGTGATCTCTGTTATTCCTGTTTTATATTTGTTTTGAAAAATAATAAAATGGCAATGGGGTCTGTGCTAACCTGCATATCCTTGTTTTAAGCTTAACCCTTGTTATTGCAGGATCCACATAGCAGATGACATCGACTTTGGACCTTCTACGACTCACTTCGAATTCGATTGCCCGATCTATCAAGCCGAAGAAGAGATTGATGAAGACGAAGACCTTCCCGAAGAGTTGTCCCGCTTGTTGAAACAAGAAGAGAAAGTTATTCGGCCTCACGAAGAAGAGATCGAGATTGTGAATCTGGGTTCTGAAGAACTGGTCAGGAATGTCAGGATAGGAGCTGCATTGCAGAATGATGTCAAGCAGAGATTGGTTGAGATGCTAAGAGAGTATAGTGACGTCTTTTCTTAGTCATACGAAGATATGCCCGGACTTGATACTGACATTGTGGTCCATCACTTACCGCTGCGAGAATATTGTCCTCCCGTTAAGCAGAAGCTTAGAAGGACGCGACCAGATATGGCCGTTAAGATCAAAGAAGAAGTACAAAAGCAGCTTGATGCTGGCATCTTAGCGGTCACCACTTACCCTCCGTGGGTCTCCAACATAGTGCATGTACCGAAGAAGGACGGTAAGGTACGAATGTGCGTCAATTATCGGGATTTGAATAGGGCGAACCCTAAAGATGATTTCCCGCTCCCTCATATTGATGTGTTGGTCGACAATACAGCTCAGTTCTCCGTATTTTCGTTCATGGATGGCTTCTTTGGCTACAATCAGATCAAGATGGTGCCGGAGGACATGGAGAAAACTACGTTTATTACACCTTGGGGAACGTTTTGCTACAAGGTAATGCCTTTCGGTCTGAAGAACGCATGGCCCACGTACCAACGAGCTATGGTTACTTTGTTTCATGATATGATTCATCATGAGATTAAAGTCTATGTTGATGACATGATTGCGAAGTCCCAAATGGAGGAAGGACATCTGGTCAATTTGCTGAAGCTTTTTGAGAGGCTTAGGAAGTTCAGGTTGAGGTTGAATCCTAACAAGTGTACTTTCGGAGTACGGTCTGGAAAACTACTGGGGTTTATCGTGAGTGAAAGAGGCATTGAGGTTGATCCTGCGAAGATAAAAGCAATACAGGAAATGCCAGCGCCAAAAACCGGAAAAGAAGTTCGTGGTTTCCTGGGCAGAATAAACTACATTGCAAGGTTTATTTCTCAGCTCACGGCCACGTGTGAACCGATGTTCAGACTACTAAAGAAAAATCAGGCAATTATCTGGAACGAGGACTGCCAAAAGGCATTTGATAAGATAAAATAGTATCTACAGGAACCTCCGATCTTGATACCCCCAGTGGCCGGAAGACCTCTAATCATGTACTTGACAGTTCTGGAGAATAGCATGGGGTGTGTTCTCGGTCAGCACGACGAGACGGCCAGAAAGGAGCATGCCATCTATTACTTGAGTAAAAAGTTCACGGATTGTGAATCTCGTTACTCGATGCTGGAGAAGACGTGTTGTGCACTAGCCTGGGCTGCCAAACATTTACGACAGTACATGCTCAATCACACAACCATGCTAATTTCGAAGATGGATCCGATCAAGTACGTCTTCGAGAAGCAAGCGCTTTCGGGCAGGATTGCCAGATGGCAAATGGTGTTGACAGAATATGACATTCAGTATGTTTCCCAGAAGGCCATCAAGGGAAGTGTATTGTCTGAATACCTTGCCGAACAACCGATCGAGGATTATCAGCCAATGAAATTTGAATTCCCTGATGAGGATATCATGTTTCTCAAAGGGAAGGATTGCGATGAACCGTTGCCCAACGAGGGTCCAGACAGGAAATCCCAGTGGAAATTGATATTTGACGGGGCGGTTAATTCTTACGGAAGTGGCATTGGGGAAATCATCACGACTCCCCATGGATCCCACATCCCATTTACTGCGAGACTGACGTTGCCGGTCACCAATAACGAAGCAGAATATGAAGCATGCATCATGGGTCTAAAAGAAGCAATTGATTTGAAAATCAAGAACCTAGATGTATATGGTGACTCGGCACTTGTGATCAACCAAATTAAAGGGGAGTGGGAGACTCGTCAATCGAATTTGGTGTCGTACATGAACTATGCCAGAAGGCTGCTTCCATTCTTTGATCGAGTGGAACTCCATCATGTGCCCAGAGCTGAAAACCAGATGGCTTATGCCTTAGCCACGTTGGCTTCGATGTATAAAGTCAATTTTTGGAATGAAGCTCCAAGAATTGTCCTTTCTCGTCTTGATAGACCTGCATTCGTCTTTGCGATCGAGGAAGCCTCCGACGGCAAGCCATGGTTCCATGATATCCAGACCTTCCTTATGACTAAGGAGTATCCCGCGGGAGCGTCAACCTAGGATAAGAAGAGTCTGAGGAGGCTGTCTGGAAATTTTTATCTCAATCCTGATGAAGTTTTGTATAAAAGAAGCCACGATCTCGTGCTACTCAAATGTGTAGATGAGAAAGAAGCGAGTATGCTCATGGAAGAAGTCCATGAAGGCACATTTGGTACGCACGCCGGCGGGCACGCTATGACGAGAAAGATCCTGAGAGCAGGATACTACTGGCTGATGATGGAGTCGGATTGCTTCAAATTCACGAAGAGATGCCATAAATGCCAGATTTATGCTGATAAGATTCACTTGCCGCCGTGCCCTTTGAATGTCATATCCTCCCCGTGGCCGTTCTCCATGTGGGGCATCGACATGATAGGCAAGATCGAGCCCACTGCATCTAACGGTCATCGCTTCATTCTAGTAGCTATCGGCTACTTCACCAAGTGGGTGGAGGCAGCCTCATACACTAACGTGACCAAGCAGGTGGTGGCTAAATTCATAAAGAAGGACATCATCTGCCGATACGGAATTCCCGAGCGGATCATTACTGATAATGGTTCGAATCTGAATAACAAGATGATGAAGGAGTTGTGCCAGAGTTTCAAGATTGAACACCACAACTCATCTCCATACCGGCCGAAGATGAATGGTGTCGTCGAAGCAGCCAATAAAAACATCAAGAAGATTGTACAAAAGATGGTTGTGACCTACAAGGATTGGCACGAGATGCTGCCATTTGCATTGCACGGTTATCGTACAACGGTACGTACATCAACCGGGGCAACTCCTTTCTCACTAGTGTACGGTATGGAAGCTGTCCTACTGTTAGAAGTTGAGATTCCTTCTTTACGAGTTTTGGTTGACGTGAAACTCGATGAGGCAGAATGGATTAAGAACTGATTAAACCAACTCAGCCTGATGGACGAGAAGAGGTTAGCCTCGATTGCATATGGTCGTCTGTACCAAAGCCGAATGAAGAAAGCTTATGATAAGAAGGTGCGCCCTAGAAGCTTTCAGATAGGTGACCTCGTCTTAAAGAAGATTCTTCCTCCACACTCTGATCACCGGGGTAAGTGGACTCCTAATTACGAAGGTCCGTATGTCGTCAGCAAGGTCTTCTCGGGAGGAGCCTTGTTGTTATCCATGATGGATGGCGAAGATTTTGCATCCCCGGTGAACGCGGACGCAGTTAAAAAATACTTTGCTTAAAGAATGACCCGCTGGAAAGAAAAAGAATATCCAGGCAGAAATGGGGCATCCCGGCGAACCATAAAAAAGGAAAAAGGTTCGGGCAAAAATTAGGGATATAAAGAAAAGAATGTACACCCGCAAAGTCAAAAACCTGGAAGGGCGACTTTGGCAAAAAAGGGTATCTAGGTGAATCGAAAACCCGAGAGGGCGATTCAGGCAAAATTTAGGGAGTTGAAAAAGCAAATGATTGCGTTTCGCGTATGGACTTTCATTGGTTAGTGGTTTGGAAGACCTGAGGGCCGTTTATCTGAATCAATCTCTTCGGAAGCTGAAGCGTCAGAGAAGTATCGAAGTCGAGTGGGTCATAGAGGGATCAACTCATGGTGTCCGTCTACGCCTCATTGCCGACATTTGTGTACATACTGATGTATATTTATGTTTTTATGTTTGCGCAGCTTCCTCATTCCAGGAGCTTGCATCTGTTGTAAAACATTTTTGCCCATTCAGGGGTTCGTTATCAATAAAATGTATACTATTCAGCAATTCTGTTTGTTTGTTTAGCATTTACTTGTTTTATTTGCGAAAAAGAACGCCGATGTTTTTGATAAAATGCGCATACATAAACTTACTGGCCTAGGCCACTGATTGTTGAAACAATGAATTACTTGAACATTGTCACAAGATGATAACCTTGATAGTTCCCTTTGAGAAGGGTATCTTGTCTGTTTGTTTGTGTTGTTACAGGTAGGGCATATTCCAGACAGTGCGCCGTATGCATTCCCAAGCAGGATGATTCCTTCCTCTCCAGCAAGTTCAGCAGCACCTCCCCGTGGAGTTTGAACATGAGATCGTAAGCATTGATATGTATCCCCAGGAAGAGAAGATTCTCTCCCCAATCAAATGTATCCTGAGGGATCGTCGTCTCCCCAGCTGAGTCATATACTGAAGTATGCAGCTTTCAATAGTTTAGACTGAAGTCTCCAGGAGAATTGAGATTCCCCGCAGAGTTGTACTCTCCCCGGCAGGTAGGATTGATTCCATCGTCTGGTTGCCTTCCCCAGCCGAGTTTGCAAACCCCCAAGAGAGCCGAGTCCTTGGAAGCCGTGGGGGCCATGATTGGTTTTCCCCCAGCAGAGTGTTGAGCAGTTGATGCTGTATTTCTCCACCGGAGTCGTTACCTCTAGGAAATTTTTGCCACGAAGGCTGTGCAGTTTATTTCTGCAATTGATATCGTTTCCTCAGCAGTTTTTGGTTTGAATACCTAGTCGAGCATGTCCCAGTTCTCGTAGAACTTTGTCCCCCTGCAGCAGTCGACTAAAGTTCGTTCCCCAGGCGGAATCCAATTGAGATTGGTGTGACTTCTTCTCCTCGGCAGGATGATTCCTCCTCTCCACCAGAGTGGTTCTTTCTCCTTGACAGGAGGATTCTCCCTTCAGCATTTATTTTGCTGATGGGGTCGTAGCATTTTGCATGATTGCATAACATTTATCCTAAACGCGTAGCATTTCCACTGTGTGGAGCATTACGCCATTGTCAAAGCATATGCATACGAAACATGAGCTAGGGCATTACCGTTCTTGTTTTGCAGGTATTCCCCAGCAAAGTCGTTTGCCCAATATGATTCTTGAATCCTCCCGCGAGGTGGTTTGCTTATGATGATTCTTAAAACCCCCAGTGAAGTCGCCAGAGAGGGTTGCTCAAGTTGATGCTTAGAGTCCCCGGCTGAGTGTTTGCTCAGAATGATTCCTGAAATCTCCAGCAGAGTTATTGGTTCAGGATGATTCTTGAAGTCTTCGGCGGAGTTATTTGTCCAAGATGATTCTTGAAGTCCTCAGCAGAGTTGATTCACCCAGAATGATTTCTGGATCCCCAAAGCAGAGTTACTTAATAGTTCTCCAGAACCCCCCCAGCGGAGATGTGTCTTCCCCAGCAGGTTTTAAACAGAAAAGTTGAAATTTCCTTTAAGACTTGATGATTGAAGTCTGGCAGTAGTGCCAACACCCCTGACTTATTGATGAAGTCCAACGGCGATGTCAAAGCAGTTATCTCAGCTGACACGGAGTGCCTGATGGCAAAAGAATGTATATCCTTGGTGGTTCCTGATTGATTAGGGATTCCATTTGAAGACTTACTGACGAAATCCAATGATGATGTCGAAGCAGTTCCCTCAGCTGATGCGGAGTGCCTGATGGCAAAAGATTGTATATCCTTATTTGGTTCATGACTGACCAAGAATTCTATTTCCGACTTACTGATGAAGTCCGGTCGACGCCCGAAAATTCCTTTAAATACCTGACGACATGATTAACTTGATTGTTAAAAAGTTCCTAATGACCTGATGAGTCCCGAGGAATCCTTCTGCAGCACCGCCGCAGAATGCCTGACGACAATATCAGCTATGTACCGCCGGTTGCTGAACGACTCGCGACCCCTTAATGACTTGAGGACGAGTATCTACAGCAAAATCAAATGATCGTCCTGACGGAGAGTTGAGATTAGACCTTTCACCGGTTACCGTGTGACCAATTCCCCAGCTAGTTGTCGTGCAACTATTATTTCAGTTTCCGAAGATTTGTCCCCATCAGAGTACCGTATACTTGTACAGTTGGCAAATTTTCGGGTTTGTTGGTATTCAACCATCTTTCACCTTGATTGTTTGAGAGCCGTTCGCTTCTCACCCAGTCAGGTCCAAGCCGTTTGAATAGGGGCAGCTGTTGCACCCCAAAATTTGCCCAACTTTTCTTTACCTAGCTTGTGTTTCATTTCATTCACATTAGCATTATCATTTGCATTTCATTGACATGTATGCAGGAGATCAAGAGGTATGATTACCAATCAAGGACTACACAAGACTTTGAAGCTATATGGGAGGCTTATTCAAGTGTTCAAGGGTTGATAACCTTGTCAGAGAAATTAAAAGATCCTCAGAGGGAGTGATTGAAACCAAGAGTGTGTAGGTCTCCTAACTTGAAAGTTGTGGGAAGTCATCAGATGATTCTGAAGCCATGAAGTTAGACTTGAGGTCTTGAGAGACCTCATGAGAAGTGTTGAAGATCACTTTGAGGCCTAGATAAGTCATTGTGCAAGATTAAGAAGCCTCAACCATGAGTGGTGCAGTTAGGGTTTGACTGGGTCAACCCTAAGTCAACTGATGATTTGAAGAAGGTTGAGACCTAATTCAAGAGCCATGTGATCATGGATTAATACATGGAGATGTTCTAAGGATGATTCCAAGGTTAACTCATCATGATTGAAGAGTTTGAGAAGATTCAAGCTAGGGTTTCTAAGGCTTGACAGTGTAAAATCCCCTAGTTTGGCCCCTATCTTCCATGCAATTTAGCTCAAGATGTGATTGTCATCTCATCTTACCCCCCAACATGATTGTTGTAGATCATGATCTTAGATTTAATTTGAGTGCTATAAGTCCTTGATAGGATTTGTAGAACTCAAGTTATGGCTTTGACAAGTTACAAGTCATCTGAGGAATGTGAATTTGGAGCTTGAAAGTTACCCAACTTGCATGACCCTTTTGTCCTAGAAGGATGATTCCTATGAACTTTTGGTCAACATGAATGTTGTTCATTATACTCTTAGCTTTCTAGAGAGTACTAGAAGTCCTTGATAGGATTTGTAGAACTCAAGTTATGGCTTAGACAAGTCAAGGGTATTTTAGACATTTGGTGATTATAGGTCATTTGTGATCATATGCCATTTTCACCAACTTAGAGGTCTCAAATGAAATTTTGTTCAACTAGAAAGTTGCTCAAAATGGGGTTTTAACCTTGAACATGCATCAAGGAGGCATTGAAATGGCTCAAGGAGAGGCTTGGTTCAAGAAATTTTGAAAAAAGAAAGAATTAAAAGGATTTAATGGCCAAAAATTCAAATAATTCATTTTGTGACCAAATGAAACAAAATTATAGGTCAAATTGATTGGAAAAATGATTTTAGAAACAATTGCAAGGTTATAATTTTGATTTGAGGTCATTTGAATAACATTCCATTTCATTTCTTCATGATGAAGCAACATATCCAACCCACACCTTTGGCTTGCAAACAAGGAAACAATCATCACCATTCAATTCCTTAGCTCATGAGGAGTGAAAACCAAGTTTGCTGAGGCCCAAACAGAGGAGATATTTCATATTCCATGAATGATATTTGGAGGAGAAATTGAAAATCCAAAATCTCATTTGGATGGATCCAGAAGTTTCTAGATGAGTCTAATCACTTCTATATAAGTCATTGAGTGAGTTCAGTGCTTTTTTTTTGGAAGAGATTGGTGTTGGCTGCAGAGAGAGAGATCAAAGTTTCATGAATGCAAGTTGAGATCGAATTTTCAATTCAAGGAAGAACCAAGCCAATTTGAGGTTTGCATTAGCTTCAGAGGGAAATTTGGAGTGAATCTAGATTGTTGTGGAGGTTGAATCGTGCAAGAACCACTTCTGTTTCAAGCTTGAACACAGGTTGGTGAATTTCTTGATTATGCATGATTTAGGCAGTGATAGATAGAAATTCATATGCGGTTAGGATCCTGATGATGAGTAGTTGGATTTAGGATGTTTAATTGCTTGATTAGAGATGATTTAGGTCAGATGCCATTTTCGGTTGAGATTGTTATTTCATGATTCATGCGTTTTGAGGAGGAATAATTGGTATGGTTGAATTGCTGGGAAGATTCTGGTCAAGATTCATTCAGGAATCGTGGCAAATAGTGGGCTGTAGAGGAAGTTAGGGTTCTTCAGGGGTGGCCGGAAAAGTCAATGGCGGTGGCTGGTTCGTGCGCAGGTTGCAGGTTCAAATTGGGGACGATGAACAAGAACCCTCAGATTAGGGTTGGACCTTTGACTCAGGCAAGGGATGAATGGCCACGATTGCACCTCAAGATCTGAAGAGAGTTTTCAAATGAAACGCACCATTTCATTAATTGGTTGGTTTTGGGCTTAGCACTCAGAGTGATATTCACACCCCCCCCCCCCCTTTGGCCCAAATATTGAAATGAACTGTATTGAATTGCTATTTGCCACGCATTTTTATTAATTTCCTTTATTTTCTTTTATTTTTCATTATTTCATGTGACTTAGAGATTAATTCATAAAAAATAGGAGATTAACTCAATTAATTCCAAACTTTTTTCCCCTGATTCATGATTGAATCTAGAATTTTGTAGATTAAAAATATTAATAATCCATGCATTTTTGATTTTATTTGCATTTTTTTGAATATTAATTGATATAAAATGGCCATGGTTGATACCTTGTTTTAATGAATTTGGTTTGGGCACTTGGTGATGATTCTTGCCTTGATTTTTTGTGTGTAGCTAGCAAAGATATGCATGTTCCCCTTAGATTTTTCTCACATTTTTGTGATGAAGTTAGGTGGTAGTTTTAAGTTGAAACTTTAGATGTTGTATTTTTTAGGGTTTATGGTTAGTACCTTGTGATTTAGGTTTTATTTCTAAGACTTGGTGGATGATTCAACCTCTGAATTTTGTATGGTAGATTCATGATTGAATTAAGGTCCCATAGTTATTTTTGTAGGATTTTACAATTGGTTTTAGTATTTTAGTTAGGACTAACTTTAGTACTAGGGTTTAGGTGACCCTAACTTGCTAATTCAACTAGAATGACTTCTTTAGTTCCCTTAGATTAGGGTCTTGCCTCTCTTACTCTTGGATGATGTTGAAGACAAGCTTGGGCTACCATGGAATGCATGAAGAAGCTTGGATGTGAAGACCTCCCTTCTTTTGGGTGTAGTGTTGATTAGGTGTTAAGATTAGGGTTTGCAGGCAGAGCTTCTAGATAGATTCTCTTCTTTCATAAACATGGAAGGTGTTGATCACTTCCATTATTCCCTATGATATAAGGTCCCCTTGTACAGGCCTCATCCCTCCTTTGGCAGGATGTGTGGATCTTCACAAGTTGGTAGAACCTTTGAGGGTTCCTTTCTCTGATGATGGAGTGCTTAGTGGTGACCTTTGGTCTTCACTCTGCTGCCAATCATCCAAACCTTGCTCTTGTTAGATGAATCTTCTTCCCTTGATAGAGGATGGACTTCCTTGCTAGAAGACTAAATATGTTAGAGGTTGTACTTCCCTGTGCTTGAAGACTGCCATTGGAGCTGAAGCTTGAAGACCAAGAAGAACAAGTTGACACTTGTGAAGAATATCCAGTTGAGATTGAAGGAAGAGCTGAAGTTTGAAGTTGGAAAACAAGTTGATACTTGTGTTTGATGCCTGAAGAAGCAAGTTGACACTTGCTATTAAAGATGAAAGACTTGAAGAGCAGTTGAGGACTGAGGACTGAACTGCTGGTAGAGGATTGCTTTGCTGTGAAGCTGTGGAAGCTGTTGATCTGCTTTCTTTCCTGTCTGTTTGCTTTCTGTGCAACTGTATTGTTGTGACTTGTGTGATTTGCTTGATGCATTAGAATAAGTCCATATTTAGACTGATGTAAACTAGGAGCATGATTGCACTAGAGGTTGAGTTGCTCCCTCTGCTTGTATTCTTACTGTATGGCTTTGCTTGCGGGTATTCGGTAGAGCCCTGCTCCCTTGCCTATGTGGTTTGTGATTTGCTTGATGACATTTTATTTCACTTCTTCTGTATGATTGCAGTTATTATATTTTGCTTGATAGCATGTTATTTCCTCTGTATGATTACAGTTATTCATTTCTGGCTTGAGGTTGAGATGAGCTTGTCGAGGCTGCTGCCCCACACACATTTCCTCCCTCACTTGCATTGCATGCATTCTACTATATATCTGTTTATCTGTTTAAGCTGGTGCTTTATCTGTTTCTATTTATCATTGACATGATCCCCTAGGAATCTCATTTCCTTTGATAAGGAAGTGATGATTAGAACTTTAGGTTGAAACCTATGCATGATAACTTCTAGGAGTTCCCTGTTTCAAACCTCAACCATAGGATGAACCCTTGGGATGACAACATTAGGACTTGATAGTCTACCTTTAGTTGAGCCTGTTCTCTTCTCATCTCAAAACAAATTAAAATACAGTAATAAAGGTTAACTGACGTCGTACGTTACGAGCCTTAAGCTACTTGAGAAAGGATTGTTAGAGGGTTTCCTTCTAATGATTTGGATGTTTAGTATGGTACCCTTTGGGTGACATGCGACGCATTCACTCTCAGTTCATAGTCTCTAGTGCGATATTGGTTGCAAACATCCATAAAAAATAGTTCTTCCGTAAAAGACAGAAAACAAACTTCAAACCTTTTTGCCCCGTGGGCCCATAATTTAAAGGAAGCTTTTCTGAAGAAAAGAGTGTCGTTAACTCTCAGTTCTACCGCAAACGGTAACGCCTAAGTCTCCAAGGGTCGAGCTGCATACACCAAACTGCTGGAACTGTTTGTTAACCCTACTCGAAAAACAGACGAATTTGAGTTCCCGTAATCCGTATTATCCCGAACTACGTAAGCTCTGATCTCTCAAGCCTGTTGAGAGTACGTAGGCACAATACTGACGTATTGGCAAGCCACCTTCCCCGTAACCCGTAGTTAGTCGAACTACGTTGACTCTGATTTCTCATTCTCTGATGAGAATATGTAGGCATAAAGCGCGACGCTTTGCCGAGTCATTTTCTTTTCTTTTCAGACCAACCTTGATAGGTAGATAGTAAACAAACCCATCAGATAAACACCGCAAGCGTAGATCCCATCGAGTACGATGGACGTGAGGGGTGCTAATACCTTCCCCTTACGTAACAGACTCCCGAACCCAGACAACGGTTGGGATGACCTTGTCTTATACCTTTTTCGTCAGGTTTTTCCGATCGTTTCCTTTCCCGTTCTGAGGGATAAATAACGAAAGGTGGCGACTCTTCTGTTTTGCCGACACCTTATTTTCGCGGTAGCGACACTTCCCCAGTGGATGTTGTTCCCCAGCGAAGTTTTCCCCAGTGGGTTTCTTCCCCAGTGTGGTTTACGCCTCTTTCCTTTCATTTCCCCAGTGAAGAATTGTCTTCTTCCCCGGTGGGCTTCCTCATATGGTTATCCCCAGTGAGGTTCGTATCCCCTTTCCCCGATGAAGATGTGTCTTCCCTGGTGGATTTGTGTCCCCTGTGCGAAAGATTTCCTTGAACAACATCTTTAGTCATGTTTGAACTATCTTGCTTACTTAGTCTTGAATCTTCCCCCAGTGTGTTGGGTCCTTGTGAGTGGTTACTCATCGTATTGTCGTTCTTTTATATTTGCTCGTGTGTCTGCATCTGTCTTGAATTCAAGCATCATAAAACATCATTTAGAAATCATTTGCATCTCAGCATTTGTCCTTGTGCATACCATCGGATCTAAGGGACAAAATTTTTGGTTTGCTATATTTAAATACCTTTCACTACGATTCTATGAGGATTGTCATCTCTCATTACCATCTAGTGAAGATATTTAAATAGGGGCATCTGTTGCACCCCATATTTTGACCCCTTAGATCCTCATCATCATTGTAGGATCACATTTGCTTAATTAACTAACCTTAACCCACTTTCAGTTTATCTTTGATAAGATGCAGATGAATTAGGGTTCCGTACCGTCAAAATCGAAACTTCGAGGGTTTGATCAATCAATGTTTTGGATTGATCCAACTTCAAACAAGATCAAGGATAATATATTGGACCAAGAATGAGTGCAATTTGAGGTGGTCACCCGGGGATTGAGAACAGTGCAATTTGAGATACCCGATTAGGGTTTTCGATAAAAAAAAAGTCAACTATAGTTTGACTTTCGGTTCAAAGAGTATTTCAATGGTGGGATCAAGGTCCATTAAGCTCCTATGGCTTAGTAAAGTCCATCCAAAGAGTTTCAAGTCCTCAGGATGTCCGGATCACCAACGGGCGACTCAGTAGACACCGATCGATCGAATGGTTGACCGAAAAGTCAACTTTTCAACAATAAGGAATTTGACATCAAGATGTGAATCAAAAATGTTCCTTATATCATATTAAGCCTTCCCATAAAATTTCATGACCATTGGATCAAGGGTTGAGAAGTAATTGCAAAAATCGGGAATTAGGGTTTCGAAAGGGGCAAGACCATAACTCCTCAACCACACATCCAATTGAAGTGGTTCAAAGCTCATTAGAAAGCTCTTGAAAAATCCTACAAAAGCCTCAAAGTGGTCCATGATCAAAAAATGCATAGAATTGGAGTTATAGCAAAATTCATTTTTGAAGGGGAAATAACTTAGAAAATTTCTAAGTTATTTAGCACTTGTAAGTGGTTTTTTCAGAAACTTTGAAGGGTTTTTCAACCTAGTTCCATCAAGAATTTGGAAATTCCCAAAACATAAAAGTTGTAGAGCTACTTAAGGGCTTTCCAAATTGTGGTAGAACTCCTTAATAGCATGTTTGAGCAGGAAGTTATGCACCATAGAAGTTGGGCTCGTCACACTTGGAACCACTTTGTCAAAATTTCTCAAAACTGAATTTTCACAACTTGAGTCATTCTCCACCCTTGGATTATGTTACAAACTGATAATATGAGGTATGGATGAAGAGAAAACCAGAAGGGAAGTTGGTTTGATGAACATTGCAAGTTGATGGCAAGTAGACATTATTTTATTCAAATAAGAAGAAGAAAGAGAAACTTTTCCAAGACATGTGGCAGCTGCAGTCCCCTACTTCTCTAGCATCATCTCAGGTCACCTCACCCCCCTCATGTCAGCTGGTTTTGCTTGCATTGAGCCATGGAGTTGATGTGAAGAGGCTGCCATTAGATTTAGCAAGATTTTCTTCACAAATCTCCCTCCAAAAGTGGTAAATGACCAAGGCTGCCCTCACTCTTGCTTGGCTATAAATAGAGGCCTCCTCTATGAGTTCAAACACACCAGAGCAATCTCAGAAAACCATAGCTCTCACTCTCCTCTCATTCATCAAGAATCCTAAAATCTTCAAAACCTTCATTTCCACCAAAAAACTGTCTTGAGCAAAACTCTGCTCAAGACCAGTTCCATCCCTTCCAAACCTCTAAAAAGCATCCATACAATCCTTAAATATAATATAGAAGGTGTCTATACCTTCAAACCTCTCAAAAGTACCATTTTGCAAAAAGTCAACTGTTCACACACCTTAGTTTAACGTTTTGGCACTTTTCATGCCAAATCACTACATAGATCTATTTCCATCATTTTGGCACTTTAGACACATCATGTTAATGATATTCTAACTATCCATAACTTCAAAATGTTGCTGGAACTTCATTCTCTCAAAATGGACACCGAGTTGCATTTTTCTTCAAAAGGAAGTAACATCTCAAAGCTTGCTCAAAGGAAGGAAAGATCCCTGGTTTTCTTGGTTGCTAGCTAGCTTTTGGAGGTCTACAAGAGGTATGTGGTTTTAAGCTCATTCACTAGTATGCCTTGTCATGTGCTGTTTTATGGTTGAGTTTGGTTTGCACATTGTCATGTTAGAGTCATTAAAGTTGTTGTCAAATGTATGAAGCCAATACCATGAGTTTTGCTGTCACTAGAGCTTTGTGTTAGGACTGCTGATTTGGTCTTGTTATATTAAGAAGTTTGCATTGGTGCTGTGAAATGCATACTGTCATGTGCTTGTAAGCCAGCATATGCCTGTTTCTCTTTGGGATAGTTGATTGGATGATTTTAGTATTGTCCTGTTTTGAGCTTACAACTGTGTTAGTAGAAAACTACTTTGAAGTCTGAGTCTGCTAAATCATGTTTTCTTGCTGTCAGAACATGGTCTCTATACTAGGTGTTTGTGTGCTAGATTAATGTTTCATTATGGCAATGTGTGTATGTTGTGACTTTTGTGAAAAGTGCTGATGTAGGTTGTTGAAACAAATGGTAAGTTGAGGGTTGATGTTTTAAGTTGGTTCCATCACATTGAGTTTATAATCATTTGCTATCTGAATTTTGTGTTTCCATAACTAAAGCCTATTGTGAAGTAATGAGTACATGTCAAAGCTGATACTGCATTGGTTCCAGTTTAGTTTCTTGATCTGTTGAACTCTCACATGGTGCACATTTTGGTTTAAACCAAACATTTCAATATGTACAAGGACTGTTGAGATACATTTTGCATTGTTGATCAGTCCTATTCAGGGTTTCTTTTGTTTCTGTTAAGGGCAATTCTGAATTTGTAAACTCATAGTATGATTGACTGATTTTGCATCCTTAAAAATGATATGCCTACATTTTACTCCTGCCAAGATCTTTCCTTTCACATGCTGCATTTTTGGTTCGAGTTTTGTTTAGACAAATTGGTAAATGTTCCAAGCTTGTGTGTATTGATGATAGAATCTCTAGTGTTTAATGGTTGAAAGCTTTGTTGCATTAGGATGCTGTCCTGATTTGTTTTGAGATTGGTTAAATCTTTTGTGCTGTCAAACTTTATTTTGTTCGTAGAATCCATGTATGTCTCAGTCAATGTCTTGATTGCTGGCTGAATTTAACTTAGGTGCTAGACTGTTTGTGATTGCTACCTAATACTGCTTTGACTCATCACTTTCAACCATGATATATTTTGTTACTTTACTTCAACATTTTCATGATGAGATAACTATCAGCTTCCATAGCTGTTTGCGTTTGCCACTGCCAAATTTTGTTTCCTCATGAGCAAGTTAGCTATGCTATCAAAAGTTGCTAAGAACTTTGAGTTTGACATCTCATGTGTCATTGCTGTTAGATGTCATACTTGAATCCAACCTTCTCATCATGTCATAATGGCTACCTCTAGTTCAGTTTGGCTTGTGTTTGTGTAGGAGTGTTGGTTGAAATTCACTCAAACTGAGATGTTGTCCTAGGCCACTTACTGCTGTCTAATGCACATTTCACCTCAGTTAGCATGCCATCATCACAATTTGAAAATCACAAGCTAGACCAGGATGAGGATTTGGCATCCTTTAAAATTCACATTTTTCAAGTTGACAGTAGGGTTAGAACTTTTATTTTGCTTGTCATGATTGAATAATGGTCAAGCCAGGTTTGTCTTGGCAATGCATATGCCAGATTCTTTTCCTGTTGCCCTTTGGTTAGAATTGATGCTCAGTTTGTATCATACTTGCTTAAAACATGAACTAACCTTTTCCATGAATGTTAACAACTACCAAAATCTGTTTGCACTAATAACTAACACTTGAAAGAGTTTGGGGATGATTGTTCTTGATTTTGAATTTTGGTCATTGTTTGATAGCAGTCATAATGTTTGATACTGGTATGATAATGATCAAACAACCACTTTGATTTGGGGGAAATGTGTACTGTCAAAAGAACATTGTCATGCAAAGCTGGGCAGTTTTGGTGAAATTGACTTTGACATTATTTTAAATTGACTTGTCCAATTTGTGTTGTTTGCATTAAGTTAATGACTGCCAATAGGGTAAGAAACTGAATTGTTATTTGTTTCTTGATATTGTAATATCAAAATTGGTTGAGGGCTGGAATTCATCAGTGAATGTTTTTGAGCCACAAAAAATGACTTGCTGTTATTTCTGTGTTGGAGTTTGCTAACTCCTTTTATTGCCAATCTAATTTTGAATTCATGTTAGCACTATGATAACAAACTTAGCCACTATTTCTGTTTTCAAACCAAAGATTCATGCTGGTTGGAGTTGTAACTCTTTGAAGACCTGATATTTTGAATCTATGCCGTCAAACTTTGTGTACCATTAAGTGGGGATGTATTGCTGTTAGTATTCACTATCTTCATGGACTGTCATAACCTTTTGGTATGTTTTGTTTAAAATGAGTTTTAGAAGTGAATGCAGCTCATATGCTCTTTTTTTGCTCCAATGATGTTTTGAGTGAAATTCTTGTCAGAACTCATTCAGCAACATGTTTATAGTTTGCTCATGCTCTTCTCTAATCAAAATCACATCTGTTGTGTTTTGTGGTCATCAAAATGCATATCCAAGTTTCAATTGGCATGTTCATTCGATTTTTATTATGTATGCATAATTTGAGAAAAAAGATTACACCATCATGATCCTCATAAAATTCCAAGTGGTTTTGACTAAAATTTCACCAAAAAAGGTTGAGTTTTGAGTGAGTTACGCATCAAACCGTATTTCGGCATTTCATTGTTTTATCTTGCCCAGAAATCCTTTGAAACATACCTCATATACTTATTGGGGTGGCTAAATACACGGATATATAGCCACCCCAGTGGTAGAACCATGCGCCCCTTATGACCTTCTGCCCTTGTGTCCTGAGTTCAAGTCCCATGGAGGACACTTTTTACCATTTTATTTCTTTTTATTCAACAAACTTCAAAAAAAATTTTCCAGTTGCTCATAATCACATTGCTTTTGGCCAATTTGAAAGTTGGTTCTTTTGTCGGTCGTTACCTCGCGTCTTTTTTGGCATTCTTTTATACCATGCTTATTTATCTTGTGAGATTTGTGGATGATTGTTTCTTTTGTGTTTGTTAGCATGATAGGACTATGTTACCATGAATTTACCTCATTCTCCCTCCTAAATTATGAGGTTTAAACTGATTTAACTGTGTTTGATTGTCATTTATGCACATTGTTGTCACATTTATTATGTTTTGAACTTATGACATGCCTACTTTCAAATTGTGATTTGTTCATATGATTGTTACCTTTATCATGCTTCAATCTTTGTTAAGATATGCCCCAAATCTTTGTTAAGATGTTTGACTATTGGTTGTAACCCTTGATATCATTTGAAGTATATGCTTATTGTAATATGCATGCTTACTTGCCTTAATCCTATTTCATCTTGTTACTTGCTTTGTTAAGTACTTCTTTCCCCCAAGTGATGAAACTTTTTAGTTCTCATCCGAGTTGTCTCTCTCTCTCTCTCTCTCTCTCTCTCTCTCTCTCTCTCTCTCTCTCTCTCTCTCTCCTTCCAAAGGAAAAGTCTTTCCATTGACCTTTGTGTCATTGGATAGCTCATTACCCTTCCTTGACTTTGTGAAGTCATCTTGAACATTAGTATAAGCCTTATACTTTGCCTTAAGTCTAAAAAGACCCACCTACACTAGGAGTGTTCTTCAACTAGAACCCTAGGATAGAGTTTGTAAACTCTAGGTAAGAATCATAGAAATGATTACTTACTCCCCTCTTGAGTGTTCAACATAGATCTAGAGAGTTTTGTTAAACTCTACACAAGCATTGTAATGTTTGTTCCCCTTTGAACCTTGATCATTATCAAGTGTTCTTCATCCCTTGTGAGGTGAACTACGATTGCTCTGATTCTATCCTAGTTAGGATACGTAGGCAGAGGACGCGACGTCTTAGCGAGCAAACTTAAAAACTATCTTTAGGTCTTTACCTACACCCTTTACCCAATCCCAAACCTTAGCAAACATTTATCAAACTTAGCATGCAAGAAAACAAAAGGTTCCTGTAGAGTACTACAGATGTTTAGGATGTGAAATACCTACCCTAGGCATAACCAACCTCCGATCCCCGAATCTCTTAGCGTTGTTGTTACATCACGCAAAAAGGTTCTTTCTTTCTTTAGACCTTTCCTTTGGATAAATTAAAGTCCGGTTGTAATCTAAGAATTAAAGATTCAAGTTAATCAATAGCTTGATATCACGATTCTCACCGCAACAGTAGGGTAATTCTTCTCATGCACTCTCAACTGCCTCGAAGCATAAGCCACAACTTTTCCCCCTTACATCAACACACCACCTAAACCTGACAAGGAAGCATCACAATAAACTACGAAAGGTTCCGTAGGATTCGGCAAAATCAAGACTGGCGCTGTTGTCAATCTTATCTTTAACTCCATGAAACTCTCCTCACAACCAGCACCCCAAATGAAAGCCTTTCCCTTACAAGTCAACTGCGTTAACCGAAGTGCCATCTTCGAAAATCCTTCAATAAACCTCCGATAATAGCCTGCCAAGCCCAAAAAGCTTCGAATCTCCGTAACTGATTTATGAGTTTCCCATTGCATTACCGCATCAATCTTGGATGGATCCACACTAATACCACTACCAGAAATAATATGTCCGAGAAAACTCACTTCTGACAACTAGAATTCACACTTGGACAAATTAGCATACAATTTCTTTTCCTTCAAAACCTGTAACACAATCCTTAAATGCTCTCCGTGCTCCTCTTGAGACTTAGAGTAAATCAAAATTTCGTCGATGAACACAACCACAAAACGATCCAACTGCTCATGAAAAATACGATTCATGTATTCCATAAACACACCCGGCGCATTAGAAACTCCGAATGGCATTACGGAATATTCGTAATGACCATACCGTGTCCTAAAGGCCGTCTTTGGAATATCCTCCTCCTTAACCCGAATCTGGTGATAACCTGATCTCAAATTGATCTTGCTAAATACACGCGCTCCAACAAATTGGTCCATCAAATCATCAATCCTTGGAAGCAGATACTTATTCTTAATCGTCACCTTATTAAACTGTCGATAATCAATACATAAACTCATACTTCCATCCTTCTTTTTCACTAACAATACTGATGCATCCAAAGGAGAAACACTTGGCCTTACAAACCTCTTATCCAACAAATCATTCAACTGCTCCTTTAGTTTTACCAATTCTGATGCTGACATGTGATACACTGCCATCGAAATCGTTCTAGTACCAGGAACTAGATCAATAGAAAACTCGACTTCCCTTTCCGGCGGTACATCCGTAATCTCCCCCGGGAATACTTCTGGAAAATCACATACCACTGGAAACACATCAAGCTCCACTTCACTCTCCACAGACAACGATGCAAACAAGCTGAACAACTGAGCTTCATCCGCTAAAAGCTTCTTCAACTCTTTAGTGGATAGAAAACTCTCACTTTCATCATCTCTCAAAGAAGGAAACCTTACCATCTTGTGATAGCAATATAAATTAACTCTATTAAATTGTAACCAGTTCATACCCAAGATCACGTCTAAACCTTCCAACGGCAAACACACCAAATCCATAATGAAGTCTTTACCATACATGGTCAAAGAACAACTTACACACACCAAAGAAGTAGTTACCGACCCCGAAACGGGAGTCTCAATAACCATGTCTCCACTCATAGACACCATGCACAAACCCAAACGCTTAGCACACTCAAGAGAAATGAACGAATGAGTCGCTCCGGTATCAATAATAGCAGCTAAAGGCATATTATTAATAAAGCATGTACCTTTAATCAAGCGATCCGCATTAGTAGTGTCTGAACTGGCTAATGCAAATACTTTTCCATCCGACTGAGCTTGCTTTGGTTTGGTACACTTGGTGCTAATATGACCAACTTCCCCACAATTAAAACACTTTACATTCCTCCTACAACCAGAAGTGGCATGTCCAAGACTTCCACAATTAGCACACTTATCCACAAACTTCCCACATTCAAAAGATTTGTGGCCCATCACACCACACTTGTAACATTTGACCGCACCAGAACTTCCTCCCCCGAGTCTCCTATCAAAGTTTCCCTTATACTTGTCCTTATCAACATGCATCATATAAGGTCCACTCCTTACTTGCTGCTTTCCTTTCTTCTCACTCAAACTCTTATAATGAGTAGATCGAGCCCTACTGTCTTCTTCAAAAATCCTACAACATTCGGTCAAGTCCGAAAATCTTCGTATCCTTTGGTATCCCACCGCTTGTTTTATTTTAGGACGCAAGTCATTCTCATACTTAATTCACTTAGAGAATTCCGCCGTAACCGCCGTATAATGTGGATGAAACTGAACTAACTCCACAAACATAGCCGTGTAGTCCACCACTAACATATTGCCTTGCTTCAGCTCAAGAAATTCCATTTCCTTTTTCCCTTTTACACTCTCATGATAATACTTTCTCAAGAATTCTGTGTGAAATAAATCCCAGGTTATTTCCTCGACATCTACCTCAAGAACTTGTCTCATACTAACCCACCAGTCGTCGGCCTCTTCTCTCAACATGTGAGTTCCAAGCCCCACCTTGTTTCCCTCAGCATACCCCATAACTCTAAAGATTCTCTCAACTTCCTTCAACCAGATTTGAGCATCGTCTGGATCAAACCTCCCCTTGAATACCGGCGGCTGATTCTTTTTAAACTCATCATTAGCGTTCGAATTCAGTGCGCCTTGCACCGCCCTAGCCATAGCCTCCAACGCCGCAGCCATAACAGTGTCATTACGACCAGCCATATTCTGATGATTCCCAAAAATAACAACAAGGTTAAACAACCGTTCAACCAACACAACAACAAGACAGACGCAACTGACTCAACACTGGCTCTGATACCACTTAATGTAACACCCCCTTTCTATACCCCCAAATAAGCAATTAAATCATTTAGACACTCAATAAAATTTTTATCAGAGTATAAATTAACACATGGTATAAAAGAGGTACGCCACATTATCCAGGAAATTCGAAACATCATACAACACCTGCTCATAGAGATATGCAACAAATGGTAAATCACCACAAAGGAACTTAGTCCTTAAAACCCACATATCAATATTTATAATAAAAGCGGAAACATCTAAACATTGAATCACTTCATTCATATAAACATTGTATGCATCAACAATTTAATTCAAGTCAAAAGTTATGGTTACAAAACATTTCCAGCAGATACCTACACAGATATATCACAAAGGAACCAAAAGAATTCCTAACTACCCGGTGCTACATATCAAAGCCAACCGATCAAAAAGGAACGAAGCCACGCTTCGCAAAAGACCTCCAGCAAACCTACTCTGTGATGCCTCGTAGAGCATTAAGAAACAACAGAAGGGTGAGAAACAATATCATAACAAACAATGCACACACACACACACTATATATATATATATATATATATATATATATATATATATATATATATATATATATATATATATATATATATATATATATATATATATATATATATATATATATATATATATATATATATATATATATATATATATATATATATATATATATATATACACCAACATATAATACACGTAACACATTTCTCACCGCAATACGTCACAATTCAATCATATATACATCGCAACACACATAGAATTCACAAAGCATATCCACCAATATATCATATCAAGATAATAATGCACTCATAGAGACCGACTCACGAGTTTATGCAGATGCAAATGCGGTACCAACTCATTCAGCAGGTTCAATTGAAGAACCAAAGGAACCATCGCTCGTTACCGAAGTAACTCCCCGTCGGGCCTATGATGTTCACCCATCGCTCACACCCCGGATGGGCACACGATGTTTTAGGATTACTCACACCCCACAAGGGTACACAATCGTTCTGCAGATTCTCCACGGAATCAAAATAATGTATCGCTCACACCCCACAAGGGCACACGATGTTTCTGCAGATCCTTCTAGGGATCAAAATAAACTATCGCTCACACCCCACAAGGGCACACGATGTTTCTGCAGATCCTAGGCGGGATCAGACACACAAGAATGCATCATGATGCTTCACAAACAAAACGACTCCGTACATTCTTGACATGCTTACTTATGCACCATATATATTCATGTATATTTCATTCAATTCAAACAATTGCACAACATTGCCAAACGACCACATTTCACACTCCACGATTCACAGTATAGGATTCACGCCATACGGCTACCCACAACATAACATATCACAATATACACTATGCATAACCAAAAAGGATTAATCATACTTGAATCGAAGAGTCCATCATGGAAGTGAAAACACAATAAAATAACACTCTGCTACGCTCGCTACTCTGTTCGCCTAGCGAACTTCCAGCGAGTGCTCGCTACCTGTTCGCCTAGCGAACAAGCTCGCGAGAGCAATCAAAAGTCTCTGACTTGCTTCGCTACCACACTCGCTTAACGAAGGTCTAGCGAGTCGCTCGCTACCCCTTTCGCTACCAACGAAGAGCACCACACACCATTTTGCCCAAGTCTGGGACCGTTCGCTACTGGCTCGCCACAGCGAATGCTCGTGACCTGCTCGCCTAGCGAACGTGCCATCGAGGGTCTGCGAACTCAGAATTCACCTCTGTCCAAAACTCTGAGACTCGTCGAAATCTACCCGATTCAATCCCAACTCGTCTCAGCAGCTTCAGCCCAACATTCCTCGACTAAACTTAACCACTTATTCTCATTTCTAACCGTGAAAACTCGGTTTCTAACGATTTACTCAAAACCGACCTAAAACGGAAAATGAGCAAAACTCTCCGTAATCCAAAAAAAAACCAATAGAAACATACATAATCATATACATCGAAAGAATAATAAAGTTTCACACCCTTACCCGATTAATCAAAGCTTAGAAGTTTGATTCTTGGTGATTCTAGGTTTTTCTCCTCTTCCTCCTCTTTTCTCTTCTCTTCTCTCTTCTCTTCTTTCCTCTCTATTTCTTTCTATCTCATTTCTTTTCTCTCTGTTTCCACTTATACTATTCCTATTTTATTTCTCTCTAATATCTACTATTTAAGGATTATCTAAAACACCCTCTAATTAATTCCCAAAACTCTCCGAATAATAAAATAACATAATAAGCACACATAACATATTCAAGTTCAAATTCTACAATTAAAAGAATAATTCAATTAAAATAAATTAAAAGACTCAACAACAATGGGAAATTCAGAATCGGGGCGTTACATTTTGTAGAAGGAACTTCTTCTTTTAACCTTTTGTTCTGGAGTCCTTTCTGCCGTTATAGAAGGAAATACGATTATATCCTCCCAAGGGAGTCTCCTCTATGCGATGTAGAAGGAGTTACCATGTCTTCAAACCTTTTGTTTTGGAGTCCTTTCTACCTTTTGTAGAAGGATTATTTCTCCTAACCTTTTGTTCAGGAGTCCTCTCTACCTTTTGTTGAAGGAATATTTCTCCTAACCTTTTGTTCAGGAGTCCTCTCTACCTTTTGTAGAAGGAATATTTCTCCTAACCTTTTGTTCAGGAGTCCTCTTTACCTTTTGTAAAAGGAAGCTTTTTCTCCAAACCTTTTGTTCAGGAGTCCCCCTTGCCTTTTGTAAGAGGAAAACCAATGTTTACTCTAGAGTCCTCTCTACCTTTCGTAGAAGGAATATCTCACATAATCCTTTATTTTTAGAGTCCTCTCTATCTTTCGTAGAAGGAATATCTCACATAATCCTTTATTCTTAGAGTCCTCTCTATCTTTCGTAGAAGGAATATCTCACAGTCGTTTATTTTAGAGTCCTCTCTACCTTTCGTAAAAGGAATATCTCATTTCTATATTTTTAGAGTCCTCTCTACCTTTCGTAGAAGGAATATCTCACATAATCCTTTATTTTTAGAGTCCTCTCTACCCTTTGTAGAAGGAATATCTCACAGTCGTTTATTTTAGAGTCCTCTCTACCCTTCGTAGAAGGAATATCTCACAGTCGTTTATTTTAGAGTCCTCTCTATCTTTCGTAGAAGGAATATCTTATAATGTTTATTTTAGTGTCCTCTCTATCTTTCGTAGAAGGAATATCTCACAGTCGTTTATTTTAGAATCCTCTCTACCTTTCGTAGAAGGAATATCTCACATAATCCTTTATTTTTAGAGTCCTCTCTACCCTTCGTAGAAGGAATATCTCACTGTCGTTTATTTTAGAGTCCTCTCTACCTTTCATAGAAGGAATATCTCACATAATCCTTTATTTTTAGAGTCCTCTCTACCCTTCGTAGAAAGAATATCTCACAGTTGTTTATTTTAGAGTCCTCTCTATCTTTTGTAGAAGGAATATCTCATAATCCTTTATTTTTAGAGTCGTTTCTACCTTGCGTAGAAGGAATATCTCATAATCCTTTATTTTTAGAGTCCTCTCTACCTTGCGTAGAAGGAATATCTCATAATCCTTTATTTCTAGAGTCCTCTCTACCTTTCGTAGAAGGAGTATCTCACATTTTTATACTTCCGAGTCCTCTCTATCTTTTGTAGAAGGAATATCTCCTAGCCAATTATGATTCCCTATTACGAGGTGTCTCCCCTTCTGGCTGGCAAAGCACTCATGTTCATTCTGCATTGCATCTCAAGCATGTCATCATATTCCCCTTAACCCTTCCTCACTAACAGACACCTCCTTCAAGGCATCTTGCTGACTGTCTACTTTCATCCCACACCTATCCAGTTGAAAATCTCGGGTATTCTAGTATTTAATTCTCTTCTACCATGAATGTTCGAGCACCTTTATCCTCCAGACATTCAGGTCCAAGAGGATTAAATAGGGGCAGCTGTCACACCCTCATTTTCACCTTTAGCCTTTTATACCATACATTTCGTCATATCATACATCGTTCTATTGCATATCGAGCGTGTGGGTTCACAAGGTAAGGATTGGATCGGTTCTTTGTTTTCCATTCCAAATAAGATAATTTGTCTATCATTGGACCACGTGGAGGAAAAGATACATAATCAAAGATACCCCATTGGGTCAAGTATGAATCTGATTTGAGGTAGTCACTCAAAGATCAAGATTAATGCAGTTCAGGATCCCCAATTAGGGTTTCTAATTAGGAAAAGTCAACTGTAGTTTGACTTTTGATTAAAAAGGTGTTCCAATGATGGAACCATGGTCTATGAAGCTCATATGGCTTAATTAAGTCCACTTAAGAAGTTTCAAGACTTCAGGAGACCCAGAATAACAACAGTCGATCCGATAGTTATCGATCGATTGTTTCATTGACCAAACGGTCAACTCTTCAACCATAAGGAATTTGACCTCAAGGTGTGAAGCAAAAATGTTCCTATTAATATATTACACCTATACATAAAGTTTCATGACCATTGGATCATGGATTGAGGAGTAATTGAAAAGTCGGGAATCAGGGTTTTGAAAGGGGCAAAACCATAACTTCCTAACCACGCATCCAATTGAGGTGGTTCAAAGCTTGTTGGAAAGTACTTTACAAGTCCTACAAAAGTCTTACAGTGGTCCATGTGCAAAAAATGCATAGATTTGGAGTTATGGTCAAAATCATCACAAGAGGGAGAAAACACTTAGAAAAATTCTAAGTTTTTGGTCTTGTTAGGCATGTTTTCATCCAACTTTGAAGGGATTTTTGACCTAGTTCCACTTGGAATCTGAAGATCATGAAAGCATGAAAGTTGTAGAGCTCCATGAGGGCTTTCCAAAAAGTACTAGAACTCCTCCATAGCCCTTGTGAGTTGAGAGTTATAAATCCAGAAAGTTGAGGTCTCCACACTTGAGTGCACCATTTCCACTTTTTCACAAATTCACTTTTCAGCCACTTGGATCATTCTCAACCATTGGATCATGTCTTGATCTTATAATTAGAGAGGTTGATGGTTTAAAATTCAGAAGAAAGAAAGATTTGGTGGATATTGCAAGTTGCAAAGACAATGGCAATATTTTAATAAAAAAAAGAACAAGAGGAAAGAGAAACTTTTTGAGGGAAATCTGCAGCTGCAGTTCCCTACACTCTACCCTCACTTCAGTCACCTCCATGTCCTTCATCCCACTTGATTTATGCCTTGCATTGTGCCAAGGAGTTGAGTGTGCAGCTGTACCAAATCTTGGATAGATTTTCCTTTCAAAATCTCCCTCCAAAAGTCAAAATCCAAATCTTCCCCAAACCCTCTCATGGCCTATAAATAGAGGCTTCATCCCATTGCATCCCACACACCAGAGCTATCCAAAAAAAACAGAAACACATAGCTCTCATTCTTATTCACCTTGCTTGAAAGGGAAGAAAGTCACAAAACCACCAAAAATTGCCTCTTTACGTTTTTCACACCAGTCCTTGTTCCAAACACTAAACCACCATAAAAACCATATACACACCCTTAAAATGACCATTTGAAGTTGTTTCCATCATCACATTCATCAAAAAATCCATAGATGAAAAAGTCAAACTTCATACCACCATAGTTTGACTTTTGTGCACCTTTCATACCAAATCACTACCTAGATCCATTTCCACCACTTTAACACTCAAAACACATCATGTTCATGATATTCTAGCTTTCCATAATCTCAAACACCAGCTGGAAATCCATTTACACAAACTGTCCTCAAGAACCACTTGTTGCTTCAAAAGGAAGAAAGCTCAAGGTTTGCTTAAAAGAGGAGGGGATATCTTGCTCTTGCTGCTAGCTTGCTTTTAGGAGGTCTACAAGAGGTATGTAGCTCCAAACCTCCTCATAATGTTTATGTTTTTGGGTTATTAGATGATTTAGGCATTGTTATGCTAAATTGTGGATATACTGTCAGATTGTTTTGAATACCATGTATGGTTGCTGTTGGAGGTCATTTAGTTCAGTTAGTGTGTACACTTTTGTGAAAGCATGTTATTAAATATGGGATAAGGGTAGTTCTAGCATTGATATGTTGAACCTTTGCTTGCTGTCAGTTTATTTTGACATGGAGGGTTGTGTTCCATTTATGTGTAGCTTGCTATTAAGTAAGTTTGAGGCCAATGTTTAGGTCTGCTGTTGGAGTTTTGTTTTAGACTTGTCAAGCATATTGATGTTTAGAATGAATTACTCTTCATGCTAGTCTGATTCTCTTATGGACTTGGCATTGTAATGTCATTTCTTAGTTCTGTTTATTGCTTGTGTAGTGGCTTTGCTGTTTTGGTGAAGTGGTATCCCTTGTTGTGTGGATTTTGGCATTGTTTAAGTTTAAGCACCATGGCCTGTGACTGTTCCTACAGGCTGAATTTGTCAACTCAAGCCTGTTGTGTCAAGTAAGTCTTTGCTTCTGTTTTTAAGCAAGCCTGCTTGACCCTTATTGTTGAAGGCATTTAAGACATTAGTGCATGGAGGTCTGCTCTTGCTGTTCCAGTTTCACTGTTACTAAAATCTACTCTTCATGCCTTGTTTGAGTAACTGACATTTAGGGGATTAAGGACTGTTTGAGTATTTAGGGGCTGTTGACAGAATATGTGAGGTTGGATTTATCAATCCATGGTGAGGTTTTTAGAGTAGTTAACTCTTTGCATTAATATCCTAGGCATTGTAATGTCAGTGTTTGGTTCTGCTCAGTCTTAGGTAGGATCCTTTGAGGCTATAAGGTTAGGTTGTGTGTAACACCCATTTTTTTTAATTATTTAGCCTTTCTGGTGTTATTCTATTTTCGGTGTGTCTTTTGTGGAGATTATTTAATAATGTTGGAGTTTAGTATTAATATAATTAATAATGATAATAATTTGATAATTAATAGTAATATTATTATTATTATTACTATTATTATTATTATTATTGGTATTATTATTATTGGAATAAAGGAAATAAGGATTTAAGAGATATAAGAGGGGTATTTGTGAATGGGGATAGGGGAAAAGAAAGAGAACACGATAAAGAAGATGGAAGAGAAAGAACAAGGAGGAAGAACAGAGGAAGAAGAAGAAGGCCAAGGCTGTTGGATTCTTGGGAGTTTCTCATCAATCGAAGCAACTAGTCGAGGTAAGGGGGAGAAACGGGTTAAAATTGGTAATTGCATGAATGGGGTAGTTGGGGATTCCTTAACCCCATAGGGATTTGATGAATATAGTTAGTATGTTGTTGTGTTTTCTGATCATTGCTGTTATGGTGAACTCCTTGCATGTGGTTGTAAAGTGATTGTTAGAATGATTTGGGTGAATTGGTGTAGTTTACCGTTTAGGTCGAAAATGATTTAATCGGTAGAGTTGGTGTTTTATCGGGTAAAGTCTGGAATTAATAGTGTGGTTTAGTCGTAGAATGCTAAGATAAGACTGCTGAGACTGGTTTGGTGAGAATCGGATGAGTTTTGAGCTTCTGATGAATTTCTGAACAGTGAGGGTTTTGTGAAATCGCAGACGTTCGCCAGCACCATTGCTGAGCGAGCTAGTAGCGAGCTTTCGCTAGGGATTCGCTAGGCGAGTTGGGTAGCGAATACTTCCAATAGCCACTGTCTGCCTTCGCTAGCAGGTTCGCTAGGCAAATGAGGCATCGAGCTTTCGCTGAGGCCTCGCTAGGCGAGTGAGCCAGCGAGCGTGTCAGAATGTGATTTTTGTGCTGTTTTGCCTTGGGATTCATTTTGTAGGATTCCTTGGGTTGTGATAGGCCGAGAGACGTTGTTTAGTGGTGAAGAGAGTATACTTGATGTGGAAAGGTGAATTATGAAATATTGAATTTAATTGACATGATTAATTGGTGGGTAAGACATATATATGTAATATGTATATGATGCATAGTGAGGTGATTGGGGAGGATCGCGTGTACTCGGTGCTCAAATGTGATTTCCCAATTAATTAACTTGATTGATATAATTGATTGGTGTATATATATATATATATATATATATATATATATATATATATATATATATATATATATATATATATATATATATATATATATATATATATATATATATATATATATATATATATATATATATATATATATATATATATATATATATATATATATATATATATATATCTGATGTATGGTGATGTGATCAGTAGGATCGTGTGCACTTAGTGTGCTTGATGTTGTGTGTTGTGCATTTGGTGTTATGCATAGCATGGTGTCTTGGTATGGTCGAATCATGTCTCAGGAGGAGCGTAACTGATTCAACCATACTCTCTTATGATGTTTATGAGGTGCTCCATTGTGGAGGGTTGATGGCCCAGTGTCCATCGGTAATGACGACGTGCTCCTTTGTGGAGGGTTGATGGCCCAGTGTCCATCAGTGATGATGTGCTTCCTTGTGGAGGGTTGATGGCCCAGTTTCCATCGGTGGTGGTGATGTGCTCCCTTGTGGAGGGTTGATGGCCCGGTGTCCATGAGTGATGATGAGTCGGTACCGCATGCATGGTGTTGAGTTGCTTTCTTGCATTATGATATGTTGTGTTGATGATTGGACAGTAGGTCCTGTTTGATATTGGTGGGGTGATGATTTGTTTATTTACTGCCTTTTTATTCATGTATTTCATTACCGATAATTTCGATCATGTTTTCTCACCCCTCTGTTGTTGTTGTGGTTTGTGCTTCTTCGAAAGTACAGATAATCCAGGTACATAGTTAGCTTGGATAGTGGTGTGCGAGTCGAGTCTTAGGATGCTCTGATACGTAACACAGGACTTGGGGGTTTACTTTTATTATGACTAGATTTGTTTATTCCTGTGACGTATCATGTCTGATGAACTTGTTAATGAATACTTTTGTGCATTTTGGCGGATGGCCGTGAGCGATGAATAATGATAATTTTCCACTGCTTTAATTTGAAAATCATATAATGAAGAGTTATGTTGAACTGTTTGAATGTAATATCCCACTTTTGGAATGGAACTCTGATAATTATTTGACTTAATCGCATTTTATTTTAATTTGGGAAGTGGGGTGTTACACTATGAGCTTTAGGTTGTTTAATTTAGAATTGAGGTTTAGTGTGGTGAGTTGTATTCATATTTGCTACTAGAGCAGAGTTGGTTAACTCATAACTGTTACTAAAAGTAATTTCACATGATAAGAAGAGATTGAATTTTTCTATGTAAGTTGATCATTATCATGACTCTTTGTTGCTAGAATCTGGCTCACACTAGATGTTGCTGTTTGGTGCAGTGACTGCCTCCTAGAATAGTTTCTTAGGCCTGCAGCTTTGTTGTTTCAACAGGTTCATGTTCAACATATTTTGTCTTGCCTCTGCCTATATGTTGTGACATTAGGTTGTTGAAAACAATATGTGGAACTAATGTCTGCATTGTCATGCCAAGTTTTGCCTTCTGCTTCTTGTTTTTCAACAAGATTGTCTGGTTTGCATTATTAAAAGGTGTGTTGCTTTGCTTTTGTAAAAGCAGGGTTGATGAAGTTTTTGGCCATAGTAATAAGGCATGATGCTTAAGACTGTTCTGCTCATTTTTTTTATGTTGTTGCTTTTAGCCATGGGTATGTCTTTATCCTTGTTAGGATTCACAACTGTATTATTGAAACCTGAGTTTGTCAACTCATGTGTGTTGGCTGTCTAAATTTTGTTGCTCAAAGTTTGGTTTATGTTTGTTTTGTTAAATGGAAGATGCCTCATCATGTAGTTTCTGTTTAGTTTGAGTGAATTGGACATTGCAATGTTCCAAGTTACAGTTGTGTTGTCATTGATGTTGAGTTTGAGTTTGTTCAACTCATGGCAGTTGGACTTTATCATTAGGGAATATATGTATAGGTTGTGTGCTTTTGGGAAATGTTGATGTGTGATGATGCAATACTTGGTGCATGTAGAAGTTAACATTATCATGTTAGTTGCTGCCAGGATTTAGAGTTAAGTTGTGTTGGCTGCTAGTTCTCAGTAGCTGCTGTCACAAGAGTAGGGCATTGGATTACTATTGGTTTTGGAACAGTTTTGGAGGACCAAGTTAGGGTGGTCTTGGAGGTTAAGATGGTATGGTTATACTAAGAAGGATGTAGTCATGCTTCAAACTGCCTACTGTCATAGGATTTTTCTTTTCTTTTTTTCTCCTATTGAGATTCATGTCAAGATTTGGGTTTGAGCTTGATAACTCTTTGCTTGCTATTTTAGTATGAGTTGGTTTATCTTAAAATGTTTGTGGCAAGGTATGATTGGTGTTTGAGTCAGTTTGAAATGAACCAATTATCACTATCGTGGGGCTTTTGAATGACTGTTGTTTTCAGTTCTCACATTTTTGATAAAAGTTGTTTGAAACTTGATTTAAATATGTTTTGTTTTTGTCAAGCCTTGTTTGGATTCATATTTGTCAATCCCTATGGACTATTAGTTTTCTTTATGGCTGATGATCAACATGGAGGATTGTATCTTTGTTGTCTTAGATCTTTGCCTTAATACCATGTGGATGCCAAGTCTCTTTTAGATACCATTTCACTAAATTGAAGCTCATATCCCCCATTTTGTTCTAATGACAGTTTGGATCATATTTTTGTTAAAATTTGATCTATGTTGTACTTAAAGCATGAACAGGCCTTTAACTATCCCCAATTGCATCAGTTTGTAAACTTTAGACTCAAAATGCATCTCAATATCCTTCATTGCATGACCAATCGTGTTTTCAGCTAGGAGCATCTTTTTGAAACATGGTTGATACCATTGCAAATCTCATGAAAAATCAAGTAGTTTTGACTAAAATTTCATGAAAAACGATTAAGAATTGAAAGAGTTAGGATCAAATCATTTCTCAAACTTCCACTTGAGTTGCATTGAAGAGCTGGCCCAGAAATCACATTTTTTTAGATACATATGCACATGGGGTGGCTTGATACAATGGATGCATCGCCACCCCAGTGGTTAATGCCTCGCCCATAAGTATTTGCCATGCCTTTGATCCCAAGTTCGATCCTCAGTGAGGACAATTTTTGGTTATTTCATGATTTTCAATTATTGTTAATATTTTTATTTCTTTTCTCATTCCATACTCACACGCTTCAAATGGTTGGGCTGACTATGTTTTGAGCCTATGACCCCAAGGTCTTGGGTTCAAGCCTCGGGGAAGGCATTTCCTTTCTTTTTAATATTTGGTTTTATTTAATTTTATTTTAATTTCATTTAATTTCAATTAATCATAACTCCTTTGTTTTTAATCCTTTTTGGGTGATTCTTTTTTCTAAATTCTCATATTAATGTGTATTTTCACATAGTGCTCAAAGAATTCTAAAATTCTTATTTTAGAAACACTTTGCATTAGGAGGAAATTGCGATTCGTTTTAGGGCTTATCGAGCCGTTTTCAACCTTGTAAGACGGTTGTCTTGTGCATCGCCATCGACCTTGTTCGCATCACTTCAAATATATTTACCAACAAATAAAACCCTTGATCCAACATCAAGAGGTTCTTTTTCTCATAAAAATCCAAAAATACAATAAATATGTGATTAGGGTTATAAACCATGGACTTTAAGGTGGTGGAGAAGGAATGAGAATGGAACCCTCCTACACTCATTTCGAATGTTTTGAATACAAGGCGCTCAACTTGGTTATTTGAAACATTCATATTTATCCAAAGTCTTTTGTGTAATCCTAATAAAAAACAATCTTTTCTCAAAAACTTAAAAATAACATCAACTCATCAAACTTCTTTTCGCCTTAGGGCATCAATCCGAAAACTCTTTTTCAAGGTATAAAAACAACCAACAAACAACTATTTCACAAGCCTCCGAACTACAGAGCTCTGATTCTTCACTTCTTTTAAGTGAGGATACGTAGGCACAAGGGCCACAATCCTTGGCGAGCACTATAATAAAAAGCCAACCCCTCTTTCTTTTTAAAAACAAGCAAACTTTTAGATTAAAAACACCCACTCAAGCGAAACAACCTAGAAGGTTCTCATCGAGTACGATGGATGCGAGGGGTGCTAATATCTTCCCCTCGTATAACCGACTCCCGAACCCTAAGACTTGGTTGCGATGACCATGCTCTTTTTCCTAAAGGTTTTATCGCTATTTCCCTTTCCCTCTTTGGGATAAATAAAATTCGGTGGTGACTCTGTGTCATTTTTCGCGTAGCGACAAATGTAAGGGGTGCTAATACCTTTCCCATGCATAACCAACCTCAATATCCAGATCTCTCTCTTTTTAGCTCTTTTTAGCTTTTTGTGGGTTTTGTTCGATCTTTTTCCATTCCCTTTGGAAACAATAAAGTTCTGTAGCAACTCTTGCTTTTCTGAGTTAATTTAATCAATAGCTTAATCTCAAATGTTTCCCACCGCGACAGCTGGCGACTCTGTTGGGTAGAAAATCCCAAGTGGATTAAGCCTAGCTTGCTTGTTTGTTGCTTTATCATTTCCTATTATTTGTTGTTTATGTTTTTAGGTGCTTGGTGATTGTTGCGGTGAGAATCGGATATCAAGCTATTAATTAACTTGAATCACAAATCTATGAAATTTACCACCGAGCTTTGATTTATCCAAAGAAAAGGGTAAAGATCGAAAAAAAACCCTAAGTGCACTATGTAACAATAAAGCTAAGAGATATAAGGTTCGGGGGTTGGTTATACCTAGGGAAGGTGTTAGCATTCTAAGTATCTGTAGTACTCTACAAGAACCTCTTGTTAGTATTTATGTTATGCTAAATATTGCTTGCTAAGAAAAAAGGTGCTAAGATAAAAACCTAAGTTATATACACTAAGTATGCTCGCCAAGACATCGCATCTCATGCCTATGTATCCTAACTAGGATGGAATCAGAGTATTCGCAGTTTGCCTAACTAAGGTTGAGGAAATCTTGACTATGTTCAAGGTTCCAAGGGGAATTAAGTGTTCATAACCATGACAATTACATGGAGTACGATGACTCCAATCCTAAGGCTAAATCAAACAGGGAAAGTAAGTGTTCATCACCATGACACTTACACGGAGTGCGGCGACTCAAATTCTAAGGCTAGGATAAAGGGTAAGGTAATCTGGTCTCAATTGTACGACAACGTGAGATAAAGGGAATTAACTGTTATTTGTTCGTAGTTAGAGGGTTTGACAATATATCACGTCTTGTACCTACGTATCCTGACTAGGAATGAGAAATCAGAGCCTCCGTAGTTCTCCTAACTAGGGATGAGGAACTCTTGATAACGATCAAGGTTCCAAGGGGGAGTAAGTGTTCATGACCATGACACTTACATGGAGTATGGCGACCCCGAACCTAAACTAGGTTGCAACAGGCAAACTCTCACAAGGTCTCGATGGAAAGATGGACAAGGATAATCAACATGACATGGCAGTCAACTAAGAGGATCCTTTCCTTTGGAATCAGGCAAAATAATATGGCAAAAATACATGAGTGAAATGAACGATGATGAACATAAGATGATGAGCAAGTGACATAGTCAAGACAAGAATCGAGATCATGAGATCAAAACAATATAACTAAAATAAAAAAGATCCAATCTACAAATCACTAAGTTAGAAGTTAAACTAATAAAGAAATTAACTAGTAGAAAATAAAGTCTAAAGTTATCGAAAATAAATCCTAAATAGTTATTCTAAATATGAACTAGAGTTTACATAACCTAACTAAGAAAAATATTTAACAAAACAATTAACCAAAATAATTAACAAAATTATTAATAATTATAATCAGCAAAAACTAACCAATACATCAATAAAAATAATAATAAAGATAACTAAGAAGATTTTTAACAAAACGATTTAATAATAGAGATAGTTAACTAAACTAATGAACAAAATTGGTAGAAATAAAGAAGGGTATGAAAGTGTTAAGGGTGCATGTATCAATTTGCTCAAAACTTAATATTAGCAGGCCCTATATCTTTGTTCAAAACATCTACCCCTGCAACCTAAAGAGGCGCCGGACCAAATGGTCGTTGTTTCGCCGCATCGTGGCTTCCGCAGGCACCAGCGGTCCCTCAATATCACCATCAAGTCACACGTTTAGGATCGTTCAACTCTCTACCATTAAAAACTCTCCATAATCTACTTTAACTCCCCCTCAAAATTAATAAATCAGAAACAAAACTTGGATTATGAAAGAAGATACACAAGAGAAAAAGAAATGGCGTGAATAGAAATACTTACGTCGATTTGAAGCTTATTCAGGTATGCAATTGAACCTTTATTCTCGTCGATTTCTTCGAATCCTCTCCTCTATTTTCCTTTGTCATCTAGCTGAGTTGAAGCAGAGTTTGTTGATGTTGTGGTGGGTGATGATTGGGATTTGTTCACGACGGCGCTGTATTTTTCGACAGAATAAGTTATGCATGGTCATGGTCCCTTTGTAACCAGCATCATGGAGTGGTGGTATTTTAAAAAGCTTCGCATGGAATGGTGTGGTTTGTTAACAGGGATTATGAAGTGGGAACAATGACTATTTTGCAGTGAATTAGAAGTAGAAGTTGGAATGATGAAGAAAAAATATTGGTTTAAGGAGGATTTTTTGAATGATTTATAGGTGGCTAGACGAAAATGATGTAGTGGTGGATCTAGAAAGAAGAGGGTAGACGATCCGTATGGTTGTGAAATTTTTTGGGAGGACCTTGAACATGGTTTTACTGAAGGTTCACAGATTTTTCTGGTATGTGTAATGGATTATGGTTTTGTGCTCAGGTTGTTATTGTGAAAGGAGAAGAATTCTGTTGAACATTGTGCAGAATATGAAGTTTTTCATGAGGTTCGATGGAGCCAACGGTTTGTGAATCCCCCCTTTTTGTGTTTTTCTTTCCTCCTTTTAAATTCAAAGCCAACTTTTTTTAATTTTTCCTGGTATTGTGTTGTCACTTTCCACAACGCAGGTTTGGGCAGTTTTTATTGTTGATGCAAGGTCTGTAGGGAAGTCATGCTTGCGTAGGCTGTGTTGCTGTTGTGGCACGTTTGGCATGTTGTGTAGGCTACATGTTAGCTGGCTGGAAAGTGGCATGTGGGAGATTTGCAGCGTCTTGATACAGTCAAGCTGCAGGTTGTAGCAGAAGGTTGGTAAAACAAGTTTTAGTGTTTTGTGGGGCAGGTTTATTGTTGTGTCCTTGTTCATGTTACGATAACATTGCATTGTGTGGGGTGTCTTGCAGCATATTGTGTTGGTTGTACAAGTAGCATGTTTTCTTTGGCATATTAATGTGAGGAGCGCAACTTGGTACAGATCGACACATGTTTTGCTTGTGGCAGCATGAGGAACTAGTGGGAATTGGCTTGTGTGTAACAAGTGTGGTTATAAATTTCTCTTTTTTATTTGTTTTTGTTGTAATAATGTAAAGTATAATGGGACTATGACTTAAATGAGCTTTTGGAATGTGGAATATTGGTTTGAAATTGAGATATTGGAATTGAATTACAATTGAAAAGAATTTATTTGAATTAAAATGAAATTGGGAATGGATTTGGAAATTGAATTAAAAAAATGGTTTATGGTTAAAAATAAATGGATAATTGATGTGAAAATGTGGATATGGATTAGAAAATGGTTTAGAATAAAATGGGAAAATAAATTGAATAAAGATGATGGAAATGGGTAAATTAAATTTGGAAAAATGGAAACGGATTAGAATTGAAAACGAATATGGAATTAAAAATGGAATATGGGTGGATTTTGCAACTAGAATGGAAAATGGATTAAAAAGAAATGGGTAATTGATGGATATAGAAAATGGTTACGGGAATGGATGCGGGTAATGATAATGTGCCTCCACTTTTGATCAATCAGTCAAAACCTTGACAATTAACTTAACTGCCGCAAATCATGAATTAAGTCAAAGAAAATCCATCTTGAATTAACTCCTTATCCTTGATGAAACATTTGATATTGTATCAAATTCTTTCCTTCAGAACATCCCAAGTCACAGATGATTTATAGTTGAAGCAAAACAACTTTATTTGACCAAGATTCAGTTACATCCAACTGAACAACACTGCATGCACGTTTAACTTGCTAACCTCAAGTAAAACTCAACTGAACGACACTTGTCGATCATAAACATCAAGGGTGATAAACCCTAATCCTCCAAAATCCTAATTTAGGATCTTTCTAGACAATCCACTAATGAATCCTTAAACAACGACACCCTTGTGACCATTCAGAGAAACTGAAGTCGTGCCTTAATAAATCTCTGGTAGGGGCCGCTCATGAAAATTGAAAACCCAACACCTCTTGCCTCAGACTTGAGTAAAATAATAGAAAGAGACAACCTCTGAACAAAATGGGAATCCAACTCAACAGAAAACCTCCTATCCAAAACCCTAATTTAAACACCTTTGAAGCTTCTAGAGTCAAGCCCTGATTCACAAGTGAAACAAAACAAACATAGTCTGAAAACTTGGGTTAGACATGTAATATGATTGACTTAATATGCTTATGCAAATTATGACATCTAAATGGTAAATTTTGAGGTATGACAGTTGCCCCTATTTAAATATCTTTACCGGATGACATGAGCGATGACGATCCTCAAAAAAATCAAGGTGAAAGGTATTTAAATATAGCAAATTGAAAATTTTGCCCTTAGATGCAATGCTGACATGCTATGAACTCTAGCATGATTAAAATGATGGAATGATAAATGCAAAATGCAGACGAAACGAATGCAAACAGAGATAGAGACAACACAATGAGTAACCACTCACTAGGGAAGACAACAACACCGGGGAAATGAAACAATACTAGGGAAATCTAAATTGATGGAGAAACAGGTCTAGGCATGTCTGTGTGAAACTTTAGAAGGAAGGGGTCCATGTTGGAGGTAGAACCAAAAGATGGTCTCCCCTGGGGAATATCTAGAGTAGTTGATCAACAAGTTCAAGCGATTACTGGTTAACACTCTAGAACAAGTGACATAACACGACCCTTAAAACCTTGGGATTGGACCAAAGAAAAGGTAAAAGTAACTTCCTCATTGGAAGTAGAACCAAAATATGGGCTCCAATGAAGGTATCTAGAATGATTGATCATCAGGTTCAAGAATGACCGGATGACATTCTAGAAAGAAAACATCCTCAATGAAGGTTAAACCGGAAGGATGGTCTCGATTGGGGAATGAAAAAGTTTCACAAATGAGTGGTATCGTCAAAGGATTGACGAAAAGATACATAAACTTGAGAGTCTTCATTAAAGGGTTGATGGAACAAAACAACAAAAGCAAGTTCGAAGGTACACAACCCGAGCTTGGAATACATCGTCAATGGATAAAGGGTGAAAGTAACAAAACATATCTGAAGGTACACAACCTTAGCTCGGAACACATCGTCAAAAAGGGTTGATGGCAAAATAACAAAACATATCCGAAGGTACACAATCTTAGCTCGGAGTACAACGTCAAAAAGGGTTGACGGCAAAAAAAAAAACACTCAGATCCGAAGGTACACAACCTGAGCTCAGAATACATCGTCAAACAGGGCTGACGGAAAAATAACAAAACATATCTGAAGGTACACAACCTGAGCTCGAAATACATCGTCAAAAAGGGTTGACGGTAAGAAACCAAAACATATTCGAAGGTACACAACCTTAGCTCGGAATACGTCGTCAAAAAGGGTTGACGGAAAGAAACCAAAACATATCCAAAGGTACACAACCTGAGCTCAGAATACATCATCAAAAACGATTGACGGCAAGAAACCAAAACATACCCAAAGGTACACAACCTGAGCTCGGAATACATCGTCAAAAAGGGTTGACGACAAGAAACCAAAACATATCCGAAGGTACACAACCTGAGCTCGAAATACATCGTCAAAGGATTGATAGCAAAAAACCATTTACCAAACATTATCAACGTCAAAGGATGACAGAATGAACACCTGTCCGAAGGAAAACATCGTCAACGGATTGACAGAAAGAATAACCCGATCTTGGACTACTTCGTCAAAAAGGGTTGACGGAAAGAAACAATGTCAAAGGATTGACAAAATGAACACCTGTACAAAGGAACACATCGTCAACAGATTAACAGAAAGAATAACCTGATCTCGGACTACGTCGTCAAAAAGGGTTGAAGGAAAGAAACAATTCAAATAGGAATCTCATCAAAGGGGTTAATGGACAAAAATGCATTTGAAAGTCGTCATCAAAAAGGGTTAATGACAAATGACTGATTGAGGGTAGCAATAATTGTAACCATAAAAGGTTGAATAACACCAAGGACAGATAAGCTTCTCGGGGGATATTTTCATCTATCGCAATGGAAAACAAGCTTCTCAAAGAGATTTCCACTTCTTGTATACTAAAAGTTGAGGAAAACACTAAAGGCAGATAAGCTTCTTGGGAGAGATTGGCACTTATCATTGTAAAAAGCTGAAGGAAACACCAAAGATAAATAAGCTTCTCATGAGAGATTGCCACTTATCCTCACAAAAATATCAATGAATAAACAAGCTTCCCAAGGAGATTGTCACTTGTTGAGTGTAAATTCCAAGGACATGCTGTTACAACAACATTGCTGGAGAAGAGATTTTGTCTTCAATGAGGATTTGTAAAGATTCTTCCTGCGAGACATTGTGCAAAGTAAATGCACGCTCAAACTAGGTTCAGTGACCTATTCTGGTTCGAAGATAATACTTGCTAGGGTCCAAAGTTCAATCTAGGAACAAGCTAGAAAGAAAAGGTCAAGTAATACTTTAACCATGGAGGAATGAACTATAATGGGATCTATCTTATCCAAACATGGAATAGATAACTGAACCAACCATCATCCACGAGGATCAAACTCTCTGGGGAATTTAGAAAGGATGGGAACTTTATATACTGGCCTACAAGTTTGTGGAATGAGGCATGTCCAAATGATTCATGGTTTGGGAGATATGATGAGCTAAAGTTGGGAAAAAGGAGATTTTGACATTCCAACACTTAGAAATTTTTCTAAGTGTAGAAAATCAGTTTGAGGTACCTACTTTCAAGCCCATTTTTCATGGTGATAAAAGCTTCAATTGAATTTTCCTACAACATGATAGTTGTAGAGCATCTTCCAAGCTTTCTTTTTAATACTAGATCATCTCCATTGGATATGCAGAACTCAAGTTATCATGTTCCCAAATTAGGATTCCAAAGATGTTAAGTTTGGCAAGTTGTTAGACAAATTTTTCAACCAAATTTCCAAGGCATTTTTCACTAAGTTCTTGATCTCAATTGAATTTTCCCACAAGATTTCTATCAATTACTAGAACATCTCCATTGGATCAAAACTCCTCAAGTTATGTGAATTCAAAGATGATGATCCAAAGATGTCAAAGTTCAATGACTTAGAAAATTTTCTAAGTTGTTTGGGACAGATTTTTAAACACAACTTCCACTCAATTTTCCTCATGCATCCAAGCTTAACTTCATCTTGATTTGAACATGAAAGTTGTCCATTATCCTTCCTAGTTTCATTTGAGCTTAAGACCTCACAATTTGAAGCAAAACCCATCAAGATATGGGGGTTCAAAGTTGATCATTTGGATTTTTTCTTAAGCATGACATATGATTGGTTTTGACCAAGATTATGAATCAATGTTTGCAGCATGCCCTTACCTCATGTCACACATATTTGTCATCATAGAACCTCACCAAAACATTACCAAATCAAGCTAAACATGCACATGTACCTCATGCACCACCTTTGGTATGTTTTGCCAAAAGAGCAAATAAACTTGCATAGAAAGAATGGTACCACTCTCCCACTTTGTAACCTCCCTCTCCACTCATTACACAGCCACAAAAACCACAACACCACCTCACATGGCTCGCCGTAGCACACTCTTTTCCTAACTACAAAAACATATTTTTACCACATCATTCACCAAATTATTTTAACCATGGTTACTCTTGTTTTTCACCTCCCAAAAACCTCATATAAAAGCTTAAAGAAACCCTAGATAGGAGGCAGCCACATTTCTCAAAACTCATAACTGAAAACTCTCTTTCTTCCTTAAATTTGTCACTTCTTCGAATCTCTTCATACAAGACTTCTATCTTCATTTCCTCATCACCATTGTCATCTACAAAGCAAAAGGAAGCCAAGGAGGAAGTTTGGCTAGGGTTTGAAGCAAGATCAAAGTTGCAGATTTGCATTTAGGAGGTAACTTTCTCTTTCCTTTTTCTCTCATTCTAGACATTCATCAGGGCTCATGTTGGTTGCATCTGAAGTCCTACACATTGTAGGCCATGTTTAAATTGATTTTGGGTTGTTTTGATTGAGTTGCAGAAATCACATATTTTATTAATGTAACAATTTTCATGGTTTTAGAGCTCTTAAAAATGAAAATGGATGTCATATTCTTGATTAGCATGGAAAATCCTTGAGAATGATGTGAAGTTTGTTGAGTTCTATTCCAGTTTTCAGTTTGCTTCGGTGAGAGTTACCGAAGAAGACGACCGGAGCCCTAGCTCCGGCGTCTGATGGTTATTACTGATGTGTTTGTTGTTTGACTCTGGTCAATGTTGATGTGTATGCTTGTTGGGCGCCATGTGGTGCTGACTCATTTAATGAGTCCACGCGTGCTTGTTTTTATTTTTGGTTTCTAATTGTTAATGGGTGGGCCTGGGTGTCTTTGATTTTCACACCCCTTAGTCTAAGCCCAATGCGCATCTCAGATACCATCGATCCAGATTCGGATATGGCTTGATATGACTTTGATAACCCTATTTATCAAGCTGAAGAAGAGATTGATGAAGATTGTGACCTACTTGAAGAAATGGCCAGGCTTCTGAAGCAAGAGGAAAGGGTTATTCTGCCTCATCAGGAGGATATTAAAATCGTCAACTTGGGTACTAAAGATGACAAGAAAGAAATCAGAGTTGGGGCTGCATTGGAAGACGATGTCAATGGAAGATTGGTAGAGATGCTTCGTGAGTATAAAGATATCTTCGCCTGGTCTTATCAGGATATTCCAGGATTGGATATCGATATAGTGGTGCACCGTCTACCTCTTCGAGAAGAGTGTCTTCCTGTGAAGTAGAAGTTGAGGAGGACTAGACCTGATATGGCAGTCAAGATCAAAGAGGAAGTCCAAAGGTAGTTAGACGCCGGTTTTCTCGCCATTACCAATTACCCTCCGTGGGTCGCCAACATTGTTCCCATACCTAAGAAAGACGGGAAGGTCGGGATGTGCGTCGATTATTGAGATCTGAATAGAGCGAGCCCGAAAGACGATTTCCCGCTCCCCCATATTGATGTTTTGGTTGATAATACTACTCAATACTCTGTGTTTTCCTTCATGGATGGTTTCTCTGGGTATAACCAAATCAAAATGGCCCTAGAGGGTGTCATACCCCAAATTTGTCCTACCTGTGTATAGCCTCCATTATGTATATCCACCCATTTATTTTATTAAAAAAAAAGGCCCAAAAATATGTTTTTATTTTCACTTAAGGATATCCATTCAGGGTGTAAGAAAATTTTATTTTGATCTCGGTCCAACAAGTCAAGATAATATGGCTTCATTCTCAGATTATTTGTGTCACGCTTTACAAATCATCAAATGGCCAAGATCAGGGTTTGCGTAAATTTCAGTGCTCATCAATTCCACATGTTCAGAGATTTGTGAAGGAAAAAACTTTAAGTTGGATTAAATTCAAATCAAGAACTTATTTAAGCCTTAGTTATCTCAAATGGAAATTCAAGAGTGGTAGAACCTATTTATGATTTTAATGGATCAAGCATAGGATTTCAAATTCCAAAGAATTATCAGGGCCAAGGCTTAGATAAGGTTTAAGGGAAGATTAACCGTGATCCACAAAATTCACTTCAAAAGCACTGCAAGTGTTGTTACAGTAACTATGAGGGATGATAGCATATGGTAACTGCGTAGTTGTTCTTGTTTTGTTCGCAAAATGAAAAGAACAAGAGTGTGAAACACACACATAACGATGGTGAAATCCAGCTCCTGTTTGAGACTAATCACATGCGGTGGTGGTGGTGGTGTTGATAAAGAACAAGATCAACAAGTTGTTTCTGAGGTGAAGTCTTTGACGGATTCCGAGGTTAAGGATTCTAATGATAAGCGCGGTTGGAGTTTTCGGAAGAGATCTGCGAGGCATCGTGTGCTTAGCAATACTGTGATAGCAACAGAGACTCCGACTTCGGCGAATAAAGAGATTTTGGAATATTCAAGTGTTAGTTTTCAATCTCTGGCTGAATCTATTGTTGTTGAAAAGATTTGTACGACAAATTTCTGTAGCGAGAAGCCTCAGTTATCGTCCAATGCATACTCAGAGGTGCCTGAAACAATTGTCACTGAAAATGAGGATAAGGTGGATGTCGATATACCGGAATCTGCTGTGATAGTCGTCCAGGCTTCCATTAGAGGATACTTGGCTCAGAGAGCACTGATAAAGAGTAAGAATGTAGTGAAGTTGCAAGCTGCTGTTCGTGGGCACTTGGTTAGGAGGCATGCTGTAGGAACGTTGCGATGTGTTCAAGCTATTGTTAAAATGCAGCTCCTTGTGCGAGCCCGACAAGCTCAGCAGTCACATTCAGATCGCAAAAATGAGCATCAGTCGGCCAAATCAAATGCAAAGCACAGTTCTGTGGAAAAGCTTCTCAGCAATAAATTTGCTCGTCAGCTGATGGAATCAACACCGAAAAACAAATCTATCCATGTCAAATGTAATCCTTCTGAAGGTGACTCTGCTTGGAAATGGTTGGAGAGATGGATGTCGGTTTCAGCGAAAGATTCTGCAGAAAATAAAAAGCCAGTTAGTACGACAGACCAATTGGATGAAACCCGCGATAGCACTCGTGTCTCTCAATTGGAAACAGATATTCCATCTGAAGTTATTCTTCAGTTAGCTGATTCACCTCTACCATCCGAGGACGAAGAGAAAACCTCTACTTACGATGATACGAACTCATACTTTCAAGCAAGTCCCTCTAGATCTTCTCTCATAAAGGATAAGTTGGAAGAGGGTCCTCCCGAAAAGACGGTTACAGATAATGCTAAAGAAGTCTCTCCTGAAATAGATTCTTTCCGAAATGAAAAAATAGATTCAAGCGCAAGTGTCCGACAGGATCCTGGTTCTCAGGATCGAGACGTTGATGGTGAAAAGTGCAAACAATCAGTTAAAGCATTTGCCTCAGACCAACTAGAGACCGAGGGAAAGAAAATTGCAAGTGTATCAAGGAAGTTAAGCAACCCTGCATTTGTTGCTGCTCAATCAAAATTTGAAGAGCTGAGTTCAAATGCGAATTCGAGCAGACCAAGCTATTTGTTTGATCAGGATGTATCTGTTGAATCACAAGCAGATACTGCATATATATCAAAAGAGTTCATCTCATCTGAGAATTCTACACCCTATCCTTCCAGAATTGGTGATCCTGAAAGTGGCACGGTACTCTCTATTTCTTCAACTCTTGATTCACCTGACAGATCAGAGACTTTGGAAAGCGAGCATAATGCCAAAGAAATATCAGGCACATAAGTTGTTGGTTAAATATCATTTGCCAAACAAAAGATGGTGCAAGAGTTGATACACCCACTTGCAGACTCATTGTAGTACCACCTGCAATATTACAGACAGCTCACAACTCACAACTCAGAATTGTTAATATCCAGTTATCATGCCAAACCAGCAACAAATCAATCCCCACATCGTGCCAAACTTTGCCCAACAACCAACAAAACCTACAGTAAAAAAGGACATTACACAAAAACATGACAAAATTAACATACAAGCTTGAGAGGGATAAAAGAGAAATTACAAAAGAAACCAACAGCAAGAAGCAAAGGACGAATAGTTAAAACAAATTCTTACCCACAATATTACCACCACTACTTGTACCATTCTGAAAAGACATTGAAATCTGTACAAAATTCAGCCCAGAACCATGTACCCTCTCCGTTTTTCATCCTACAGTGTAGCAAAACCACAACATCGTACCTTCTCCCAAATTCCCCAAGATACCCTTTAGAGCTTACATAAATATCATCTTCTCTCAGAGTAAAGGAGGGGGGCCTCCAACCGAAAACATAACTACTCAAAAACCCTAGCCGTCATCTCCTTCAAAGAGTTCCCTCTACCCTCAAAACCACACGAAAACCCTTCATCAAAAGGACCCTTTCCCTCCACGATACCTGGTTTCACTTTACCTCAACCTCAATTAGTTTCCAATCTTCTTCATCCCAAATTCTCACCTTCTTCGAACAACTTAAAAAATACCTAAACCGAATGAACCCAATCTTCAAGCTACCTCCACCATTAAAACTTCACACTCTTTCAGCCTTTTCTCCACGAAAATAGCAACCATGGAATAAACCCAACTTCATAAACCCAAAACCTAAATCCTCCTTCACCAACATTGAAATCCATCTTCATAACCTCAAAATTCTTCAACCTTAAACCGAAAGGAGATAAAGGGGGAGAAATGATCTGAAATAAAGCTGAGAAGGGGTTTCGAACCTAAGATCCATATGCGAGACAGATTGAATTAGAAGACGGTATTTCCTGGGCCGTCGCGACTTCTATTAAGGGTTGTTTGCTTGTCTTTTATTTGTGTCTTTGTCTTCTTGTTTCAACGTGAGCTTACAATCATTCCGTCTCAGATTTTTGTTGTTTTGGACTGATGAAGTTATATTGGAAACCTGCGTATTCTTTTTCTTCTCCTTTCGTTTTGTATGTAGAACGGGCACAACCCATGATTCATTTAGTCATCATAAATCATATACCTCATATCTGTGTTATACCCCCATTGTGCTTTCATTTGAAAAAAGGGATATTGGTTTTGCTTTGGGCTCAGTCCATATATCTTGTCCACATTTTGATTTCAGCCAAGCCCACTTTGTTTTCTAAAGTTTCTTTTAATTTTCACACCTTGTTAGGATTAAATTGTTATTAAGCACTTTATAATTCCCATTTTGTTTAATAATCTCACTTATTTTTTATTAAAGTTTTAGAAATTTTTGTTTTTTTATTATTCTTTAACTTCTTTTTAGGGTCGATGAGGATACCCTAAGTTATAACTTTGTCAAATTTTTGACGAGTAATGACAAACCCGAGACCGTTTTCTTTTTAACTTCTTTCATTTTTTTTATTTTATTTTTATCGATTTCTTGCTTATTTTGGTCAATGACAATTTTTAAATTATTATCGGTCAAAATTATTGATAGATGATAATTTTAGTCGAGACTTTTTACTTGCACTTCAAATTATCTTTTAAACATTTTCTCGAAAAAGCTCCAAAAGAGGGAGATCCTTGAAATCTAGCATTTCTTGGATCTTCGAATGAGCAACTCTCGAGACTCGCTCTTGAGTTGTTGTTCATTCAATCTTTTGATTTTCTAAAGCTTATTCTCAACTTCTTTTGATCAAAACCCCGAAAGAAAGAGGCACTTCGAGTCTAGCATTCCTTGTGTCTTCGAGTGAATAATTCTTGAAGCACGCCCTTTGAGTTGTTATTCACTCAACCTTTCGAATTCAATCATTCTCAAACGTTCTCCTGAGTCGAATGCTCATCCGCATTCGTAACCCATTTCATTCACAATTCCTCGTGGTCTCGATATTAGGAGCACCCTCAGGGGCTAATATCGTTTCTCGCAACTTTAACCCTTGACACGTCGTCAAGTCGGGTCCATCTTCGATTAAATCTTCGACACGTCGTCGAACTACTTCCAAACCAACCTTCTTTGTTGGCCTTGCATGCCATTCTTCGATTCGATCCTTTCACAAACATTTTTAAAACTTACGAAAGAGGGATATTCTCAGAATCTAGCATTCTTTGGATATTCGAATGAGTAACTCTCGAGGCGTGCCCTCGAGTTGTTATTAATTTATTCTTTCGATTTCAAAACATCCAACTCTTTATCTTCAATTTATTCAGTCAATTCCCGAAAGAACTGAGTTCTTGGAACCTCACATTCCTTGAATTCTTGAGTGATAAGCTCTTGAGGCGCGCTTTTGGGTTGCTTGTCAGTCACTCTTTCGTCTCTTTCTCAAATTCCTAACTTATTCAACCTCATCTTTTAGTGGTTGTTACCACAAACTACGGACGCTCTGATTCTTTATTCATTCTTGAATATAAGATACGTAGGCACAAGATTGCGATAATCTTGGCGAGCACAATCCCTTCCATCTTCCATTTCCCCCATCCTCTCCCGTAGTCGAACTACGACGCTCTGATTTCTCATTCTCGTCCGAATGAGCATACGTAGGCACAAGGGCCCCAATCCTTGGCGAGCACCCTTTTCTCTAACCACCCATCTCTCCTTCGCGTCTTTAACCTTTTAACCTACCAATTCTACCTTATCAACGAGAAGAAAACAAGTAAACCTAAACAACACTCCCCACAATTACCTTAAGAGGTTCCCGTCGAGTACGACGGACGCGAGGGGTGCTAATACCTTCCCCTCGCGTAACCGACTCCCGAACCCGGAACTTGGTTGCGACAACCCTGTTCCTATCCTTTTGTTTTTAGGAGGTTTTCTCGATATTTTCCTCTCCCGTTTATTTGGGAAAAATAAAGTTTGGTGGCGACTCTGTCGAACCGCATATCCGCGCCTTTCGCGCGAGGGTCGTATGTTCGAATGAATTTTCGAGGTGCGACAGGTGGCGACTCTGCTGGGGACATTTTTTTGCTCCATGCAAAGAGAGAGTCGAGCCTATCTTTTGGTTTGTGAGGAGTGTTTGTTTTTTATTTGTTTTCTTTTTGTATTTGTTCTCTTGTAGATTTTATTTGTGCTTTGTCGCCTGTTGGTTCTTGAGATGACATCATGAGTAAAGCTCTACGCCCGAGCTTTGGTAAAAGCAGAGAGAACACATAGTTTAGAATTGGTAGTTGAGTAGTGTTAGTCTCCGAGGACTTGCTCCTTATGGGCCTAGCATGAAAGCTCCTCCAGAGGAGACCTATTCGTAGATCTTGTCGTAACGCAGCTAGCCTGTTGCACGACTTGATTAACGAAGGGTCCGTGATTCTGGGAACCTTTTGTTAGCACCAGTTCCGATATTGGTGGTCGTGTAGTGTTAGTCTCCAAGGACTCGCTCCTTGTGCGCCTAGCATGAGGACCCCGCTCAGGAGAGACCTTATCGTCATTATCGTCGTAATACAGCCAGCCTGTTGCATGACGCTAATACGACTAGTGTCCATGATCCTGGGAACCAAACGTAGAAACCATCCCGTAAGTGGGTTTATGGGTAGAATGTTCAGACTTTCCCGTATAGGTTGTACCTGTCAAATCGTCTTTGAGCAGGAATTATGGTTACTTATCTATCACCGTTACCAGCTTCAGGAGCCGTTCGAACTATGATCTTGGGATCCTGGATCTTGTATCTTGCATTGCATCTTGCATATCATTCGCATTGCATTTCATATGTTGTGCATTTTGCATTTCCAGTCCTCCAACAGAATCTTATGTCTTCGTTCATTCCTCTCCAGTAAATCAAGTTGATTCCCGACACCAGTACACAATTAGAGCCAATACCAGACGATCAATGGAGCAGATTCGGCAAGAGCAAATTGCTATCAGGAAGGAGCTGGAATCCCTCAACAGAAAGATGGATCAGATCTTCGAAGCCCTCTCCATAACTGGAAAGGAGTCAGAACAGCAGACCGTTCAAGGACCGCGTCAGCAAAATCAATACAAGACATGGAAGCCAGAGAGAGTATTTGATAGTCTTCCAATGACATATGCAGATATCTTTGCTCAATTAATGGAACAAAGGGCTATCGTCCCAAGAGATCTAGCTCCCCCAACTGTCCTTCCTGCTGATTACGACGTGAATGCCCATTGTGAGTTTCATAAGGGCGCTCTAGGTCACAACATCGAGAATTGCAGGTTTCTCAAGCACAAAATTCAAGATCTGATTGACAAGGAAGCTCTCACCTTTGATGGGAAGTATCTCAGTGCCATCAACGACCCGATGCCACCAGCCAACTAGTGCTAACATCATATCAAGTCCAGTCAAGTTCATTCTCTGAAGAAAGCCGTCATGCTGCCATTTAATCTTTCGCATTTCTTGTATTTTGTCTTTGTGTGTTTAAGTACTGTATGCTTTGAACAATTGCCATTTCATATTTGGTTTTCATTAATGTATCGTTTATGCATGTTTTGAATTAGTTATGTCGTATTCACTCATTTTTCACTTATCACCGACACATTTATTCACTCCACTCTATTCCCTACTGTTTAGCATGATTTGAGGGAGGATGATGAAAACGAGATACCCATAATTGCAAACCGTATGTTTTCAGACAGAATCTCGTCAATGATGTACAGGCATTGTTTCAATTCCCCATATACCGGAGATATAAGGAGTTAATCCCTAGTAAACCACTTCGAGCCTAGAAGTAGCAGTTTCCTTCGGATATTCAAACCCTTGCACTCAACCTGGGACAGGGTAGTGTTCAGTTAATCCAATCTCGTATTCGAATCAATATCTAAAAGACGGTTGTTCATCAATGACCTATGCTATGGCAGTCACAACAAAATAAAAAAATAATAATCAAAAGCCTGCTAAGTCAAACACCTTAGAGGGGACTTAGGCAAAATCAAAGACAATCCCGATGGATCTGACAAACAAAGTTAATCCATGCAAAAGTTAGGGATCAAGACAAAAGCAAAAAGAGGACCCCGAAATCCTCAACAAAAACAAAAAAAAAGTTCAGTAGCCACCCAAATCAAAGGGGCACTGACATTCATCAAAACCAAAATAAGGTGACTGCCACGTCGAGCAAACCTTGAACCATCAAGTTTATACCGTCAAGACAATGCATAGGATTAACTGAGCGTAGGACTGGAGATCATTAAGAAGAATGGGTGGGTACAAATCATACTTTGAGCCTAGCATCCTTTGTTTCATAACCGTGAACCAGACCATGTTATAACCCTCAAAAGACCTAATTGAGGCGAGGTTTATTCTGAAAGCATATTGTCGCAAGGTTGCGTAACCTGACTCCTCACATGATTTCTAAACATCAATATTGGTGTCATTATTCTTGCAAACATCTTTTCGCACCAATCAAACATCACAACGTTTGGGCTAACAGTCCACTCGTCTCACTACCACGACACTCTCAATAAATGACACACTTTTTCGAAACTTACATTGAACTTTGCATTAATATTACCATTTATGAATGTACAATTTTAATTGCAAATCAGTGCTAGGTATTCAAGGACATCTCAACAAGGGGCAACCGAAGAGGAACTTGACTTTTAGTGGCGTACACGAAGCAAGATTATTTCAAAGCCTACAAGCTGGGGCAAATCATTCAACAGCTCGAGCAGGGGCATATCATTACCATATTCAGACTGGGGCAAGACCAGGTCGCCTTAACCATCAAGCAGAGTTGCAACATTCTCTGAAGGAAATTCACAACAAGTCGCCAAGTACCCAGACTTGGGACATCCAGAGTATCTTCGCCTGTGTCAAATCATGGCGTCTTTAACAAACTGCGTGTCGAGGAAGTCAATCCCTCCCACCACCCAAAGTCCAATCCGCATTGGAAACTATCAAAAGTCCACCATGCTGGCATCTCCACCGCGCATTTTCAATTACCTGTCTGCATCATACGCATTGCATTCATTATCATAAGCATTTTTACATCATCTTGCATAACCATATCATACTTCCCCAATTCTTGCATCTCCGCTTGTCAGCATTTGCATTTGCACTTCCATCCGTTATGGAACATCATTTTACATCCAGCATTCATATATGCAAGTCAAGGTCCAGGATCAATCTTGAAGATCTCCAATACCATCATCAGCCCGGTGAGGGGCATCCTCCACAAAGGTCGTGGTTTGTCCCACGATTTTCAAGAGCTTCAAAGCAATCATCAACCCAGTCAGGGGAAATCTTCTGTAATTGTGGGTCTCTCCCATCAAAATTCGAAGTTATTCAAAGCAAGGTTCAGCCCAGTCAGGGGCATTCTTTTCAAGACCATGGGCGTCTCCTATGATGTATTTCAACCTCGTGGCTGATCAGATCTTCAAATCGACATTCAGCCCAGTCAGGGGCACACCATTCAAGACCGTGGGCGTTCTCCACGAAGATTGTTCAACCTTTTGTTGAGCAAGACAAGACATTAAGACAAACTCAGCCCAGTCAGGGGCATCCTCTTCAGAATTCATGGGCGTAACCATGAAACCATTTCAGCAAACTATGATTTCCAAGCGAAGACGGTGGGCGTACCCCGTTGACTCATTTCAAATTCAATTTTCCTCTTGGGGGTTCCCCAGTGAGTTGTACCCAGCAAGCGTGACTGTTGTCAATTGCCTTACTATCATCCTTTTGGTGATAGTCGAACTTCGTCAGTTCAACCTAGCCTGCATCCTTTTGGTGTTGGTAAGCTTCAAATCTGTGTAGTCCTATCATCCTTTTGGTGATAGCGACCTGTTTTGTTTGTGTTTTCGCTCCATCATCCTTTTGGTGGTGGGTCTGGTATTTCGTCGATATCAGATTGCGCGATGTTTTGTTTGTGTTTTCGCTCCATCATCCTTTTGGTGGTGGGTCTGGTATTTCGTCGATATCAGATTGTGCGATGTTTTATTTATGTTTTTGCTCCATCATCCTTTTGGTGGTGGGTCTGGTATTTCGTCGATATCAGATTGTGCGATGTTTTGTTTATGTTTTCGCTCCATCATCCTTTTGGTGGTGGGTCTGGTATTTCGTCGATATCAGATTGCACGATGTTTTGTTTGTGTTTTAGCTCTATCATCCTTTTGATGGTGGGTCTGGTATTTCGTCGATATCAGATTGTGCGATGTTTTGTTTATGTTTTCGCTCTACCATCCTTTTGGTGGTAGGTCTGGCATTTCGTCGATGTCAGATTGCGCGATATTTTGTTTGTGTTTTCGCTCTACCATCCTTTTGGTGGTAGGTCTGGCATTTCGTCGATGTCAAATTGCGCGATGTTTTGTTTATGTTTTCGCTCTACCATCATTTTGGTGGTAGGTCTGGCATTTCGTCGATGTCAGATTGCGCGATGTTTTGTTTATGTTTTCGCTCTACCATCCTTTTGTTGGTAGGTCTGGCATTTCGTCGATGTCAGATTGCGTGATGTTTTGTTTATGTTTTCGCTCTACCATCCTTTTGGTGGTAGGTCTGGCATTTCGTCGATGTCAGATTGCGCGATGTTTTGTTTGTGTTTTCGCTCTACCATCCTTTTGGTGGTAGGTCTGGCATTTCATCGATGTCAGATTGCGCGACGTTTTGTTTATGTTTTCGCTCTACCATCCTTTTGTTGGTAGGTCTGGCATTTCGTCGAAGTCAGATTGCGCGATGTTTTGTTTATGTTTTCGCTCCATCATCCTTTTGGTGGTGGGTCTGGCATTTCGTCGATGTCAGATTGCGCGATGTTTTGTTTGTGTTTTCGCTTCATCATCCTTTTGGTGGCGGGTCTGGTATTTCGTCGATATCAGATTGTGTGATATTTCTTTTATGTTTTCGCTCCATCATCCTTTTGGTGGTGGGTCTGGCATTTCGTCGATGTCAGATTGCGCGATGTTTTGTTTGTGTTTTCGCTCCATCATCCTTTTGGTGGGGGGTCTATCATGGTCATTAATGATGGATTGTGCGATAGTTTATTTGTGTTTCGCTCCGTCATCCTTTTGGTGGGGGGTCTATCATGGTCATTAATGATGGATTGTGCGATAGTTTATTTGTGTTTCGCTCCGTCATCCTTTTAGTGGGGGGTCTATCATGGTCATTAATGATGGATTGTGCGATAGTTTTTTTGTGTTTCGCTCCGTCATCCTTTTGGTGAGGGGTCTATCATGGTCATTAATGATGGATTGTGCGATAGTTTATTTGTGTTTCGCTCCGTCATCCTTTTGGTGGGGGGGTCTATCATGGTCATTAATGATAGATTATGCGATGTGTTTTGAGTTTCGCTCCGTCATCCTTTTGGTGGGGGGTCTATCATGGTCATTAATGGTAGATTGTGCGATATTGTTTGGCGTGTGTTTCGCTCCGTCATCCTTTTGGTGGGGGGTCTATCATGGTCATTAATGATAGATTGTGCGAATTTTGTTTGTCTCGCTCCGTCATCCTTTTGGTGGGGGGTCTATCATGGTCATTAATGATAGATTGTGCGAATTTTGTTTGTCTCGCTCCGTCATCCTTTTGGTGGGGGGTCTATCATGGTCATTAATGATAGATTGTGCGAATTTTGTTTGTCTCACTCTGTCATCCTTTTGGTGGAGGGTCTATCATGGGCATTAATGATAGATTATGCGATTTGTTTTGTGTTTTGCTCCGTCATCCTTTTGGTGGGGGGTCTATCATGGTCATTAATGATAGATTGTGCGATGAGTTATATGTGTTTGCTCTATCATCCTTTTGGTGATAGTAGCCTTGTGTGTTCAGTCTCATCATCCTTTTGGTGATGGGGACCTTTTGCAAGTTATTTACAGTTTACCCGGAGATGTGTCTCATCCAGTATTTAATTCCCGGACATCTCCTTTTCTTTTCGGACAAATTCAGGGTCTTCTTTATATCTAATTGTCTTCTACCTCGAAAGAATGAACACTGCATCATTTCATCTTACTCAGTCAAAGCCAATTAGATAGAGGCATCTGTCATACCCCAAATTTGTCCTACCTGTGTATAGCCTCCATTATGTATATCCACCCATTTATTTTATTAAAAAAAAAAGCCCAAAAATATGTTTTTATTTTCACTTAAGGATATCCATTCAGGGTGTAAGAAAATTTTATTTTGATCTCGGTCCAACAAGTCAGGATAATATGGCTTCATTCTCAGATTATTTGTGTCACGCTTTACAAATCATCAAATGGCCAAGATCAGGGTTTGCGTAAATTTCAGTGCTCATCAATTCCACATGTTCAGAGATTTGTGAAGGAAAAAACTTTAAGTTGGATTAAATTCAAATCAAGAACTTATTTAAGCCTTAGTTATCTCAAATGGAAATTCAAGAGTGGTAGAACCTATTTATGATTTTAATGGATCAAGCATAGGATTTCAAATTCCAAAGAATTATCAGGGCCAAGGCTTAGATAAGGTTTAAGGGAAGATTAACCGTGATCCACAAAATTCACTTCAAAAGCACTGCAAGTGTTGTTACAGTAACTATGAGGGATGATAGCATATGGTATCTGCGTAGTTGTTCTTGTTTTGTTCGCAAAAGGAAAAGAACAAGAGTGTGAAACACACACATAACGATGGTGAAATCCAGCTCCTGTTTGAGACTAATCACATGTGGTGGTGGTGGTGGTGTTGATAAAGAACAAGATCAACACGTTGTTTCTGAGGTGAAGTCTTTGACGGATTCCGAGGTTAAGGATTCTAATGATAAGCGCGGTTGGAGTTTTCGGAAGAGATCTGCGAGGCATCGTGTGCTTAGCAATACTGTGATAGCAACAGAGACTCCGACTTCGGCGAATAAAGAGATTTCGGAATATTCAAGTGTTAGTTTTCAATCTCCGGCTGAATCTATTGTTGTTGAAAAGATTTGTACGACAGATTTCTGTAGCGAGAAGCCTCAGTTATCGTCCAATGCATACTCAGAGGTGCCTGAAACAATTGTCACTGAAAATGAGGATAAGGTGGATGTCGATATACCGGAATCTGCTGTGATAGTCGTCCAGGCTTCCATTAGAGGATACTTGGCTCAGAGAGCACTGATAAAGAGTAAGAATGTAGTGAAGTTGCAAGCTGCTGTTCGTGGGCACTTGGTTAGGAGGCATGCTGTAGGAACGTTGCGATGTGTTCAAGCTATTGTTAAAATGCAGCTCCTTGTGCGAGCCCGACAAGCTCAGCAGTCACATTCAGATCGCAAAAATGAGCATCAGTCGGCCAAATCAAATGCAAAGCACAGTTCTGTGGAAAAGCTTCTCAGCAATAAATTTGCTCGTCAGCTGATGGAATCAACACCGAAAAACAAATCTATCCATGTCAAATGTAATCCTTCTGAACGTGACTCTGCTTGGAAATGGTTGGAGAGATGGATGTCTGTTTCAGCGAAAGATTCTGCAGAAAATAAAAAGCCAGTTAGTACGACAGACCAATTGGATTAAACCCGCGATAGCACTCGTGTCTCTCAATTGGAAACAGATATTCCATCTGAAGTTATTCTTCAGTTAGCTGATTCACCTCTACCATCCGAGGACGAAGAGAAAACCTCTACTTACGATGATATGAACTCATACTTTCAAGCAAGTCCCTCTAGATCTTCTCTCATAAAGGATAAGTTGGAAGAGGGTCCTCCCGAAAAGACGGTTACAGATAATGCTAAAGAAGTCTCTCCTGAAATAGATTCTTTCCGAAATGAAAAAACAGATTCAAGCGCAAGTGTCCGACAGGATCCTGGTTCTCAGGATCGAGACGTTGATGGTGAAAAGTGCAAACAATCAGTTAAAGCATTTGCCTCAGACCAACTAGAGACCGAGGGAAAGAAAATTGCAAGTGTATCAAGGAAGTTAAGCAACCCTGCATTTGTTGCTGCTCAATCAAAATTTGAAGAGTTGAGTTCAAATGCGAATTCGAGCAGACCAAGCTATTTGTTTGATCAGGATGTATCTGTTGAATCACAAGCAGATACTGCATATATATCAAAAGAGTTCATCTCATCTGAGAATTCTACACCCTATCCTTCCAGAATTGGTGATCCTGAAAGTGGCACGGTACTCTCTATTTCTTCAACTCTTGATTCACCTGACAGATCAGAGACTTTGGAAAGCGAGCATGATGCCAAAGAAATATCAGGCACATAAGTTGTTGGTTAAATATCATTTGCCAAACAAAAGATGGTGCAAGAGTTGATACACCCACTTGCAGACTCATTGTAGTACCACCTGCAATATTACAGACAGCTCACAGCTCACAACTCAGAATTGTTAATATCCAGTTATCATGCCAAACCAGCAACAAATCAATCCCCACATCGTGCCAAACTTTGCCCAACAACCAACAAAACCTACAGTAAAAAAGGACATTACACAAAAACATGACAAAATTAACATACAAGCTTGAGAGGGATAAAAGAGAAATTACAAAAGAAACCAACAGCAAGAAGCAAAGGACGAATAGTTAAAACAAATTCTTACCCACAATATTACCACCACTACTTGTACCATTCTGAAAAGACATTGAAATCTGTACAAAATTCAGCCCAGAACCATGTACCCTCTCCGTTTTTCATCCTACAGTGTAGCAAAACCACAACATCGTACCTTCTCCCAAATTCCCCAAGATACCCTTTAGAGCTTACATAAATATCATCTTCTCTCAGAGTAAAGGAGGGGGGCCTCTAACCGAAAACATAACTACTCAAAAACCCTAGCCGTCATCTCCTTCAAAGAGTTCCCTCTACCCTCAAAACCACACGAAAACCCTTCATCAAAAGGACCCTTTCCCTCCACGATACCTGGTTTCACTTTACCTCAACCTCAATTAGTTTCCAATCTTCTTCATCCCAAATTCTCACCTTCTTCGAACAACTTAAAAAATACCTAAACCGAATGAACCCAATCTTCAAGCTACCTCCACCATTAAAACTTCACACTCTTTCAGCCTTTTCTCCACGAAAATAGCAACCATGGAATAAACCCAACTTCATAAACCCAAAACCTAAATCCTCCTTCACCAACATTGAAATCCATCTTCATAACCTCAAAATTCTTCAACCTTAAACCGAAAGGAGATAAAGGGGGAGAAATGATCTGAAATAAAGCTGAGAAGGGGTTTCGAACGTAAGATCCATATGCGAGACAGATTGAATTAGAAGACGGTATTTCCTGGGCCGTCGCGACTTCTATTAAGGGTTGTTTGCTTGTCTTTTATTTGTGTCTTTGTCTTCTTGTTTCAACGTGAGCTTACAATCATTCCGTCTCAGATTTTTGTTGTTTTGGACTGATGAAGTTATGTTGGAAACCTGCGTATTCTTTTTCTTCTCCTTTCGTTTTGTATGTAGAACGGGCACAACCCATGATTCATTTAGTCATCATAAATCATATACCTCATATCTGTGTTATACCCCCACCGTGCTTTCATTTGAAAAAAGGGATATTGGTTTTGCTTTGGGCTCAGTCCATATATCTTGTCCACATTTTGATTTCAGCCAAGCCCACTTTGTTTTCTAAAGTTTCTTTTAATTTTCACACCTTGTTAGGATTAAATTGTTATTAAGCACTTTATAATTCCCATTTTGTTTAATAATCTCACTTATTTTTTATTAAAGTTTTAGAAATTTTTGTTTTTTTATTATTCTTTAACTTCTTTTTAGGGTCGATGAGGATACCCCAAGTTATAACTTTGTCAAATTTTTGACGAGTAATGACAAACCCGAGACCGTTTTCTTTTTAACTTCTTTCATTTTTTTTTTATTTTTATCGATTTCTTGCTTATTTTGGTCAATGACAATTTTTAAATTATTATCGGTCAAAATTATTGATAGATGATAATTTTAGTCGAGACTTTTTACTTGCACTTCAAATTATCTTTTAAACATTTTCTCGAAAAAGCTCCAAAAGAGGGAGATCCTTGAAATCTAGCATTTCTTGGATCTTCGAATGAGCAACTCTCGAGACTCGCTCTTGAGTTGTTGTTCATTCAATCTTTTGATTTTCTCAAGCTTATTCTCAACGTATTTTGATCAAAACCCCGAAAGAAAGAGGCACTTGGAGTCTAGCATTCCTTGTGTCTTCGAGTGAATAATTCTTGAAGCACGCCCTTTGAATTGTTATTCACTCAACCTTTCGAATTCAATCATTCTCAAACGTTCTCCTGAGTCGAATGCTTGTCCGCATTCGTAACCCATTTCATTCACAATTCCTCGTGGTCTCGATATTAGGAGCACCCTCAGGGACTAATATCATTTCTCGCAACTTTAACCCTTGACACGTTGTCAAGTCGGGTCCATCTTCGATTAAATCTTCGACACGTCGTCGAACTACTTCCAAACCAACCTTCTTTGTTGGCCTTACATGCCATTCTTCGATTCGATCCTTTCACAAACATTTTTAAAACTTACGAAAGAGGGATATTCTCAGAATCTAGCATTCTTTGGATATTCGAATGAGTAACTCTCGAGGCGCGCCCTCGAGTTGTTATTAATTTATTCTTTCGATTTCAAAACATCCAACTCTTTATCTTCAATTTATTCAGTCAATTCCTGAAAGAACTGAGTTCTTGGAACCTCGCATTCCTTGAATTCTTGAGTGATAAGCTCTTGAGGCGCACTTTTGGGTTGCTTGTCGGTCACTCTTTCGTCTCTTTCTCAAATTCCTAACTTATTCAACCTCATCTTTTCGTGGTTGTTACCACGAACTACAGACGCTCTGATTCTTTATTCATTCTTGAATATAAGATACGTAGGCACAAGATTGCGATAATCTTGGCGAGCACAATCCCCTCCATCTTCCATTTCCCCCATCCTCTCCCGTAGTCGAACTACGACGCTCTGATTTCTCATTCTCGTCCGAATGAGCATACGTAGGTACAAGGGCCCCAATCCTTGGCGAGCACCCTTTTCTCTAACCACCCATCTCTCCTTCGCGTCTTTAACATTTTAACCTACCAATTCTACCTTATCAACAAGAAGAAAACAAGTAAACCTAAACAACACTCCCCACAATTACCTTAAGAGGTTCCCGTCGAGTACGACGGACGCGAGGGGTGCTAATACCTTCCCCTCACGTAACCGACTCCCGATCCCGGAACTTGGTTGCGACAGCCCTGTTCCTATCCTTTTGTTTTTAGGAGGTTTTCTCGATATTTTCCTCTCCCGTTTATTTGGGAAAAATAAAGTTCGGTGGCGACTCTGTCGAACCGCATATCCGCGCCTTTCGCGTGAGGGTCGTATGTTCGAATGAATTTTCGAGGTGCGACAGAGGGCATGGAGAAAACTACTTTTATTACGCCGTGAGGGACTTTTTGCTATAAAGTTATGCCTTTTAGGTTGAAAAATGTTGGGACAACTTACCAGCGGGCAATGGTGACTCTCTTTCATGATATGATTCATCATGAGATCGAAGTATAGGTTAATGACATGATTGCAAAGTCACAGATCCAGGAAGGACATCTAGTCAATCTTATGAAGTTGTTCGAAAGGTTAAGGAAGTTCAAGCTGAGGTTGAATCCTAACAAATGCACCTTCGGGGTGAGATCAGGGAAGCTGTTGGGTTTCATTATCAGTGAAAGAGGAATTGAGGTAGATCCTGCAAAGATAAAAGTTATACAAGAAATGCCTGAGCCGAGAATAGAAAAAGAGGTTGTGGTTTCCTTGGGAGATTGAATTACATTGCAAGGTTCATTTTTCACCCTACAACTACTTGTGAGCCTATTTTTAAATTGTTAAGAAAGAATCAAGCAGTTATTTGGAATGAAAACCGTCAGAAGGCTTTCGAGAAGATAAAAGAGTATTTGAAGGAGCCTCCGATATTGATGCCTCCAGTTGTAGGAAGACCTCTGATTATGTATTTGACGGTTCTTGAGAATTCAATGGGTTATGTACTCGGTCAACACGACGAAACAGGTAGGAAAGAGCATGTTATTTTCTACTTGAGTAAAAAATTCATAGATTGTGAGTCAAGATACTCGATGTTAGACCACACAACCATGTTGATTTCAAAGATGGACCCGATCAAATATGTATTTGAGAAACAAGCACTTTCCAGAAGAATTGCAAGATGGCAGGTGGTTCTGATAGAGTACGACATTCAGTATGTTTCCCAAAAGGCCATTAAAGGGAGTGTTTTGTCATAATATCTTGCTGAACAGCCAATTGAAGATTATCAACCAATGAGGTTTGAGTTTCCTGATGAAGATATAATGTTTTTGAAGATGAAAGACTGTGATGAACCTTTACCTGACGAGGGTCCCGATATTGGGTCTCAGTGGAAGTTGGTTTTCGACGGTGCTGTAAACTCATACGGAAACAGAATCGTGGCATTCATTGCAACTCTTCATGGTTCTCATATACCATTCACAGCCAATTAACATTCGCTTGCACCAACAACGAAGCTGAATATGAAGCATGCATCATGGGTCTAGAAGAAGCTATTGATTTGAGAATCAAGAACCTAGATGTGTATGGTGATTTAACTTTAGTCGTCAATCAATTCAAAGGATAGTGGGAAACCCGTCAGGCCAACCTAGTGCCTTATAAGAACTATGAAAGAAGATTGTTGCCTTTCTTCGACAGGGTTGAATTTCATCATGTACTGAGGGTTGAAAATCAAATGGCGGACACATTGGCAACATTATCATCGATGTATAAAGTGAATTTCTAGAATGAAGCTCTAGCAATCACTATCATGCGCCTTGACAGGCCGACCTTTGATTCTCAAGACTCAAGAGTATCTACCTGAGGCATCAAGTAAAGACAAGAAGACTCTGTGGAGGTTGTCGGGTAATTTCTACTTGAACAAGGATGATGTGCTATACAAAAGACACTTCTATATGGTGTTGTTGCATTGTGTGGATGAAAATGAAGCAAGTTTGCTGATGGAAGAGGTCCATGAAGGTTCTTTTGGTACTCATGCTGGTGGGCACGCAATGTCTAGAAAATTAATGAGAGCAGTGTATTACTGGATGACCATGGATTCCAACTATTTTAAGTATGCTAGGAAATGCCATAAATGTCAGATTTATGCCGATAAAATGGATGTGCCACCGAGCCCTCTAAATGTATTGACATCTCCTTAGCCCTTTGCAATGTGGGGCATTGATATGATTGGGAAAATCGAATCGTCTGCTTCTAATGGACATCACTTTATCTTGGTAGCAATTGATTATTTCACCAAGTGGGTAGAGGCAGCTTTCTTTGCCAATGTCACCAGGAAAGTGGTTGCTCGTTTATACAGAAAGACATCATCTGACGTTACGGAATACCAGAACAAATCATTACTGACAATGGTTCAAATTTGAATAATAAGATGATGAAAGATGTTGCGGTGGAAATAGGATACCAAATTATTAATTAATTTGAATCACAATTCAATTCACGACCGCTCTTTGATTTATCTAAAGGAAAAGGTCAAAAGAGGGAAAACCTATTTTTGCATCGTAAACACAATGCGGGGAAAGATCTAGGGTTCGGGGGTTGGTTAAGTTTAGGGAAGGTATTAACGTCCTAAACTTCTGCAGTACTCTACAGGAACCTTTTGTTCAAGTTTACTATTTGCTTTAATTATTTGCTTTAGGGTATATACAAAGGGATTAAAAGTTAAAGAAAAGTCCTAAGGGGTTAATTCTAAGTTTACTCGGCAAGACATCGCATCTTGTGCCTACATATCCTAACGGGAATGGAATCAGAGTAATTGTAGTTCCCCTCGTAAGGGAGGTTAGAAACTTCCTGACTATGGTCAAGGTTTCAAGGGGAATAAACACATCTTAAGGACATGCTTACATGGAGTGCAGAGACTCCAATCTCTACGTTGAAATCGTTAATGAAATTAAGGTTAAAATAGGGATTCCACGGCGGGAAACCCTAAAGCAGAGCACGACGACTCTTTGACCTAATGCTAGGGTAAAGGGTATTTTTGTCCATGGCGGGACGCCTAGGCTAATAGGGTTTAGAAGATGGAAAGGTTCAAGGGCGAGGGCTATTGACACGCCGGTCAAACAATTAGACCTAATCCTTCGGAGGGTGACAGAATTAATGGTAAAATAAATTGCGAGGAAAAATGAACAGGCATACAATACTGGAATGTAAATTGCTGGAAAGAAAAGTGCGACGATTGCCTCGCAAAAATTACAACCCGTGAACAGATACAAATATCACAATTAAATATTTAACTAATGATAAAGGAAATTAAGCGTGATCATCTGAAAAAACAAAAACAAAAAATGATAATAGGATTAGACAAAAATATGAAAATAATTAATATTGACAGAAAAAAAAATGAAAATGCAATTTGGAATCATGGTTTTATTAATTTTAAAAAGGATTCTTAATTTAAAAAAAGAATTTTTTTAGTTTTATATTTCAAAAAAATGTTTTAAATTTAAATTTAAAAGAGAAAAAAAATAGTTTTAAAAGGAAATTTATCTTACATGTTAAAAAATAATTTCTATTTTTAAAAAAGAAAAGATTTAGTAAAATAAAGAAAGAAATATTAAATAATTAAAAATAATGCCAATAATACGAAAAAAGGAAGATTAAAAACATAATGTCCAAGCTGGGATCGAACCCAGGCCTCCACAGTCAAAAGCACCCCCTTTTGCCAGCTGAGCCACGTTGTTTAGTTGTAAGTGATATATAAAATAAATATTATATATAAACAAGAAAATTTAAAAATTCACACACGTGCGCAATAGGGATCATCTTCTTCGTTCACAATATTCAGACTTTTGCCCACGGTTTTCTGGCCGTTGCCTTAAGTCTTTGGCCACGGTTTTTTTGGTTGCCATAGAAACCTGTAATCAAAAATCTCAAAATATGCAAAATAAATTAGTTCCATGATCATAGATCGATTGGGACGAAGCTTCTGAGCAAGCCTATGCCTTTGGTTTTGTCCAATTGTTCCTAATTTGAAAATCCCTAATTTGAAGCTTAAAACCCTAACAATGGCATTACTCGTTCCATGCCCTTAAGCTTCAAATAAATAGCCCAGAAACATCATACACATCCATACCAACACAAATATGTAATCAAAACACATATATAATGCATGAATCGTAAAAATTGAAAATTGAAAAAAAGTGTAAAACTTTAATGGTGATTTCATGATTCTGAGTGTTTCAACCTTGTGTGAGTATTGGAGTCGATTCAGAAACCTTCAAGGAACGTTTTGGGATGCTTAGAATGGATTGAAACCGGCTGAAAATTGATTTGCCAATGCTTTGTATACATTGTTCTTTCAAAGAATTCTAGTGTTCATTGGCTGCCAAAATCCGTCCCTGTGGAGCTGGAATAGTAGTGTATATATAGAGGAACAATTTATATCAAATAAAACTGAATAAATCCTTGTGATTGAATAATTGGAGATTTGATTTGGAGGAGATTTGAAAATTGCTATTTTGGTCCCAATTATAATCAATCATGCTCCAATCATCCTTACTTTGGCCTCAAGATTCACTTTGATTGATTTTGATTGAACAAATCAAATCCATGAGCTTTCATGTGTTAATTGACATTTTAATTTGATTTATTTTGATTTAATTTAAATTTAAATGAATAAAATCCAAAATAAATAAAATAAATAAATAAATAATGCAAGAATGGGCTTAGAGGTCGTGGACCATGTTAGGATCAAGTTTCAAACATAAAAAGATAAGCCCATTTGAAAAAAATCCAAGATTTCACCATATTTGTTTCATGTCTCTTCTAAAAAAATGCCCAACTTTAGCAAGCCATAAGTATCTCAATTTTAACCCCATGAAGATGTTTTTGGCCATTTTAGAAACCTCAAGATGTCTTCTAAGATCTCCTTTTGGTCTCATCTCAATTGGAGTTTCCATGTTCATATACCAAGCTTTGACCCAAAAGGTGTTTTTGTTGACTTTTCAGGAGGACCTATAATGTCTTGACCCATACCTCTCAAATGAAGTAGATTTGGACTTGGCTTGTGAGACACAAAGTTGTATACTATTAAAATTCCTTCAAAATGAGCTTTGGATAGGAAATGTTTGATGAAATATGTCAAAGTTATGGCTGGTCAAAGTTCAGTCTCTTCCTCCTTAGTAAAACCTTAATGCCAAAAGTATTGTGAATCTCCGTTCATCCTTAAAGACAATAAAATACTCAGAAGCGGAGGCTCTAATCATTCAATAAACCCCTGATGATAATTCAGCTTCAAAAACTATCAACAAACAAGGTGCAAATGACAATTTTGCCCTTTTTATAGCTAAAGTGCACTTGATGCAATTCCTGCAAAATAAATAGACTACGTAACCCGTTAATAGTTAGCGGATGCAAAAATGGAATGCCATGCGACATGAATCGACTAATCTGAGGGTAAAATTTGGAGTATGATAGTTTCCCCTATTTAAATAGCTACACCGGATAATTTGAGCGACCGAGACTCGAGAAATCATGGTGGAGGGATTTAAATATAGATAACCGAAAATTTTTCCCTTAGATGCGACGATATGCAATGCTATGGACAAAACGAAACAAACTAATGCTGACAATGCCATGAATATGATATGATGCGTATGCTGGAAAGACAAATGCAAGGGTGCAGACGACACGACGACATAGGGGACAGATGCGACAAAGCGGACACACTGGGGAACACGACGCACTGGGGATTTCCTTGAAGCGACGACCCACATGTGAGAACACGACCAACTGTCACTTTTAGAAAAGGGAACAGTAAAAATGGGATCCTCAAATGGAGATGGCACCGATGAGACGGCCTCCACTGGGGATATCTAAAAGTAAAACTGGATTTGTACGACTGCAAGATTGATTACAGAATGCTGGAGCATTGAGCAAAGAATAACATCCAAGCTTCTATAAACTTTCCCCTGTGACAGGATCAGACGGAACTTTCGGAAATCCGTAGAAAATATACAGGGTAACAACCGGCTGTATGCCAAAATAAATGGACTTTAATAGGAAATGCCCTGATAAGCTTCTCGAAAGAGGATTGTCACTTATCGTTGGAAGGGACTCATATGCCAAAACAGATAAGCTCTCAAATCAAGAGGCTGCTGCTTATCTGATAAATAAACTTCCTCATATTTAAGGTCGGCGCCTAGAATACGATTCAGATTCTTCTTTTACTAAAGGGTAAAATAAACTTCTTCATACTTTCAAGGTCGGCGCCTTGGGCATGATTCCACTTAAACCTCCCCTTTCTTCGATACGGTACGGGAAATGGATACCAAGCTGCTCGATGGAGATGGCCATTTACTGCAAGTCATAACGAAGATAGGATAAGCTTCTCAGATGAGAAATACCGCTCGTAGAGGTGGTAACAAGTAATGTAAATTGTAAAGAAATTCGTGATGATGGCTAACATCTAGATCACTGAGCGTAAGGCATAATATAAATTGTCAAGAAGGTTGTGATGATGACAGACATCGAGATCACTGTAATGTAATGGTAAGGTAAATTGTAAAGATCATCTGTGATGATGGCAAACATCGAGATCACTGTAATATAAATAATGAGCTCCTTGTACGAGAAGATAAATTGTAAAATATGATGATAAATTGTAATGTAGGTGATAATGATGATAGGCTTCTCTGGTGAGAACAGTCGCGTACCAGTTGTTGCAAGATGTACTGATAGATTTCTCAGGCGAGAACTGTTGCATATCGATGTTGCAAGGCTTTTCTTGAAAGATAGTGCAAAATAAATGCACGTCCAGGTAGGTTCGGAGACAAATAGCAAACATGCAGATGCTACTGCGCATGTTGATGTGTATGTTAATGTGTATGACAATAAAACGGAATGAGTATGTTATGCTCATGCTTATGCTTATGCTGACAAAATAGATGAGAGAGGATACATGAGATGAAATAAACATCTCGATGGGGATGCCCTGACAACCTCTGCAACCGTACATCAGTCAACGAAAGAATAAGTAGTAGAACCTCCTTGAGCTGAAAGATTCCAAACTTCTCTGGGGAGATAAAAAATACTTTCAAAGAGTAGATATCATAACTTCACACGGGGGAGAATTCCTGAGGGACGTCTTTGGATTACCCAAAAAGGTAGTTAACTTAAAGCCTCACTGGGCGCAGTAGCAAAGCAATGGTTTAAAAGAGTTTCTGCAACCCTGAGATTTACTGGGGAGTGAGGAGATCTTTCAGAAATTTCCACAATTCAAAGCAACTTTTATTTTTCAAATGCATTTTCGGAAAATAGTTTTTAAAATTTTAAAATTGGAAAACACCTTTCACTTTCAAAATTTTTATCAATCAATGGCATTTTGCATAACAAGGAAATAAAGATAATGCGAACAAAGAAATTGAACTAGCAAAGGGTATAATTTTATTAAAGAAATGGTAGCTTGCTAAAGGCATAGCTCCATGGATAGTTACAATTGAAATTGGCAATATGGGAAAGGTTACATTGAATCCAACAACGCCTACTGACCCTAATGACTAAGACTACTTAGAATCTTGCTTCTGGCGAGAGTGACTGGACTAGAATGTAATAAGTGTTATCTGATGCAGTGAAGCCTTTGTCCCTAACTTTTTCCTGGACCGCCCTTTCGGGTTTTCAATCCAACGAGACGCTCATTTTTGCCTAAGCTGCCCCTTCGGGTTTTCAACTTAGCGAGCTATATATATATATATATATATATATATATATATATATATATATATATATATATATATATATATATATATATATATATATATATATATATATATATATATATATATATATATATATATATATATATATATATATATATATATATATATATGTATATATATATATATATATATATATATATATATATATATATATATATATATATATATATGTATATATATATATAGGCGTAATATTTTCGGATTGCATTAGAATTCACGGGATGTGCAAGCTCGTCACCATCCATTGTTGTAAGGATTAGAGACCCTCCAGAGAAGACGGTCTTCACAACGAATGGGCCTTCCCAGTTTGGCATCCACTTCCCACGCATATCTTTCTGAACTGGCAAAATCTTCTTGAGTACAAGTTATCCTTGTCGGAACTCACGAATACGGACTTTCTTGTCAAAAGCTTTCTTCATCCATTTCTAATATAACTGGCCGTGGCACATAGTTGTCATACGTTTCTCATCAATAAGGTTCAATTGGTCATATCTGTCTTGCACCCAATCGGCTTCATCCAGCTTGGCTTCCATCAACAACCTTAAAGAAGGTAACTCAACTTTGATGGGCAGAATGGCGTCCATTCCATATACCAATGAAAAAAAGGTTGCCCCTGTTGAAGTGAGAACGGTGGTTCTGTATTTGTGTAAAGCAAACGGTAACATTTCATGCCAGTCTTTGTAAGTCTTAACCATCTTTTGTAGGATCTTCTTGATATTTTTGTTCGCAGCTTCCACAGCCTCATTCATCTAAGGACGGTACGGAGAAGAATTGTGATGCACAATCTTGAAAGTGTCACATAACTCCTTCATAGTCTTGTTATTCAGATTGGTACCATTGTCAGTTATGATTCGACTCGGGACTCCATAACGACAGATAATTTCTTTCCTAATGAAACGAGCAACCACTTGCTTGGTCACGTTAGCATATGAAGCAGCCTCTACCCACTTGGTGAAATAATCAATAGCAACGAGGATAAAACGATGACCGTTAGAAGCTTTCAGCTCAATTACCCTAATCATGTCAATTCCCCACATTGAGAAAGGCCACGGTGAAGACAAAATATTCAACGGTGATGGAGGTACATGCATCTTATCAGCATAAGTTTGACATTTATGGCATTTCTTGGCGTATTGGATGCAGTCAAATTCCATAGTTAACCAGTAATATCCAGCCCTTAACATCTTCTTAGACATAGCATAACCATTTGCATAAGTTCCGAAGGTCCCTTCATGAATCTCTTGAAGTAACATGTCTGCTTCACGTTTATCAACACATTTGAGCAAGACCATGTCATAATTTCTCTTGTGCAACACACCATTGCTGATAAAAAACCTGGAGGCCAACCTTCTCAAAGTTTTCTTGTCTAGACCAGTAGCACCATCGGGATACTCTTGCTTGGTCGAATAGTTCTTGATATCATGAAACCAAGGCTTTTCATCCACCTCATCCACTTCAATCACTTGACAATACACTGGCTCAACCTTGCGTTCAATTCGAATGAGAGGTGCTTCGTTAACGAACCTAACTTTCCACATGGATGCCAACATAGCTAAATCATCAGCAATATGATTCTCAGGTCTAGGAACATGCTCGAACTTGATCTTATCAAAGTACTTAATCAGCTCGACAATGTAATCTTTGTAGGGAATTAATTTCTCATTCTTCGTCTCCCATTTGCCTTGTACCTGATAATAACCAAGGCTGAATCTCCACCTACTTTGAGAAGTTTGATTCGGAGGTGAGTAGCTGCTTCGAGGCCAAGAATACAGGCTTCATACTCTGCGACATTGTTGGTACATTCAAAATCTAATCTCGCTGTAAACGGAGTAAAGCCACCCTTTCGATTCATCAAGACGACACCTATACCATGCCCACTGTAATTTGAGGAACCATCAAACATCATTCTCCACCATAGACCTGATTCGGGACCTTCGCTCGGATCTGGCTCTTCACAATCTCTCTTTGTCAACAATATATCCTCATCGGGGAAATCAAACTTAAGAGGCTCATAATCTTTGACCGGCTGGTCCGCAAAATAGTCTGACAAGATGCTTCCTTTAATAGCTTTCTGAGGTACGTACTGGATATCATATTCAGATAACAACATGTGCTAGCGAGCCAACTTTCCAGTCTGAGCCGACTTTTCAAAAATATACTTAATCGGGTCCATCTTAGAAATCAACAACGTGGTATGACAAATCATATACTGCCGGAGACACCTAGCAGCCCATGCTAGAGCACAACAAGTTTTCTCCAAGAGTGAGTATCTGTTTTCACAGTCGGTAAACTTCTTGCTCAAATAATATATTGCATGTTCTTTTCTTCCAGTCTCATCGTGTTGCCCAAGCACACAACCCATAGACTTCTCAAGAACAATAAGGTACATAAACAATGGTCTTCTGGGTACCAGAGGAATCGAAATAGGGGGTTCTTGCAAGTAGTCCTTAATCTTCTTAAACGCTTTCTGACAATCGGGGTTCCAATCAACTGTCTGCCCCTTGCAAAGCAACTTGAATATCGGCTCACAAGTAGCAGTCATATTAGAGATAAATTTGGAAATATAATTCAAACGTCCAAGAAAACCTCTGACTTGTGTTTCAGTCCGCGGAGCTGGCATGTCTTGAATGGCTCGGACTTTATCAGGATCTACCTTAATTCCTCGTTGACTAACAATAAAACCAAGTAATTTTCCGGATCTAACACCAAAAGTGCACTTAGCAGGATTCAACTTCAACTGATACTTCCTGAGTCGTTCAAACAGTTTCACCAAGTGGTCTATATGTTCTACTTCATTCCAAGATTTTGCAATCATATCATCCACATACACCTCAATCTCTTTGTGCATCATGTCATGGAAGAGAGTTGTCATAGCACGCTGATAGGTTGCCCCTGCGTTCTTCAAACCGAAGGGCATGACCTTGTAACAAAATGTCCCCTAAGGAGTAATGAAGGTAGTCTTTTCCCGATCATCTGGATCCATCTTAATCTGATTATAACTGGAGAAACCATCCATAAACGAGAACACCGTAAAACTGGCTGTATTGTCAACAAGTGTATCAATATGTGGCAGAGGAAAATCATCTTTTGGGCTTGCCTTGTTCAGATCCCTGTAATCTATACACATTCTGACCTTACCATCCTTCTTGGGCACGGGTACAATATTGGCGACCCAATCTGGATACTTTGCGACTGCAAGGAAACCTGTATCCAACTGTTTCTTAACCTTATCTCTAATTTTCAAAGCCATGTCCGGTCTTGTTCTTCGAAGTTTCTGCTTGATAGGCGGACAATCTGGCTTAAGCGACAACTTGTGAACAACAATATCTATGTCTAAACCAGGCATATCTTGATACGACCATGCAAACACATCAACATACTCTTTCAACAATTCGATCAACCTTTGCTTGACCTCGGTCTCAAGTTTTGCACCAACCTTAACCTCTTTCCTGTCTTCATCTGTACCAAAATTAATTAATTCCACCTGCTCTTTATGAGGTTGAAGCTCCGTGTACTCGTACTCAACTAATTTTGTCAGTTCGGTGGGTACTTCAAAATCTTCCTCACCCTCATCTTCAGCTTGATAAATAGGCGAATCCCAGTCAGGAGTGGCAATAGAGTCATTGGATTCAACAAGGTTTGAGATGTCACTGCATGATGGAAGGTTTATTTTATTAAAATGCACAAAGAAATGCAAGCGAAAAAAATGCTATATTCTTTTTTAGTTTTGAAAAAGATTGCCAATTTTATTTTTTAAAAGGTGAAAGCAAAAAACGCGAATGAAACAAAGTGGAATTGAACGAAATGCATTTATTGATATCCTTTTGAAAGTGAAAGATGGCCCTACAAAATGATCCTATAGCCTTGGGCAGAGCTATGGATTTTTGAAAACGTAAATGAAAACATTAAATTACTTTAAAATGGGAAAAATAACAGGAATCTCTATGGCCTCCCAGTTGCTCAAAGCTGCATCGCTCTTGAATACCAGGTTGCTTAGATCTCCATCTTCATCATAGTCGCTAATGGCATTGATTTGGAAACCTCCGCTGACAAACACCTCTTGGATAACGTTCAGACGTACTTCGACAGTTGTAGCAACTCTATCTTGAGTTGGTCTGTAACCCAACCCATAGCGATCAGTCTTGGTCTTGATGTCGATTACTTCTCCCCAACCTTCTGGAATGCCCCTATCGATTGTTGATCTGGTGCTCTTCAAAGATGCAAAAGATGGATTACCCTGACCCACTATTTCTTCCACTTCTACCAGAACGGCATTGGCGATCTCAAGTGCTTGGAAAGAAGTTTCCAAAGCGTCTTCATCAGCCTCAATATAATGGAAAGAAGATAGGTTACTAACCATCAGATCCTCCTCACCGTGTATAATAAATAACTTTTCATCGACCACAAACTTCATCTTCTGATGCAAATTAGAGGTTATTGCCCCAGCAGCATGGATCTGTGGCCTTCCAAGTAAACAACTATAATTAGGATTGATGTCCATGACTTGGAAAGTGATATTAAAAACGTGTGGCCCAATCAAAATTGGAAGCTCAACCTCTCCCATTACTGACCTGCGAGAACCATCGAAAGCTTTCACAATCAATGACGTAGGTTTCACCACAACCTCTTTATAATCCAACATGGCGAGGACTCTCTTGGGTAGCACATTCAAAGAAGAACCGGTATCGACTAAAACCCTTGCTAAATTATCCTCCTGACATTTTATTGATATGTGTAAAGCACGATTGTGATTCGGACCTTCCCTTGGTAACTCCTCATTGATGAAACTAAGGGTATTGCATGCGGTAATGTTGGCGATCACACTATCAAACTGACCGATAGTGATATCCTGAGCTACATGGGCCTGAGTCAAAACCTTTTGTAAAGCCGTTCTATGCGCAGGTGAATTCATCAATAAAGATAGAATAGAAATCTTGGAAGGAGTCTGATGAAGTTGATCGATAACCTTATAATCGCTCTTCTTAATAATCCTTAATATCTCAGCATCTTCATCACTGGTAACTGCTTTTTTACCCTTGTCTTTAGTAGGCTTATGGGTAGGGGTAATTGTTTCCTTAGGCGGAGCCTCATTGAAACGGGGACTGTACACACGGCCACTGCGAGTCATTCTACTTGCCCCAGCGATATTAGTCACACTTTCATTATCAATCCCAGACTCTTTGTCAATCACTGTAACATCATACTTCCAAGGTACCGCTTTAGGAACACTGAAGGGGAATGGACTGGGCTTCTTAATATTTATCGGTGTAGGCTGATTCGCCGTCAGAGTCATCGGCTTTGGTATATCGAACCTTGGCTTTGCAGAACCCGCCCCTAGAAAATTAAACACTGGTACCTTACCCTTTGCTTTGGGAAAATCGAAGACGGGCTCAACCATAGAGATCTCATCCTTCTTCACCTTATTAACCACTTGCAGAATGCCATCGTTAATTAACCTCTGAATATCATTCTGAACCAACAAACAACCCTTACTACTGTCGTCACAACTTGTGCACACAACATGAGAAGTATTTACCAAGCCTGCTTTAAACAGCTTCAAATGGAATATCTTAAGAGGAGTTTTGATCTGAGCGACATCAAGGATATAATTTTCATCAGAATCATCACTAACAACATTAATGCCTCCATGGTTAGGCAAAGGGTTACTCTTCACATTCGGCTGATGATCATCGAACGATAAAATCTTCTTTTCTATCAGATGTCTGACAAGATTCTTCAAAGCATAACAATTTTCTAGGTCATGGCCGGGCGCACCCTCATGAAATAAACAATGAGCAGCGACATTGTAGTTGGCGGGTAACAGATTAGGAGGAGGACCCAAGGCTCGGGTAATAATCAGACCTTGTTGTACTAAAGAGGGGTACAACTCGGTGAAGGTCATCAGGATCGGCGGACAAGGTTTATACTGTCTTCTGTTCGGACCATTCTGGTGAGGAGCTTGACTCTTCGGCTGTTGGTAGGTAGGAGCGTTGGGGGCTTGTTGATAATTTGGAGGCTGATATACGGGAGCCTGTTGCCCTGGTTGATACATAGGAACCTGTTGATTGAAGGAAGGTGCCACGGCAGCAACATAAGGTTGTTGAACATACTGCATCGGATAACCTTGTGGTTGAGCATAATTTTGCGAATGTTGATAAGGTTGATCTCTTCGTCTACCGGAAGATACAACATTAGTCTCACCTTCCTTCTTCTTCTGAGAACTGAATGAATGTTTCTTCGTCTGATCCTTTGAACTTGAACTACCAGAAGTACTTGTCATTTTGCCGCTTTTCAAACCCAATTCAATTTTAACACCCACAACAACAATGTCTGAGAAATTCGAAGTCACACTACCCACCATCCTCTCATAAAATTCTGGACGAACGGTATCGACAAACCAATCGACTAATTCTTTCTCAGTCAAAGGCGGTTCTACTTGCGACGCAATCTCTCTCCACCGCTGAGCATACTCCTTAAAAGTCTCTGAATTTTTCTGCGACATACTCAACAGTTATCTTCTGTTAGGAGCCAAATCCATATTATATTTATAATGTTTAATGAAAGCATCAGATAAATCTTGAAAACTCTTGATACGGAATTGGTCCAAAGTTAAATACCACTTGGAGGAAGCCCCTTTCAAACTATCTTGGAAACAATGAATCATCAATTTATCATTCTCCACGTGGGAAGCCATTTTACGGTAATACACAATTAGGTGATTCTTAGGACAGGTAGCACCTTCGTAGCAATCGAAGTTCAGAGTTTTGAACTTCGGAGGGATAACCAAACCGGAAACCAAGCAAACATCCTTGGCAGCAGTCCCCAAAATTTGATCGCCTTCTACCTTCCTCAATCTCTCTGCAATAGTGTCAACCTCTTCACGGAGCCTACCACGTCTTTCATAACCCTCATCATTCTCATCAGGCATATCAAAAATAGGATTGTTGAAATAAGGTCGCATACGGGTATGCACAGTAGTGCGTGCAAATATAGGATCCACTCTGGGAGCCTCAGAAATCAAAGGAACAACTTGTTGAACTGGTTGAATAATAGGAACAGCAGCCGGAGTAGGCACAAAACCCTAGGGGAGACCATAAGGTGGGTCACTTGCGACAGTAACAGTTGGTTGAGGATCCACAATAACGTTGGTAACTTCGGAAATAACAGTGGGCTGGGTATCCATCTTGGCATTCATAACCTGCAACATTTCCATCATACGACCCATACTTCCTCGAAGGTCTTCAAGCTCATTGCTAAGGCGATCAATCTCATGTGTTTGGTTCTCCATTCTCTTTTGAGATTGGGCTCTAGTGTTGTACTGATGCCGAGGACTCAGGGTGACAGAGTTGGAAGGCGAGAGAACCGAGAATGAGAAATACAGAAGACTCATGTAATGCAAAAAATAATGCTAGAATGCGAATGCAAATGAAGATTTCATGGAATTCAAATATTTACGAACGTCACGGGGGATCAAAGACACTTTCATTAATTAAATTTGAAAAGTGGATTACACGTAAATATTCTTAAAAGGTCTCAATACAGCAAGCTAAATAAAAGCTAGAAAGTCCTAAAGCAACATTGTTCACGACTTCAAAGAGTAGGAGGGTCAGAGGAAAATAAATCCTCATGGGTCTTTCTCTTCTTGTGGGGATTGTCTCTTCTTTCTCGGACTGAAGTTGCTTGTGAAGTTCGACATTCTCACTGACAGCTACCTTCTATTTTTTCTTCCATGCTTCGGCTTCACGTTTCACTTTCCTCAAAGCGATTTTCAACTTTTCAGCTTCGGTCATAAATATTAAAACAGGTTCTGCTACGGGTGGTAGAGGATCTTGGTGAGAATAAGGCATCTTCAACTTGATTTCTCTTTCCCGGACCCACTGAAGATAAGGCTCCATTGACACACAATTAGGCTTTCCCAAACTTCCTCTACCCTTCTTATGCAAGTGACGCCAAGCGGATAAGATCTGACCTTGGAGTTTCTTGTTATCCCTAAAGAAAATTCCCTCCACATAGACACTCTTAGGTGGTTCCTTAAATGGATACCCCAATTGTCGGCGAGCCAGAACTGGATTATAACTGATCCCTCCATTAAAACCAAGCAAAGGTGCATTAGCAAAGTTTCCACAATCATCAATGATCACTATCCCATCATACATACGGTTATACCAATCAATATCAGAATGAGTTAAAGCCATGACTCTTTGTGACCAACGTCCTTTGGTGCGATTCCAAAAAGGTCCAGACTTGGGCAAGTGCGAAATAAATCACTTGTACAGTAAAGGCACACAACAGGTAATCATCCCCTTCCCGTAAAAGTTTCGGAGATGCACAGAATGATAGGTGTTAGCCAATAAGGTCGGTACTGGATTAGCCTTCATGAAAATCTTGATGGCATTAAGATCAACAAACCCTTCAAAATTTGGGAAAAGTAGCACCCCATAAATAAGCAAAGCAAGGATTGTCTTAAAGGTAGGCATGCTCATATGATCAGCATAATATTGGGCTTTCTTAATTAAGAATTCCGTGGACAGAACGAAGGTCTCCCCTTTGGTGATCATATGGTCTTTGACATCGGATACCTTTAAACAAATGGCCTTAGCAATGTCTTGCTCATTAGGGTTTACTTCCAAGAACGGGAAAGGCGATTCATCCAAGATAGGTAACCCCAACAGCTGAGAGTACTCCTCCAAGGTAGGCAAAAGTTGATAATCTGGAAAGGTGAAGCAATGGTAGACCGGGTCGTAAAACTGTAACAAAAATGAAAGAAGTCCTTCATCCACCTGAGAATTCAATAAAGACAATAGCCTTCCATATCTATTCCGAAATCCCTCTCGATCTTGAACCAACTCTCCTAACTGCTTTAGGACATCCAACTTGAAACCCTTAAAAGAATATTTCACAGTGTGCTTTCTATGGCCATCCATGGTATCCTGCGATGTTCATAAGTAAAATTTGAATTCCATGAAGTCTTAATGCAAAATGATGCTTTATGAATGCAATGCATAAGCACACACAAAGTCCTAGGTTAAAGGAACAGGAGCGGAGTCAAGGTCTACCCATCCCAAAAGGTATGTACTATAGGTTAATTGTACATGCAGAACAAGGTTCTAAAAAAGTGCCCAAAGTCATCAGTCCATCTTTCAGATATTATCAACCTTCCGACTGACTCGGGGGCCGACAATATTCTCAAGAGAACCTATTTTGAGTGTAGTATCGCGTACCAACCATTGTAGGACTACTCCCACATAGTTCCCGCACTACGTCCAATGTAAGGCCAAGATGGTGTAAAGGTACTACGGTTCCCAGTATCACAGACTCCAATTGATAATAATAAAAGTTTTCACGACTACACTCGATCAACCGAACCATTTTCGAAAGGATCTCAACTGAGCGGTGATTCTCGAGTCAGCTTGGTCGGGACTCACTCCCTATAAGCCTCGTCGAATATATCACCATCCTATAATAATGTCACTCAAGTCCGGGTGTACGACTTATCTCACAACACAGTAATTCCCAAGCAAGGTACCCCAATATTTGCACATACAAGTGAGTAAAAATTAAATGAAATAATTAGTAAAATAAACAAAATAGGGATAACCCTCAAAAGCTTTCTCCCCAGTGAAGTCACCATTTTCTGTTGCGGTGGAAATAGGATACCAAATTATTAATTAATTTGAATCACAATTCAATTCACAACCGCTCTTTGATTTATCTGAAGGAAAAGGTCAAAAGAGGGAAACCTATTTTTGCATCGTAAACACAATGCGGGGAAAGATCTAGGGTTAGGGGGTTGGTTAAGCTTAGGGAAGGTATTAGCGTCCTAAACTTCTGCAGTACTCTACAGGAACCTTTTATTCAAGTTTACTATTTGCTTTAGGGTATATACAAAGGGATTAAAAGTTAAAGAAAAGACCTAAGGGGATAATTCTAAGTTTACTCGGATCGCATCTTGTGCCTACATATCCTGACGGGAATGGAATCAGAGTAATTGTAGTTCCCCTTGTAAGGAAGGTTAGAAACTTCCTGACTATGGTCAAGGTTTCAAGGGGAATAAACGCATCTTAAGGACACGTTTACGTGGAGTGCAGAGACTCCAATCTCTACGTTGAAATCGTTAATGAAATTAGGGTTAAATTAGGGATTCCACGGCAGGAAACCTTAAAGCAGAGCACGACGACTCTTTGACCTAATGCTAGGGTAAAGGGTATTTTCGTCAACGGCGGGACGCCTAGGCTAATAGGTTTAGAAGATGGAAAGGTTCAAGGGCGAGGGTTATTGACACGGTGGTCAAACAGTTAGACCTAATTCTTCGGAGGGTGACAAAATTAATGGTAAAATAAATTGTGAGGAAAAATGAACAGGCATACAATACTGGAATGTAAAGTGCTGGAAAGAAAAAGTGCGACGATTGCCTCGCAAAAATTACAACCCGTGAATAGATACAAATATCATAATTAAATATTTAACTAATGATAAAGAAAATTAAGCGTGATCATCTGAAAAAACAAAAACGGAAAATGTTAATAGGATTAGACAAAAATATGAAAATAATTAATATTGACAGAAAAAAAAAATGAAAATGCAATTTGGAATCATGGTTTTATTAATTTTAAAAAGGATTCTTAATTTAAAAAAAGAATTTTTTATGTTTTATATTTCAAAAAAAATGTTTTAAATTTAAATTTAAAAGAGAAAAAAAATAGTTTTAAGAGGAAATTTATTTTACATGTTAAAAAATAATTTCTATTTTTAAAAAAGAAAAGAATTAGTAAAATAAAGAAAGAAATTTTAAATAATTAAAAATAATGCCAATAATATGAAAAAGGGAAGATTAAAAACATAATGCCCAAGCTGGGATCGAACCCAGACCTACACAGTCAAAAGCACCCCCTTATGCCAGCTGAGCCATGTTGTTTAGTTGTAAGTGATATATAAAATAAATATTATATATAAACAAGAAAATTTAAAAATTCACACACGTGCGCAAAAGGGATCATCTTCTTTGTTCAGAATATTCAGGCTTTTGCCCACGGTTTTCTGGCCGTTGCTTTAAGTCTTTGGCCACGGTTTTTTCCGTTGCCATAGCACCTGGAATCAAAAATCTCAAAATATGCAAAATAAATTAGTTCCACGACCATAGATCGATTGGGACGAAGCTTCTGAGCAAGCCTATGCCTTTGGTTTTGTCCAATTGTTCCTAATTCGAAAATCCCTAATTTGAAGCTTAAAACCCTAACAATGGCATTACTCGTTCCATGCCCTTAAGCTTCAAATAAATAGCCCAGAAACATCATACACATCCATACCAACACAAATATGTAATTAAAACACGTATATGATGCATGAATCATAAAAATCGAAAATTAAAAAAGTGTAAAACTTTAATGGTGATTTCGTGATTCTGAGTGTTTCAACCTTGTGTGAGTATTGGAATCGATTCAAAAACCTTCAAGGAACGTTTTGGGATGCTTAGAATGGATTGAAACCGACTGAAAATTGATTTTCCAATGCTTTGTATACACTGTTTTTTCAAAGAATTCTAGTGTTCCTTGGGTGCCAAATTCCGTCCCTGTGGAGCTGGAATAGTAGGGTATATATAGAGGAACAATTTATGTCAAATAAAACTGAATAAATCCTTGTGATTGAATAATTGGAGATTTGATTTTGAGGAGATTTAAAAATTGCTATTTTGGTCCCAATTATAATCAATCACGCTCCAATCATCCTTACTTTGGCCTCAAGATTCACTTTGATTGATTTTGATTGAACAAATCAAATCCATGAAGATGTTTTTGGCCATTTTAGAAACCTCAAGATGTCTTCTAAGAGCTCCTTTTAGTCTCATCTCAATTGGAGTTTCCATGTTCATGTACCAAGCTTTGACCCAAAAGGTGTTTTTGTTGACTTTTTAGGAGGACCTATAATGTCTTGACCCATACCTCTCAAATGAAGCAGATTTGGACTTGGCTTGTGAGACACAAAGTTGTAGAGAATTAAACTTCCTTCAAAATGAATTTTGGATGGGAAATGTTTGATGAAAAATGTGAAAGTTATGACTGGTCAAAGTTCAGCCTCTTCCTCCTTAGAAAAACCCTAATGCCAAAATTTTTGTGAATCTCCGTTCATCCTTAATAAAATACTCGGAAGCGGAGGCTCTAATCATTCAATAAACCCCTGATGATAATTCAGCTTCAAAAACTGTCAACAAACAACGTGCAAATGACAATTTTTCCCTTTTTATAGCTAAAGTGCACCTGATGCAATTCCTGCAAAATAAACAGACTACGTAACCCGTTAATAGTTAGCGGATGCAAAAATGGGATGCCATGCGACATGAATCTACTAATTTAAGGGTAAAATTTGGGGTATGACAAAAGAGTTCTGCCAAAGTTTCAAAATTGAACACCACAACTCTTTTCCGTACCAACCGAAGATGAATGGTGTTGTTGAGGCAGCGAACAAGAATATCAAGAGGATCATGCAGAATATGATAGTGACTTATAAAGATTGGCATGAGATTTTTCCTTTTGCTTTGCATGGTTATCATACTTCGATGCGTACATCGACTGGGGCAACACCTTTCTCGCTGGTATATGGTACGAAAGTTGTCCTACCATTAGAAGTCGAGATTCCTTCTGTAAGGGTACTATCTGATGTGAAGCTTGATGAAGCAGAATGGGTAAAGGCTAGGTTGAATCAACTTAGTCTAATTGATGAAAAGAGATTGGAATCTATCGCTCATGGTCGGCTATACCAGAGCAAAATGAAGAAGGCTTTTAATCAGAAGATGCGCCTTCGGCATTTCCAGATAGGCGACTCTGTGTTGAAGAGAATCCTCCCTCCACAAATAAATCGCATGGGAAAATGGACTCCGAATTATGAAGGTCCATACGTGGTAAGGAACGTTTTCTTTGGCGGAGCCTTTTTACTATCAACCATGGAAGGTGAAGATTTTACGTCCCTTGTGAACGCAGACGTAGTCAAAAGATGTTTTTCTTAAAATAGACCCGTTGGACATAAAAAGAAAGTCCAGACAAAAATGGGGCATCTCGGCGAACCATAAAAAGAAAAGGTTCGGGAAAAAATTAGGGATAAAAAAAGAAAAATAATAAACCCGCAAAGTTGAAAACCTAAAAAGGCGACTTTGTCAAAAAATGGGTATCCCGGTGGATTGGAAACCCGCAAGGGCGATCTAGACAAAAGTTAGGGATTTAAGAGCAAATGACTATGTCTTGCATTCGATCTGTGAATGCATTTTAACTCATGGAAGTCCCGAAGGGTAAAAATCCATTCAATCAGTATCTTCAGAAGGTAGAACATTGGCAAGGCATCAAAGACATGTGGGTCATAGCCGAATCGACTTATGGTGGTTGTCTGTTTCCACATTGCCGACATTTGTATATTTCTTGTTGCACTTTTTGCGCAATTACCTCTTTTCAAGAATGGCATCTGTTGTAATTTGCCTATTTACGGGCCTTTTCAATCAATAAAGTATTATTCATTCAAATAGCTTTCCATTTATTGTTTTTACTTTTACTATTTTGTTTGCAAAAAGGGGCGTCCGTTATTTTTGATAAACTTTGCATGTGAAAACTTTGGGGCTTTGTGAACCATATTAAAAGCAATAGTTTACTTGAAAGGTGTCATGGATGGTAACCGATATAGCCATTTTGCATACAGGACATTCTATTTGTTTATTTGTTGTTTATTTGTTGTTTACAGGATGACATAACCTACTCCGCAGCAAAGATCTTGTCTCTCCACAAAATACCGATGTCAGATCAGAAATATCTCGCCAGCAATGATGAGTACTTATGCCCAGCAGGATAAGATCGAGCTTATTCCCCAGCGGAGGTATAGAGGTGAAGGCCATTCCCCAATAATATTTATGTTATTGACTTCTCTACGCAAGCAGAGAGATTGATCTTGATTCTCTCGACGAGTAAATTCAGCAATGGATGATGTTTCTGTGAGAATTGAATGTTAAGCTATTGATTAACTTGAATCTTAATTCATTGAAATTCACTATCGAGTTTTGATTTATCCAAAGGAAAGGTTAAAGAAATAAAAACATTTTGCATGATGTAACAACAACGATAGAGTTTCGGGGGTCGGGTTGGTTATGCTTAGGGTAGTTATTTCACATCCTAAACATCTGTAGTACTCTTGATGAGGACGTAATCCAAGACATAAATGATACAATGCAAAGCTTAGGAGGTCCTATGACAAGGGCACATGCAAGAAGAGTCAATGATGCTTTAGTTCACTTCATGGTCAAGTCAATAGAATGCATGGGCAAGATTGAAGAAAAAGAGCCCAAGTTTATTCTTATCATCTAAGCATGTGATAAAAGGCCCAATAATTCATAAATAAATAAAAATAAAGGAAATACCACTAACCACACTATAATGGACGAAAATTGCGAGAGAAGTGGTAAATAAAGAATTGCCATTATTATGCCCTTTCAAGAACCCCACTATCTCTTCTTTATTTTGCACTTTCTTTGTAATAACACAACCCACTATCATGATAATTAGTGGCTGAAATCCTTTTGTTTTCTTAGGAGTTAATGTTTACTTATTTCATCATCTTAAGCCATTCCTATATAAAGGAGACATGTATCTTCTTTTTGGAATCAATGAATTTTGTCGAGTTTACACATTATGTAAGTGAGAGTATTTGCTCTTAGGTTCTGGATTGGACCAAAATTGATCTTATCAAGAAATCCTTTTCTTGTGTTGATCCTCATCCATAGGCTTATCATTCTCTCTTGGATTAGAAAGAGTGTGACTCCCCTTCTACTTAATTCCATTTCTTATTTCTCATTTATTTCATATCAGTCTCGTTTATTTTATATGCATGTATCAAGTTCTGTCATTCTTGTAATTATAAGGCAGATTACTTTCTTTGAGTCACAAAAGAATTAAAATTTCAAAAGTTAACAAAGTTGTTTCAGGAATTTTGAAGGAAATGCATAATTCTCAAAAGTTAGTGCATATCAAGTGGTAATCAGAGCATATTCCAAAAAAAAAAAAGGACAGAAATGTGGCAAATTGTCTATATTCTTGTTCTCCATTATTATCCATTTATCATTATAAAAAAATTCAAAAAAAAAGGGTATAAAAATAATTGAAAAAAAAGGGATCTGATTGTTAAAGATTGTGATTCAAACAAAAAAAAATTCTATTTTTTTTTCTTGCCACACTCTTAAAATTCTCCTGATTTCTTTTGTTTTAGAGTCTTTTTTTTTGTTTGCTGTATTTTTAAAGCTTTTTGTGTGTTGATTATTATCTGAAATTGATTTCTTTGTGTTGATTCATTTTGGTTTCTCTAAAGAGCTAAAAGAGAAAATTGAGTGGTAAAAGGCAGAGTGTTTTTATTATTAAAAAAAAAGCCAAAAAAAAAATTGAGCGAAACACGAGTGATTGAGTGTGAACACGTGAGTAGAGTGGTGAGGTCCATTTTTAAACACTTGTTCCTAATTTCACAAATATTTCAAAATTATGTCTAGTCCACCTTCACCTAGAACAACAGCTTTAACTGTTCAGATCGCAGCCATGCGTGACAATTTTGAAAGATTGTTAAGAGAACAAGGTGAACAACTTCAACAAAGAATTGATGAGTTGGAAAGGAGGCCCTAAAATTCTAATGATGGTAGTGGTGATGAGAAGGAAAGAAGACGTAGAAGGAGACAGGGCTGGGATAATTTGAGGGGCATAAAAATTAAAGTTCCATCTTTTGTTGGGAAGAGTGACCCGGAGGCATATCTAGAATGGGAGACAAAACTTAAACAAAGTTTTAATTGTCACAATTATTCTAATCTTGAAAAAGTGCAGGTTGCTTCTATTGAGTTCAAGGAGTATGCCTTAGCTTGGTGGGATCAATTGATCAAAGATAGAAGGAGGTATGCAGAACGACCAATTGATACTTGGGAAGAGATGAAAAGAATCATGAGGAGAAGGTTTGTTCCTTCCTATTATCATAGGGAATTGCACAACAAATTGCAAAGACTCACTCAAGGTTCTAAAAGTGTTGAAGAATATTTCAAGGAGATGGAAGTTCTCAAAATTAGAGCTAATGTAGAGGAGGACGATGAAGAAACTATGGCTAGGTTTTTCCATGGTCTAAATCATGACATTAGTGACATAGTGAAACATCATCACTATGTTGAAATAGATGAATTGGTACACCAAGCTATCAAAGTGGAAAAACAACTTAAAACAAAGAGCCAAGCAAGGAAAAATTCCACCACTTTCAATTCTCAAAGTTGGAAGGACAAAACAAAGAAGGAGGGTGCTTCATCATCTAAGGAAGCCACGGTTGAAAACAAAGGTAAAACTATTACATCTTATTCAAGTTTTTCAACTAACAAAAGTGTTAAGTGTTTCAAGTGTCAAGGCCAAGGACATATTGCATCTCAATGTCCAACAAAGAGAACCATGCTTATGGAAGAAAACAAAGAAATTGTTGAAGAGGAGGATGGTGATTATGATGAGGAGTTTGAAGAAGAAATACCTAGTGGAGATTTACTCATGGTGAGAAGAATGTTGGGAAGCCAAATAAAGGAGGAGGATACAAGTCAAAGAGAAAACCTTTTTCACACAAGATGCTTTGTGTAAGGAAAGGTTTGTTCTTTAATAATTGATGGAGGAAGTTGTACAAATGTTGCAAGCACGCGTTTGGTTTCTAAACTAAATTTGGAAACGAAACCTCACCCTAAGCCTTACAAACTCCAATGGCTTAATGAAAATGTAGAAATGCTTGTTAATAAACAAGTTGAGATTTGTTTTAAAATTGGAAAATATGAGGATGTAGTGTTGTGTCATGTAGTACCAATGGAAGCTAGTCATTTGTTATTAGGTAGGCCTTGGCAATTTGATAGAAAAGCCAATCATGATGGGTACTACAATAAGTACTCTTTTATGTATCATGATCAAAAGATCTATCTTGTACCGTTAAATCCTAGTGAGGTAAGAGAAGATCAAAATAAAATGAGAGAAAAATATGATCAAGAAAGAAAAGAGAAAGAAAAAAAAAAAAAGAATGAAAAGAAAAAAAATGATAAAAGAGAAAAGAAACAAAGTTTAATTGCAAAAAAAAGAGATGTGAAGAAATCAATTGTGTCACACCAGCCCTTGTACTTGCTCTTTTGCAAGGAGGTGCCTTTACTAACCAATATTTCTAATGAAAAAAAATTGCCAAATTGTGTTGAGTCTCTTTTGCAGGAATTTAAAGAATTATTTCCGAAAGAGGTGCCAAGTGGTTTACCACCTATAATAGGAATTGAACATCATATTGATCTCAATCCAGAAGCATCTTTGCCTAATAGGCCAACATATAGAAGCAATCCACAACAAACTCAAGAGATATAGAGGCAAGTGGCTGAATTGATAAGTAAAGGATGGGTAAGAGAAAGTTTAAGTCCTTGTGTTGTCCCTATTATTCTAGTCCCTAAAAAGGATGGTAGTTGGAGGATGTGCACTGATTGTAGGGCCATTAACAATATTACCATTAAATATAGGCATCCTATTCCTAGACTAGATGATTTGCTTGATGAATTGTTTGGTGCATGCTTATTTTCTAAAATTGATTTGAAAAGTGGATATCACCAAATTTGAATAAGGGAAGGGGATGAATGGAAAACTACTTTTAAAACAAAATTTGGTTTGTATGAGTGGATATTTATGCCTTTTGGATTAACTAATGCACCTAGTACTTTCATGATACTAATGAACCATGTGTTAAGGGAGTTCTTGGGTAAGTTTGTTGTTGTGTATTTTGATGATATTTTGATTTATAGCAAGAACTTAGATGATCATTGCATTCATTTGAGGGTTGTTTTGCAAGTGCTAAGATATGAAAATTTGTATGACAACCTAGAAAAATGTGTCTTTTGTATCGATCATGTGATTTTCTTAGGTTTCATTGTGAGCTCTAAAGGAGTCCATGTTGATGAGGAAAAGGTGAAAGCCATTCGAGAGTGGCCTCCTCCCAAAAATGTAAGTGAGGTAAGAAGCTTTCATGGTTTGGCTAGTTTTTATAGGAGGTTTGTGAAGGACTTTAGTACCTTGGTAGCACCCCTCAATGAAATTGATAAAAAGGATGTTGGTTTTAAATGGGGTAAAAAACAAGAGCAAGCCTTTGCTGCCCTAAAGGAAAAGCTCACCCAAGCACCAATTCTTGCATTGCCTAATTTTTCTAAATCTTTTGAAATTGAATGTGATGCATCTAATGTGGGAATTGTAGTTGTTTTGTTGTAGGAAGGTCATCCGCTTACTTATTTTAGTGAAAAGCTAAAAGGGGCAGCCCTCAATTATTCTACATATGATAAGGAATTATATTCCTTGGTGAGAGCTCTACAAACTTGGCAACATTACTTGCTGCCCAAAGAGTTTGTCATTCATAGTGATCACGAATCCTTGAAACATTTGAAAGGACAAGGTAAGTTTAATAAGAGACATGCCAAGTGGGTTGAGTTTCTTGAACAATTTCCTTATGTAATCAAGCATAAGAAAGGTAAATCTAATGTTGTGGCAGATGCACTCTCAAGAAGACATGTCTTGCTTTCTACTCTTGAAACAAAAGTTTTTGATCTTGAGCATATTAAAGATTTGTATGAAAGTGACCTTGAATTTTCTTCAAAATTTTTAGCTTGTGAGCACACTGCCTTCAATGGGTATTTTAGGCACAATGGCTATTTATTTAAAGAAAAAAAACTATGTGTGCCTAAAGGTTCCATTAGAGAATTACTTGTAAAAGAGGCGCATGAGGGAGGACTAATGGGTCATTTTGGGGTTTCTAAAACTCTGGAATTCTTAAAAGAACATTTTTATTGGCCTCACATGAAAATTGATGTTCAAAAGCTTTGTGAAAGATGCATTGTGTGTAAAAAGGCTAAATCAAAAGTTATGCCTCATGGTTTGTATACTCCTTTTCCTGTACCTGAATTTCCTTGGATTGACATTTCCATGGACTTTGTTTTGGGACTGCCTAGAACAAAGAATGGCAAAGATTCTATTTTTGTAGTTTTGGACAGGTTTTCAAAAATGGCACATTTTATTCCATGTAAAAAGGTGGATGATGCGTGTCATGTTGCTGATTTGTTCTTTAAGGAAGTGGTGCGCCTACATGGCTTACCAAGGAGCATTGTCTCTGATCGTGACTCCAAGTTCTTAAGCCATTTTTGGAGGACTTTGTGGGGAAAGGTGGGTACAAAGTTATTATTTTCCACTACTTGTCATCCCCAAATAGATGGACAAACTGAAGTAGTAAATAGAACTCTTTCTACTCTTCTTAGGGTTGTTCTTAAAAAGAATTTAAAAATGTGGGAGGAATGGTTACCTCATGTAGAGTTTGCTTACAATAGGGTTGTCCATAGCACTACACAACATTCACCTTTCAAGATTGTGTATGGTTTTAATCCTTTAACACCTCTTGATTTGTTACCATTGCCTAACACATCTATTTTGAAGCATAAAGATGGGAAAGCTAAGGCTGAATTTGTGAGAAAATTGCATGAACAAGTAAAATTGCAAATTGAAAAGAAAAATAAAAGTTATGCAAAAAGTGAAAACAAAGGGCGAAAGAAAGTTATTTTTGAACCTGGGGATTGGGTTTGGATACATATGAGAAAAGAGAGATTCCCATCACAAAGGAAGTCCAAACATCAACCTAGGGGAGATGGACCATTTCAAGTACTTTCAACGATCAATGACAATGCCTATAAAATAGAACATCCAGGTGAGTATGGGGTAAGTACTACTTTTAATGTGGCTGATTTATCTCCTTTTGATGTAGGTGATGATGGTCTAAATTCGAGGTCGAGTTCTTTTCAAGAAGGAGGGAATGATGAGGACGTAATCCAAGACATAAATGATACAATGCAAAGCTTAGGAGGTCCTATGACAAGAGCACGTACAAGAAAAGTCAATGATGCTTTAGTTCACTTCATGATCAAGTCAATAGAATGCATGGGCCAGATGGAAGAAAAAGAGCCCAAGTTTATTCTTATCATCCAAGCATGTTATAAAAGGCCCAATAATGCATAAATAAATAAAAATAAAGGAAATACCACTAACCACACTATAATGGACGAAAATTGCAAGAGAAGTGGTAAATAAAGAATTGCCATTATTATGCCCTTTCAAGAACCACACTATCTCTTGTCAAGAAGTGGACCAAAATTGATCTTATCAAGAAATCCTTTTGTTGTGGTGATCCTCATCCATAGGCTTATCATTATCTATTGTATTAGAAAGAGTGTGGTGCCCCTTCTACTTAATTCCATTTCTTATTTCGCATTTATTTCATATCAGTCTCGTTTATTTTATATGCATGTATCAAGTTCTGTCGTTCTTGTAATTATAAGGCAGATTACTTTCTTTGAGTCACAAAAGAATTAATATTCCAAAAGTTAACAAAGTTGTTTCAGGAATTTTGAAGGAAATGCATAATTCTCAAAAGTTAGTGCATATCAACTCTACAGGAACCTTTTGTGTGTATGTATGCTAAGTTATCTGAGTTTTTGTTTGCTAGTGTCACAGGATCAAGGTTAAGTTAAAGTTTGAGGTAAATACCTAAGGATAGTTCTATGTTTGCTCGCGAAGATATCGCATCTTACGCCTACATATCCTTACTAGGATGGAATCAGAGCAACTGTAGTTCACCTCACTAATGTTGAGGAATACTTGACTATGGTCAAGACTCCAAGGGGGGACAAACATAAAAATGTTTGTATAAAGTTTGACAAAACTCTCTAGATCTAAGTTTAACACTCAAGCGGATTGACTTTGACAAAAGCCAAGAGGGGATTAAGTAATCATGACAATGATCCTTACATACAGTTAACAAACTCTATCTTAAAGTTCTAATTGAAGGATACTCCTAACAAAGGGTAGGTATTTATACTTAAAGCAAATTCTAATGGATATAGGTTCTAACTTAACTAAGTTAAAGGGCCTAATGACTTAACCAAGTCAAGGGGATGGGTAATGAGCTATCTATGACAGTGAAATCAATAGAGACTTTCCTTTGGAATAAGGGATAACAAGGAAACTAGATAAAAGCTATCAAGCTACATCACTTGAGGAAACCTAACAAAGCCTAAACACACATATGCATTCATTCAAACATGATGAAGATATAAAGTCATGGTAACAACCGAGAAAGATAAGGGCAAGCCTTTGACCATATTAAGCAAAGAACAAGATTACAACCAAGTATCCACTAACAAGAAGTTTAGAATCAAACCAAATGGTTACAATCAAAGGTAAATATAGATGTAACAACATCTAAAATGGGATGATGATAAGGTTCTTACAAAAACAAACATCACAAGCATAGGTGAATCATGCATAAGTCAAAACATTACTTATCATGGCAAAGTTCAAAGATCAACATGTAAAAATCATGACAACATTTAAGCATGGATACAAATCAGGTAGAGGTAACATCCAAGATAACTTGAATATATGTGAGACATGTGTGAATAATCATGTGATTTATGGTGAATCATGTTAGACAAGTAGGTAACAACCAAACATGGGCAAGCATGAAACATGTGTAACACCAACATTTTCATCAATGGTATTCAAACAAAACTCATGCGAGCAAGTTACAACTTGAATCAAACATGGTATATGAATCAAATAAAGACAAATGTAACACATTTAATCATATTCAAGACATATTGATGACAATCAATCATGGATAGGCAAGAAAAGTAACAACAGTTCAAGCATGGATTCAAACTTCATCAAGGAGAAAGATACACAAGATTAATGGTAACTTTAAAGGCAAGAAACAAACCTAAACATGTTATGGTTATAACAAGACACATAAACAAGTAAGATAGGGGTGAAGGAATCATGTTCATGAGGTTACAACATCAAGAAACATATCATGGTTCAAAAAGAAGTTTCAAGGCATACTTTTCACATTCATGCATTCACAAGGGAAAGCATACATCCCTAAACATGTTATGGTTCTAACAAGTCACATAAACAAGTAAGACGGGGGTGAAGGAATCATGTTCATGAGGTTACAACATCAAGAAACATATTATGGTTCACAAAGGAGTTTCAAGGCATACTTTTCACATTCATGCATTCACAAAGGCAAGTATAATCATGTTAAATCAAAGAGCCAAGTGTTTTAAAATATATAAACATGTTATACATTCAACAAATGTTCATAAAAGATCAATCTTACAAGAAAAATCAAGCACTATGTCAAGAAAGTTCATGAAAACCAAAGAAAAAACCCTAAAAGACCATGTCATTCAAGTGGACCAAAGTGTTTCAAAAATAACAATTCTTGAATTCTTCCTTCACACATTAAAACTAGACATGTTAAGGAGAATAATTCAAAAATATTGGCATCAAAATGATAAAAATAAAGGAATTTATGCACATTTGAAAACTAGGCTCCAAACTAGGAAAATTAGGGCAAAAAGCAAGGCAACTTGACCAAGGCAAGGCAGATTTGCAAGAAGAGTCATAACTCACTCAAAACTTAATGAAATTGGATGAAACAAAAAAATAAAATTGTGTATTTTTTCACAAGGAATCCAATAGAGGTGGTGGTTTTCTCATATCATGAACTATGTGAAAAATTCGATAACATAATTGAAACATATAGAGAGTGCTTACAAGCATCATACATCAATAGACAAGCTCATTCAACAGATGGTATGTGTAGTGGCAAAAATAGCAAGTTTTTGCAAGAACAATGTGACAGACAGAAATAAACCAATTCAGCATCAACCAAATGATCAAACATGTCACATATGACCTATAAATGATGTTTACAAACACTAATCACCTATGCCTAACCAGAATCAACAAGTTGCATATAGTAATGACATATAAAGTAAGCTAGTAAGCCAAACCAAAGGGACAATCATGAATACACAAGTTTGTGAGCAAGAAAAGGTTCAAACATGACCTAAAAAGTATATCTAACATGTTCAAAATCAGTGTACCTAAAAGCATAACATGCTCTTAAAAGTAGCAAGTTGGAACACTTACCTCTTGTAGATTTTTCAAGTCAATTTACGAAATAAGAAACCCAATTTATGGATGTTGATCCAAGCAGCTCCAATGTGCTCCAAATAAGGTTTTCAAATGATGAAAACTCCCCCAACCACATTGCCTTGACATAATGGCTTCTTTTGCAAGAAAACACCAAGAGCTTCAAAGTGAAACTCTAGGAAATGGTGTTACAGAACTTTTATTGTGTCTTGGACAATTTAAACAACTTATATGGAGAGTGTTTGAAGTGTTATAATGATTGCAAATGATCTAGACAATGACTTGGCTTTGAAAATGCAAAAAAGTCAAGATTTCAAGGTATGAGAGTTAACTTTCTGTTCTAGCAGGTTTTGGATGGTTGTAATTGTTTGAAAACCTCTAACACATGTTTTGTGATGTGTTAGAGTGAATGTTTTGGTGGTTGGTGATTGGAAATAGTTTAGGCAAAGGCAGATTTTTCTTCACAAGGAAGCAACTTCTACCACTTGCATAAAGGTTGTGATCAGAGAAATGAGAGAGATTCGAGTTGGTTTCTAGTTTATTATGGTGTTTTTTAGATGTCAGAAGTGTGTTCTATTTATAGGTAAGCTTGGAGAATGAGAGGTATGGGCAGATTGTACCAACTTGCCAAGTTTGCCCTTTTTGGAGGCAAAATGAGCAAATCCAACTTGGGATCTCTTTTCTAAGCATGAGCCACCTCCCTACATGTTTCATCATCATCAATAGTCTTCAAATATTTGACATGAAGTGAAGGAAAGAGAGCAGTTGGTGTAGTAGCTGAGGTGTGGCAGAATTTGCAAAAAGTTTCTCTCTCCTTGCCACTTGCATCCACTTGCTTGAATAAACAATTCAATTTATCCCAACTATGGTTTTTGCTAGTGATAATCCAATGTAACCTTATAAATTAAGTATATAAACATATAGAATTATTTAAACAAGTGATTAGAAGAGGTTTGAGTGGTTTATGCATCAAAATACAAGTGTTGAACTTGGTTTTGTGACATGGAAAACCCCCAACTTGCTCTAAGTGTGAAACAAGAAAATTTGGCCAAACATTAAGTATGAAGAAGGATTGACTTACAAGAGGTTTGAGTGGTTTATGCATCAAAATACAAATGTTAAATTTGTTTCTAAACTTTGGCCAAACATTAACATTGTAGATAATATTTGGAGCTTTTTAAAAAGTACAAGATAATTTTCTCAACCTTTGTGGTTAGGGAGAATGGAAGAGAGCAAGTTGGGGGTTTTCCATGTCACAAAACCAAGTTCAACACTTATAAACCATTAAGTTATGAGCTCATGCAAAACTTGACTTACAAGTCAAGAAACAAGAAAATTTTCTAAGTGTGAAAATCCTTCACAACTTGATAAGCTCATAACTCAAAATCTATGCATCTTTGGACATCAACCCTCTAGGAAATTTTTGTGAAACTTCTCAAGACCTTTCCAACCAGCTTTGGACCATTCAATTTGGATGTGTGGTTTGAAAGTTATGACCATTCCAAATAAGCTTGTAATTAGGGTTTTCATATACCCTAATTTCTTGATTCATAAGTTATCCATCAATTCTTGATTAAATATTCACCAAACTCACTAGTTAGGCATAAAATGATGTTGGTAACCTTGATTGCTTCAATTTGGGGTCAAAACCCTAAAAGTCAAAGAGTTGACTTTCTAGACAGACGAACCGAACAGTTGAAATCTTCAGGATCGATCCTTAGTGTTATGGGGTTTTTTGAACCTTTTATAATTCTTGAGGGGACTTCAATAAGTCATAGAAACATCATGGACCATGGTTCAAGCTTTGGAAACCCATTTAGACCAAAAGTTAATACTATTGTTGACTTTTTCAACTAGAAACCCTAATTAGGGTTTTGCATAGCATTGCTCCAATTCTCTTGGTAACAACTTCAAATAGCACTTGTTATTGGTAATATATGAACCTCTTGATGATGTGAAGACTTGATATGTAGAAGATCAATCTAAAACCTTGACTGATCAGTCCACAGGATTCCTGATTTTAACAGTGTGAAACCCTAATTCATCTGCATCTTGACAAAGAATAACTTGAAAGAGGTTAGGGTTAGATAACATATGCTTGATGCACCTAGTGTGATAATGGAATCTAGGGGTCAAAATTTGGGGTATCACAGTTGCCCCTATTTAAATATATTTACCAGAGAACAATGAGAGATAGCGATCTCCATAGGATCATGGTGAAAGGTATTTAAATATATTAAACCAAATATTTTTCCCTTAGATACGATGGTGTGAAAAGGACAAATGCTAATCATGAAATGAGTTATAAGAATGATGATTTATGATGCTTGAGTGCAAGAAAATGCTGACACACGAGCAAAAGAAAACAGAAGACCAAAACAAAGAGTAACCACTCACTGGGAACACAAACATACTAGGGAGGGATCCAAAGCAAACCGACATGACTAAAGACGGTACTTTAAGGGGATCCTTCACACAGGGAACATGGGATAAAAAATCCACTGGGGAAGACAAATATCCACAGAGGAAATGCAATTCCAGTCGGAAGATGCATCAAAGGAGACAAGGATAAGAAGCCACACTAGGGAACAAAAGTTAACAGACTCATACTCCAACTTGGGATTTAAAATACAAGAGACACGGTCCCTATTGGGGGACAAACCAAATATGGACTTTCCTTTCAACGAAGAGTTCAAACGGGATCTTCAGAAAAAGACTAGAAACAAGACCAGACTCACCGGCGATGCTAGTGACTACTAGACCTCCAAGACCTGTTGGGGACATCTAGGGATGTTGGTCACAACCAACTATCCTAAAAGTACAAAAAAAAGCTCTTCCAATAATCATTGGGGTTTAAAAGGGGATGGGTGACAACCACAACCTACCAATGACCATTGGGTTTCAAACGATGCCAGTAACCACTCGTCTTTCCCAAGGATTGGTGACAACCAAAATACATGCTAATAACAATTGGAATTATCAATTTAATGTCAGTAATCACTGGACTTATAGGGGGAAAAAGATGTAGGTTACAACCACACTCCAATAAAAATTGGGTTTCAAACAGTGCCAGTAACTATAGCACTTCGTGGGTGCCGCATACTGCGAAAAAGGGGTCGGCGGAAACAAATAGAAGAGTCTCCATCGAATGTTATTTATCCTAAAGAGGGGGAAAGGAAACGATCAAAGAAAACCTAAGAGAAAGGAGAAGACAAGGTCATCGCAACCAAATCTTGGGTCCGGGAGTCAGTTACGCAAGGGGAAGGTATGAACACCCCTCACGTCCGTGTTACTCAACGGGATCCACACTTGTTGTCTAATCAGAGGGTGTGTTATCTAAAAGCTACTACAAAACGGGTTAGGGAAAAGAAAAAGGAGACTTGATAGGACATCGCCGCCCTATGCCTACTTATTCCCTCGTGCAATGGGAAAGTCAAAGTAGTACGAAAAACTACAGGTGATGGGGGGAAGGTTGCTCGCCAAGACATCGTCATCTTGTGCCTACATATCCTCATCTGGTATGAGAAATCAGAGCAAACATAGTTCGGGTAAACTAGACCACTGGTTGGTTAAGTGTTTTTCTATGAGCGACGCTAAGTTTCCATTCCAGCAGTTAGGGTCGATGCCTGTTTGCAGTAGAACGGAAAAGTAGCGCACTCTTTTTTGAAAATGGTTTTGAAACAAATCCCGAAGGATAAAAAAAGTTTGAATTTGGTTTAAGAGTTTTAAAGAAGTGAATTGAAATGGTTTGAGATTCACGTTGCACTAAAGACTATGACATAGGAGCGAATACGTCGCATATTGACCAAAGGGCATACACTAAACACTCTAAACAAGTGAGGAGAAACCCCCACTCATCATTTCCCACATAATTAAGTCTCGTGGCACACAATGTTCATCGTTCTTTATTAAGTGTCTTAGGATGATTTGAGATGAGAAGAGAAGACACACAGGAACACTAAAGGGAAACTGAAAATCCTAATGTTATCATACAAAGTGGTCCTAAAGTTAAGATGAAAAGGAAGTCTACCTAATGTTGTCATACAAATGGTGGACCTAAAGTTGAGGTCAAGAAGGGACTATCGTAATTGTTAGCATGCAAAGGATTGAAAGCTTAATGTCTCTCCTACCCCCATCTTAAACAGAGGGACTAGGAATCCTAAGGGATCATGTGAGCAAACACAAGTAAACATCATACTAATTAATCACAAATGAAAACAAAACTCAAGACTTAAACAAGTCTAAAGACAAAGAAAACAAAATAAAGAAGAATGAGATGAAAAAGAAGAAGTAGCACCAAGTAACTTCTCAAGAATGTTCAACTCAAATGACAAGACAAACACAAAAGTAAGCACTAAACTCAATTACACAAAGTATACATCAACATCATGTCAAAATGAAATAAGAATGCATATATGCCAAGTCACACTCAAAGATTTAGAGGTTCAAGGAAAATGGCAAGACAAAGTGCCCAAACACACACAAATGACTTAAAGTTCAACAAAAAGTATTATCAATCATCAAGCAAAGGGAAATGAGGTCAAATGATATGAGAAATAAGGTAAGGCAATGAGCACAAGGGTGTCAAGCATACACCTCATCAATATTCAAACAATTGACAACAAGTAGCTCATGCAAAACACACTTCAACTGATCAAACATGTGATATTAGAATATGAAGATAGTGTCGCTTGCGCGAAAATAAGGTGCCGGCAAAACAAAAGAGTCGCCACCTTTCGTTATTTATCCCTCAGAGTTGGAAAGGAAACGATCGGAAAAACCTGACGAAAAAGGGTAAGACAAGGTCATCGCAACCATTGTCTGGGTTCGGGAGTCGCTTACGCAAGGGGAAGGTATTAGCACCCCTCACGTCCGTCGTACTCGACGGGATCCTCGCTTGTTGTGTTTACTTGGACGGGTTGGTTTTATTCTATCTACCTATCAAGGCTGGCTGAAAGAAAAGAAAAATGACTCGGCAAAGCGTCGCACTTTATGCCTACGTATTCTCATCGGAGAATGAGAAATCATAGTCAACGTAGTTCGGCCTACGAAGGATTATGGGGGAAGGTAGCTCGCCAAGACATCACCATCTTGTCCCTACGTACTCTCAACAGGCATGAGAGATCAGAGCTCACGTAGTTCGGGAAACTATGGTTTATTTCCTATCTTTTATGAAAGAAGTGTTTTTTTATTGTGTTTGCGATTTCAACCGCACTAGAGACTATGACCTGAGAGTGAATGCGTCACATGTCACCCAAAGGGTACCATACTAAACATCTAGACCGTGGAAAAGAAACTCTCACACAACCCTTTCTCAGATAGCTTAAGGCTCGTAACGTACGAAAGAAATCATTCATGATTACTGTATCTTAAACTGTTTTGAGATGAGAAGAGAACAGGCCCAACTAGGAGGGAGACTATCAAGTCCTACTGTTATCATGCCATGGATTCATCCTACGGTTGAGGTTTGAACAGGGAACTCCTAGAAGTTGTCATGCATAGGTTTCAACCTAAAAGTCTATCATCAAATCCTTATCAAAGGAAATGAGAGTCCTAAGGGATCATGTTAATGATACACCAAAATAGACAAAGCATCAGCTTAACAGTACAATGCATGCAATGCAAGTGAGGGAGGAAATGTGTGTGGGGCTTCAGCCTCCACATGCTCATCTCAACCTCAAGCCAGAATGAAATAACAGTAATCATACTGAAATATGAACAACATGCTATCAAGCAATAAACAGTAAACTGAAATCATACAGATAAAGTGAAATAAAATGCCATCAGGCAAACAAACCACATGGGCAAGGGAGCTGGGCTCTACCGAATACCCGCAAGCAAAGCCACACAGTAACAATACAAGCAGAGGGAGAAGCTCAACCTCTAATGCAAACATGCCCCTAGATTCTACTTATTCTAGATGAACTTATTCTAATGCATCAGACAAGTCAAACAAAACACAGCAATACAGAAAAGAAAAGAAGAAAACATATCAACTCCTCTCTCAACTCCAAGCCTCAGCTCTTCCAACAGCAACTCAGTCTTCAGACTTCAATCATTCTTGACAAACATCAGTTTGCTCTTCCAGGTTTCAACCCTACAACATGAGTTTCAACTCATCTTCTCCCTTAAGCTTCAGCTTCTTGATCAGCTCCACCTTCAGGCTTCACCTAATCTTCAGGGATCTTCAAGTATCAACTTGATCTTCATGCTCTTCAAGCTTCAGCTGGAATGACACTACTCAGGGATTCATCCTCTTCAATACTCTTCAATGAAGTCTTCATCTTCAAGCTCAGGCTCTGCATCTCTCAAGACAATCAAAACCAGAGAAAAATCACTTACTGGATAAGCTGGGGGATATTGAACTGCTTATTTGATCACCAAAGGTGACCTATAAGGGTTCAACATCAAGAAAATGGTTCCCTCAAAAGTTCTACTTCCTAGGTATATCACTTATCCCTCCAAAGGAGAGAGGTGTATATCATGGAAGGACTTTGAATCATAGGGAGGAATGGAGGTGAATGATACCATCCATGTTTGAGAAAGGAATTATCTACATCTAAGCTCTTCCTAGTCCCTAACCCTAAAACAACACAAAAAAGAAAAGAAGAACAAGCCCTCAAGCTCCTCAAGGCATCTTCAAGTCTTCTACCATGCTCCACCATGCTCCACAATGAGATACCAAGCTCCTCAAACCAACAAAGCAAAGCAACTAAACAAACATGCCCTAAAGGCAACACAAACAATCAACCAATACAAAAATCAACTAAAAATAGCATACTATTATATTAAATCCTAATATAATTTCTAAGGGTTCCTACATACCTACCCTTAATACCCATATATGCCCCATAGTCTAAATTGTCTTAAAAACCCAAAATCTAAAGTTATTATGGACCTATGTTGAAGTTTTAACCTAATTCTACACTACCTAGAATTTCCTAATCAAAACTATCCTAAATATCATCACAAAAATATGGCATTAATCCAGGGGGAACCTAAAACATACATCTAACTACCCTAAAAAGATTGAACTAAAAATATTAAGGGAGATACCTAAACTAAAATCTACAAATTAAGGTATCAACATAAAAGAATTAAAAAGCAATAAAAGAAGAAAATATGCAAAAAATATAAAAATGAAATAAAATGGCAATTTTATGATTTTATATTTTTCTAGACAAAAAATGGAAAGTGGAGAAAAAATTCCCATTAAAAAATATGGAGTTTTCAATTTAATATGGATTTTCAAATTTATGAAAAAAATGGAGTAAAATATAATATGAAAATATGCATGGGGTGCAAACAGAAATAATATTCAGTTTAAATTTCATTTGGGCTCATACTGGGGGTGCGAAGAGAATAGCGCTTGGGCCCGGCTTAATTCAGAAAACAAATGGAAATCATGAGGAAAATAAAAAAAGCGTGGTGCAGAAAGAAATGAATTACAGTTGAAATTGGAATTGGGCCACATATGGGGGTGGCGCTAGCAATGTCACTTAAGCCCAATGTTAAACCAGAAAATCAAATAAAATGAAAAGAAAAAACATTAAAAACGCGGTGCGAAAAGCAAGAAAATATAGTGTAAATCTCAATTGGGCCTTGAAGGGGGGTGGGTATAGCAAAATTACACAAAGCCCAGGAACTTCTACTTAAATGAAACGCAGCGTTTCGCTGGTTTCAGAAATCCCTCCAACTTCGTTTTTAAATGTGAGCCGTTAGATCTCTTCCTTGGTCAACAGTCAAGCGCGTACATCAACGGCGGATGAGTCGTCTTCTTCCTTGGATTGGTTAGGGTTTCTGAACCACCATTAAAACACTTCCCATGCATGGAACTTCCTCTTCTTCGTACGCACTCATTCCTCCACCAAATTACACGATGTAAAAACCAATCTTGACTAGAATTTTGCCCTGAATACGACTATGCCATTAGATTGCATTGAAATGCCCTCTATCATCCAAACCAAATGGGAAACCAACTTGAACTCAAAATGTCATCCACTTTCGACCTCAACCAAACTCAGCTATCTTTACATAAAAATGATCCTCATGTTACACTCATTAAAATCAGCCATAAATCTTGCCTTAACACTCAATATATCACACGTTCTAGCTCACTCAAGAATTGGTATCCATTAATGAAACTTCTCCAATTGGTCTCAAACTCATCAAAAATGACCACCTAATTGTCTCTAATAGTTCTATGCTGATAATTTAACCTAGCCATGCCTAGAATAGGGTGTAGAAATGGTTTTGCATACCTTGCTTCTTGAAATGGTAGGTGGTGAAAATCTTCGATTCAAGCCCTGAAACTCTTCAAGAATGCTCCCTAGATGATGAATCTTCCTCTGTTTGCAGAAGATTTGATGTAGAGAACTTGTACTTCAAGATCCAATGCAATTTGCCTTCTTGCAAATTCAATGTGAATACCTTCAAACCTTCATCAATGGAGCTTCACTCTAGCATGAACACACTCAGAAATGCTTATGGAGAAGATTTGTGAAGAAAAATAGAATGGTAATGAAGAAGAATATGAAGTTTGAATATGATTTGCAAATGAAGCTTTATGATTTCAATCACTATTCTCTACCACAATCAACACCAACCTTGCCTCAATGCAAGTCACACTCATTATATAGAGAGGTTTAGAAAAGTCTAGAACCTCCTAGAATCATCTAGTAAGAACTTGGAGTTTTCATGCAATGGTATTTTGAATTTTCACTTCTCATAATATGGTATCTCATGCAAAAACCCTTGTACACTTGGTAACTGACTTGAATTTCTCCTTACATGAGATCTAAGATGAGATACAATGAATATCTTGCTTGTTTATTTAGTTTTCCCTTGTTTTGGTTTGGTACCTTCATGTGCAAGCAATCCAATTACAAAGCAACCCTATAATTCCAGCCTCAAATCAAAATTGTGGCTGAACCATTGTTCTTAGAATGTCATTTGGAGTCAAAATGACCTATCATATGACATGGTTAGGGTTTATAACTTGGGATTTATGATTTTCAACTTCACTTGAATTAACTTATGCCTCTTTTTTAGGCCATTTTTATCACTTTTTGATGTGGGCCTTTTCAACATCTCATGACCACCCTACTAGCCTTAAAACATCATTCTAAGAAACTTTGATGTTGAAGATTTTTCCATTTGAAGCTTGGAAGTAGGAGATATGGCCTTATGCTTGAAATGACCTATAACTTCCAAATGACCAAAATTCCCTTGGCTTGTCAAAGCCATAAGCTGAGTTCTACAAATCCTATCAAGGACTTATAGTACTCTCTAGAAATCTAAGAAGATGCTCTTCAACATTCATGTTGACCAAGAATCCATAGGAATCATCCTACTCTGGCAAAACTTGTCTGCAAGTTGGGTGACTTTCAAGGACCCAGATTCACATACCTCAGATGACCTGTAATTTGTCAAAACCATAACTTGAGCTCTGCAAACCCTATCAAGGACTTCCACCACTCAAATTAAAGCTAAGAACAAGCTCTACAACATTAATGTTGTGGGGAAGATGATATGACAATCACACCTTGAGCTAAAACTGCCTGGAAGATAGGGATCTAACTAGGGGATTTTACACTGTCAATCCTTAGAAACCCTAGCTTAAAACTTCTCAAACTCTTCAATCATGATGAGTTGGTCTAGGAATCATCCTTATTTCATCTCAATACATAATTCCATGATCACATGGCCCTTGGATTAGATCTCAACCCTCTCCAAATCATCAGTTGACCTAGGGTTGACCCAGTCAAACCCTAATTCTACCATTCATGGTTGAATCTTCTGAATTCTTGTATAATGGCCTCTCTGGGCTTCATGATGGCTTTCAAGACATCTCATAAGTTTCCTCAAAGCTTTAAGTCCATCCTCATAGTCTCAGAATCATCTGAGGAGCTCCCACAACTATCAAGTTATGAGGCACACAACCTTGGTTTCAACCAATCTCTCTGGGAATCTCTTGAGCTTTCTGACAAAGGTATCAACCTTCAAACACTTGATGGGTAAATAATTGTTGTTCAAATTTTAGGGTGCAACAGATAGGATGGGGAAGTAGCATACATGAAAATTTCAAATCAAATTCAAAACATAAAGAATGAAATACTATGCATCATGTTCAAAGAATACATCAAGAACTAGGTAAGCATCATTCAATCATCAACTTCAAAAGGAACAAATAGTCATGAGAAGTAGAAGGAGACAACTGATCATGAAATAGACATCCATATATGAAAATCGTAACCTCAAACATGTTAACTAGAGCATACAAGAACCGTCAAATATCCATTGAATCATTCAAGAAACAAACTCCAAAGACTAGGTCAAGTCACACACAAAACATGGTCAAAATAGCAACAACTTCATGCATCAACCAAAAATAGAAACAAGAACAAATAAAATTCAAATAAAGTCTCAAACTCAAGTTAAATGTGTTATGAATCATATGGCAAACCATCAAAACAAAAAAGGCAAGAGGGCATCATCAAATGCATCAAACAAGACAAAGCAAGCAACTAATCGAGTAAGAATCGAGGGTCAAATAAAAATAAATGAAGATCAAGCAAAATGTGATCATCAAAGCATTCAACCAGCATGTAAACATTCATCAAATAGGTGTCTAAGTGTGTGCAAAAGATTGGGCCAAAAGTCAATTGGAAAAGGCTAGAATTGGAGTCATGTCTCAAACTAGGTTAAATAAAACACATAAAATCAATAATTCAAGAGTAAAATATTAAAATAAAATAAAAAGAAAAATAAAAATGTGAAAATTTAAATAATATATGAAAATATTTGAAAAGTATTTTTGTGGAATTTTTAAAAGAGTTTTACTATTAAAAATAAAGAAAAGGAAATAGAAACAAAATAAAAATGAAAAGAAAAAGAAAAGCAAAAGGGGGGTGAAGTAGGAATTCAGAATGAACTGAATTCAAACTCACACGCGTATTGGGCCAGGATTGAGGTGGTGCTAATAGAAAAGCAAACAAGGCCCACCCAAACCAACCATCAGATTCAAACAAAAACCCCACACAGTGCAACGTATAGTTTCACTAATCCTAGCCACTAGCCACTTCAGCAAACAACCCAGGACACACAAGCAAGACAGGTCATTATGTTTTCCAAGTCAAAACACAAAACTAGTGAACACGAGCTATGCAAGCTCTAACACCATGCTCACTTCAAAAACTTCTCAAGGCAATACCTCTCTCATCTCTCCACAGATTTAAAATATGTAAATGGCAAAAATGATCTATGAAGCAAGAGTAATACAACCATACCAAGGAGAGCTTGAATCAAACACTCAAGCATGGAGATATATGGACTCAAACACACGGGTTCACATAAGTTTCAATTATATAAATCAAACAAAAAACCAAACAAAGTATGCCATCATTTCAGGACTTTCAGATACGATGTAATGAGCAACATTAAAACATTCTAAATCATTTAGAACCAGCTATGAGAGTAAAATAAAGTTGGAGAAAAACTTACCAAGTGGAGAAAAGTCCACTACTTCTTTACTTCCAGAGATCAAGAAACCCAACAAGCTTAATCTCCAGCCTTTAGTGATAAAGAAAAGGGCAAACAGAAGAGGTTTCTTTGGGAGAAAATGAAGCTTCAAAGAAAAATTTGAAAGGAGAGAGAAAAGCAAATCTGTTTCTAGGGCAGAAATGAAATGGCTGCCTTTGTTTTTTAGGGTTTAGTAAGCTTATATAGGGTGATTTGGCACGTGAGAAGAGAGTGGAAAGTTTTTTGTGGTGAGTTGTGCAATTTCTGAAAAATGAGGGAGTGAAAATGGTGTGGCACAAGCAAGATTTTTGTGGGTGGTCTGGTTCTCCTTTTATGTTGTGGCATAGTGAGCAAAGAGGGTCAGAATGAGCAGCAAGTGGAAGGGTGGTATTATTCTTGGTGAGCAAGTTTTACAACTTGCTTCTTTTTGCAAAAGTGTGGAAGGAAGGCACACGATTGGTACAAGGTTTGTTGGCACTTATTTGGAAAGGTTTTGGACAAAAATTTGATGATTCATGCGCTTGAAATTGACAAGGTTGAGCTGCTGCATGAAAATGTGACAAGGCATGCTTGGATCCTAAGTTTCAAATCAACAACTTTGAGCAACTATAACTTAATAAGTGTTGGCTCAAATGTTGCATTCTTGAGCTCAATGAAAATTAGGGGAATGGTAGAAAAACGCTCATGTTGTAAAGAAAATGAAACAAACATTGGATCAATGAGAAAAATGAAGTGGAAGTTGGGTGCACAAAACTGTCCCAAGTAACTTAGAAATATTTCTAAGTTATTGAAATTTAGAAAATTTGGAACCCTGATTTTGAAGCCACATATCTTGCTGAGTTTTGATCCAATGGGGATGATCTAGTAATGAATGGAACTCTTGAAGAAAAATATTCAACTTTCATGTTGTGGGAAAATTCATTTGAGATCAAGAAATTATTGAAAAATGCCTTGGAAACTTGGTTGAAAAATCTGCCTAACAACTTGCCATTATTGACATTTTTGGGACCTTGATTTGGAAGCATCATAACTTGAGCTTTACATATCCAATGGACATGATCTAGTACTCAAAAGAAAGCTTGGAAGATGTTCTACAACTTTCATGTTGTAGGAAAGTTCAAATGAAGCTTGTATCACCATGAAACATGGGCTTGAAAGTAGGTATTTGAAGCTGGATATCTATACTTAGAAAATTTTCTAAGTGTAGAAATGTCATAATCTCTTTTTTCAAACTTTGACTCATCATATCTCCTAAACCATGAATCTCTTGGACATGCTTTATTCTACAAACTTGTATTTAATGATGTCCTCTTCAATTTGATATCTAGTTTTCCTTCATTGAATAAAAAATGAGAAAGTTATGGAAGTTGCAAAATGGCTAGAATTAGGGTTTTTCACACAGAAATATTTCTATCAAAACCGTAATTCACCCAATCTCCTAATTTTATGTTTCCTCTTGATTTTTCTTGTTCCACACACATGATATCACTTGAAAACAACTATCATGCCCTTGGTTGACCTTGAGATCCAAGATTTAGACCCCTTTGAACCACAGTTGACTTTTGTTGACCAGATGAAATCCTAAGACCAATTCCATTGACTGAGGTTCTTGTGATGGCTTGCGATGGCACATAATCCATGTAAGGAACCCCCAAGGTGTGCATTAAGCTTTAGAATCATGTCTTTCCCAAAGAACTAACCACAAAACTTCTTTGAACCAAAACCCTAGCCAGTTATCCATGAGATAGGAGGAGGAGAACCAATGCTTGTGTTCTTGATCCAAGGGGTTGATTAACATGCCTTGATGATGATGGAGACCTTATGACTTGAGATTTCCAAAAAGTTGATCTTAAGACCTTGATTGTTAAATAAGATACCTTGATCCTCTGTCGAAGATCAATGCTATGTATAAATGTTAATGCAAGATGATATGAAACATAAGCAAAGATATAAGAAAAATATGGGCAAATTTTAGGGTGTTACAACTGCCCCTATTCAAACAGATGGGACTTGAAGGGGTGAAAAGCGATCGCTTTCAAATGTTCAAGGTAAAAGGTGATTGAATACTAAAAGAACCCAGAAATTTGCAACCTGCGAGGACGCCAAGTAAAGATTGCCAGCCGAAGGTGGACTTGAAGACAATGGGTACGGAACAAAAGTTGGGATAACCGACACGGTAATTGATCAAGAAGATAACAATGGCTACTAACCAAAAGTTAGGATCACCAGAGAGTAATAACAAAGAGTTGTGAGAGAGAGGCTACTAACCAAGAGTTAGGATCACTCAGACACCGACCAAAGGCAAATACACGAACAATAAAGACTACCAACCAAAAGTTGGGATCGTTCAAAAGCTTACCAACCAAAAGTTGGAACTAAGGCTACTAACCCAAAAGTTAGGATCACCAGAACACCGAACGAAGGCGAACTCACCGCAACAAAGACTACCAACCAAGAGTTGGGATAACGGCTCCGCAAAGGAAACAATATAGGACTACCAACCAAAAGTTGGGATAACATCCAAGAAAACAACGGACTACCAACCAAAAGTTGGAATAACATCCAAGAAATGACAACAAACAAAAGTTGGGGCAAAGGCTACTAACCAAAAGTTAGGATCACCGGGAAGGAAGACTACCAACCAAAAGTTGGAATCGTCAACAAAAGTTATACCAACCAAAAGTTGGGATCAAGCAAAGGGTTACCAATCAAAAGTTGGAATTACCGCAACGAAGACTACCAACCAAGAGTCGGGATAACGGCTCCGTAGGGGAAACAATAGAGGACTAACAACCAAAAGTTGGGATAACATCCACAAAATAACGGACTACCAACCAAAAGTTGGGATAACATCTACAAAACGACTAAGCTGGGGATCACCAACCAAAAGTTGGAATACAACACTCGGGATAGGTAGAAAGTAGAATCAACCGACTAACGACCTGAAAAGAAAAACTCCGCTGGGGGAAAGAGAAACTTAAATAAGCAAGCTCTGTCGGGGAGAAAAAAGTAAGATGGATACTTCTATCAATGATATTTTGTTGGGGGTAAAGTACCACAAAGTCTCAAGAATTACGCCATTATTTGCTAGAGAGATGTCTGGCAATAAATGTATCAAACTTGACTTATGCTTCAGATGCATATGTTTGAATATGGTGTAATGATCCATACGAAATGGAAATGCTACGCATTTGGGAGGATGCTATGCAAAAATGCAAAGGCAAAAGAACAAACACCCAGAAAGGCGTTGAGAAGAAACATCTAACAAACTCTGCTAAGGAATATGCCCTGGACGGCCTTCCTGAACATAATTTCCTCTCCGTTGAGAATTGAGAAATAAATCTGCTAGGAGGTTGTCCCAAAAATCTAACCTTAAAGAATGCCAATGATCATTGGACTTTGCTGAGGATTTATGATTTACTCATTGAGGGAATCAACATCAATCTCTGCTTGGTGAGAGAAGTCAATGACATAGATCCTGTCGGGGAACAACATTGAGCTTACCTTGCTGCTGGGGAATAATCTCAATCTTACCCTGCTGGGGATAAATACACATCATTGACGGTGAGATATTTCTGATTCAACAACATTACCCTTACGGGAAAGCCCCGGTGGGAAAAGGATCAGTCATCCTGTAAACAACAAAAAATCAAATAGAATGTCCTGTATGCAAAAATAAATATTTCGGTTGCCATCCATGACATCATTCAAGTAAGTTATTGTTTTTAATATGATTCGCAAAGCCCAAAAGTTGTCACATGCACATTTTATCAAAAATATCGGATGCCCCTTTTTTGCAAACAAAACAATAAAAGTAAAAATGGGAAATGGAAAGCTCTTTGTATGAATAATACTTTATTGATTGATGAGGCCTGTAAATAGGCAAATTACAACAGATGCAATTCTTGAAAAGAGTTAATTGCGCAAAAGTACAATAATAAAATATACAAATGACGGCGATGTGGAAACAGACAACCATCATGTGTCGATTCAGCTATGACCCGCATGTCTTTGATACTTCACCAATGTTATGCCTTCTGATTAGACTGATTTTTACCCTTCGGGACTTCCATAAGTCGAAATGCATTCACAGATCAAACACAGATCGTAGTCCTTTGCTTTTAAGATCCCTAATTTTTTCCTGGATCGCCCTTGCGGGTTTTCGATTCACCGGGATACCCATTTTTGCCAAAGTCGCCTTTTCAAGTTTTCGATTTGTGGGTTTATTTATTTTTCTTTTTATCCCTAATTTTTTCCCAAACCTTTTCCTTTTATGGTTCACCTGGATGCCCCATTTTTTCCTGGACTTTCTTTTTATGTCCAGCGGGTCTATTTTAAGAAAAATATTTTTTGAATACGTCTACGTTCACAGGGGACGTAAAATCTTCACGGTCCATGGTTGATAGTAATAAGGCTCCGCCAGAGAAAACCTTCCTTACTACATATGGACCTTCATAATTGAGAGTCCATTTTCCCCTGTAATCTGTTTATGGAGGGAGGATCCTTTTCAACACCAAGTCACCTATCTGGAAATGCTGAGGGCGCACTTTTTGATCAAATGCCTTCTTCATTCTGCTTTGGTATAGTCGGCCATGGGAGATAGCTGCCAGTCTCTTTTCATCAATCAAACTAAGCAGATTCAACCTAGCATTCACCGATTCTGCTTCATCAAGCTTCACATTATACAACACCCTTAGAGACGGAATCTTGACTTCTTATGGTAGGACAACTTCTGTACCATATACCAGCGAGAAAGGTGTTACCCCAGTAGATGTACGTATCGAAGTACAATAATCATGTAAAGAAAAGGGAAACATCTCATGCCAATCTTTATAAGTCACCACCATTTTCTGCACGATCCTCTTGATATTCTTATTTGCTGCCTCAACACCACCATTCATCTTCAGACGATACAGAGAAGAGTTGTGATGTTCAATTTTAAAACTCTGACGCAGCTCCTTCATCATCTTATTATTCAAATTTGAACCATTGCCGGTAATGATTCGTCCTGGTATCTCGTAACAGCAGATGATGCCTCTCTTTATAAAACGAGCAACTACTTGCCTGGTGACATTGGCAAAAGAAGCTGCCTCTACCCACTTGGTGAAATAATCAATTGCTACCAAGATAAAGTGATGCCCATTAGAAGCAGCTAACTCAATTTTCCCAATCATATCAATGCCCCATATTGCAAAGGGACAAGGAGATGTCAATACATTTAGAGGGCTCAGTGGCACATGCATTTTATCAGCATAAATTTGACATTTATAGCATTTCTTGGCATACTTAAAACAGTCAGACTCCATGGTCATCCAGTAATACCCTACTCTCAATAGTTTTCTAGACATTGCATGCCCACAAGCATGAGTACCAAAAGAACCTTCGTGGAACTCCTCCATTAGAAAACTTGCTTCATTTTCATCCACACAACATAACAACACCATATCAAAGCTTCTCTTGTACAAGACATCATCCTTGTTCAAGTAGAAATTACCTGACAGTCTCCTTAGAGTCTTCTTATCTTTACTTGTTGCCCCAGGTGGATACTCTTGGGTCTTGAGGAAATGTCTAATGTCAAAGTACCAAGGCTTCCCATATGACGCTTCTTCAACTGCAAATACAAAGGTCGACCTGTCAAGGCGCATGATAGTGATTGCTAGAGCTTCATTCCAGAAATTCACTTTATACATTGATGATAATGTTGCCAAAGCGTCCGCCATCTGATTTTTAGCCCTCGATACATGATGAAATTCAACCCTGTCGAAGAAAGGCAGCAGTCTTCTTGCATAGTTCTTATAAGGCACCAGGTTGGTCTGACGAGTTTCCCACTCTCCCTTGATTTGATTGACGACTAAGGCTGTATCACCATACACATCTAGATTCTTGATTCTCAAATCAATATCTTCTTCTAGACCCATGATGCATGCTTCATATTCAGCTTCATTGTTGGTGCCATCGAACGTTAATCGAGCAGTGAACGGTATGTGAGAACCGTGAGGAGTTGTAATAATTGCCCCGATTCCGTTGTCGTATGAGTTAACAACACCGTCGAAAACCAACTTCCACTAAGACCCAATATCGGGACCCTCATCAGGTAGAGGCTCATCACAGTCCTTCATTTTCAAAAACATTATATCTTCATCAGGGAACTCAAACCTCATTGGTTGATAATCTTCAATTGGCTGTTCATCAAGATATTTTGACAAAACACTCCCTTTAATGGCCTTTTGGGAAACATACTGAATATCGTACTCTGTCAGAATTATTTGCCACCTAGCAACTCTTCCAGAAAGTGCTTGCTTCTCAAACACGTATTTGATTAGATCCATCTTTGAAATTAACAGGGTTGTATGGTTTAACATGTGTTGCCTCAAGCGTTTAGATGCCCGGGAATATGCACAACATGTCTCTAGCATCGAGTATCTTGACTTGCAATCAGTGAATTTTTTACTCAAGTAGTAAATAACATGCTTTTTCCTACCTGTCTCGTCATGTTGACCAAGAACACAACCCATCGAATTCTCAAGAACCGTCAAGTACATAATTAGAGGTCTTCCTGCAACTGGAGACATCAACATCGGAGGTTCCTGTAAATACTCTTTTATTTTCTCGAAAGCCTTATGACAGTTTTCATTCCAAACAATCGCTTGATCCTTTCATAACAATTTAAAAGTAGGCTCGCGAGTAGCCGTAAGGTGAGATACGAATCTTGCAATGTAATTCAATCTCCCAAGAAAACCATGGACCTCTTTCTCTATTCTTGGTTCAGGCATTTCTAGAATAACTTTTATCTTTACAGGATCCACCTCAATTCCTCTTTCGTTGACAATGAAACCCAGCAACTTCCCCGATCTAACCCCGAAGGTGCATTTGTTAGGATTCAACCTCAGCTTGAACTTCCTTAACCTTTCAAACAAATTTAGAAGATTGACCAGATGTCCTTCCTACGTTTTTGATTTTGCAATCATGTCATCAACATATACTTCGATCTCATGATGAATCATATCATGAAAGAGAGTCACCATTGCCCGCTGATAAGTTGCCCCTGCATTTTTCAATCCAAAAGGCATAACTTTGTAGCAAAAGTCTCCCACGGTGTGATAACAATAGTTTTCTCCATGTCCTCTGGGGCCATTTTGATTTGGTTATACCCAGAGAAGCCATCCATGAAGGAAAACACAGAGTATTGAGCAGTGTTATCTACTAAAACATCAATGTAGGGGAGCGGGAAATCATCTTTCGGGCTTGCTGTATTTAAATCTCGATAATCGATGCACATCCTGACCTTCCCATCTTTCTTAGGTACAGGAACAATATTGGCGACCCATGGAGGGTAATTAGTGACGGCAAGAAAACTAGCATCCAACTGCTTTTGGACTTCCTCTTTGATCTTGACCGCCATATCAGGTCCGGTCCTTCTCAACTTTTGCTTCACAGGCAGGCATTCTTCTCAAAGAGGTAGACGGTGCACCACTATATTGATATCCAACCCTGGCATATCCTCATAAGACCAAGCAAAGACATCTCTATACTCACGGAGCATCTCTACTAATATTCCCTTGACATTGTCTTCCTATGCAACCCTAACTCTGACTTCTTTCTTGTCGTCTTCAGTGCCCAGATTGATGACTTCAATATACTCCTGATGAGGCACAATAACCCTTTCCTCTTGCTTCAAAAGCCTGGCCAGTTCCTCAGGTAGGTCATAATCTTCATCATCCTCTTCTTCAACTTGGTAAATAGGGTTATCAATGTCATATCGAGCCATAGCCGAATCAGGATCGATGGTATCTGAGATGTGAAACCTGCATGATTGATGTTTTATGCTTATTATGATATGCAAACAGACACACACACATTGCCATTTTACTATTTCAATAAAAAACGTAAAGAGAAAAACAGGGATCAAAATATTTGAATGCAAAAAGGACGTCTTTTCATTCATGATAAAAGTTTGAAAATAAATAGAGGGGCCCTACAAGGAAAAGTCACTACGTCTTGGGCAGAATGTAGGACCGAACATAATAAAAAACAAACGGAAATTACTCTTCTGATGTAACTTGGATGATTTCCTCCACGGTCCAGTTGCAAAGCTTTTGTCTAGGGACACACGGACGAATCCAAGCATCCATATCACAATCATTGTCTCCTTCGTCATCCTCAACAACATTTATCCTGTCAAATATAACTCCACCGCTGGTAAACTGAACATGTCCTTTGTACTTAGGAGGATCCCTTGAAGAAGAAACTGGGATATATCCCAGACTGAACTTGTCATGCTTAGCATGAATATCGAGTACTTGTCCCCATTTCTAGGAAGAACCAGATTCCACTATAGCACGAGCTTCCTTGAATGAATACATCGAGACCTCTGGACCTTTAGCTTCTACAGGAGGCTTCTCCTGAATTTGCACAGTTTCAAAAGCTTGGAAAAGCGTCTCATGGATTTCACCGTCGACTTCCACATACTTAAAAGATGATAACTGACTGACCATGATATCCTCCTCTCTGCAAACAGTAACTACCTTCCCCTCCATCATATATTTCAATTTCTGATGCAATGTCGAAGTAACTGCCCCAGCATAGTGTATCCAAGACCGGCTAAGCAAATAGCCGTAAGCAGGCTAGATGTCCATGATATAAAACGCTGCATCAAACATTTCTGGCCCCACCTATATGGGCATAATGATCTCACCAAACACCTTAGAACCATCAAAATCTCTCACGACCAAGTCACTTGACGTGCAAATCAACCCTTGAGTATCCAACTTCATCAAAGCCTTCTTTGGCAGTACATTAAGGGACGAACTTGTGTCTACCAAGACATGAGATAACAAATCCCCTTTGCACTCCATAGATATATGTAGAGCATGATTATGGTTCCTCTTGGCAGGATTCAAATCCAAATCTATAAAACCCAACCCATTTCCAGCATTCACATGAGCCACGACTCCTTCTAGCTAATTCAAAATTTTCAACAGCGCATTCTGGTGTGCCTCAGAGCATAATAACAACGAGAGAATATAAATCTTTGATGGCATCTGGTGTAAATGATCTATAATCTTGTAATCACTTTTACAGGTAAGCCTCATGAATTCCTCAGTATCCTTTACAAAAGAATCTTTGTCAACCTTTTGATGCATATCTTCTTCTACCACAACCTTACCTTTACCCTTATCACTCCTATCAACATTAGTTTCAGGTGGAGAGAAAATTCTGCCACTCCTGGTTATCCCCCCTGATCCGAAAATGTTTTCAACAAAAGTGTCTCCAAATGACGCCCCACTAGATCTTGCTTCTGCCCATTGCAAAACACCTCTGCCCCGTAATTCCAAGGAATGGCCTTGGTGCTTTCATAAGGTACTGGTCCTGGAGTAGTGATAATGACCGGAGCTGGCCTTGGCGGCGCTGAGATGTTAATCGTTCGGTATGGAATTGAAATCGTTGCAACTTCATTCCATTCATTATTAATCTCCTCAATCACATTTTCTTGCACAATCCTGTCGAACTGTAAATTTCCTTCATTAATCAGACCTTGAATATGACTTCTAGAAGAACTGCAACCCTCTGGATGTGCAACGCAATCTGAACAACCCTCTAAACTACCTGGATAAACTCCTCCTTTTAGCAGTTTGTGTTTTACGAAGCTCAAAGGCGTCTTCAATTCTGCAATATCAGTTATCAAGTTTAGTCTCTCTCCTTCAATAACAGCATTGGCTCTGGCTACCCCAACACCTAGCATCGGGTTCTGATTTACATTGGGGATTTCATTTGTGAAGTTTATTTCTTTTGAGTCGAGTAAATCTTGAACCTTATGCTTGAACGCTTTGCAATTATCAATATTATATCCTGGAGCTCTAGAGTGGAACTCACACCTAGCATTTGCATCGTAACCTGGTTGAGATGCACCGGTGAGTGGAACCAAAGTACTCTTCTGAATAAGCTGTAATTGTAACAAGTGTTGCAAGAGCTGTGAGTAAGGCATGGGAGGCGTGTCAATCTTCCTGTTGGCCATCCTTCCTCTATCCTGGTAACGACGAGGTGCGGTAGTTTGTTGCTGCGGTACAACCAGAATAGCTATACTGGCAACTTGCTGTTGATGCTGATGTTGAGGTTGATATTCATGTTGAGGATGATGTGGCACCCAGTCTCTACCTCTATAGGATGATACAACATTCATATCCCCTTGTCTCTTCTTTAGGTTTCCATTATATACTTTCTTCATTCCTTCTGACGAAGATCCTGCCTCACTCGGTATTTTTCCTGTCTTTATTCCGTTCTCCACCCTCTCTCCTGCCATCACCAAATCCGAAAAGCTTCTAGATATACATCCGATCAATTTTTCATAGTATGTTCATGACAAGGTCTCCATGAACATGTCGGTCAATTTACGCTCCACCATTGGAGGCTACACTCTGGCTGCTAACTCTCGCCACCTCTAGGAATACTCCTTGAACCCTTCATTATTCCTTTGTGACAAATTTTGCAATTACATCCTATTAGGTGCCAAGTCACTATTGTACTGATATTGATGCACAAATGCTTCTCCCAATTCTCTCCAGCTTCTTATATGTGTTTCCTCTAGACCCATATACCAGTCCAGAGAAAGACCTGACAAACTGTTCTGAAAGAAATGCATCAAAAGTTTCTCGTCATCCGAATAGGCTGACATTTTCCGGAAATAAGCCTTGAGGTGTACTTTAGGACAAGCCGTCCCTTTGCACTTATCAAAATCTGGTACTTTAAACTTCGGGGGAATCCTGACCCCTGACACCAGTCTCAAATCTGACATATCGAGTCGCAAAGAATTTTGGTTCTCGAAGGCTTTCATCTTTTCTTCAAGCAATTTAAATCTCTTATCATCTTTTTTGGGGAGTCCCACATCCAAATCTCTCATTGAAAACACATCCTCCTGGTCATCCTCTTCCCAATGGGAACCTGCGGCTCCATGCACAACGCCTACACTGCCTCCAGCACCTATTATATGAATTCCTCCCTGATGACCTCCACCCGGAGGGTTAACCACAATCAGAATACCATTGACCTGAGGAATATTGCCATCAACTGGAGGAGGGATAGTAGTAGTCCCTCCATGTAGAACTCCATTACCATCCACTTGTGCTATTAGTGGTTGAACCAAAGTTCTCAATTGCTCCTGCCCATTAGCTACACCTTGCATCAAATCTATAGACTGTGCAATTCTGTCCCTGACCTCTTGCAGTTCATGTTGTACTTGATCCATAACTCTCCGTTGATTCCCTCTTGTAGAATACCTGTGGAAAGCTAGATCTACAATCCTTTTAACTGTTGAAGAAAACCAAACAGAGATAAGATTGAAGGCTCCAAGAACACCTGTTATGCAAATGAAAATAATGATGCAAAATGAAAGCATGTATATGTGATTCAGGGAGATCTCCCTTTTGATTATAGTTCCACAAATAAATAACAAAACATGATAAATAAATAAAAGAAACACAAGCCTCTCTCATAAATAGAATGAGAATGAATGTCAACGCATACAAAACATCAATAGGAAATACAACTGCATACAATCTTACGACCCCATCCAACAGATCTGGTAATGGTCAAAATATAAGACAAGAAAAGAAGAAACACTACTGAGATACTATATCAGATAGCTTTCTTCACCCACTATAACTTCTGTGTCGAGTCTGAACTTCTCTTAACAAATCCTTTGTGTTTGGATGTTCAGGTCTTGCAACCAACTCCTATATGAGCAGGTCTCTTCTGCAGATAACCTCTTTCAAGCCTTGAGCATAGTCCTCCCAAGCATTCTCTCCAAAGGTATCTTCAAGTCTTGGTTTCTTCAATTCTGCCTTCACCTTGAGCTTTTCTAATGCTGACAGAGTTTCTTGTAATTTCTAATCACTTACATACCTACGGGATGATTCTGTTGAAACTTCTTCATCTTTGACTTTGAGTTGTATCTTCAATTTGTCAATCTGCTTACGAAGTTCATCCTCTCTTCCTTTGTTGGCAGTTAATGCAGCGTTCCATTGGTCATTGAACTTAGATATTTCCATGTAGGCTTTATCCAGTTCTTTCTTCTTATGCTTAAGAATGCTATCAATACTTTTCAAATCCTGGCCAACTCGTCCTTGCACCCGGATCTCTTCAGCTAACTCCTTTTCCACCTTAGCCAAAGCTTCTATCTTTACCCTTGCTAAGTAAACAACTTCATTCTTATCACTCTTCAGTTGATTGATTTTTTTTTCCAGCTCTTCATTTTCCTTACGCAATTCTTCCATTTCTGCCCATAGTTTACTATATCTCTGAATGTCAATTGTCGTAGGCTTTTCAACTATCAGGGGATATAGTGGTTCTTCAACAGGAAACAACAACAATATCCTTTCAACTCTCTTTTGAACCCACTTCAAGTAAGGGTCACAAGCTCTGCAATCACCTTTGCCCAAAGTAAGTTTTCCCTTCTTATGAACTCTTCTCCATGCTTCTTCTATTCTTGCCAGAATATCATAGTCAGCCACATCTGTGAAGTACAGAGATTCCTGCACTTCCTCCTCCTTCGGGGGTCCTCTCAAAGCGTATCTAAATTGTCTAACAGCAAGAGAAAGGTTGTAATTAATTCCCCATTTTCTTCCTATCAGGGGTACATTAGGAATGCATCCACAACAAAAGATGATCTCCATGCCAAGCAGATCTCGGTTAAACCAAATGATATCTTTAGCTTCCAAACCCATAAGCCTCTTTGACCATTCAGATGTAACCCTGGTATCGACAAAATCTCCAACATGGGGAAGGTGATCTATGAACCACTTTGTGGAAAAGCTGTGTACAGCAAGAAACAGTCTTCCATCTCCTCTTTTCATTCTTATAGTGCACTAAGTGGTATAAGTCTTCGAGAAGAGTAAGTACAGGATTTTTTGAAACAAAAATGCCGAAAGCATCCATATCAATGAAATTTGGTATATTGGGAAACAAAATAATTCCATATATGCACAGAGCCAGAACAGCGCTGAAAACCACCCAACAACCTTCTTTCGCATATTTCTGAGCTTTACCAACCAAGAAAGATAAGATGAAGCCGAACATTCCATTTCTACAAACCACGTCATCCACCAAGTCAGACTTGCTCAAATAAAGAGCGTTGGAAAATTTCTCAAGGTCAGACTCTTCTTTTATATGATAGAATGGCACTTCATCTTGGACAGAAACTCCCAAAATGAAAGTGAACTCCTCCAAAGTAGGCACTAGGACATAATCCGGGAAGGTGAAGCAACGTAATGGAGGGTCATAAAACTGTAACAAAGCGTGTATAACCCCTTGCTCGTAGTTTGTAACTTTGCGGACAAGGCTCAAAACTCTCACATAATCTTTTTTGAAATCTTCAAGAACGCCAGGATCTGCCATAGAAATCAGACCAAATAAAGGTCCTAACTCCGGCAATGGAAACTTGTAGATGATGGTCTTCTTCAACTCAGGCTCCATATTGATAGCAGATCAGATTACTAGAATCAAAGGGAATACGAGAACCTGAGAACACACACACATGCAAATGTCAACATGCAATATGGATATGCAAATGTAGAAAGGGATCAACGTATCAAGAACTGTTGTGCTGATGACTGGATTAGACCAAAGTTTTGCTCCAATAAGAAAATCTAAAAACTCTAACAGAAAATCATAGTATCTAAAGTTTTGTCTGAATCAGACCTTGTTGTACCATTAAGGGGTACAACTCAATGTAACTCATAGCAATGGGATGAATCCTTGGCCTTCTATTCTAGAAAGCAAGCCTCGGAGACAGAGCTCTTTGTTGCTGTTGTGCTTGTTGGTTATGATTTTGCTGGTAGGCGTTGGGCGCATGCTATTGAAAGTTTTGTTGTTTTGGCCGAGGTTGAAAAATTGCGTGACCGCGGCTACATACTGCTGTCGTTGGTACTACTGATAATTTTGTTGTGGTTGTAGACGAGATAGTTGTTGATTTTGTGGGCGATTCCTTCTGCTCAGAACCCTCCTGTCACACATCACAACATTAGTTTCCCCTTCTTTTTTCTTATGAAAATTGCTCAGTGGCTTCTTCGTTATGCTAGTGTCGGTACTATTAGTTGAGCTTGTTACTTTGTCGTTCTTCAAACCAGCCTCCACTTTCACACCTACGACCATAATATCGGAAATGTTCGTCGTGACGCTACTAATCATCCTCTCGTAGAATTTGGGCCTGACTGTATCTACGAACCAATCAGCCAATTCTTTCTCTGTCAGAGGAGGTTCCACCTGAGCGGCAGTTTTGCGCCATCTCTATGCATACTCTTTGAAGGATTCTGAGCTCTTATGTGTCATGCTGAGGAGCTAACGACGGTCTGGCGCCAAGTTCATGTTGTACTTGTATTGTTTAATGAATATGTCAGACAAGTCTTGGAAGCAATGGATTTTTGAATAGTCTAGACTTAGGTACCATTTGGCAGAGGCACCCTTAAGACTATCCTGGAAACAATGGATTAATAATTTGTCATTTTCAATGTGCACGGCCATAACCGACAATACATGATCAAGTGAATCTTTGGGCAGGTCGCTCCTTCATATTTTTCAAATGTGGGCATCGTGAACTTAGGAGGAAGTACCAAACCCGAAACCAGGCACATGTCCTTAGCATTGGATCCAAAGACGTTATTTCATTCTATGACCCTCATTCCTCTTGCCATTATATCCATCTCAACCCTTAATTTTTCACGTTTCTCATCTTCGACCTCAGACCCGTCGGGTATATCAAATATCTGTTGATGATTGTTAAAGATCGGTCGGACCTGTGCCTGAGCACCTGCCTGAGTGTAGATAGGATTTTGGAATTCCTTTATTAACGAAACAGTCTGCTACTGAAGGTTGAATTGTTGGGCATTAATAAATGGTGACATGAAATCCCTGGCAATACTAAACAGATGTTCAGTTTCCAAGTTCACTATCGGAGGAGGATTTGCCGCTGTTGTATTAGATTCAGATACCACTGTAACCTGCGTGTCCATTTTTGCTCTTATCACTTGAAGGAATTTCGTAATCTGGCTAACGTCACCACATAACCCCTCGAGGTCGTTGTCGAATTGATCGATTCTTTGATCTTGATCAGCCATTCTTCTCCGAGCGTTAGCTCTGGTATTATATCAGTGGGTACTCAACATGATTTTTAACAGAAACAGAGCACAGGATAAGTCGGAGAACTGATGCAATATGCTGCGGTGAGAATCTTGATATCAAGCTATTGATTAACTTGAATCTTAATTCATTAAATTCACAACCAGACTTTGATTTATCCAAAGGAAAGGTTAAAGAAGGAAAAACCTTTTGCGCGATGTAACAATAACTCTAAGAGATTCGGGGATCGGGGGTTGATTATGCCTAGGGTAGGTATTTCACATCCTAAACATTTGTAGTACTCTATAGGAACCTTTTATGTATATGTATGCTAAGTTATCTAAGTTGTTGTTTGTCGGGGTCATGGGATCATGGTTAAAGTAAAGTTTGAGGTAAAGACCTAAGGATAGTTCTAAGTTTGCTCGCAAAGATATTGCATTTTCTGCCTACGTATCCTAACTAGGATAGAATCAGAGCAACCGTAGTTCACCTCACAAGGGTTAGATGAACAGTTGATTATGATCAAGGTTCAAAGGGGGAAAAACATAACAATGTTTGCATAAAGTTTAACAAAACTCTCTAATCTAAGTTGTACACTCAAAAGGATTGACTTTTACAAAAGTCAAAAAGGGAGTAAGTAATCAGGACAATAATTCTTACATAGAGTTAACAAACTCTATCTTAAATTTCTAACTGGAGGGTACTCCTAACAAGGGGTAGGTCTTTAGACTTAGAGCAAAGTCTAATGAATATAAGTTCCAACTTAACTAAGCTAGGGTTCAAGGTGACTTAACAAAGTCAAAGGGAGGGTAATGAGCTATCTATGACCCAAGGGTCAACAGAGAGGCTTTCCTTTGGAATGGGGGGAAAGATGAGGCAACTGGATGAAAACTAACAAGTTCCATCACTTGGGGAATAACTTAACAAAGTTAAAGCATACATAAGCATTCATTCAAACATGATGAACATATGACAGAGCATGGTAACAACCAATAAAAGATATGTAAGCATGTAACAACATCAAGCAAAGGTTACAATCAAGTCAAATGGTTACAACCAAAGATATCACAATATCTAAAGGGAACATGATAGAGGTTCTTGCAAGACCAAACATATAAGGCAAGATCAACATTAAACATCTTAACAAAGATGAAGAGCCAAGAGGTAACAACCAGCAAGGCAAACAACAGAACATGTAATTCAAACAAGTTTAAATGCAAGAAAGTTACAACTTGAGGCAAGCATGTTATAGGGATCAAAGGATGTCAAATGTAACAACATAAGACCAACAATCATGCATTGATGACAATCAAGTACATAAGCATATAAGAAATGTTACAATAATTCAAATATGAGTTCAAGACTTCATGGGGAAAAACATACAAGTTTTATGTTCATAATCAAGACAAAGTAAACCCTAGCATGTTATGGTTCTAACAAGACACATAAACAAGTAGAAAAGACATGGTGAACACACTCAAGAGGTTACAACATCAAGAAGTAAGGTATATTTCTTCACCGCGGATTCTCGCGTCATTTTCTTGAAAAGATATTAGATCACCGTGGGAAACTTTCAAACGAGTAATGCTTACCATTCGATTATTCACACAAACCCTTCGATGACTTATTGGCTGCCTTGCTTGAGGAATAGTTTCACGAAAATGGAGACGAACCGGAATAACGTCCGATCTTGTTTCTGGATTGAGTAGAAAAGGGATATATGAAGTTCGTTCTGTTCCTCTGTGCATCTCTGTGATGGGTAAATCCCCATGAAAAAGGGGCAACTTTCGTGTAGTTTGTGATTGGATGTAACTGTTAAGATTTTCTCTCGGATAAATCTTTCTCTTAATAGATCTCTTCTTGTTCCTCAATCTTCGGAGAATGCGGCGTTGTATTATTGTAAGTTCTCTGTTCCGAACATTTCCTGAAAGTAGACGACAAGTTTTTATAGTTCACAAACAAAGTTCAAAGTGTTGTTTTCATATAGATGCTTTCACAAAAGCAAGGATTAAACATGGTAAGACATTGGATTAAGCAAAATGATTACTCAAGCATGTTAACAAACACATACGGATCATATACAATCAATCTTACAAGATAGACCCACACTATTAGTTGAGAAAAGTTTCAAAATCATTAAGGTAAAAAACCTAAAAAATACATGATTTCCAAGTGATTCAAAGTATTTGTAGGATATCACTCCTTGAATTCTTTTCCCACTATTTGAAAATAGACATGATGAAGAACAATTTTCAAAAATGAATGGTGCAAAAATGTTTAAAAATGAACAAGTTATGATGAAATTAAGTCGTGAAGAAAAAATAATGAGAAAAAGTGGTAACAATATAGAAATGTCCTCCATAAGGATTGAACCCACGCCCTATGGTTCACATGTGTAAAACATTACCAAACCATCCATGGCGCGCATGTGATATCAGAATGGAAGAGAATCAAGATATTGTTAAAACCTTAAAAATTATAAAATGCAAAAAAGAAAAAGTTGTCCCTGGCAAGGATTGAACTCGTGTGGGCAAGGCAAAGAGAGGATAACACGCACAAGTTTTAACCATTGGGGTGATGATACATCCAATGTATCAAACCACCCCATAAAATAATAACCATTAAACTAAGGATTTCTGGGTAGAATGACTAGGCCAAACCAAGCAAGAACCTTAAAAACGTGAACAATCAAACTCAATCAAATCTTAATGGATTTTGATGAAACTTTAGTCAAACATGAGTGAAATTGAGTAAGGAATGCAATGAAATTCTTAGTTTTTTCTGAAAGTGAGTACATTCTCAAATTCAAAGACAAATGCAAAAATGAGATAAAAGTGCATTTTCAAAACCAATGACTTATTCAATCATGCTATAACCAGAAAAAAGGTTCAAACACATTCTAAATATCATGTACACAATGTCTATAAACATATAGAACTCACACTTAAACTAGAACATCAAATGACCTATGAAAATGCAATTGTAGCATGTTGTCAAGCAAAGAAGTTCATGACAGTTTACAATAGGTAATGGCTCAGCAATCAAATATGATTCACACAACTCAAACAACATATAAGTGAGGTTCTTGATCACTCATCAACTGGTTCAAACAGAATCATGACATTGCACATGAAAGTGAAAAATTTAAACCACTTTAATAGGCACAAACAGAATGGTTTACAAACACATAAGTTTTTCATTATACATTATTCATACATGTGCAATATGACCTATAAATGGACTTGAGCACAAGCATAGCACTGATCCTAAGCAGAATCACAAAATGGTTCATTGAATGAAAATAAAAACCACAATATCAAGTACCTAACCTCATGACAGTTTACAAACTTATGAGAATAGCTATTTACCAAGGTTCAAACATGATTTGCAAGAGATTCTAAGTATGTTCAGCTAATGTACATCAAAGATAAGCGTGGCGCATAAAAAGTATAATGGACAAAAGTGACTTGCCTCTTGAAGACCTCCAAAGCCAATCCTTTATACCAAGCCTCTAGTTGAGTAAAGATGAGCTGAGCAACTTCTCTACATCTCCACAGCAATATCTAAAAGATCCAAGCTCCTTTCCAAGCAAGCTCTTTGTGCAAACAGATTTACAAGAAGTAACAAATTGATTATTGTGACAGATTTGAGAAATGATTATACAATTGAATTGTGATGGTTTGGATAGTGGATACACCTTATATTTGAAGTGTTTGAAGTATTGGAAGGGATGGAACAGGTCTGAACAGAGAGATGTCTTGGTTAATGCAGAAAGTTAAACTTCTTTGGTTCAAGAGTTGACTTTTGGAAAAATTTCACTTCTAGTGGAAATGGTGGTTGGGAAAGCTTCAATATATCATTTGTGGGTTTCTAGAAGTGTTTGTGGAGGGTTTCAAAGGTTAGAAATGGTTTTGGAGTGGATTCTGCCCAAGGCAGATTTTATGTTTTTTTTGGAATTTCTTAGCTAGCAAGAAAATGGAAAACAGAAATGAGAGGCTTGTTTCTGCTTGAACTAATGGTTGTTCTGGTGTGTGCTTAATGTGTAGAGAGTGCTCTATTTATAGGGAGAGTGGAAAGCAAAGATTTTCTTGAGTTTGAAGTCTCTTGCTAACTAGTTCACTTGAGAACTAACTTGCTTGCCATGATGACTTCCCTTGATTTATGTGATCAAGTACAAAGCTTGATGGATTCAAGACATGCTTCTGAGTTTGAGAGGGACTTTGGAGTGTGGAATGAGATAAGGGAGTGGCTCAAGGCATATTTTGAGGGAAAGTGTTACTTTATCAAAATGGCATGGATCACTTTATGCCATAATGAAAGTTTTCCTTGGTTCCACCCTTTAATCTTTGTGTAATCCTTGGATTTTTCGTGTAACACCTTGTTTATGGTTTATCTATCCACTAATCAACTTAAACCAACCATATTGGAAGCAAATAAATGGTTTTGTAACATGTCATGACAAGTTAGGATTTTGCATTTCAGGCTTTTGGACCCCAACTTCCCTCCTTCGAAACTCCTAGCTCACAAATGCTATGGGTGAGTTCTTGTACTTTTTGGAAAGCCCTCAACATGCTCTACAACTTTCATATTTTACACAAATTCAAATTCCAAGTGGAATTAGGTCAAAAATCCCCAGGAAGTTGGCTGAAAATTTGACTTAAAAGTGCCAAAAACATGAATTTTTTCAAGTGTTTTTCCCCTCTTGCCTTGTCTTTGATCATAACTCAAAATCCATTCACTTTTTTAACATAGGTAAATGTTGAAATTTTGTAGGACTTCTCAATAAGTTTCCAACAAGCTTTGAACCACTCCATTTGGATGTGTGGTTAGGAAGTTAAGGCCTTGCCCCTTTCAAAATCCTAATTTCCCGACTTTTTGATTACTTCTCAATTCTTGATCCAATGGTCACCAAACTTAATGGTTAGATATGAAATAACATTGGGAACATAATTATCTTCAATTTTGGGTCAAAACCATGTTGGTCAGTGGGTTGAATTTTCAGTCAGACGAACCGAACAATCGAAAACCTTTGAATTGACTGTTGGTATTCTGGGTTCCCTGAGGCCTTGAAACTTCTTGAGGGGACTTAAATAAGTCATATAAGCTTTATAGACCAAGATTCCACCATTGGGATGTCTTTGAATCAAAATTCAAACTACAGTTGACTTTTCCAATCAGAAACCTAAGTGTGGGTCCTGGACTGCACTGCTTTTCTTCCTTGGGTGACAACCTCAAATTGGATTCATAATTGATCCAATATAGTAACCTTGATGATATGGATAGTTTATACATAGAGATTCAATCCAAGACCTTGACTGATCAAACCAAAGAAACCCTGATTCCTGACTGTGCGGAACCCTAATTCACCTGTATCTTAACAAAGATCAAACTTGAAAGAAGTTAAGGTTAGATAAACAAAGATGATGCTCCTATAATGATGATGGAATCTAGGGGTCAAAATTTGGGGTACAACACAATACAATGCAGGATGCAGATGCAAATGCAAGCCACACATTCAAGGAAAACCAAAAAGTTTGTTTATGAACAAAATTAATGGATCAACACATAACAACGCGATGCTTATTATTAACAAATGAAAGCTTAACCAAATTCTCATTAACAAATTAAATCTCACAAGCATAAATTTTTCATTAAGAGTGAAACTTTTACAACATTTTACAAAATGAAGGTTACACATTCCCAAAAGCTAGGGGTACAAACTAAACAAAAGGAAATTAAAAGGCCTAGATCTTCTAACAAGATGATCCTTCTTCTTCTTGCATACTTGTCCTTCTCTGGTCTTGATGAAGCAGCTCTCATAGTTTTTCATTTTCTCATTTGGCTTTGACTAAAGCGAACCTCAACTCTCTTCTAGACAAAAGTTCTTCTAGGACTGGTGAAATTTCATAAGAGGAGGTGTAGAACATCTTTAGCGCTATCTCCTTTGACCAAAGCAGATATGCCTTTGAAGCAAGACAACTCGAATTTTCCACGGCAGTCATCCCTTGTAAGTTGGGATGACACCAGGAAAATATGACTCATGCTTCGAAATCCAGGTCACTACCTTGTTCACAGAAGTAGGTTTCTAACAAGGCTGGATCCGATTCTTTCTTAGTTGGATATCCTAACTGGCGGCGGGCCAGGATAGGGCTATAGGTGATACATCCTTTGGTGTCGGTCAGAGGTACGTTTGGGAAATCCCTACAGCTATGTATTGCTACTATTCCTTCGTGAGCAAGATCATACCAGTTGATGTCATAGTGAGAGAGCTAGCAACATTTCCTCATTTACTTGCATGTCCAGTAAAGATAACAGGTCTTCATACTTGGTGACGAAAGCAGCAAAGTTCCTTACTAGGCCTCTTAAGATCCTCAAGTTTTCCAACCTCAGGCTTGGGAACGTGAACCTGTTTCTTTGATCCATTACTATGTCTGCAAAAAAAGAGATTTTGAATTCCTTGAATGATTGGAAAGATGCAAAATTCAATGCAAAGATGCTATATGCAAATGGTTTTATAAAACACAGAAGATAAATTGAAGCAAAATCCTCGTTTCATTTATTTTGGGAAAAGTTACAACTTTTGAAATATAATACAAGAAACGTGAGGTTGCATCAGAGGAGAAGACTAGGCTCTATGGTCAATAAATATGACAAGGGTCCTATCTGCGCGTCCTTTTTAGTTTTTTTAGCACAGTGTTCTCCATTACCAATTTATCTACTATTCATTTCCAGGCGCCAAAAGTTGGTGGGATATTTGAATACTCATGAGTACTTTGCGTAGGCTTGACACTAGAGAAAAATAAATTCTCTTTCATCACATCGTCACCAATCAAGCGTCTTTCGAGCCACCCAATCAACTTATCCTTGTCTTGTAGCTCTCTCTTCAATTCTGTCATCTCAAAATGAAGAGTATGGTACTTTCCCTCCCAAGTATCCCTTTAAAACTTGGTTCTCTCAATGATCTCTTGGCATTCTTCCATCTTTTGAATATGGTGGAAGATGATGTGATGACAACCTGCATATTCTTTTCAGGAAGGTAGGGCATCTTGAGATCACAGGCTCTAGATTGAACCCGCTGAGTGAATGGCTCAAAAGCTACACAATTCCTTTTCCCAAGGTCAGCTTTAGTTTTCTTCCGGATGTTCCCCCAAGCATCAATCATACTGTTCCTTGAACTCTCCTTTGTTTCGGTGTTAAGGTAGAAGAAAGCAGATAATAGGATGTTGCTAAGTTTATCATTCATTGGGAATCCAAATTGACGTTTGGCTAAAGTGGAATTATAGTTGATTCCCCCTTGTACTCCCAGGAGTGGTACATTTGGAAAAGAACCACATCTGTCATTGTAGACCCCTCGATCATAGGCGGAATCATACTAGTGAATATCTGCTTGAGTTAGAGACATAATCCTTTGAGACCATCTCCAACCATTAGGATTTTCCTTGAAAGCGTCCGTCCTTGGTAAATGATTGACAAACCATTTGTACAACAAGGGTGCACAACAAAGAATAATTCCTCTTCCCTGAAGAGTCCTATGATGAATGGAATGATAAACATCACCTAACAAAGTGGGTACTGGATTACCATTCAAGAACATGGTGATAGCAGTTGAATTGAAAATTTCTTCTATCGTAGGGAACAACACCAAACCATATATCAATAGAGACAAAATCGCTTCAAATGCATTCATATTACCCTCCTTGGCGAGGTAAGTAGCCTTCTCCAATAAGTAATAAGAATGAAAACCTTTAACTCCATTCTTTGAAGCATAATTGGCTTTGATCTCAGATATTTCTAGATGAAGTGCACCGGCAATCTCTTTCGGCGAGGGTAACTTCTCCAAACCGCTGAACGATTTCTTATCTGTCACAGGGGTTCCAATGAAGTAAGAGTATTCCTCCAATGTTGGCATCAATTGGTAATCCGGGAAGGTGAAGTAGTGGTATAACGGATCGTAGAACTGAACCAAAGTGCTAAGAACCCCTTCTTCCATTCTAGTCTTCACAATACTCATGAGTCTCCCATATGTTTTCTCAAAATCTTTGGATACCAACATTCCTAGCTCTCTCAACTTCGTTGTATCACATTTCTCAAAGTTGTATTTCTTAGTGTTTCTTTTCATAAAATCCATGATATCTAGGGTTTCACAAAACCAGTGCAACAAGATGAGATGCCATGATGATATGATGCACACGTAGCACATATACAAGTAATGCACAAATGCATATGCTAACAAGCAAGGGTGCTAGGTTCGGTGTTATGAGCATGAAGCCAAGGTATACCCTCCCAAAGAACATGTACTCAAGTGTTTATTGTACATGTAGAACATGTTTTATCAAGAGTTCCCAGAGTCATAGATAAATCCTTCAGATATTATCAACCAACATGACTACTCACGTGGGTCAAAAATATTCTCAGGATAAACTCGTCTGAGTGTAGTATCACATAACAACTATTTCGGGACTACTCCCTCATAGTCATTGCACTACGTCCTAAAAAGGCAAAGTGGGATAAATGGGTAACTAAAGGTCCTCAGTTACACGGACTCTCAGGTTGAAACAACTAATGAAATGCATGACTACTCATACACTATTAATCCTCTCAAGGAGGTCTCAATGGAGTGTGGTTACATCATCTGTCAAACATGTTAGGACTACTCCCAATAGTCAACTAGTGATCATACCACATCCTATCATATGTGTAGGATCAAGCTCTCAAGATATCAGCCAAATGATCCAATGCACAAGTACAGGTTATATATTCACAAATATACATGTATAGGCAAACATACAGAGATATAGAATACAAGCACACAAAGTGGGCTAAACCCTCAAACTTCAATTTCCCTAGTGAAGTCGCCATTTCCCTATTGATTAACTTGAATCTTAATTCATTGAAATTCACCACAGAGTTTTGATTTATCCAAAGGAAAGGTTAAAGAAATAAAAACATTTTGTGCGATGTAACAACAACGCTAGAGTTTCAGGGGTCGGGGGTTGGTTATGCTTAGGGTAGTTATTTCACATCCTAAACATATGTAGTACTCTACAGGAACCTTTTGTGTGTATGTATGCTAAGTTATATTTGTTTTTGTTTGCTTGTGTCACAGGATAAAGGTTAAGTTAAAGTTTGAGGTAAAGACCTACGGATAGTTCTATGTTTGCTCGCAAAGATATCGCATCTTATGCCTACATATCCTTACTAGGATGGAATCAGAGCAACCGTAGTTCACTTCACTAATGTTGAGGAATACTTGACTATGGTCAAGACTCCAAGGGGGAACAAACATAACAATGTTTGTATAAAGTTTGACAAAACTCTCTAGATCTAAGTTTAACACTCAAGCGGATTGACTTTGACAAAAGCCAATAGGGGATTAAGTAATCATGACAATGATCCTTACATAAAGTTAACAAACTCTATCTTAAAGTTCTAATTGAAGGATACTCCTAAGGGGTAGGTATTTAGACTTAAAGCAAAGTCTAATGGATATAGGTTTTAGCTTAACTAAGTTAAAGGGCCTAATGACTTATCCAAGTCAAGGGGAGGGGTAATGAGTTATCTATGACAGTGAAGTCAATAGAGAGACTTTCCTTTGGAATAAGGGATAACAAGGCAACTGGATAAAAAGCTAACAAGCTACATCACTTGGTAAAACCTAACAAATCCTCAACACACACATATGCACTCATTCAAACATGATGAGTATATAAAGTCATGGTAACAACCAAGAAAGATAAGGGCAAGCCTGTGACCACATTAAGAAAAGAACAATGTTACAACCAAGTATTCACTAACAAGAAGTTTAGAATTAAACCAAATGGTTACAATCAAAGGTAAACATAGATTTAACAACATCTAAAAGGGGATGATGATAAGGTTCTTACAAGACCAAACATCACAAGCATAGGTGAATCATGCATAAGTTAAAACATTACTTATCATGGCAAAGTTCAAAGATCAACATGCACAAATCATGACAATATTTAAGCATGGATACAAATCAGGTAGAGGCAACACCCAAGATAACTTGAACATGTGTGGGACATGTGTGAATAATCATGTGATTTATGGTGAATCATGTTAGACAAGTAGGTAACAACCAAACATGGGCAAGCATGAAACATGTGTAACAACAACATTTTCATCAATGGCATTCAAACAAAACTTATGCGAACAAGTTACAACTTGAATCAAACATGGTATATGAATCAAATAAAGACAAATGTAACTCATTTAATCATATTTAAGACATATTGATGACAATCAATCATGGATAGGCAAGAAAAGTAACAACAGTTCAAGCATGGATTCAACTTCATCAAGGGGAAAGATACACAAGATTCATGGTAACTTTCAAGGCAAGAAAAAACCCTAAATATGTTATGTTTCTAAAAAGACACATAAACAAGTAAGATGGGGGTGAAGGAATCATGTTCATGAGGTTACAACATCAAGAAACATATCATGGTTCACAAAGAAGTTTCAAGGCATACTTTTCACATTCATGCATTTACAAGGGAAAGCATACAACCCTAAACATGTTATGGTTCTAACAAGACACATAAACAAGTAATATGGGGGGGGGGGTGAAGGAATCATGTTCATGAGGTTACAACATCAAGAAACATATTATGGTTCACAAAGGAGTTTCAAGGCATACTTTTCACATTCATGCATTCATAAGGCAAGTATAATCATGGTAAAGCAAAGATCAAAGTGTTTTCAAACATATAAACATGTTATGAATTCAAAAAAGACTCATACCAGATTAATCTTACAAGAAAAATCAAGTACTATGTCAAGAAAGTTCATGAAAACCAAAGAAAAAACCCTAAAAAGACCATGTCATTCAAGTGGACCAAAGTGTTTCAAAATTAACAATGCTTGAATTCTTCCTTCACACATTGAAACTAGGCATATTAAGAAGTATAATGCAAAACGAGTGGCATCCAAATGATAAAAATCAAGGAAGTTATGCACATTTGAAAACTAGGCACCAAACTAGGCAAACTAGGGCAAAAAGCAAGGCAACTTGACCAAGGCAAGGCAGATATGCAAGAAGAGTCATAACTCACTCAAAACTTAATGAAATTGGATGAAAAAAAAGCAAATTGTGTATTTTTTTTCACAAGGAATCCAATGGTGGTGGTGGTTTTCTCAGATCATACACTATGTGAAAAATTCGATAACATCATTGAAAATGACATGTTATATGCAAGGCAAGGTGACAATCTAATGTACATGTTCCAAGCAGCAAGCATTGATTCAAACACAAAATATGAGACATATATAGAGTACTTACAACCATAACACATCAATAGACAAGCTCATTCAATAGATGGCATGTGTAGTGGAAAAAATAGCAAGTTTGTGTAAGAACAATGTGACAGACAGAAAAACACCAATTCAGCATCAACCAAATGATCAAACATGTCACATATGACCTATAAATGATGTTTACAAACACCAATCACCTAACCAAAATCAACAAGTTGCATATTGGAATGACATATAAAGTAATCTAGCAAGCCAAATCAAAGGGACAATCATGAATACACAAGTTTGTAAGTAAGAAAAGGTTCAAACATGACCTATAAAGTATATCTAACATGTTCAAAATCAGTGTACCTCAAAGCATAGCATGCTCTTAAAAGTAGCAAGTTGGAACACTTACCTCTTGTAGATTTTTTAAGTCAATGCACCAAATAAGAAACCCAGTTGATGGATGATGATCCAAGCAGCTCCAGTATGCTCCAAATAAGGTGTTCAAATGATGAAAACTCCCCAAACCACACTGCCTTGACATAATGGCTTCTTTTGCAAGAAAACACCAAGAGCTTCAAAGTGAAACTTTAGGAAATGGTGTTACAGAAATTTTGTGATGCCGTAGACAGTTCAAATAACTTATATGGAGAGTGTTTGAAGTGTTATAATGATTGGAAATGATCTAGACAATGACTTGGCTTTGAAAATGCAGAAACGTCAAGATTTCAAGGTATGAGAGTTGACTTTCTGTTCTAGCAGGTTTTGGATGGTTGTAATGGTCTCAACACCTCTATCAAATTTTTATGACGTGTTAGAGTGGATTGTTTGGTAGTTTGGTGATTGGAAATGGTTTTGGATGAGTTTAGGCAAAGCTAGATTTTTCTTCACACGGAAGCAACTTCTACCACTTGCAAGAAGGTTGTGATCAGAGAAATGAGAAAGATTCAACTTGGTTTCTAGTTGATTCTGGTGTTTTTTGGATGTTATAAGTGTGTTCTATTTATAGGAAAGCTTGGAGAATGAGAGGTATGGGCAGATTGTGCCAACTTGCCAAGTTTGCCCTTTTAGGAGGCAAAATGAGCAAATTCAGCTTGGGATTTCTTTTCTGAGCATGAGCCACCTCCCTATGTGTTTCATCATCATCAATAGACTACAAATAGTTGACATGAAGTGAAGGAAAGAGAGCATCTGATGTAGTAGCTGAGGTTTGGCAAAATTTGCAAAAAGTTTCTCTTTCCTTGCCACTTGCTTGAATAAACAATTCAATTAATCCCAACTCTGGTTTTTGCTTGTGGTAATCCTATGTAAACTCATCAATTAAGTTCATAAACATCATAGAATGAGTTAAATAAGTGATTAGAAGAGGTTTGAGTGGTTTATGCATCAAAATGCAAGTGTTGAACTTGGTTTTGTGACATGGAAAACCCCCAACTTGCTCTCTTCGATTCTCCCTAACCACAAAGGTTGAGAAAATTCTCTTGTAGTTTTTAAAAATCCCAAAATATGATCTACAATGTTCATGTTTGGCAAAAGTTCATATTCCAAAGGGAGCTAGGTCAAAAATCCTCATGAAATTTCCTGCAAAACTTGACTTACAAGTTAAGAAACAATAAAATTTTCCAAGTGTGGAAATCCTTCACAACTTGATGAGCTCATAACTCAAAATCTATGCATCTTTGGACATCAACCCTCTAGGACACTTTTGTGGGACTTCTCAAGAGCTTTCCAACCAGCTTTGCACCACTTAATTTCGGTGTGTGGTTTTAATGTTATGACCATTCCAAATAAGATTGTAATTAGGGTTTTTCATAAATCCTAATTTCTTGATTCACAAGTTATCCATCAATTATTGATTAAATATTCACCAAACTCACTATTTAGGCATAAAATGATGTTGGAAACCTTGATTGCTTCAATTTGGGGTCAAAACCCTAAAAGTGAAAGAGTTGACTTTCTAGACAGACGAACCGAACAGTTGAAATCTTCAGGATCGATCCCTAGTGTTCTGGTTTTTTTTGAACCTTTTATACTTATTGAGGGGGCTTCAATAAGTCATAGAAACATCATGGACCATGGTTCAAGCTTTGGAAACCCATTTAGACCAAAAGTCAATACTACAATTGACTTTTTCAACTAGAAACCCTAATCAGGGTTTTGCACAGCACTGCTCCAATTCTCTTGGTAACAACCTCAAATAGCACTTGTTCTTGGTAATATATGAATTTTTTGATGATGTGAGAACTTGATATGTAGAAGATCAATCTAAAACCTTGACTGATCAACCCATAAGATTCTTGATTTTAACAGTGTGAAACCCTAATTCATCTGCATCTTGACAAAGACTAACTTAAAAGAGGTTAGGGTTAGATAAAATATGCTTAATGCACCTAGAATGGTAATGGATTTTAGGGGTCAAAATTTGGGGTATGACAGATGATATCCTCAACAAAGTCCAATGGTCATTGGCATTTTTCATAGTCAGATCTTTGGGACGATTTCCCAAGAGATGTCTTTCTCAATTCCCAACAGAGTGGAATTTTCTTTAGAAGAGTTCTATTCAGGAAGGCCGTTCAGGGCATATTCCTCAGCAGAGTTGGTTTGCTAGTCTTCTTAGCACGTTTTCTTGGTGGTGCTCTTTTGCATTTTCATTTTGCATAACATTCTCCCAAATGCGTAGCATTTCCATTTCGTATGGAGCATTACGCCATATTCAAACATATGCATCCGAAGTATAAGCCAAGTTTGATACATTTGTTGCCAGATATCTCTCCAGCAGATAACAGTATAATTCATGGGACGTTGTGGTACTTTAATCCCGACAGAAATAATTGATAGATGTTTTCATCTTACTTTTACTCTCCGACAAAGTTTTTTTGTTTAAACTTCTCTTTCCCTTAATGGAGTATTCTTTTCAAGTCGTGAGTCAGTTGATTCTACTTCCTGCCTATCCCGAGTATTGTATTCCAACTTTTGGTTGGTAGTCCGTTGTTTTTGTGGATGTTATCCCAACTTTTGGTTGGTAATCCGTTGTTTGCGTGGATGTTATCCCAACTTTTGGTTGGTAGTCCATTGTTTTTTTGGATGTTATCCAAACTTTTAGTTGGTAGTCCATCGTTTCTTGGATGTTATCCCAACTTTTAGTTGGTAGTCCTTTATTGTTTCCCTGGAGGAGCTGTTATCCCAACTTTTGGTTGGTAGCCTTCGTTACAGTAGGATCTCCTTTGGTCGGCGTCCTGGTGATTCCAACTTTTGGTTGGTAGCCATCTGTTTATTTGTTGATTATCCCAACTTTTTATTGGTAGTTTTACTTTCTGGTGATCCTAACTTTTTGTTAGTAGCCTTCATCCCAACTTTTGGTTGGTAATCTTCTTCTATTCCCCGCGGAGTCGTTATCCCAACTTTTGGTTGGTAGTCTTCGTTTTTGGTAAATTATCCTTCGGTCAGCGTCCTGGAAATTCCAACTTTTGGTTGGTAGCCATTTGCTTGTCTGTTTGGATGTTATCCTAACTTTTGGTTGGTAGTCCATTATTTGTTCGGATGCTATCCCAACTTTTGGTTGGTAGTCTTCCTTTTGGTATGTTCTCCCTTGGTTGGCATTTTGACAATCCTAAATTTTGGTTAGTAGCCTTCATCCTAACTTTTGGTTGGTAATCCTTTGGATGATCCCAACTCTTGGTTGGTAGTCTTCATTGTTTGTGTATTCTCCTTCAGTCGGCGTCTGAGCGATCCTAACTTTTGGTTAGTAACCTCTTTCTCACAACTTTCGGTTATACTTTCTGGTGATCCTAACTTTTGGTTAGTAGCCATTATTATCTTCTTAATTGGTTACCGTTTCGGTTATCCCAACTTTTGGTTGGTTCCCGTTGTTTCCTTTAAGCCCACCTTCGGCTGGCAATCACTTTATACCATGTGCATTCCCGCAGGTTGCAAATTTATGGGTTGTTTTAGTATTCAATCACCTTCTATCTTGAACATTTGAAAGCGGTTTCTTTTCTTCCCTTCAGGTTCAAGTTGTTTGAATAGGGGCAGCTGCAGCACCCCAAAATTTGCCCATTCTTTTCTCATATCTTGGCTTATGTTTCATATCATTTTGCATTAGCATTTTATACATGGCATTGATCTTAGACAAGGGATCAAGGTATCTCATCAAACAGTCAAGAGAATAGCTTCATCTTCAAAGCTCAACCAAGAGTTCATGCTCAACTTTATGACAACCTCAAGCCACAAGGTCTCCATCATCATCAAGACATGTCACTCAACCACTTGAATCAAGAACACAAGCATTGATTCTCCTCTTCCTATCTCATGGATAATAAGTTAAGATTTTGGTTCAAAGGAGATTTGTGGTTAGTTATTTGGGAAATAAACCATTCTAAAGCTTAAAACACATCTTGAGGGTTCCCTATATGGATTATGTGTCATGACAAGCCATGACAAGAGCCTCAGTCAGTGGAATTTGTCCTAGGGTTTCATCTGGTCAACAAACGTCAACTATGATTCAATTGGGTCAAATTATTGAATCTCCAGGTCAACCAAGGGCATGATAAGTGTTTTCAAGTGATCTCATGGGTTTGGAACAATAAAAGTCAAGAAGGAACATAAAATTAGGAGTCTGACTAAATTAGGGTTTTGGTTGAAATTTTTCTAAGTGTAGAAAACCCTAATTCTAGCCACCTTGCAACTTCCATAACTTTCTCATTTTTGGCCCAATAAAGGCAAGCTTGGTATCAAATTAAAGAGGACATTATGAACTACAAGTTTATAGAAGGAGGCATGTCCAAAATATTCATTTTTGGGGAGATATGATGAGCTAAAGTTGGGAAAAATGAGATTTTGACATTCCAACACTTAGAATTTTTTCTAAGTGTAGAAAATCAGTTTGAGGTACCTACTTTCAAGCTCATTTTGTATGGTGATACAAGCTTCAATTGAATTTTCCTACAACATGAGAGTTGTAGATCATCTTCCAAGATTTCTTTTGAGTACTAGATCATCTCCATTGGATATGTAGATCTCAAGTTATGATGCTCCCAAATTAGGGTTCCAAAGATGTTATGTTTGGCAAGTTGTTAGGCAGATTTTTCAACCAAATTTCCAAGGTATTTTTCACTAACTTCTTGATCTCAATTGAATTTTCCCATAATATGAAAGTTGAATATCATTCTTCAAGCTTTCTATCCATTACTAGAATATCTCCATTGGATCAAAACTCCTCAAGTTATGTGAATTCAAAAATGATGATCCAAAGATGTCAAAGTTCAATGACTTAGAAAAATTTCTAAGTTGTTTGGGACAAATTTTTGAACACAACTTCCACTCAATTTTCCTCGTGCATCCAAGCTTCATTTCATCTTGCTTTGAACATGAAAGTTGTTCATTATCCTTCCTAGTTTCATTTGAGCTCAAGACCTCATAATTTGAAGTAAAACTCATCAAGATATGAGGATTCGAAGTTGATCATTTGGATTTGTTTTTAAGCATGACATATGATTGGTTTTGACCAAGATTATGAATCACTGTTTACAGGATGCCCTTGCCTCATGTCACACGTATTTGTCATCAAAAAACCTCACCAAAACATTACCAAATCAATCTAAACATGCACATGTACCTCATGCACCACTTTTGGAATGTTTTGCCAAAATGAGCAAAGAACTTGCATAGCAAGAATACTAACACTCTCCCACTTTCTGACCTCTCTCTCCACTCATTACATAGCCATAAGAACCATAACACCACCTCACATGGCTCACTCGTAGCACACTCTTTTCCTCACTCCAAAATCATATTTTTACCACATCATTCACCAAATTGTTTTAACCACGGTTACTCTTGTTTTTCACCTCCCAAAAACTTCAAATAAAAGCTGAAAGAAACCATAGAGAGGAGGCAACCACATTTCTCAAAAACTCAGAACTGAAAACTCTCTTTCTTCCTCAAATTTTTATCTTCTTCGAATCTCTTCATACAAGACTTCTATCTTCATTTCCTCATCGCCATTGTCATCTTCAAAGAAAAAGGAAGCTAAGGAGGAAGTTTGGCTAGGGTTTGAAGCAAGATCAAGAGCTGCAGATTTGCATTTAGGAGGTAACTTTCTCTTTCCTTTTTCTCTCATTCTAGACATTCATTAGGGCTCATGTTGGTTGCATCTGAAGTCCTACACATTGTAGGCCATGTTTGCATTGATTTTGTGTTGTTTTGATTGAGTTGCAGAAATCACGTGTTTTATTCATGTCCAATTTTCATGGTTTTAGAGCTCTTAAAAATGAAAATGGATGCCATATTCTTGATCAGCGTGAAAATTACATGAGAATGATGTAAAGTTTGTTGAGTTTTGTTCCAGTTTTCAGTTTGCTCTGGTGAGAGTTACTAGAGAAGACGATCAGAGCCCTAGCTCCGGCGTCTGATAGTCATTGCTGATGTGTTTCTTGTTTGACTCTGGTCAATGCTGATGTGTATGCTTGATGGGCGCCATGTGGTGCTAATTCATTTAATGAGTCCACGCGTGCTTGTTTTTCTTTTTGGTTTCTGATTGTTAATGGGTGGGCCTGATTGTCTTTGATTTTCACACCCCTCAGTATGAGCCCAATGCGCATGTGAACTATTTCTTAGTTCTTTCTGAGATTTCTCATACACTCCCTTGCTCGTTATTTCCTTTTCTTTTATTTATTTTTTCTATTTTCTTTATGATTTTATTTTTAACACTTCCAACCATTTTTAAAATCCACAAAAATATCTTTTTGATGGTTTGACATCTTATTTAATTTTTCATGATTTTTATTCTTATTTTTATTTTATTTTATTATTTTATTTTAAATTATTGGTGTAAGGTGTCTTTTTGACCTAGTTTTGAATTGATGCTTTGGTTAGAGTCTTTCTTTTTTTATTCTTGGGCTGACTTTTTTGGAGTATTTTGACACATATTATGAGGTTGATTTAAATGTGCTTGCTGGCCTTGAGTGATATTGTTTGACATAGTTTTCACTTGCTTGTTTATGACCCTCGAAATATGCTCGATTGGTTGGATGTTTAACTTTGTTGGGTTCATTTGTTGTTGTTTTCTTGCAATTTTATTGTGATGTTTTGCAATATGATTCTTAACACATATGACATGAGTTTAAGCTTTAGTTTGGATTTTTGTTAATCACTTTGTTATTTTTTAATGCCATGCCAAGTTGATATCTTTTGTCCATGATAGTATGCCCACTTTGACCTAATTTTCAAACTTGCTTCTTTGGGATGTTTGTCATGATGATTATGTGATTGTGTGTGGTTTGACAAGTATGTTTAACTTTTGACTTTATGATCCCAAGTTGGTATTGCTTGCTCATTTAGGTTTCCACATATGCCTTGGTTTGTTTGGGTCCTTTCTTAAAGTTTGTTTTGATTCCTTGCATATGATCTTTCTTATGCCTTGGTGTGATTCTTGTTTGTGTTGACATGTTGAGGTTGAGTATGCGTTTTATGATATGTATATGCTATTGCCCATGTGTTTCTTGAGTTGTAACTTCCATGTTTGATTCTTGCCTTACACTTCTCTTGTTTGGTTTGAGTCTTGTAGCAAGTGTCCTTGTTTATTTTGGTGTGTGTTTGACCTTGTTCTTGATCATTTTGACATGATAAACATAATATGAAATTGCTACTTCCCTACCTTGGTTCTCACATTATTTGACTTCATTTCACTATACTTGATGTTTGAAAGTGCTTCTTGATTGTTCTTAAGTCATTTGTGGGTGTTTTAACATTTTGTCTTGTCATTCTGTTTTAACCTCCAATCTTTGAGTGTGGTTTGAAATGTATGCATTTTGGTATATTTTGACATGATTTTAGTGTTTATTTTGTATGGTTTAACCTAATGCTTGCTTATGTGTGATGTTTATGTCTAATGAAGTGAACTTCTTATTTGTTTACATATTATTGCATCTTCTTCTTCATCTCCTTTTCTTCTTTCTTCTCTTTCTTGTCTTGAGACTTGTTCAAATCATGAATTTGTTTTCATTTGTGATTGATTAGTACGGTGTTTACTTGTACTTTCTCACATGATCCCCTAGGATTCCTAGTCCATCTGTTTAAGATGGGAGTAGGAGAGACATTAAGCTTTCAATCATTCACATGATAACAATTAGGATAGTCCTTCTTTGACCTCAATTATAGGTCCATCATTTGCATGATAAAATTAAGTAGACTTCCTTTTCATCATAACCTTAGGACCACTCTGTATGATAACATTAGGGTTTTTAGTTTCCCTTTAGTGTTTTGTTTGTGTCTTCTCTTCTTTCTCAAACAACTCTAAGACACTTAATAAAGAATGATGAGCATTGTATGCCACGAACCTTAAGTATATGGGAAATGATGAGTGAGGGGTTTCTCCTCACTTGTCTAGAGTGTTTAGTTTATTCCCCTTGGGCGATATGCGACACATTCGCTCCTATATCATAGTCTTTAGTGCAACGTGAATCTCAAACAAATTCAATTCACTTCTCTAAAACCCACAAACAAACATCAAACTTTTTTATCCTCCGGGATTATTGTTTCAAACTCATTTTCAGAAAAGAGTACGTTACTTTTCCATTCTACTGCAAACAGGTAACGACCCTAACTGTTGGAATGGAAACTTAACGTTGCTCATAAAAACACTTAACTAACCTGTGGTCTAGTTTAGCCGGACCACGTTTTCTCTAATTTCTCATACCAAATGAGGATACGTAGGCACAAGACAGTGATGTCTTGGCGAGTAACCTTCCCCCCATCACCCGTAGTTTTTCGTACTATGTTGACTCTGGCTTTTCCATTGCACGAGGGAAGACGTAGGCATATGGCGAAGATGTCCTATCGAGTCTCATTTTTCTTTTTCCTCTCCCGTTTAGCAGTAGCTTTTAGAAAACACACCCTTTGATTAGACAACAAACGTGGATCCCGTCGAGTATAACGGACGTGAGGAGTGCTCATACCTTCTCCTTGCGTAACCGACTCCCGAACCCAAGATTTGGTTGCGATAACCTTGTATTTTCGCATTCTCTTAGATTTTCTTCAGTCGTTTCCTTTCTCTCTCTTTGGGATAAATATCATTCGGTGGCGACTCTTCTGTTTGTTCCCGCCGGCCCTTTTTCGCAATTGCAACAACATGGGAGGACAATGAGATAAGTTCATATTTAGATGAAGAGCAAGCAAGTGTGGAATTAATGGCTTCACACCATTTTTATGATGAAGAAAACGAGGTTAGTAATTCTGAAATTAATGATATACCTTCATATGATGAATTACAAAATGCCTTCATTGAATTACATGAGGAATATTTGAAACTCTCTAGAAAATGTTCAAAGCAAAAGAAAATAATTTTAACTCTAGAAAGCGAGTCTAATGACATGAAAATGAAATTAGAACAAGTCAAAACTTTTGTATGTTATAAATGTGAAGAACATGAATTCAAAATTGTTAAAATAAACCAAGTTATAAAGAAATATGTAAAGGGTCAAATTGGTTTAGAAGATGTGCTAAGTAGATAAAGATATTCAAATGATAAACATGGGTTTGACTTTTCTATTTTTGATTAAAAAAGAAAAAGTAAAACCATCTTTATGAAAGCTAGCACAAAATTCAACAATGTGGAATCAAAGGAAGTGCATATTTTAAATAATCCTAAAAGACATTTTGATAGAAATAATTCTTACGTAAGGAATCATGTCTTTAGACCTATATGTTTTTATTGTTATACAAAAGGTTATACTCATAATAATTGCTATGTAAGAAAATATAGTACTCCTCATGGTGAGTATATATTGGCAAGGAAGGGAACTAACCCAAGAGGACCCAAAGAATATTGTGTACCTAAAATGTAATTTTAATTGTTTTCTAGATGCTTCATGTTGGGAAATTAAGACTCAATAGTAGATCAATATGCAGCGGAGATAAAACTCCCCAAACTTGTAGAAACCTTGAGGATCAACAACATATATAAGATGGAAAATCAAACAAATAAAGGCACAAAAGAGCACCGATATTTTTAACACGGAAAACTCCTCAATATAAGAGTAAAAACTACGAGTCGTCCAAACCAAATAAATAATTCCACTATAATTAAGTAAGGGTACAAGAGATTCTTAAAGTTATTCACAAACTAGTGATAACAACCGCAAAACACAAAGCAAACTAACTTACAAATAAGAATTAAAAAGATGAAATTTTTTCCCAAATCTACAGCTTCAGTGCGACGCAAATAACTTTCACCTCAGACGTTTTTTTGAAATTATAAACGGTCAAACATTAGATTTGTATGTTACTAACCTGCCCACCAAATTTGAGCTTGACCTAACGGTTAACAAATCAGGGATCGTCAATTTAGTGAGATTGCTTGCAGAAAAATAGGAATGAGTTTCTCTCATCTTTTCTCTATTTTGAGTCCTTATTTTTATCTATCTATCTCAACCCTAAATTGATCTTTTCCACTTAAATAAGTGAGAAAAATGGACTAATCACATTTGGGTCTTTCTCCACATAGGAAGGGAGCCCAAACCCAACAAATCTCCCTTCATAACAATATCACAACAAGCTTCAAATTTCCCTCTTGGTAATGCTTTAGTCATCATATCATAAGCATTATCATTTGTATGAAATTTAGCTAACTCCAACATCTTAGCATCCAAAGCATCATATATCCAATGATATCTCACATCAATGTGTTTGGACCTATCACAATAAGTCAGATTCTTACCAAGATGAATACCACTTTGACTATCAACAAATAACACATCTTTATCTTGAACAAAACTAAGCTCTTGCAAAAATTTCTTCAACCATAGTAACTTTTTACATGCTTTGGTAATTGCAATGAACTCAACCTCTATAGTAGATTGTGCTATACACTTTTGCAATCTGGACTGCCAAGCAACAACTCCCCTTGCAAATTTAATCATGTAGTCCAAAGTTGACTTTATGGAATCAATGTCTCCAGCCATATCGGAGTCAAAGTACCCCACTATAGCAGGCTTATCTCCTCCAAAACAAAGCCTCATAGAAGTAATACGACAAATATACCTTAAAATCCATTTTACAGCATTCCAATGCTCTCTACCTATATTTGACAAAATTCTACTAACTGTACCAACAACATGTGTTATATCTGGTCTTGTACACACCATTGCATACATCAAATTACCCACAAAAGACGCATAAGAAACACGTTTCATATCAAACGCTTCATCTTCACTTGAAGGACTTTAATTAGAACTCACCTTGATATGAGTAGCTAGAAGATAATTTGATCCGCTGTCGTGCACAAATCAAAAATGAGTATTTTTGAAAACAGTAGTAACGGGAAGGAACACTCGAATGTGGTATCGTAAGGATTCTTGTATTGTTGTTAACCAACCGACTGGACAATGGGGGATTTGAATTTCGACTAAAATAAAAATAATGGAAAAAAGTGATTATCAAATAAGCTGAAAAGTTAATTTGCTGATTGATTCCTACCAATCATCGGTTAATATAATTCCAATCTCCTAACGGATTATCTATTATCATTCAATTACAAACTCATTGACAAGCATGTGTGATGTAGGTTCCTATCATCCGAATTAAGCAAATAGAATTAAACCCCCGTGAAATAAGCAAACATGATTTTATCAATCATGATAATGAATTAAGCAAACACTAACGTGATTACAGTTAAGGATCATAAAACAATTGAATTAAATTACCATTCTCTATGAAAATTGGATTAAGCAAACAAGAATCATAGAATAAGATTGAAAGAAATAAAAACTAAATTGAAATTATTATAACCTCAAGGTGTCAAAACCGAATACAGAAAATCATCAATTGAAATTAGTTATCCATGAATTTTTCGTACAAAGTAAAAAGTAAAATCGTGAAAAAGAAGGTCCAAAACTAAATATTCCTTAAGGCAGAATTCGGGTCCTGACTTCAACGAATTTTTGGAGCCTGCTACACTCCGAATTTTTGTAGCTCTTTGCCTTAGCTTTTCAACGTCTATTAGAACATGTCAATCTTATTCTCGTAGCTTCAGATATGATCCAAACAGTGGATAGGTATCAAGCTGTGAAATAGGTTGCGAAAATAGATTAAAGGCAAACAACGACTAAATTCTAAAAACATAATAAAATAGTAAAATAAAGAAAATAAACTAAGGAAATTCCTAAGTACAATCATAAGAGAATATGCATTAAAATGCATTAATCAAGTGCTTACCGTCTTAGAACTTTCCATTTTGAATCTTTGCAGCACTCTTTCGATATAATTTTCTTGTGACATCTAAAGTTTCTTATCTTTTTTGTCACGCATGATTCTAATGCCAAGAATCTGTTTAGCTGCTCCCATGTCTTTCATGGCAAATGAATATCCTAAATTCTTCTTTAACATGTTAATGTTAGAAATACTTTTCCCAACAAAAAATATATCATCAACATATAACAACGGGATAATGAAGTCATCGCTAGAAAAGTTTCTAACAAAGATGCAATGATCTGAAGTAGTATTCTGGTATCCTTGATCACACATAACAGACTCAAGCTTCTTGTACCACTTCCTTGGAGCTTGCTTCAACCCATATAAACTCTCTATCAATCTACACACATGATCTTCTTTACCTTTAACTTTAAAATCATTGGGTTGTTTCATGTAGATTTCTTCCTCTAAATCACCATGAAGGAAAACTGTTTCCATATCCATTTGCTCAACCTCTAAATCAAGAGTAGCAGCCAAACTCAACACGATTCTAATTGAAGAAATCTTTACAACATGTGAGAAAATATCATTAAAATCAACACTTTTTCTTTGACAACAACCTTTCACCACTGATTTGGCTTTATATCTTGGAGACTTAGATTTACTATCATGTTTAACTTTGTTGCACCCCAAAATTTGCCTAACCTTTTTCTTTACCTAGCTTGTGTTTCATTGCATTCATTTTAGCATTATCATCTGCATTGCATTGACATGCGTTCAGGAGATCAAGAGGTATGACTACCAACCAAGGGCTACACAAGGTTATGAAGCTATATAAGAGTCCTTATTCAAGTGTTCAAGGGTTGATATCCTCATCAGAAAAGGCATAAGATCCTCAGAGAGAGGGTTGGACACAAGAATGCATATCTTCTAACTTGAAGGTTGTGGGAGGCCATCAGATGATTCTAAATCCATGGAGTTGAACTTGAAGCCTTGAAGGAGCTCATGAGAAGTATTGGAATTCATTTTGAAGCCTAGACAGGTCAATATGTGAAGGATATGAGGCTACTACCCAGATGGGTGCAATTAGGGTTTCATCTGGTCAACCCTAGGTCAACAGATGATTTAAAGAAGGTTGAGACCTAATTTTAAGGCCATGTGATCATGGATTGATGTATTAATATTCCCAAGGGATGATTCCAAGGTCAACGCGTCATGAATCAAGAGTGTGAGGAGTTCCTATCTAGGGTTTCTAAGCTTGACAGTGTAAAATCCCCCTGGTTTAGTGCCTAACTTCAAGACCACATAACTCAAGATGTGATTTTAATCTCACCTTGACCCTAACATGATTGTGGTAGAGCATGATCATAGCTTTAATTTGAGTACTATAAGTCCTTGATAGGGTTTATAGAACTCAAGTTATGAGTCAGACAAGTTACAGGTCATCAGATGAATGTGAATTTCCAACTTGAAAGTCAACCAACCTGCATGCCAATTTTGACCTAGGAAGATGATTCTCCTCAAATTTTAGCTAGCATGAATGTTGTTCCTTATCTTCTTAGCTTTCCAAAAAGTACTAGAAGTCCATGACTGGATTTGTATAACTCAAGATACATTGCTTGCAAGACAGGGGCATTTTGGGAAGTTGAGATTATAGGCCATTTTTTATTATGGGTCAATTTCACCATCTTACACACCTCAAATGGAATTTTGTTCGACATGAAAGTTGCTCAAAATGATGTTATTTACCCCACCAATTACCAAGAATTCATTGACATGGATTGGAATGATAAATGTATGAAGAAATTTTCATGAATGAACCATTAAAGGCTTTAAAATAAGAAAATTACAAAATAAATCATTTTGGTTCAAAACATTACAAGTTTGTGCATTTTTTGAAGGTAAATGATATTTGGAATAGATTGGCATTGATATAATTTCAAATTTAAGTTTGTTTCATGGCCAAAATCAAGGTTTCTTAAGATTGAAGTAACATCAATTACATACACCATTGATTGGAATTAAGGAATTAATCTTGACCCTTCATCCTCCTTGTAATACCAGCAATGCATTTGAGCTAAATTGAAGACAAAACAGAGCCATTTTCGTGGAGTTCATCAAGTGAGTTTTAAAGGAAAATGTGAAAATTGAAATTGGATCATAGAGCAAGTTTGGGCCCCCATTTCACCCTAGATCAATTCTATATAACTTCATGAATGAGTTCAGATCAAGGTTGGTGATGGATTGAGCTTGCAGAGGTAAGACACACTTGAAAAAAAGTTAGTTAGATTGAAATTTGAGTTTCACCATTGGAGCCATTTCTGAAGAAATTGAGGGTTGAAGAAGCTTCTACCATCATCACTGAGTGATTTTGCACAGCTTTACACAGAGATTGGTGGCTATATCATCCTCTGTTGAAGCTTTTACCAGGTTTTCTTCTTTTCATGATTACTCTCAATTGATGACGAATTAGAGTAGTTCTTGTATGTGGTTAGGTAGAACTTAGGTCCTAGATGGATTTAGGTTTGATCTTGGAGCTGTTTGTGATGTTTCTTGGTGATGATCAAAAACTTAAGGATCGGTTAGGCCTTATTCTTGGTTGATATCAAGATTTATTTATGGATTCTTGATCAGTGTTAGGTGTAGAACAGATTAGTGGAAAGAATTGGAGGATTAGAGATGATTTTTAGAAGTGTACCATTTTTGTTCATCTTCGTATCTGCTTGATCCTTGAGAAAAATGAAAAAAGAAGTGTATCATGTTGATCCTCGTGAGTAGAGGAAGAGATCTGGGTAATTTTCATGGAGTTTGGTGTTGTCTGAGATTCTGGCCATTGTTGACTCGCCGGAGAAGACGACCAGAGTCTTCTTCGGCCACCATGAGACTTCCCTCTCAATTTTCAGTTTGAAAAGGTTGAAGATGATGTTTAAACCGTTAGATACGCTTGACTCAGTTGACTTAGTATTAAGATCCAAGGCGTGTGCTTGATTCTGAAGGATGTTGACTGTTGACCTGGTGATGTGGCACACTGATGTGTGTTGGATTGTAATACTTTCTGATTGCATGGCATAGATTAGAGACTATGGTGAACCATAGTCAACATAAGAGCACACAATTCATAGCAAAACGAATTGTTTCATTAAATTCCTTATGAGCACCCGTGGCAGGCTGGTGAGCGTAGGATAGGTTGACTGGTCCATAGATCGTGTGGCTGTGACTTTTTCTCAACATTTTAATTCTTTTAATTCATTTTTGGATTTCTTTTATTCATTTTATCATTTTTAATGCTTTAAAAATAGGAATATTTGTTAGAAAATTATGAAAAAATCATGAATGCTCCCTGACATGTTTAGCATTTTTCCATACCATTTAATTGCCTTTTTGGTTGATTTTCCATTTATTTCTATTTTTCCATTTTAATTTGATGATTAAAAATGTAAAAAATGATTGATTTTCTTTCTGATTTTTATACTAGCTCATGGATTTGAATTTAGTTTTGAAAATTTTCATGATTGTTTTAGAGATCTTGATAGAGTTGTATGATTTTTCTGTGGTTTTCGAGAAAATTTTAGGTATAGGTTTGAGATAGATTTCAAGGACCTTTCCCTTGTGGATTCCCTTAAGCATACCTTTAAGTGTAAGATTTGTTTAGGCCCTTTAGATTTAGGTCTTGGCTCTGGATTTTGTACCATGATTCCTTAATACACTTAGGAAGCCTTAGGATTTTTCCTAGCCTTTTAGGATTGATTTTAGTATTTTTCTTAGAATTTACATGATGATTGTGTTTAGGGTGATCCTAATGTAGCTTACCTCATAGTTTAGTTTCTAAGGTAAACCTTAGCAAGCTTTAGGCTCTTAATCTCTTCTTGATAGAATTAAGCTTAGGTTGACACCTATTTAGAACATTTGCTAAGCCTTGATAGAGCTTCTAAATCCATTAGGTTAGGTGATCTTTAGAACTAATCATTAGGTTTCATTAGAGCCTTAGATAGATGACTCTTCCTTGAATGCTTTGCACTCTTTCAATAATTCTTCCATGAATGGTTGAGTGTCATGATGTATTCCATTGGTTTACATCATGCTTCCCATGATTCAATTCTTCCATGAATGGTTGAGTTTCATGATGTATTACATTGGTTTACATCATGCTTCCCATGATTCATTATCATCCATGAATGGTTGAGTGTCACGATGCATTCCATTGGTGCACATCATGCCTCCCATCATCAAATTTCATCTTTGGTTGAATGCCTTGATGTATTCCTTTGGTTTACATCATGCATGCATCCATCCATCAATCTTCTCTCTAGGTTAGATGCCTTATTTGATTATTTTGGAATGATTTCCTTACATGTCACATTGTTCATCCCCTCATCATGATTATTTGAGCATTGCTTGATGCATTAGGATGCCTCATGTGTAGAGTATTTTAGGCTAGGAGCATGACTACACTGAAAGGTTGAGCTGAGCTCCCTTTGCTTGTTTGCTTTAGAGGTTGAGTGTTCTCCCTCTGCTTGAGTGTTATTTCCCCTTTTCTAACTGACGTGTTTGCATTGAAAGGTTGAGGTGACCCTCCCTTTGCTTGTCTGTTTTTGTTTGTTCTCTTTGCTTGTTTGCTTAGAGGTTGAGTTTCTCTCTCTACTCGTATTGCTGCATTGCATTTGCATCTTTACTGCTTGCTTTTCTGTTTTATCTGCTTTATGATTTTGGCAGTTGTTTTTTTGTTTCCCATTGACATGATCCCTTAGGGTTCTCACTTCCTTTGATAAGGAAGTGATGATAGACTTTTTAGGTTGAAACCTTTGCATGATAACATCTAGGAGTTCCCCTTTCAAACTCACCCAATAGGATGAATCCATTGCATGACAACAGTAAGGAATCTTGATAGTCTCCCCTGTAGTCCTTTCTCCTTCTCATCTCCAAAACAACAGTAAAATACGTAATAAAGGCAAGTTGGTACAGTACATTACGAACCTTAAGACATTTAGGAAATGGTTATTGGAGGGTTTCCTTCCAGTAATTAGGATGTTTAGTATGGT